>OY764963.1:0-1200000 GCA_963668005.1 Melieria crassipennis
CATGAAATGCTTGTGGAAGCTAAATGCGCACGGTTGAATTAATCAAAATGGCTTCAAAATTAAGCTAGAGTTACCACCTTTCACCAATGGGGTAAATACCAAAAATATCCCACCGGCAACATGACATAATAAATGGCCACGGTTGGCATTCACAATATGGTGATTAGTTAAAATTGTTCAAAATTGATCGGAATTATGGCTGTTAAATCTCGACCCGTTATCGGATCTTAATAAATTATGCTTTATTATTTAGCTAGACTCGTATGCTTTCTATAATGGTATCAATCATCCTTCTATACCCTAAGGTGCGAAAGCAAATCGATATGGAACGGTGACTTTGGCCAAATTGCAACTTGTGCGCAACCACTAAAATGCTTGTCAACACCAAATGCATGAGTGCATTTTAATAATTGACCCCTTAAAATTTAGCTAGAGTCTTAAGCTTTCTATATTGGTCCCTAACTTTTCATTATCCTTCAGGAATAATGAGCATATCGATGCGCAAGGATAACATTGAAAAACTGCCTATTACAAAATACCCACTCACCACTAAACGCGTATGGTTACCTTAATAAAAACCCCTTAAAATGTAGCTAGAGATTGCAGCTTTATCAAATTAAATCAATAATTCCATTACTATTCGGCAATCATGAACAGATCGATGCGCAAGAGTGACATTAAATGGCTGCCTACTGCAAAATCGATAAAATGCTTGTAAAATATGAATTTATATGTTTATTTTAAAAGTAATACCCTTAAAACGTAGCTGGAGTCGTCAGCTTTCATAAATGGGGTCAATCTTCTCGGTATCTCAAAGGATGCAGGAGAATTTCGTTGTGGAAAAAGTGATATCTCGACCACATGATACATTTGCATAACCCATGAAATGCTTGTGGAAGCTAAATGCGCACGGTTGAATTAATCAAAATGGCTTCAAAATTAAGCTAGAGTTACCACCTTTCACCAATGGGGTAAATACCAAAAATATCCCACCGGCAACATGACATAATAAATGGCCACGGTTGGCATTCACAATATGGTGATTAGTTAAAATTGTTCAAAATTGATCGGAATTATGGCTGTTAAATCTCGACCCGTTATCGGATCTTAATAAATTATGCTTTATTATTTAGCTAGACTCGTATGCTTTCTATAATGGTATCAATCATCCTTCTATACCCTAAGGTGCGAAAGCAAATCGATATGGAACGGTGACTTTGGCCAAATTGCAACTTGTGCGCAACCACTAAAATGCTTGTCAACACCAAATGCATGAGTGCATTTTAATAATTGACCCCTTAAAATTTAGCTAGAGTCTTAAGCTTTCTATATTGGTCCCTAACTTTTCATTATCCTTCAGGAATAATGAGCATATCGATGCGCAAGGATAACATTGAAAAACTGCCTATTACAAAATACCCACTCACCACTAAACGCGTATGGTTACCTTAATAAAAAACCCCTTAAAATGTAGCTAGAGATTGCAGCTTTATCAAATTAAATCAATAATTCCATTACTATTCGGCAATCATGAACAGATCGATGCGCAAGAGTGACATTAAATGGCTGCCTACTGCAAAATCGATAAAATGCTTGTAAAATATGAATTTATATGTTTATTTTAAAAGTAATACCCTTAAAACGTAGCTGGAGTCGTCAGCTTTCATAAATGGGGTCAATCTTCTCGGTATCTCAAAGGATGCAGGAGAATTTCGTTGTGGAAAAGTGATATCTCGACCACATGATACATTTGCATAACCCATGAAATGCTTGTGGAAGCTAAATGCGCACGGTTGAATTAATCAAAATGGCTTCAAAATTAAGCTAGAGTTACCACCTTTCACCAATGGGGTAAATACCAAAAATATCCCACCGGCAACATGACATAATAAATGGCCACGGTTGGCATTCACAATATGGTGATTAGTTAAAATTGTTCAAAATTGATCGGAATTATGGCTGTTAAATCTCGACCCGTTTATCGGATCTTAATAAATTATGCTTTATTATTTAGCTAGACTCGTATGCTTTCTATAATGGTATCAATCATCCTTCTATACCCTAAGGTGCGAAAGCAAATCGATATGGAACGGTGACTTTGGCCAAATTGCAACTTGTGCGCAACCACTAAAATGCTTGTCAACACCAAATGCATGAGTGCATTTTAATAATTGACCCCTTAAAATTTAGCTAGAGTCTTAAGCTTTCTATATTGGTCCCTAACTTTTCATTATCCTTCAGGAATAATGAGCATATCGATGCGCAAGGATAACATTGAAAAACTGCCTATTACAAAATACCCACTCACCACTAAAATGCTTACAGAATCCAAACGCGTATGGTTACCTTAATAAAAAACCCCTTAAAATGTAGCTAGAGATTGCAGCTTTATCAAATTAAATCAATAATTCCATTACTATTCGGCAATCATGAACAGATCGATGCGCAAGAGTGACATTAAATGGCTGCCTACTGCAAAATCGATAAAATGCTTGTAAAATATGAATTTATATGTTTATTTTAAAAGTAATACCCTTAAAAACGTAGCTGGAGTCGTCAGCTTTCATAAATGGGGTCAATCTTCTCGGTATCTCAAAGGATGCAGGAGAATTTCGTTGTGGAAAAGTGATATCTCGACCACATGATACATTTGCATAACCCATGAAATGCTTGTGGAAGCTAAATGCGCACGGTTGAATTAATCAAAATGGCTTCAAAATTAAGCTAGAGTTACCACCTTTCACCAATGGGGTAAATACCAAAAATATCCCACCGGCAACATGACATAATAAATGGCCACGGTTGGCATTCACAATATGGTGATTAGTTAAAATTGTTCAAAATTGATCGGAATTATGGCTGTTAAATCTCGACCCGTTATCGGATCTTAATAAATTATGCTTTATTATTTAGCTAGACTCGTATGCTTTCTATAATGGTATCAATCATCCTTCTATACCCTAAGGTGCGAAAGCAAATCGATATGGAACGGTGACTTTGGCCAAATTGCAACTTGTGCGCAACCACTAAAATGCTTGTCAACACCAAATGCATGAGTGCATTTTAATAATTGACCCCTTAAAATTTAGCTAGAGTCTTAAGCTTTCTATATTGGTCCCTAACTTTTCATTATCCTTCAGGAATAATGAGCATATCGATGCGCAAGGATAACATTGAAAAACTGCCTATTACAAAATACCCACTCACCACTAAACGCGTATGGTTACCTTAATAAAAAACCCCTTAAAATGTAGCTAGAGATTGCAGCTTTATCAAATTAAATCAATAATTCCATTACTATTCGGCAATCATGAACAGATCGATGCGCAAGAGTGACATTAAATGGCTGCCTACTGCAAAATCGATAAAATGCTTGTAAAATATGAATTTATATGTTTATTTTAAAAGTAATACCCTTAAAACGTAGCTGGAGTCGTCAGCTTTCATAAATGGGGTCAATCTTCTCGGTATCTCAAAGGATGCAGGAGAATTTCGTTGTGGAAAAGTGATATCTCGACCACATGATACATTTGCATAACCCATGAAATGCTTGTGGAAGCTAAATGCGCACGGTTGAATTAATCAAAATGGCTTCAAAATTAAGCTAGAGTTACCACCTTTCACCAATGGGGTAAATACCAAAATATCCCACCGGCAACATGACATAATAAATGGCCACGGTTGGCATTCACAATATGGTGATTAGTTAAAATTGTTCAAAATTGATCGGAATTATGGCTGTTAAATCTCGACCCGTTATCGGATCTTAATAAATTATGCTTTATTATTTAGCTAGACTCGTATGCTTTCTATAATGGTATCAATCATCCTTCTATACCCTAAGGTGCGAAAGCAAATCGATATGGAACGGTGACTTTGGCCAAATTGCAACTTGTGCGCAACCACTAAAATGCTTGTCAACACCAAATGCATGAGTGCATTTTAATAATTGACCCCTTAAAATTTAGCTAGAGTCTTAAGCTTTCTATATTGGTCCCTAACTTTTCATTATCCTTCAGGAATAATGAGCATATCGATGCGCAAGGATAACATTGAAAAACTGCCTATTACAAAATACCCACTCACCACTAAACGCGTATGGTTACCTTAATAAAAAACCCCTTAAAATGTAGCTAGAGATTGCAGCTTTATCAAATTAAATCAATAATTCCATTACTATTCGGCAATCATGAACAGATCGATGCGCAAGAGTGACATTAAATGGCTGCCTACTGCAAAATCGATAAAATGCTTGTAAAATATGAATTTATATGTTTATTTTAAAAGTAATACCCTTAAAACGTAGCTGGAGTCGTCAGCTTTCATAAATGGGGTCAATCTTCTCGGTATCTCAAAGGATGCAGGAGAATTTCGTTGTGGAAAAGTGATATCTCGACCACATGATACATTTGCATAACCCATGAAATGCTTGTGGAAGCTAAATGCGCACGGTTGAATTAATCAAAATGGCTTCAAAATTAAGCTAGAGTTACCACCTTTCACCAATGGGGTAAATACCAAAAATATCCCACCGGCAACATGACATAATAAATGGCCACGGTTGGCATTCACAATATGGTGATTAGTTAAAATTGTTCAAAATTGATCGGAATTATGGCTGTTAAATCTCGACCCGTTATCGGATCTTAATAAATTATGCTTTATTATTTAGCTAGACTCGTATGCTTTCTATAATGGTATCAATCATCCTTCTATACCCTAAGGTGCGAAAGCAAATCGATATGGAACGGTGACTTTGGCCAAATTGCAACTTGTGCGCAACCACTAAAATGCTTGTCAACACCAAATGCATGAGTGCATTTTAATAATTGACCCCTTAAAATTTAGCTAGAGTCTTAAGCTTTCTATATTGGTCCCTAACTTTTCATTATCCTTCAGGAATAATGAGCATATCGATGCGCAAGGATAACATTGAAAAACTGCCTATTACAAAATACCCACTCACCACTAAAATGCTTACAGAATCCAAACGCGTATGGTTACCTTAATAAAAAACCCCTTAAAATGTAGCTAGAGATTGCAGCTTTATCAAATTAAATCAATAATTCCATTACTATTCGGCAATCATGAACAGATCGATGCGCAAGAGTGACATTAAATGGCTGCCTACTGCAAAATCGATAAAATGCTTGTAAAATATGAATTTATATGTTTATTTTAAAAGTAATACCCTTAAAACGTAGCTGGAGTCGTCAGCTTTCATAAATGGGGTCAATCTTCTCGGTATCTCAAAGGATGCAGGAGAATTTCGTTGTGGAAAAGTGATATCTCGACCACATGATACATTTGCATAACCCATGAAATGCTTGTGGAAGCTAAATGCGCACGGTTGAATTAATCAAAATGGCTTCAAAATTAAGCTAGAGTTACCACCTTTCACCAATGGGGTAAATACCAAAAATATCCCACCGGCAACATGACATAATAAATGGCCACGGTTGGCATTCACAATATGGTGATTAGTTAAAATTGTTCAAAATTGATCGGAATTATGGCTGTTAAATCTCGACCCGTTATCGGATCTTAATAAATTATGCTTTATTATTTAGCTAGACTCGTATGCTTTCTATAATGGTATCAATCATCCTTCTATACCCTAAGGTGCGAAAGCAAATCGATATGGAACGGTGACTTTGGCCAAATTGCAACTTGTGCGCAACCACTAAAATGCTTGTCAACACCAAATGCATGAGTGCATTTTAATAATTGACCCCTTAAAATTTAGCTAGAGTCTTAAGCTTTCTATATTGGTCCCTAACTTTTCATTATCCTTCAGGAATAATGAGCATATCGATGCGCAAGGATAACATTGAAAAACTGCCTATTACAAAATACCCACTCACCACTAAACGCGTATGGTTACCTTAATAAAAAACCCCTTAAAATGTAGCTAGAGATTGCAGCTTTATCAAATTAAATCAATAATTCCATTACTATTCGGCAATCATGAACAGATCGATGCGCAAGAGTGACATTAAATGGCTGCCTACTGCAAAATCGATAAAATGCTTGTAAAATATGAATTTATATGTTTATTTTAAAAGTAATACCCTTAAAACGTAGCTGGAGTCGTCAGCTTTCATAAATGGGGTCAATCTTCTCGGTATCTCAAAGGATGCAGGAGAATTTCGTTGTGGAAAAGTGATATCTCGACCACATGATACATTTGCATAACCCATGAAATGCTTGTGGAAGCTAAATGCGCACGGTTGAATTAATCAAAATGGCTTCAAAATTAAGCTAGAGTTACCACCTTTCACCAATGGGGTAAATACCAAAAATATCCCACCGGCAACATGACATAATAAATGGCCACGGTTGGCATTCACAATATGGTGATTAGTTAAAATTGTTCAAAATTGATCGGAATTATGGCTGTTAAATCTCGACCCGTTATCGGATCTTAATAAATTATGCTTTATTATTTAGCTAGACTCGTATGCTTTCTATAATGGTATCAATCATCCTTCTATACCCTAAGGTGCGAAAGCAAATCGATATGGAACGGTGACTTTGGCCAAATTGCAACTTGTGCGCAACCACTAAAATGCTTGTCAACACCAAATGCATGAGTGCATTTTAATAATTGACCCCTTAAAATTTAGCTAGAGTCTTAAGCTTTCTATATTGGTCCCTAACTTTTCATTATCCTTCAGGAATAATGAGCATATCGATGCGCAAGGATAACATTGAAAAACTGCCTATTACAAAATACCCACTCACCACTAAACGCGTATGGTTACCTTAATAAAAAACCCCTTAAAATGTAGCTAGAGATTGCAGCTTTATCAAATTAAATCAATAATTCCATTACTATTCGGCAATCATGAACAGATCGATGCGCAAGAGTGACATTAAATGGCTGCCTACTGCAAAATCGATAAAATGCTTGTAAAATATGAATTTATATGTTTATTTTAAAAAGTAATACCCTTAAAACGTAGCTGGAGTCGTCAGCTTTCATAAATGGGGTCAATCTTCTCGGTATCTCAAAGGATGCAGGAGAATTTCGTTGTGGAAAAGTGATATCTCGACCACATGATACATTTGCATAACCCATGAAATGCTTGTGGAAGCTAAATGCGCACGGTTGAATTAATCAAAATGGCTTCAAAATTAAGCTAGAGTTACCACCTTTCACCAATGGGGTAAATACCAAAAATATCCCACCGGCAACATGACATAATAAATGGCCACGGTTGGCATTCACAATATGGTGATTAGTTAAAATTGTTCAAAATTGATCGGAATTATGGCTGTTAAATCTCGACCCGTTATCGGATCTTAATAAATTATGCTTTATTATTTAGCTAGACTCGTATGCTTTCTATAATGGTATCAATCATCCTTCTATACCCTAAGGTGCGAAAGCAAATCGATATGGAACGGTGACTTTGGCCAAATTGCAACTTGTGCGCAACCACTAAAATGCTTGTCAACACCAAATGCATGAGTGCATTTTAATAATTGACCCCTTAAAATTTAGCTAGAGTCTTAAGCTTTCTATATTGGTCCCTAACTTTTCATTATCCTTCAGGAATAATGAGCATATCGATGCGCAAGGATAACATTGAAAAACTGCCTATTACAAAATACCCACTCACCACTAAACGCGTATGGTTACCTTAATAAAAAACCCCTTAAAATGTAGCTAGAGATTGCAGCTTTATCAAATTAAATCAATAATTCCATTACTATTCGGCAATCATGAACAGATCGATGCGCAAGAGTGACATTAAATGGCTGCCTACTGCAAAATCGATAAAATGCTTGTAAAATATGAATTTATATGTTTATTTTAAAAGTAATACCCTTAAAACGTAGCTGGAGTCGTCAGCTTTCATAAATGGGGTCAATCTTCTCGGTATCTCAAAGGATGCAGGAGAATTTCGTTGTGGAAAAGTGATATCTCGACCACATGATACATTTGCATAACCCATGAAATGCTTGTGGAAGCTAAATGCGCACGGTTGAATTAATCAAAATGGCTTCAAAATTAAGCTAGAGTTACCACCTTTCACCAATGGGGTAAATACCAAAAATATCCCACCGGCAACATGACATAATAAATGGCCACGGTTGGCATTCACAATATGGTGATTAGTTAAAATTGTTCAAAATTGATCGGAATTATGGCTGTTAAATCTCGACCCGTTATCGGATCTTAATAAATTATGCTTTATTATTTAGCTAGACTCGTATGCTTTCTATAATGGTATCAATCATCCTTCTATACCCTAAGGTGCGAAAGCAAATCGATATGGAACGGTGACTTTGGCCAAATTGCAACTTGTGCGCAACCACTAAAATGCTTGTCAACACCAAATGCATGAGTGCATTTTAATAATTGACCCCTTAAAATTTAGCTAGAGTCTTAAGCTTTCTATATTGGTCCCTAACTTTTCATTATCCTTCAGGAATAATGAGCATATCGATGCGCAAGGATAACATTGAAAAACTGCCTATTACAAAATACCCACTCACCACTAAAATGCTTACAGAATCCAAACGCGTATGGTTACCTTAATAAAAAACCCCTTAAAATGTAGCTAGAGATTGCAGCTTTATCAAATTAAATCAATAATTCCATTACTATTCGGCAATCATGAACAGATCGATGCGCAAGAGTGACATTAAATGGCTGCCTACTGCAAAATCGATAAAATGCTTGTAAAATATGAATTTATATGTTTATTTTAAAAGTAATACCCTTAAAACGTAGCTGGAGTCGTCAGCTTTCATAAATGGGGTCAATCTTCTCGGTATCTCAAAGGATGCAGGAGAATTTCGTTGTGGAAAAGTGATATCTCGACCACATGATACATTTGCATAACCCATGAAATGCTTGTGGAAGCTAAATGCGCACGGTTGAATTAATCAAAATGGCTTCAAAATTAAGCTAGAGTTACCACCTTTCACCAATGGGGTAAATACCAAAAATATCCCACCGGCAACATGACATAATAAATGGCCACGGTTGGCATTCACAATATGGTGATTAGTTAAAATTGTTCAAAATTGATCGGAATTATGGCTGTTAAATCTCGACCCGTTATCGGATCTTAATAAATTATGCTTTATTATTTAGCTAGACTCGTATGCTTTCTATAATGGTATCAATCATCCTTCTATACCCTAAGGTGCGAAAGCAAATCGATATGGAACGGTGACTTTGGCCAAATTGCAACTTGTGCGCAACCACTAAAATGCTTGTCAACACCAAATGCATGAGTGCATTTTAATAATTGACCCCTTAAAATTTAGCTAGAGTCTTAAGCTTTCTATATTGGTCCCTAACTTTTCATTATCCTTCAGGAATAATGAGCATATCGATGCGCAAGGATAACATTGAAAAACTGCCTATTACAAAATACCCACTCACCACTAAACGCGTATGGTTACCTTAATAAAAAACCCCTTAAAATGTAGCTAGAGATTGCAGCTTTATCAAATTAAATCAATAATTCCATTACTATTCGGCAATCATGAACAGATCGATGCGCAAGAGTGACATTAAATGGCTGCCTACTGCAAAATCGATAAAATGCTTGTAAAATATGAATTTATATGTTTATTTTAAAAGTAATACCCTTAAAACGTAGCTGGAGTCGTCAGCTTTCATAAATGGGGTCAATCTTCTCGGTATCTCAAAGGATGCAGGAGAATTTCGTTGTGGAAAAGTGATATCTCGACCACATGATACATTTGCATAACCCATGAAATGCTTGTGGAAGCTAAATGCGCACGGTTGAATTAATCAAAATGGCTTCAAAATTAAGCTAGAGTTACCACCTTTCACCAATGGGGTAAATACCAAAAATATCCCACCGGCAACATGACATAATAAATGGCCACGGTTGGCATTCACAATATGGTGATTAGTTAAAATTGTTCAAAATTGATCGGAATTATGGCTGTTAAATCTCGACCCGTTATCGGATCTTAATAAATTATGCTTTATTATTTAGCTAGACTCGTATGCTTTCTATAATGGTATCAATCATCCTTCTATACCCTAAGGTGCGAAAGCAAATCGATATGGAACGGTGACTTTGGCCAAATTGCAACTTGTGCGCAACCACTAAAATGCTTGTCAACACCAAATGCATGAGTGCATTTTAATAATTGACCCCTTAAAATTTAGCTAGAGTCTTAAGCTTTCTATATTGGTCCCTAACTTTTCATTATCCTTCAGGAATAATGAGCATATCGATGCGCAAGGATAACATTGAAAAACTGCCTATTACAAAATACCCACTCACCACTAAACGCGTATGGTTACCTTAATAAAAAACCCCTTAAAATGTAGCTAGAGATTGCAGCTTTATCAAATTAAATCAATAATTCCATTACTATTCGGCAATCATGAACAGATCGATGCGCAAGAGTGACATTAAATGGCTGCCTACTGCAAAATCGATAAAATGCTTGTAAAATATGAATTTATATGTTTATTTTAAAAGTAATACCCTTAAAACGTAGCTGGAGTCGTCAGCTTTCATAAATGGGGTCAATCTTCTCGGTATCTCAAAGGATGCAGGAGAATTTCGTTGTGGAAAAGTGATATCTCGACCACATGATACATTTGCATAACCCATGAAATGCTTGTGGAAGCTAAATGCGCACGGTTGAATTAATCAAAATGGCTTCAAAATTAAGCTAGAGTTACCACCTTTCACCAATGGGGTAAATACCAAAAATATCCCACCGGCAACATGACATAATAAATGGCCACGGTTGGCATTCACAATATGGTGATTAGTTAAAATTGTTCAAAATTGATCGGAATTATGGCTGTTAAATCTCGACCCGTTATCGGATCTTAATAAATTATGCTTTATTATTTAGCTAGACTCGTATGCTTTCTATAATGGTATCAATCATCCTTCTATACCCTAAGGTGCGAAAGCAAATCGATATGGAACGGTGACTTTGGCCAAATTGCAACTTGTGCGCAACCACTAAAATGCTTGTCAACACCAAATGCATGAGTGCATTTTAATAATTGACCCCTTAAAATTTAGCTAGAGTCTTAAGCTTTCTATATTGGTCCCTAACTTTTCATTATCCTTCAGGAATAATGAGCATATCGATGCGCAAGGATAACATTGAAAAACTGCCTATTACAAAATACCCACTCACCACTAAAATGCTTACAGAATCCAAACGCGTATGGTTACCTTAATAAAAAACCCCTTAAAATGTAGCTAGAGATTGCAGCTTTATCAAATTAAATCAATAATTCCATTACTATTCGGCAATCATGAACAGATCGATGCGCAAGAGTGACATTAAATGGCTGCCTACTGCAAAATCGATAAAATGCTTGTAAAATATGAATTTATATGTTTATTTTAAAAGTAATACCCTTAAAACGTAGCTGGAGTCGTCAGCTTTCATAAATGGGGTCAATCTTCTCGGTATCTCAAAGGATGCAGGAGAATTTCGTTGTGGAAAAGTGATATCTCGACCACATGATACATTTGCATAACCCATGAAATGCTTGTGGAAGCTAAATGCGCACGGTTGAATTAATCAAAATGGCTTCAAAATTAAGCTAGAGTTACCACCTTTCACCAATGGGGTAAATACCAAAAATATCCCACCGGCAACATGACATAATAAATGGCCACGGTTGGCATTCACAATATGGTGATTAGTTAAAATTGTTCAAAATTGATCGGAATTATGGCTGTTAAATCTCGACCCGTTATCGGATCTTAATAAATTATGCTTTATTATTTAGCTAGACTCGTATGCTTTCTATAATGGTATCAATCATCCTTCTATACCCTAAGGTGCGAAAGCAAATCGATATGGAACGGTGACTTTGGCCAAATTGCAACTTGTGCGCAACCACTAAAATGCTTGTCAACACCAAATGCATGAGTGCATTTTAATAATTGACCCCTTAAAATTTAGCTAGAGTCTTAAGCTTTCTATATTGGTCCCTAACTTTTCATTATCCTTCAGGAATAATGAGCATATCGATGCGCAAGGATAACATTGAAAAACTGCCTATTACAAAATACCCACTCACCACTAAACGCGTATGGTTACCTTAATAAAAAACCCCTTAAAATGTAGCTAGAGATTGCAGCTTTATCAAATTAAATCAATAATTCCATTACTATTCGGCAATCATGAACAGATCGATGCGCAAGAGTGACATTAAATGGCTGCCTACTGCAAAATCGATAAAATGCTTGTAAAATATGAATTTATATGTTTATTTTAAAAGTAATACCCTTAAAACGTAGCTGGAGTCGTCAGCTTTCATAAATGGGGTCAATCTTCTCGGTATCTCAAAGGATGCAGGAGAATTTCGTTGTGGAAAAGTGATATCTCGACCACATGATACATTTGCATAACCCATGAAATGCTTGTGGAAGCTAAATGCGCACGGTTGAATTAATCAAAATGGCTTCAAAATTAAGCTAGAGTTACCACCTTTCACCAATGGGGTAAATACCAAAAATATCCCACCGGCAACATGACATAATAAATGGCCACGGTTGGCATTCACAATATGGTGATTAGTTAAAATTGTTCAAAATTGATCGGAATTATGGCTGTTAAATCTCGACCCGTTATCGGATCTTAATAAATTATGCTTTATTATTTAGCTAGACTCGTATGCTTTCTATAATGGTATCAATCATCCTTCTATACCCTAAGGTGCGAAAGCAAATCGATATGGAACGGTGACTTTGGCCAAATTGCAACTTGTGCGCAACCACTAAAATGCTTGTCAACACCAAATGCATGAGTGCATTTTAATAATTGACCCCTTAAAATTTAGCTAGAGTCTTAAGCTTTCTATATTGGTCCCTAACTTTTCATTATCCTTCAGGAATAATGAGCATATCGATGCGCAAGGATAACATTGAAAAACTGCCTATTACAAAATACCCACTCACCACTAAACGCGTATGGTTACCTTAATAAAAAACCCCTTAAAATGTAGCTAGAGATTGCAGCTTTATCAAATTAAATCAATAATTCCATTACTATTCGGCAATCATGAACAGATCGATGCGCAAGAGTGACATTAAATGGCTGCCTACTGCAAAATCGATAAAATGCTTGTAAAATATGAATTTATATGTTTATTTTAAAAGTAATACCCTTAAAACGTAGCTGGAGTCGTCAGCTTTCATAAATGGGGTCAATCTTCTCGGTATCTCAAAGGATGCAGGAGAATTTCGTTGTGGAAAAGTGATATCTCGACCACATGATACATTTGCATAACCCATGAAATGCTTGTGGAAGCTAAATGCGCACGGTTGAATTAATCAAAATGGCTTCAAAATTAAGCTAGAGTTACCACCTTTCACCAATGGGGTAAATACCAAAAATATCCCACCGGCAACATGACATAATAAATGGCCACGGTTGGCATTCACAATATGGTGATTAGTTAAAATTGTTCAAAATTGATCGGAATTATGGCTGTTAAATCTCGACCCGTTATCGGATCTTAATAAATTATGCTTTATTATTTAGCTAGACTCGTATGCTTTCTATAATGGTATCAATCATCCTTCTATACCCTAAGGTGCGAAAGCAAATCGATATGGAACGGTGACTTTGGCCAAATTGCAACTTGTGCGCAACCACTAAAATGCTTGTCAACACCAAATGCATGAGTGCATTTTAATAATTGACCCCTTAAAATTTAGCTAGAGTCTTAAGCTTTCTATATTGGTCCCTAACTTTTCATTATCCTTCAGGAATAATGAGCATATCGATGCGCAAGGATAACATTGAAAAACTGCCTATTACAAAATACCCACTCACCACTAAAATGCTTACAGAATCCAAACGCGTATGGTTACCTTAATAAAAAACCCCTTAAAATGTAGCTAGAGATTGCAGCTTTATCAAATTAAATCAATAATTCCATTACTATTCGGCAATCATGAACAGATCGATGCGCAAGAGTGACATTAAATGGCTGCCTACTGCAAAATCGATAAAATGCTTGTAAAATATGAATTTATATGTTTATTTTAAAAGTAATACCCTTAAAACGTAGCTGGAGTCGTCAGCTTTCATAAATGGGGTCAATCTTCTCGGTATCTCAAAGGATGCAGGAGAATTTCGTTGTGGAAAAGTGATATCTCGACCACATGATACATTTGCATAACCCATGAAATGCTTGTGGAAGCTAAATGCGCACGGTTGAATTAATCAAAATGGCTTCAAAATTAAGCTAGAGTTACCACCTTTCACCAATGGGGTAAATACCAAAAATATCCCACCGGCAACATGACATAATAAATGGCCACGGTTGGCATTCACAATATGGTGATTAGTTAAAATTGTTCAAAATTGATCGGAATTATGGCTGTTAAATCTCGACCCGTTATCGGATCTTAATAAATTATGCTTTATTATTTAGCTAGACTCGTATGCTTTCTATAATGGTATCAATCATCCTTCTATACCCTAAGGTGCGAAAGCAAATCGATATGGAACGGTGACTTTGGCCAAATTGCAACTTGTGCGCAACCACTAAAATGCTTGTCAACACCAAATGCATGAGTGCATTTTAATAATTGACCCCTTAAAATTTAGCTAGAGTCTTAAGCTTTCTATATTGGTCCCTAACTTTTCATTATCCTTCAGGAATAATGAGCATATCGATGCGCAAGGATAACATTGAAAAACTGCCTATTACAAAATACCCACTCACCACTAAACGCGTATGGTTACCTTAATAAAAAACCCCTTAAAATGTAGCTAGAGATTGCAGCTTTATCAAATTAAATCAATAATTCCATTACTATTCGGCAATCATGAACAGATCGATGCGCAAGAGTGACATTAAATGGCTGCCTACTGCAAAATCGATAAAATGCTTGTAAAATATGAATTTATATGTTTATTTTAAAAGTAATACCCTTAAAACGTAGCTGGAGTCGTCAGCTTTCATAAATGGGGTCAATCTTCTCGGTATCTCAAAGGATGCAGGAGAATTTCGTTGTGGAAAAGTGATATCTCGACCACATGATACATTTGCATAACCCATGAAATGCTTGTGGAAGCTAAATGCGCACGGTTGAATTAATCAAAATGGCTTCAAAATTAAGCTAGAGTTACCACCTTTCACCAATGGGGTAAATACCAAAAATATCCCACCGGCAACATGACATAATAAATGGCCACGGTTGGCATTCACAATATGGTGATTAGTTAAAATTGTTCAAAATTGATCGGAATTATGGCTGTTAAATCTCGACCCGTTATCGGATCTTAATAAATTATGCTTTATTATTTAGCTAGACTCGTATGCTTTCTATAATGGTATCAATCATCCTTCTATACCCTAAGGTGCGAAAGCAAATCGATATGGAACGGTGACTTTGGCCAAATTGCAACTTGTGCGCAACCACTAAAATGCTTGTCAACACCAAATGCATGAGTGCATTTTAATAATTGACCCCTTAAAATTTAGCTAGAGTCTTAAGCTTTCTATATTGGTCCCTAACTTTTCATTATCCTTCAGGAATAATGAGCATATCGATGCGCAAGGATAACATTGAAAAACTGCCTATTACAAAATACCCACTCACCACTAAACGCGTATGGTTACCTTAATAAAAAACCCCTTAAAATGTAGCTAGAGATTGCAGCTTTATCAAATTAAATCAATAATTCCATTACTATTCGGCAATCATGAACAGATCGATGCGCAAGAGTGACATTAAATGGCTGCCTACTGCAAAATCGATAAAATGCTTGTAAAATATGAATTTATATGTTTATTTTAAAAGTAATACCCTTAAAACGTAGCTGGAGTCGTCAGCTTTCATAAATGGGGTCAATCTTCTCGGTATCTCAAAGGATGCAGGAGAATTTCGTTGTGGAAAAGTGATATCTCGACCACATGATACATTTGCATAACCCATGAAATGCTTGTGGAAGCTAAATGCGCACGGTTGAATTAATCAAAATGGCTTCAAAATTAAGCTAGAGTTACCACCTTTCACCAATGGGGTAAATACCAAAAATATCCCACCGGCAACATGACATAATAAATGGCCACGGTTGGCATTCACAATATGGTGATTAGTTAAAATTGTTCAAAATTGATCGGAATTATGGCTGTTAAATCTCGACCCGTTATCGGATCTTAATAAATTATGCTTTATTATTTAGCTAGACTCGTATGCTTTCTATAATGGTATCAATCATCCTTCTATACCCTAAGGTGCGAAAGCAAATCGATATGGAACGGTGACTTTGGCCAAATTGCAACTTGTGCGCAACCACTAAAATGCTTGTCAACACCAAATGCATGAGTGCATTTTAATAATTGACCCCTTAAAATTTAGCTAGAGTCTTAAGCTTTCTATATTGGTCCCTAACTTTTCATTATCCTTCAGGAATAATGAGCATATCGATGCGCAAGGATAACATTGAAAAACTGCCTATTACAAAATACCCACTCACCACTAAACGCGTATGGTTACCTTAATAAAAAACCCCTTAAAATGTAGCTAGAGATTGCAGCTTTATCAAATTAAATCAATAATTCCATTACTATTCGGCAATCATGAACAGATCGATGCGCAAGAGTGACATTAAATGGCTGCCTACTGCAAAATCGATAAAATGCTTGTAAAATATGAATTTATATGTTTATTTTAAAAGTAATACCCTTAAAACGTAGCTGGAGTCGTCAGCTTTCATAAATGGGGTCAATCTTCTCGGTATCTCAAAGGATGCAGGAGAATTTCGTTGTGGAAAAGTGATATCTCGACCACATGATACATTTGCATAACCCATGAAATGCTTGTGGAAGCTAAATGCGCACGGTTGAATTAATCAAAATGGCTTCAAAATTAAGCTAGAGTTACCACCTTTCACCAATGGGGTAAATACCAAAAATATCCCACCGGCAACATGACATAATAAATGGCCACGGTTGGCATTCACAATATGGTGATTAGTTAAAATTGTTCAAAATTGATCGGAATTATGGCTGTTAAATCTCGACCCGTTATCGGATCTTAATAAATTATGCTTTATTATTTAGCTAGACTCGTATGCTTTCTATAATGGTATCAATCATCCTTCTATACCCTAAGGTGCGAAAGCAAATCGATATGGAACGGTGACTTTGGCCAAATTGCAACTTGTGCGCAACCACTAAAATGCTTGTCAACACCAAATGCATGAGTGCATTTTAATAATTGACCCCTTAAAATTTAGCTAGAGTCTTAAGCTTTCTATATTGGTCCCTAACTTTTCATTATCCTTCAGGAATAATGAGCATATCGATGCGCAAGGATAACATTGAAAAACTGCCTATTACAAAATACCCACTCACCACTAAACGCGTATGGTTACCTTAATAAAAAACCCCTTAAAATGTAGCTAGAGATTGCAGCTTTATCAAATTAAATCAATAATTCCATTACTATTCGGCAATCATGAACAGATCGATGCGCAAGAGTGACATTAAATGGCTGCCTACTGCAAAATCGATAAAATGCTTGTAAAATATGAATTTATATGTTTATTTTAAAAGTAATACCCTTAAAACGTAGCTGGAGTCGTCAGCTTTCATAAATGGGGTCAATCTTCTCGGTATCTCAAAGGATGCAGGAGAATTTCGTTGTGGAAAAGTGATATCTCGACCACATGATACATTTGCATAACCCATGAAATGCTTGTGGAAGCTAAATGCGCACGGTTGAATTAATCAAAATGGCTTCAAAATTAAGCTAGAGTTACCACCTTTCACCAATGGGGTAAATACCAAAAATATCCCACCGGCAACATGACATAATAAATGGCCACGGTTGGCATTCACAATATGGTGATTAGTTAAAATTGTTCAAAATTGATCGGAATTATGGCTGTTAAATCTCGACCCGTTATCGGATCTTAATAAATTATGCTTTATTATTTAGCTAGACTCGTATGCTTTCTATAATGGTATCAATCATCCTTCTATACCCTAAGGTGCGAAAGCAAATCGATATGGAACGGTGACTTTGGCCAAATTGCAACTTGTGCGCAACCACTAAAATGCTTGTCAACACCAAATGCATGAGTGCATTTTAATAATTGACCCCTTAAAATTTAGCTAGAGTCTTAAGCTTTCTATATTGGTCCCTAACTTTTCATTATCCTTCAGGAATAATGAGCATATCGATGCGCAAGGATAACATTGAAAAACTGCCTATTACAAAATACCCACTCACCACTAAACGCGTATGGTTACCTTAATAAAAAACCCCTTAAAATGTAGCTAGAGATTGCAGCTTTATCAAATTAAATCAATAATTCCATTACTATTCGGCAATCATGAACAGATCGATGCGCAAGAGTGACATTAAATGGCTGCCTACTGCAAAATCGATAAAATGCTTGTAAAATATGAATTTATATGTTTATTTTAAAAGTAATACCCTTAAAACGTAGCTGGAGTCGTCAGCTTTCATAAATGGGGTCAATCTTCTCGGTATCTCAAAGGATGCAGGAGAATTTCGTTGTGGAAAAGTGATATCTCGACCACATGATACATTTGCATAACCCATGAAATGCTTGTGGAAGCTAAATGCGCACGGTTGAATTAATCAAAATGGCTTCAAAATTAAGCTAGAGTTACCACCTTTCACCAATGGGGTAAATACCAAAAATATCCCACCGGCAACATGACATAATAAATGGCCACGGTTGGCATTCACAATATGGTGATTAGTTAAAATTGTTCAAAATTGATCGGAATTATGGCTGTTAAATCTCGACCCGTTATCGGATCTTAATAAATTATGCTTTATTATTTAGCTAGACTCGTATGCTTTCTATAATGGTATCAATCATCCTTCTATACCCTAAGGTGCGAAAGCAAATCGATATGGAACGGTGACTTTGGCCAAATTGCAACTTGTGCGCAACCACTAAAATGCTTGTCAACACCAAATGCATGAGTGCATTTTAATAATTGACCCCTTAAAATTTAGCTAGAGTCTTAAGCTTTCTATATTGGTCCCTAACTTTTCATTATCCTTCAGGAATAATGAGCATATCGATGCGCAAGGATAACATTGAAAAACTGCCTATTACAAAATACCCACTCACCACTAAACGCGTATGGTTACCTTAATAAAAAACCCCTTAAAATGTAGCTAGAGATTGCAGCTTTATCAAATTAAATCAATAATTCCATTACTATTCGGCAATCATGAACAGATCGATGCGCAAGAGTGACATTAAATGGCTGCCTACTGCAAAATCGATAAAATGCTTGTAAAATATGAATTTATATGTTTATTTTAAAAGTAATACCCTTAAAACGTAGCTGGAGTCGTCAGCTTTCATAAATGGGGTCAATCTTCTCGGTATCTCAAAGGATGCAGGAGAATTTCGTTGTGGAAAAGTGATATCTCGACCACATGATACATTTGCATAACCCATGAAATGCTTGTGGAAGCTAAATGCGCACGGTTGAATTAATCAAAATGGCTTCAAAATTAAGCTAGAGTTACCACCTTTCACCAATGGGGTAAATACCAAAAATATCCCACCGGCAACATGACATAATAAATGGCCACGGTTGGCATTCACAATATGGTGATTAGTTAAAATTGTTCAAAATTGATCGGAATTATGGCTGTTAAATCTCGACCCGTTATCGGATCTTAATAAATTATGCTTTATTATTTAGCTAGACTCGTATGCTTTCTATAATGGTATCAATCATCCTTCTATACCCTAAGGTGCGAAAGCAAATCGATATGGAACGGTGACTTTGGCCAAATTGCAACTTGTGCGCAACCACTAAAATGCTTGTCAACACCAAATGCATGAGTGCATTTTAATAATTGACCCCTTAAAATTTAGCTAGAGTCTTAAGCTTTCTATATTGGTCCCTAACTTTTCATTATCCTTCAGGAATAATGAGCATATCGATGCGCAAGGATAACATTGAAAAACTGCCTATTACAAAATACCCACTCACCACTAAACGCGTATGGTTACCTTAATAAAAAACCCCTTAAAATGTAGCTAGAGATTGCAGCTTTATCAAATTAAATCAATAATTCCATTACTATTCGGCAATCATGAACAGATCGATGCGCAAGAGTGACATTAAATGGCTGCCTACTGCAAAATCGATAAAATGCTTGTAAAATATGAATTTATATGTTTATTTTAAAAGTAATACCCTTAAAACGTAGCTGGAGTCGTCAGCTTTCATAAATGGGGTCAATCTTCTCGGTATCTCAAAGGATGCAGGAGAATTTCGTTGTGGAAAAGTGATATCTCGACCACATGATACATTTGCATAACCCATGAAATGCTTGTGGAAGCTAAATGCGCACGGTTGAATTAATCAAAATGGCTTCAAAATTAAGCTAGAGTTACCACCTTTCACCAATGGGGTAAATACCAAAAATATCCCACCGGCAACATGACATAATAAATGGCCACGGTTGGCATTCACAATATGGTGATTAGTTAAAATTGTTCAAAATTGATCGGAATTATGGCTGTTAAATCTCGACCCGTTATCGGATCTTAATAAATTATGCTTTATTATTTAGCTAGACTCGTATGCTTTCTATAATGGTATCAATCATCCTTCTATACCCTAAGGTGCGAAAGCAAATCGATATGGAACGGTGACTTTGGCCAAATTGCAACTTGTGCGCAACCACTAAAATGCTTGTCAACACCAAATGCATGAGTGCATTTTAATAATTGACCCCTTAAAATTTAGCTAGAGTCTTAAGCTTTCTATATTGGTCCCTAACTTTTCATTATCCTTCAGGAATAATGAGCATATCGATGCGCAAGGATAACATTGAAAAACTGCCTATTACAAAATACCCACTCACCACTAAAATGCTTACAGAATCCAAACGGAGTCTTAGTCTGTTGTCCCTCTGTACCTCGATCGTCTTCCAGTCATTGGTTCTATTCTACCTTCCTTTCTGGACGTATGCCTACTTTCCTTTCCACCTAGGACCTTACGACAGTAAACTTGCTAATTATTAAAATTTTCCCCGCCCACCCTCCCAGGCACGAAGTGCTATAGAACACGTGCACGGCCACACGCCGCGACAAACTCGACGGAATATATGTGGTTAGTCATATATATGTGACATTTTTGCGAATACGTATCTGTGAATTTTGAATTCCACACATGATACTGTGAAGTATGTGAATGAAAATTAAAGCTTTCTGCAGCAATACATCTACAGTATTCCTCGAGTACATGCATCAGTGTTAACTGAAATAACGCGGTGCATAGAAGCGGAGAGCGCTTAATGCGTAGAACATGGATCCACTTTTAAAACTGCTAGTACACTATTGACTCATATAAAAGTAAATTGGTTACAAAATGTTGGGTAAATATTGTAATTTTTATATGAATCCTTACATGAGTATTTGCAATAGGTACATGTAACTAGAGGAAACTGTATATTGTAATGCAGAAGTTGGCTGCGGTCAGAACTATCACACGAACTGCCATTTTGTAGACAATGCACTGTTATTGTGAATAGCACACATGAAGTATGGTAGATATCACTGTTGCTAACTTAGTGCTTTTCGCACTAAATTTAGTGCTTTTTAAAAATCAAAACGCGGAAAATATTGAGTTTGGTGCTTGGTGTATTTTTAGTGCTTTTTTTATTTCAAAGACACCAAAACGAATTCATTCTTAAAAAAAAATGTAAGTTTTTTTAATAACTGGAGTGTTATACAACACTATATTTCATTTAACACCTATATAACACTGGAATGTTGGGCTTAAATATCATTGTTTGGATATTACATAACAACCGAAGTGATCCTCCTTGGTGGAATTGCTATTTAGGTCACGGTTGCCACTGATCTGCAATAGATTTCCTGATACGGTACACGGAATATTAGGACAACTACCACCTTTTTGGCTCATCAGTGCTTTCTGAGTGGAAAAACGCGTTTTTTTTTGCGGTTTTAGTGCTTTCTGAAATAGAAAAGTTGGCAACCGTGGTAGATATGTATTTTTTATTTATTTACTTATTTATTTAACAGAGTATACAGGCATGTAAGATACAATCTTTTGCATGCCAATTAGAAACACACTCATTTTAAGCATTACACAATAAAAACTATATTATTACAATGTTTTAAAAATTTACAAAGAAAAATCTTAATTATGTGTAAGTGAAAGTGGATAAGTGAAAGTAGATAGGGTAAAGAGTGAGAGAAAAGTTTGAAACGTTATGAGAAATGTTTGAAGAGTAGATACTTAAAATTACCACTACCCGAAATACATTTGATAGCGAGTTCCAAGACCTAATGGCGCTAACGAAAAATAGCCTACTGGAGTTTTTGAAATTATGGTTAGGAATTAGGAGATTGTAGTTTCGACTTGACTTGCAAAACACAAGTTTTTCAAAAAGGTAGCTGGGACTGGTAGCTATTACAGACATACTTGTTTGAAACGGACATATGAGTGATTGAAGTAAGGCCTTGGACTCTTTAAATTTGTTGTAAGGCATTTTGTATACTTATGTACACATACATATGTATACGCATGCGTGTAAATCAACATTTAAATGCATGTAATAAAACGTGCATTTATGCTGAATCTAAGTGTTTCAACATGGCAACTCTGTCGAAATTTCATCAGCTATCGGCTATTGTGAATAAAATGTGCCGCAGTTGTGGTTCGACTGGTTTATGCGTTGGGCTGCGAGCCCTTAAGTAACCGTCGACCCCACGTTCAATCCTTTGCCCCAGCAGAGTATTTTTTTATTTTTTATAGTTTTATAAATGTTGTATCGACCCACTTTTTTTAAATTCAATAACATCGTTAGCGATGGTAATTTTTGTTTTGTATTAAATTTTTCTCGATGAAAATAGCTAATTATTAACTAAGTTTCCAAATAAGTTACTTAAAATTAATGGTGTAGTCTGCCGTTTGTAAGGTCAAATTTTTAATGCGTATTTATGAGTTTTAAATTTTAATTAACGTTGCCGTCTTTTTTGGGCATTATGTAAATAACGATTGTTTGTTTTGCATAAAGTCCAATTATGCACATTAACGTTGTCGTCTGTCTTTCGTATTATAGTTCTATAGTTTGTTTATATTTAATTATTGGGTTGCACAGGCGGGGCCACTCCTTGTCCAAAAATCTTCAACTCAAAACACATTGTGCAAAAATTTCAGCTGAATTATGCAATCATAAAGTGCATTAACACTTGAGTACGTAGCTACCTTCGAGTTTGATGTGACGATTGATCTCAGGTTCAATCCTCCGCTCTAGCGAACACAATTGTAGTTTTTGCATTTTATATATTTTAACTCGATGGAGCTGGCGAATAAGTAAGTTGTCACAATATCGCCTGAAAATTAATTTTAAAGCTTTTATTTGATGGTTCGTTGGTACCGTACTTAATTAGGACAAAATTATATTATTGTACATTTTAACAATTTTGAATTTGAAGATAAGTGCCCTGAGGCACTCTTACCAGTTAGAGGGTTAATGCTTCATCTGTCTCTGGTCGCTATGGGTGTATGAATCACTAAAGGCACGAATCGCATTTTGTACGGGGTGGTGACTTCTCATCGTTTTGTTTGTTCCCGTACTGGAGTGTAGGGAAAATATTTCCAAAATTATAAGCAACATTTTCTATTGTTATACATTTTTTTCTTTCAGTCTACTAAATTATATAACCACTCATGGGATACTTTAATTGTATATAATTTGTAGCAGTTTTCATCTATACACGTATAGAAAACGAGAAAAAAATTGTTTGTATTCTGTCCCGCCGCCTGTCTCCCTTTGATCTCTGAATAAAAACGAATTTTTCCCGCAACATAATACATGTATCTTTGGGTACTGCGGTATACCTATGTATTTGTTTTATATCTACATCACAGTAAAATTTTGGCCCAAATTGAATGAAATTTAATAGATGACATATTTAAAGAATTAGCTTTTAAACAAAACAAGTGGAACACGCTCTTGATGGAAATTTTCAGAGATACGTGTATTTTTGAAAGTTTGTAAATACTCATAAACATCCAATTTAAAAATTTTGCGGGTAATGTGTTATAGCATGTTCGGGTATTGTGGTATACTACTTTTTTCCTATGTGCTTGAATTTATTCGATTGATTTGTAAGAAAACATGACTTCATATGTTTGTGTTGCATTTGCTACTTTCTTCTTTTTTCATATTTAGTATTGGAAGACAGTATACCACATTACACTACACGAACCATAACACATTACCCGAACTCGACTTCTTTTAAAATAATCATGAAGCTATTCAGCTATTCGTGTATGCTGTATTTCAAATAGCACTTAGTTATTGATTTTAATTTAATTCAAGAATTAAAATATATTCTTATTTTTACCTTAAAAAACAGTTTTCGGAAGTTCTAAAAAAAGTCGGTGAACGGTCGGTCGAGTCATGCCAACGCAGTTTTTCAATCACTGACCACAGGCTTTGCATACATATATTGTTAATTTTAGCATACAGTGGTGTCTGGATATAGTGAACTAATTATTGCAAGGCCTGTTCACTATATCAAGGTTAACATTTTTGTTCAGAAACTCGTTTTATTTGCTCAAAAAACACTTTTTGTTTTTTGCTTGAAATTGCTTTCAAAATTTTTCAGAGGCTCCATGTCAAAATTTGGGTGTTTGCTATATCGAGGTGTTCACTATACCCAGTATATACTAAAATTAATTTTTTGATTTAATGAAAAGATAAATAATAATCGTATTTGCTTTTGTACTAAATATTTTAGTCCTTATTCCAATATGCTCGCCACCCTCTGTATTTGAGACAAATTGTATGGGGTTGTATGTATAAAATGATTGCTAATTGATTTTAAATTATTTGATGGTACGCAACTTTTAATCTTTTTTAATAATGTTCTCGATAGTGAAAGACTTCGTTTTCAGAGTGTTTGCCTGCGCCGAAACTGTGTTTGTGCTGTGTGAAATTGGAGTAAATGCGCTGGGTGAATATAGATTTGTTTCCCTTATACTATCATCTGAATTGCTACTGTTTGAGTAAGCACCACCGGAGAAGTCAAATGTGTCGAAATCGCTGTATAAATGAACTTCGCTATCGAATATTGTCGTACACGGCCTTGCACTATCTGTAGACTGGTGATGAAAATCAGGAAGGATTTCAGCCGACGCTGTGGTTGTCGTGGTATCATTCCGAAAGAGTATGTTCAATGGTGTAATTCTAGCTAAATATTGTCTGTGAAGCTCAGTAATTCGGTCAGAATAGTTCACGGCTACCGATGCAAAGTTCGAATCGTGCAGTATATGGTAGTCATGTTGAACATTGCGTACACTTTGCGTTTGAGGCGACTGTAATAAAAGAACGATTGATTCGGTCAAAAATTATATCAATCCATTATTATTTTTATTAAAATTTTACTATTAAATGTGTAAATAATATGCAAAATTGCAAAATTTAATAATATTCACTTTAATTAATATTCAATTAATAGTACTAAAACAGTTGACTTTGAAGGATAGCTCGACTAGTCCCAAGCTTTACAAGAAATCTTTGTGCTGAAGCTTTTTTCTGCTATGACGAAACATTCATAATTACCTAACGCCATTTGGATATGCTCGTTGTTTAGTTAGAGTAAAGGAATATTTAGCTTTTAGCTTTTTGATTATTCCTTTTATCATCATTGGAATTTCTTACACCAAATAAATAATCCACCAACTTGCTGCATCTTAATTAAAACACAAAAAGATTTTCTGAGCGGATAGCTCGCGCTGGGTTTCGGTTACTGTTCTGTGCTCTGCTCTGCGTACTAACCATATAACAAAGGCCTGAACCCTTTGAAGACGGTGGCGACAGGGCTCCACGACTACAACAAGGCGTCGGCTTCAACCGTCACTCTGTAGTCAACTACTTTGTAACATAAGAGCCGATGCATTTATAATCATTTTGAGAGTGAAAAATCCTTCGAGTTTTCTGTGATTTGTACAAAAATACATGAACACATTGAACAGTAACAATGCAAGATTTAGCGCAAGCCACCGCTAGCCAGCAACAAATTACTGTGTTGGATGATTCCCCGAATACACTGACGAGGGAGCGACACGACCACATATTTCAAAATATATAATCAGAACGTTCCCGTGGTGACGATTGTAGTGCGTTTCAAAATAAAGTGATGACCATATCTTTTTAACTGTAGAAGTTTGCCATGATTTTAATATCAGATTATCTTCTATATTAAAATACCTTTTTCGCATGTGTTTCTGTTTAGTTAGTCGAGTAAAAGTTTTCGCTGAAATATCAAGAATTGAAAATGAGCGCTATATTTAAAAAACGTTTCGAAGTAGTGTTTTTGGTAAACCATCCAAAGGCTCCAAAAATGAAACCTCCAAAAGTCGAAAAATACACGAAAACATCAGAACCATTTCTACCTCTATTTTGTATATCGGTACTATAGAATAATGAAACGGTACTAATAAATGCAAAATATTCCCACCGATATCCTCATCTTCCAACGAATTATAAAAACTAACTTATTATTCATGATGTATTTGGTGAATTGATGTATAATAATTGTTATTGGCGGCGCACAGTGTCGCGAATAGGGACAAAAATCAAAAAATGATTTTCGTAAATGTAGAAAAATAAGTTTGTAGTACTGAAGTAAATACCTCAAATTACTAAAATGTGAAAACGGATTTTAAAAATATCAATTTATATACCGATGGCAGGCCACCAAACTTGCACTTTGTGAAGGTGGGTGACTTGGGTAGAAAATATTGCAATTTGTTGAATGTAAATTAATATATAGAAACGATATCGTTAAAGCGAGAATTTTTCTCGTTTTCGAGTATTGCTAAAGTGTCTAAAATAATATCGAGAACGAGAAAAATGACACTATCGTAACGATATCGAGAATTTCGAAAATCTCGACATCGTAACGATATTGAAATTTTCTTATCCGAGATATCGTAACGATATATAACGAGCTTCATTTTTCTTGTTGTCAATAGAATTTTATATACTATTGCGAAAACTTATTTTCTTTCTAAAAATTGAAATTGAAATAAAATGCAGTATTGTCGCATGGCCAGTCCATTATTAAAATTAAATAACGATTATAATTACACGTAAACTCGACTTTAAATGCGCGCACGTTCAGGAAATCACAATTTTTCGTTTGACAAAAAAATATTTCATTTGACTTGAAAATATTCAAAATCTTCAAGGCAAAAAAATTCAAGCATTATTTCGAGAAACTGTCGCTAAAAATTTATATCGAGAAATTGTTTGCAGTGTAGTTAGATTTCGATTTGTGAAAAAAGTGAAAAACATGTGTCAAATTTTTTTTATTTCAAGTATTTTTACAATTTTTGAAGTCAATAGGCCCATCGGTTTTGGTTTTTTTTCGGAGTCTTCCCGTGAATAAACCTTAACCCATTGTTTATTATTGATCCAGAGTATTTTCTGGAAGTTCGAAATTTTTACTTTTACTTTTCCAAATCCAGTTACTACTTAAAGAAGTTTTTATTTAAGTTTTATATTTTTAGTAAGGAACTTGTGAATACAGGGTCCACTGGAAAACAATTGCTACTGCAAAAGTATAATTAATTAATCCAGATATTCACATCTATATAAACGGAAAATTTACGACCGTATAGGTAATGTCTGAAATATTTCACTGCATTAACCACTGCTAAAGTTTCTAACTCATATGAGTGATACTATGACTCCGCAGCAGTGGTACGTTTACTAAAATAAGCTATTACTCGGGGCAGTTTTTCTTTAATTTGTATTAAAATTGCACCGTAGCCTATTGAACTTGCATCTGTATGAAGCTCTGCAGGACAATCTGGGTCAAAGATTGTTAACAAAGGCTCGCTAGTTAGGATTGATACAATCTGCTGTCGTATTACCTCGAGTCCTTGCTTCCACTCTATTTTACCACTATCTGAAGTTAATGCATATAAAGGTGCCATAATCTGAGAGAATTTTGGTACAAACCTTCTGAAGTACGATGCCAACCCAATAAATTGACGTAATTGACTAACAGTTTCTGGTGGTGGCAAGGCTGTAAGAGCTTCAATCTTTCTTTGATTAGGCCGTATTTCGCCTGCGCAGATCTCAAAGCCAAGATATTCGATGCGGTGTTTAAGAAACTTGCATTTTTTAATGTTTAAAGAAAAGCCCTTACTTGTCAAAACTCTAAGAACAATGCCCAATCTTTCGCAAGCTTCGTCAAAAGTTTTTGCGGCAATGAGTATGTCGTCCATATAAACAACAACAAATGAATTTGCAAGGTCTCCCAGAGCCCGTACAACTGCCCGCTGAAAAACAGATGGCGCATTTCTAAGGCCAAATGGCATAGAAAGGTACTCATACTGTCCTTCAGGTGTAACGAAGGCAGTATATTCGACGGAATCGGGATGAATGGGGATTTGGTGAAAGCCAGACGCCATGTGCAACACCGTAAAGAAATGTGAACCATGGAGTCTATCGATTTGATCCGCAATAAGAGGTAATGGGAATCTTTCTGGAACTGTGTTGTCGTTTAACTCACGATAATCTACACACATCCTATCAGTACCGTCATTCTTCTTTACCAAAAGTATTGGACTTGCAAAACGTGATGAACTTACACGAATAATATTGGCTTTCAACAACTCATCCACGCGGTCGCGCACAATTTTACGTTCTTCGGGACTTAATCGGTACGGCCTACGACACACACATCTATTGGGATCCTTAAGGCGAATCTGCATAGGGTCTACCTTAGCGCTATTTTTAGGCATATTGCTTATGAAATTATCTTTAAACTGATTTAGAATTTCCATTAAACGTGGTCGAAAATTTTGCGGAATGTCTGTATCTACATTTTCAATATTATATTCTACTGATTTAGCAAGTTGACAAGAATTGACCACTTTAGATTTTTCAAGCCGCAAGGTGTCGGATGTCATGAGTACGGCAAGACCCAAAGCCAATACATCTTGTCCAAGCATGACGTCACTACGTAAGCAATAGTCTGGTAGTACGTGGAAAACAACTTCGAAGCAAATTCGGTCAACCTCAACCGAAGTTAAAATTTGTACTGTGCTATTTACGCTTGTTTATCCGATACCAGTCAGAGTTATAACATTAAATAAACGTTTTCCATGAAATTTATTTTCTACTGATTCTTTAACAAGTGAACACTCAGCTCCTGAGTCGAAATGGAATAAATACGTCTCACCCGAATGTCACAATTCTCCTGTTGGTGCCTTCATGGTGCATACATCAATTCGACGTTCAACTGGTGTGGCACCATTCCGTTTACCGTCATGGTTCTTACTTGCTTTCGGGCAGTGTGATGCATAGTGACCGACGTCTTGGCAGTTGAAACACACTACCGATTTTATAGGAACCTCACGTCGCCCTTCACGTTGTACATCACGCCTTCCAAATCCTTTTGCCTTGTTTCTGCAGTGCGCCGCTTTATGTCCAATTTTGCCACATTCAAAACAATTCAAAGGAAACGGCGCTGGCTTGAATTTCTTGAAAGCTGGAGCTTCTTCTTCAGTGGTGATCTTCCTCTTAGGTATTGCCATCGACTTCAATTCCTGTTGCATACGGCTCCTGCTTCGAATATCAGCGGTAAAGCACAAACGTCGAACTTGTGGCTCAAACTGGGATATGTGAGCCATGACCATGGATACCGCGATCTCATCCGCTGACAATTTCTTCCAACGGGACATGATTGAGGTCAGCAACGTGGCAGCATATGCAGCAATGCATTCTCCTTCTTTCGGCCTACTAGTCAACAGACCTACTAAAAAGGATGCAGCAGTTTCCGCTTGGTCGAATCGTGTCAGGAACGCTTCTCTGAATTCACACCACTTCATTCCAGGGAAAGAGACTTGTGACAGCCAATTGGATGCTTGGCCCTTAAGCGCGTGGTTGAGCATTATCATCAGTGCTGCATTTTCTGGGGGTGAATCGCCAACACACATGTCTGCCATTGCTATCCAAGCAGATGCATCCGCATGCCCGCTTTCAGGGTCGAATTCCGGCAGCTTTATTTCAGCTTCCCTCGGAGTGTGCATAGCTTTGATGACGGCCAAAAATTGTTGGTTCTGCTGCTCGAAAATTCTGTCCCAAGCAGGTGCAGGATTTTGTTGTCCACTAAACTGCCCGGTAGGCTGGTTGCATCCCACTTCTGATGTCGCGTCCATGCTACTTCTTCAAGGGGTTCCCGTGGGCCACCTGCTCGCTCTCCAATTTCACAATGACTGAATCTCTATGCTTAAATTCATTGCTTACTTTATTTCATTTTCATTACTTGCTCGAATTCATTTTCATGGCTTACTCGATTTCTAATAATTTTCTTTGCAAGTAAAACTACTTGTTTTGCAACAAGTAGATAACTTCTATTAACGACTTTTGCTACTGGTGCCCACCGCAACTCCCTTCGAGCAGCAATGTCATTATAGCATTCACCGGCTACGACAAATATATAAAACATAAATTTGAGGAAGTGAAAGCATTTTCGTGTAAAAATAAATGGAAGGACTCTTATATCTGGGCGGTCGAGGAGGGGGATACAATTTTGTGGGTGGGTAGGGGGGGGGGTCCCCATATACCCCCTTGAAAGGAAAACCGTCGGAAATGTATAGTTTTTTTTTAATTAATTTTTTAAATTTTACCTTCGAAGCGAGAAAACTTGTAATTACCTGCCAATAAGGTGGCGCGGTTAGGTGGAAAAAGAGGGGAGAGGGGTAATAACCCTCTTAAGTGCAAGTAGGGCTTCAGATTCAGTGAAATATTTACAGTATTTCTGTATTCAAACTCCTTTTGTGTGGCCGGCCTTTGGCCGGGCGCTTGAAAATAACCCTCATAGGAGCAACTAGTGCGCCAGGCATCAGTAAAGTGCTAACAGTATTTCTGCATTCAAATCCCTTCTGTGTGGCCGGCCTTCGGCCGGGCGCTTGAAAAATAACCCTCATAGGAGCAACTAGTGCGCCGGAGCATCAGTAAAGTGCTAACAGTATTTCTGCATTCGAATCCCTTCTGTGTGGCCGGCCTTCGGCCGGGCGCTTGAAAAATAACCCTCATAGGAGCAACTAGTGCGCCGGAGCATCAGTAAAGTGCTAACAGTATTTCTGCATTTGAATCCCTTCTGTGTGGCCGGCCTTCGGCCGGACGCTTGAAAAATAACCCTCATAGGAGCAACTAGTGCGCCGGAGCATCAGTAAAGTGCTAACAGTATTTCTGCATTATAATTATTTTTGCGTTACCGGCCTTTGTTGGAATTGTGTCTTCAACCGCAAATTCACAAATAAAATGTACATGTATACTGAATTTAAACATTTCAATATGGCAATGCTGTCAATATTTCTTCAGCTTTTTTGCTATTGTGAATGCCAGTTGTATGGAGTGGAAGAAGAAGTGTCAATTTGCGAGAAGATTTCTGTGATGTTTAAAACTAAATAATTCAAAAACTAGACAACTCCGACGACAAAATTACGCGTTTTTTAGTGAATACTACCTACCATAAAAATTTCAGTGCGATAGCTCACCGCCCAGATATAAGAGACGAGCCAAGTAAATTACCAAGTATTTGAAAACGAAATTAATTGCTTGTGATATTATTCACATAAATATTTTAAACACATTTTTTAAACATTGGTATTATTTTAATAGCAGTCTCTTAATAACAAATGCTTACCGATATGTTTTCACATCGCTAAGAGCGACAACACATCACTAGCGCTGTCGATAGATAAGAGCGTAAATACCTAATTAGTTTCACTTGGCCCTGGCGTAAAAAAGTTTGCAAAAATCAACAACATAGAACAAATAGTAAAGAACATCGCCGCAATGGCAAATGGTAAGATGCAACGAACTTTAAAGTATAACACAGTCTTTTCAGATGCTGAAGAGACAGCTGGACGCCAGGCGCACAATAATACATTTAGATGCTGTGTTTCTAAATTTATCCAATTTTAACTTTTTTCTTCAGCGTCGGCAGAAATCCACAGTGACCTCCTGGTCGAAGCGAACCGGTTAGCCACATTTAAGAACTGGCCCGTAAGTTTTCTTTCACCCTTAAATTTAGGACATTGCAAGTCAAGTTCATATTTTTCAGAATCCCAATATTTCACCACAGTCGCTGGCAAAGGCAGGATTTTATTACCTGAATCAATCAGATCAAGTGAAATGTGCTTGGTGTAAGGGAGTTATGGCCGAGTGGGAAAAGCACGATAATGCCTTTGACGAGCATAAGCGTTTCTTCCCTGATTGCCCGCGCGTCCAGTTGGGCCCCCTCATCGAAATAGCCAGCGATGGTATACGTGATCTTGGTATTCAGCACATCTCACCACCAAAACGACCTAAATTCTCCTCCCTGGACGCACGCTTGCGCACCTACGATAACTGGCCCATTAATGATATTCAACGACCGGAGGCACTTGCGCAAGCTGGGCTTTATTATCAGGATGTAGACGATCAGGTCCGCTGTTTTCACTGCAACATTGGATTGCGCTCTTGGCAGAAGGATGACGATCCATGGTTTGAACACGCTAAATGGTAAGTTATCTGAATTTCTAGATCCCCAAACATCTTTGAATTCTCAATATTACTGTTTCCCAAAACCGGCAGGTATCCACAATGTCAATTTGTACGTTTGGTAAAAGGTATCAGCTACGTGGAATATGTTCATGAGCTAACGCGACAATCTTCACAACTTGCCCAGCCGCAGTTACCTACAGCACCACCAATGACCATTGAAGTAGCCATGAGTACGCCACCCGTGCTGCAGGCGCTGGAGATCGGCATTGACGGTGGCTCCATACGCAATGCTACGCAGCTTCAATTGTCAGCCACTGGACGCCCCTATGACATCGTCGAAGATCTTCTTAAAGCGGTATTTGGTGACCCTAATGACGTAGAGTCTACTAGGTCCAGTTCTAACCTCTCAGTTGGCGCATCTAATGCCGTTGCTGGCAAATCAATTGTGCGCGATGTTCCTCATTTGATTTTCAGCGCAACAGATGTTGCGATTGATAAACCAAGCAGTTCCATATCCCCGACAAGTAATATTTCTGAGGGTAATACCTGTCAGCAGAACTGGGAGGCTCTGTCGGTGCCACGATGTACATTTCAACGCACCTCAACGTACCTGGCTACAAATGATACAATCATCTCAAAACAGCAATCCAACTCAAACTCACATAATCTCGATAATAATGGTGTGGTCTCATCGACGTCGGAATCGGCTAATTCTTTAATATTGCCAGCGACTGCAGAAGTGGTCCAGCCGAAACAAATGATGTCGCGAGGTGTTCTATCATCCAAGAGTAGTTTATCGCTAGAGGAAGAGAATCGGCAGCTGAAAGATGCGCGTCTATGCAAGGTGTGTCTCGACGAAGAAGTAGGAGTGGTATTCCTACCCTGTGGACATTTGGGTAAGTGTGCGGATAGCACCTGTAGCATTTCCGGTTGAAATAAATGTTATTTTGCTTCCAGTGACTTGTGTGCAGTGTGCTCCAGGTGTTAACCAGTGCCCCATGTGCCGAACGTCCATTAAGGGGTTTGTGCGTACTTTCCTTTCGTAGATGTGGCACAAGTCGCAGCAGTATACTTTGTAACCGAAGTGGATGCTTTTGATGAAATTGCTTTAAGCATGCATCTTGTTATCTTATTCCGCACGCATACGCAAAAAATACACTAATACATCTACATAACATAGTCTTGCAGTCACCGACAAGAAACCTACTTTAATAATCCAATATCATTGCATTGAGAAGGCAAAAAGTTAATACCTCCAAGTTTAGTATGAGTAGCTTTATTTCTTTTTAAAATTTCAAAGTTTGGTAGTTTCCTGAATTTACTGATCTAATGTATAGGCTATACAAAACAACAATATACATATGGTAAATATATGGCTCTAATAGCTAAACGTAAATTATTTAATTGTATTGAAGTGTTAACATCGAGTATAAGAGTTAAATGGTTATGTATCCCATAAAGTGATTGATTCATTATTTTCGAGGTCCACTTGTTGTAGAATTGAAGCATTTTTTGTGTTTGTCTCCAACTTATCACATTCGTCACAGTATTGATAGCTTTTGCAGCCGGTCATTGGTGTACTGTGACAGCTTCGGACGGGCCTAAGGCTTTCCAATTTATATCGTGCGTGAAAATTATTGTTACAATGTGTATTGTCAGCGGTGATTGCCACGCTTGACAGTTTAACAACCAAATGAAAATCCCTGAACTATTAAATATTTACAACCTGTTTTCTCATGCCAATTTTTAAACGCCTAATATTGCTGTAAAACATCGAGTTGCAATTCTTAAAAAAATTTCAAAGTACAAATTTGTTGTTGGTGTAGTCAAAGCGGCCCTGCTAGTTGTACTTAACAGGCCATAACAAGCCGTTACTGGGTTACGGCCTGCCGCTAATGCTCTCTCCCGGCGCCTCTGCTTTGCGCGCGCCTTCTCCAGTTGGTCACACTTAGAGGTGATAGGGCGACTTACTTGGTCCTTCCCCCGCCGAACATCTTTTTCGCCGGAGCTTTATCGTCCATGGCTAGACCAGCGTAGCCGCTGAATGTTGATTCGCTGTGCCACGCCCATGTCTTTAAACAGCCCATACAACTCGTTGTTAATTTGTTTTCGATAGTCGTCGCCAATACGAATAGAACCAAACATTTCATGAGGCACCTGCCTCTCGAACAGTCCAAGGGCCGCTATGTTGTTTCGCGATAATGTCCATGCTTACGGAGCACGTATAGTGAAATTGCTAAGGCTGCGTTGACTACTAAGATACCGCTTTTAGCTTTTTTAACCAAATTATGTTTAATTGATTCGCAAATTATATCTCTACTAGATGAAGTTGCAATACAAAAAACTTCTGTCAATTTAAGTTTTGTAAAAAATTACCTAATTTGTATTACATTTATTGTGGAATTAACAAAATTAACGAAACAAAATCGCTACCCCTGAATCGTCAAATACCTTTAAAGGTTGGAGGTCACATACCCAGATCAAATCGACCTAGCTTCATAGTATTCAAGGTTGGAGGGGGCAGACTGCATACCCTTCAAGTGCAAAGTGAGCTGACTAGCATATTGACGCTCTCGATTACTCAATGCTCTCCTGCTCTCTTCACCATATTGTGTTAAAATTATTTGCAAAGCCACGCTATTATGAGTTGCCTTCGCACTCATTTTACTCAGTCTGAAACTACGCTTCATCACTGTAGCATACAGAGGCGGAGTAAGATCGCGCATAGTGGTCGATCGTACGTGCACCGCATTCGTTTCTTTTTGTCTCAAGCTGCACTATTTATACAAGAGTAGAGAATTTTAAAGATAAATTGAGAAAAGGCAGCAACAAAAGATAAGAAGAAAAACAAACACCAACGCAATTATTCCATCATAGCATTTCTTCGCCCAACAACTCTGCTATAGTTGGTATAGTGTAGATAGCTGCAATAAAAATAGTGAAATTTGCAAAATTTTTCAAAGAATACCGTGACGTGTCGTGGGTGATGTATGGCGTTCGCAGAGTGGCTAGCTAAAGTAAGTTCACAACTATGTGTTGCTTTAATGTATTGGTCTGTGCGATCTGTTTTTTTTGGCATATGTGCGTATAGAGTAATAGATGAATGCATTATTAGATATCTGGTATATTAACAAAGTAACAATGTCTACTCAAAATTCCAACCCATGCATGGGTATATTCAAACTGAATGGAATTTACTACATATATACAAAGAAATGAAAAAACATTAACCGAACAGGAGCTAAATATACAAAAAAAAAAACAACACAAAAATAAACGTAAGAATAACAACTACAGGAAATCGATGCACACATTGAATTCTATCGGATTGGCAGGTCAGCAGGAAGTTATACTCCTGCTTGATTCTTGTTGGGGCCTTTTGTTGTGAAATGTTTCCAGTTACCATAGTGATCCACCAAGAAATAATAACCCCCAACAGTTTACTAATATTTGGTACAGTGTAGTGTGTGTGCGTTGCAGAAACACGATTCTCAATTTTCTCAATTTTAAATATCTGCTACGATGTCAAAGATCAATGAATCTAAATGCTAAAATCGATTCGAACATTTTAATCGTGCGCGTTTCTTAACAACAGTTCTGGCTTACAATCGTTCTTCTACAGAATCACAGAATCAAGTTTCAAACAAATTTTTACTTCCACAGTACAGCGAATGGTACAAAACACGTTTCATTCACACAAACGTATATGTAGCACGCAGTGAATCTGTATATGTAGGCAGATACATACATGACAAGCGATGGCTGCTCTCTATGTCATTTTGTTTGGTGTTTCAATATAATGTATTGCATATTTCCATTTGTCTGTATGCGTACTAGTGAGTGCATAAAAGTGTGGCATGTGGTATAGTTACTCACTCGAATTGCGTGCGCCATAGGAGTTATGAACTCATGAACTTTGCCCAAATAAGTAAACAGCCACCGCTCTATGTGAGAGGAGCCCTGGACACCATGAATTCCATGCAATTCAAACACTTTAGTGTCTTGTTAAGACTGGTTTCTCTTTCTCAAACGTGCACATACACATACACGTACGTTAGTACACATTTACATAAATATCCAATGAAAAAATATAATTATAACCATTGGCACTGTCCTGGTGGCGTGCGTCTTTGGTAGCTTCATATGTTCGTCACGGTTGCCGATTCCGCTAGTACGGTGCTGCTAGCGATGTAGTGAATATTTTTGGATTTAAATATTACCATTACATTACTTACACGGTTGTTTTGCTTTTGAGATGGAGTCCAGTAGTATTTGGCCTCTAATGTTTTGGCTTCTTGTTTATGTTCGCCCTCTAGTTCTGGAGAGTGACAATTTAGAACTTTGGTATATCTTGCCATTTTCATTATGATAGGTAGGTATACATATGTCGGGAGATGAGCACATAAAGTAAATTATTCGTTAAATATTTAGTACTACAAACATGGTTAGGGCGTTGGGCACTGAGTTTGAAATGATGCTCAACCATTCAATTCAGGTTTAGCAGGATGTCAACAGCGCTATTTTATTCTTTGCCACTTTGGTCTCTATTTTGTTCTTTGCTACTGTGTTCTCTATTTCTAAACCTAAGCAATATAAAAAATTTGAATGTCAGCTGAGAAAAAATAAAATACACACTTGGAAAATAAAATAGAGGCGAAAGTGGCAAAGAATAAAATAGCGCCGTTAACACAGGAAATGATAAACCTTTCACAATTGAAATTGCATATGGAAAAGCTGTGAAATCGCTGTTTGGAATCGGCACAAAATTATAGGCTCCTTTTATCTGTATCGAAATTCATGCGCACGGTTCAGATGGTTTCGGAAAAGTAGACTAGTCTCGTTATCGGGTTGTCGTTCGAGTTGCAATAATATACATATGTAATTCCTATGTAGTACTTTTGACCGGCTTGGTTCAGTTATATGTAACTATAAGCGCTTTGACTTGTAAGTGAATCTGTTATATGTAATTGCAATTCCCTAGCTTGTATGTATGTCTGTTGTGCACTCAACTATTTTGGGTTGTAGTTTTAATTATGTGCTAAATAATTCGACCTTTTTCTAGTGTATATGTAGGTAAAATTTCCTGATCTAAATTAAAAGCTAAATGAATTGTTTTCTTTTTTACGTGATGTAGGCAAGCATTTACTTAGCCTGAATGCACATACACACATATGTGATAATTTGGGATAAGTGAACACGTAATGTAACCAGTTGCATCATTTAGTAGGGGTGTGAGAAACACTATCCTATTTGTAACACGTATTTAGTACCCACAAAATCACATGTATGTACACGCAGATAATTTTATGACTTTGCAAAATAAACAAAATTCAAAAATTAAGATGATTGCTCACCTATAATGACGAGTACAGGTCGAGTGAAACTGCTATCTGCTTTTCCAGATACATATGTAAATAATTAAATTGTTAATCCAGATTTCATTAAAGAGTTAATAAATTTGAATAACATGAATTTAGTACAGCCTATCTGCTCGCAATGCACAAGGATTCACATAAGTTTTAATCGCGCTCACGTGCACTCATTGCTTTTTAGAGCATCTTTTTGAGCGTGGACCGTTGAGACAGCCATGTAGCTAATGAAAATTTGGGCTATGTCGATGTTGAGCAATATTTATCTTAATTTTATTTTTAGAATTTTTATATTTACATGCACATTCGTGTATATAAATAAATTTTGAAAGTTGTACAATATTCGTTTTAGGTAAGGATTATTTTAATAAAAATCTATAATTATACTGCCTTTATTGTTTATTAAATATTATTTTTTTTAGTTTTCACTTCAAAATTAGTTCAAGGCATATGTGACAATCGTGACTATGAGAGAAGAAAATGCCACACTCTTTGCGTCAGACAACGACAACCCAACGCCAATTAGTGCAATACAACAATTTCAACGGATTTCTGGCACATACTCCAGCCTTCCAAATCGTTGCCGTAGACCTCTTTGCAAGAAATCTAACTCACTCCTCAATGAAGTTGGAGATAAATCAGTAGATAAAGGTGTAATGAAACCCAATAATGTAAGAAATAGTCTGGGTGGCAGTCTGCCAAAGTTGAATATTCAACTTGCTCCGAGAGAGACAAGTAGAATTGCAGCTTCTTATCGGTCAGAAGGTGACCATTTCTTTGGGCTATCAACTAATTTGTCAACAGATTCGATTAAAAACGCTTGTGGCTATCACGATGATGAATTCAGTGATGATGATTTTATCGAAGTGCAAAATTTTCCTAATAGTTTCCAACGGTCCTCAAAGGAACGAAAGTCTTTGAAATGTTCTGCTGCCAATAAAGCTAAACGATTAGAGGAGAATCCGTTGTGCAAATTGTCGAGCAAAGCTGATGAGGAAAAGACTTATGCGACGGAAACAGACTCACCGCAATTCAATTTAAAAAAAAACTGTTTGCTTGACGACGCTACTTGCATACTCAACGAACTAGATGGCATACTTGAGACTCACGACGCAGTACCGTTGAGCTTATCGAATTCCTTAGAGACAAAGGTTGAAGACTGTTTGTTGGACTTGGATAATTATTTGGAAGAATTGGATGACTGTAGTGTTACAAATGGTGAGGATGAGATGCGAGAGGCAGTCACAAACCCAGCAAATAAAAAGAATTTTGCTCAGTTAGCTGGACCCAACGAGGTTGATATAACTGAACATGTTCGATTTCAACGTGGAAATGTATTGAGAAAGACCATAAGCTGTGCTATGGAGGGAAATAGAGGTAATGTTGCGCAAACCTTTTTTATAATTTACGCATTCTTAATATAATTCATATTATAATTTTAGAACCATTACAAACACCACTGGAAAGCATGAATACAGCAGTGTGGCATCGTAATTCAATACGACGAATGGCTGCTATACCGCTTTCTGAAAACGTTTGCGTCGAAGACTTAATTGAAGAAGCTAAGCCTTCGACAAAAGTTGAAACCACATCACAAGAGGCAGAGCCTATGTCGCCCAGCACTATACAAACTGATTTAAATGATGTCGATTTGGAATCTTTACCAAGGATTGCATTGAATGGAGAACTAAGGAGATGCTTTTCTCAAAATCGCGTCTCTACTGCAAATCCTAATGAAATGTTAACACCCGACAACATTTTTCAAAATATCTTGGTGCAAAATGGTTCTAACAATGAAGTAATGAACAGACCTAGACAGTTTGGAAGGCGAGCTGAGGGTTTCCCACGCATATTGTCCATAAGATCAGATGCATTTGGAGGTAACAGCAGAAGCTGCACAATTGTCAATCATAATCAGCGGCCAATGAGCGCTCCGGTCGTGGCTACCGGCCGTTATGACGAAGGAGTAGTTAATCGGGAACACCATTCAACATTGTCCATAGGCTCTGATGCCAGTTCAGGCCGTTCATCGCGGAATGCGAGCCCAGTCACTATTATATCTAGTTCGGATTCCAGTTCAACCTCAGTTTCAACTAATGGTAACATCGAAACAAATTTAGTAGGGAGCGATAATCAACAGTCCAACGGTGAGAGTGCACAACAGAATATAGAATCTGGTTTTAACAGTCAATGGCCACACAGCTTTAGTCGTACTCTTGCTTTGGTCTGCTGTACCATCGGTCTATTTAATATGTGTCGTTTCGCCGTGCTTACCATACATTATGGTGGAAATTTTTTGCTACAGTTCCTGCTGCTCTCGTTGATCTTCGGTATTCCGTTATTTTTGTTGAATATGTGCCTTGGCTCTAAGATAAAGGCAGGACCGGTATCCATGTGGAAAATCAGTCCCATATGCTGCGGTGTTGGCATAACGTTGGTACTAGTGCAGTGCTTCATTGCAGTTTACTCGACTGTGGCAATCGCCTGGTTGTTGGTATACTTGCGCGATTCTATTCCGACCAGGGCCCATGTAGGCTATATGTGGCAAGAAGTGACTAATCCTTTTCGACGCGCAGAGAATGGCTCCAACAATGTAACGGAACGGGTGGCCGATTATTTTAATGTCATCGTTTTGCAGCGTTTACAATTTATAAAGTCGGCAGATGGTACCGGCGACATACGGTTTAGCATAAGCGATAAGGTAAGTGTAATTTTTTACCATCTCCTATGGCTATTTTTTAATGTAAGCACGCATACACTTACATGTGCAAATATAAATGTTTTCATCATACTTCAAGCAGCTAGCCTTTTACTTAGCCATAATCTGGGCCACTGTATTTCTTATACTCTGCAAAGGCCTTAAGTCCTTTGGCAGGGCCGTATTTCCATTGACCGTTCTGCCACTCGTTGCATTGGTTGCTGTCACATGCAAGCTTCTTTATGTAGTGGATCCCGGTCAACTACAGGTAGTTTAACCTAAATTGCACTACGAATGTATACCGACTACAGATATCCATATATTTCAGAACATATTCACTGCTACTGACTTTGATGAATTTCTTATCAATTCGAAAACGTGGACAGCTGCCGCACAAGAGGCCTTTCTGACTTGGGGCATTTTAGGACCGTCAGTAATTTCAGTTACAAGCCGCTTACATTCGTCAGGAAATAGCAAAATCGCTCTCCGCAGAGACGCAACTTTAGTGGTATTAATTACATTGCTTAGCCTATGTGTTGCTGCGCTTTTGGGCATTACATGCATGCAAATCTTAAATCAACACGCCTACATTTATACTCCCGGCTCTTTTGGTAAGACTTTGCTAAAGCCATTAAGCTTGTGTACTAAAATTCCTACAATTAGTATTACTTGAAATGAAACATTTATTTAAAGTAATATACGTGTGCAAGTATTCATTTCTCATAAATTTGTATGAAAGGAGTTGCAACTAGAATGATATAAGTATTCTACTATCATATTCCGCCAACCTTTTAAAATATATACTATGCATAGAAGGTTTAACCGAATTAAACATGAGTTATTTTTTCAGAATACTCGGAGACATCCACTGCTGTTTATTCGCTGGAAGGATTAACAAATACCGGTGCGTTGTCCTATCCATCCAAATGGGTTCCGCACTATTCCAGTTTCGTAGGAGAAACCTATCGGCGGCAATTGCAACTGGTACATCGTGAAAGCGGATATCAAGCGCTACGTTTTATCAGCGAGTTGTTCCCAGCGGCGTTATATTTGTGTCACGGAACTGTTTCATGGATTTGGGCAGCAGTGGCATTCCTTTCGTTCAGTTTGCTCGGCCTATCGCAGCTCTGTGTTATGTGGAAGCCTATATCCAGTGCTTTCGGAAATTCGACTAGTTCAGTGTTGTTGAGCTGTGTGACGGCAATGCTGCTAGGCATTCCGTTCACAACCGAAGTAGGCTTATCGGTACTTCACTACATGGATTTGGTGTTGGGAGCTGCTTGGTTTGTGCCCATTGTGTGTACAGCGCAAATATTTGGTGTGTTTCTGATACGCAGCCGACCATATAACGGCGACGATCTTGTAAATGATTTGAAGATGTCAAATTCGTTGTCTGCGTTTATGGCGTTGTCGTGGAATGTACTGCTTCCAATTGGCCTAATCACTTTGTCCATAATTGATTATAAGACATCGCTCTCGAGTCAATTTTACTATTGGCGTGGCAAATCATACTTTGGCTACTGGAGTAGAAAAGTTGCTGGCTTGGTGCAAATTGGATTTTTATTGCTCATTCCGATTACCGCTATAGTGCAAATATGTCGTTATTTGACTAGAGGACCGCCAGATATACTAGATGTGAGTCACGCGATATGCACATACTTTGTTTAATATCTACCCACCATATTATTATATATTATAAATATATCATATATAAATTATATATTATATTATAAATTATTTATAAATGTCGACCAGTTTCAAAGCATAGTACTTAATTCATAGTTCTTTTATGAAGAAACGCTTTGTTTTATTTGCATCGATAAATTATTTATAAATGTCGACCAGTTTCAAAGCATAGTACTTAATTCATAGTTCTTTTATGAAGAAACGCTTTGTTTTATTTGCATCGATAAAAGAGCCATACAAAAATTTCAAGCACTAGAACTAATGATAACATCGATTTAACACGCTATATTATTTGTTAACAGAGACTTAAAATAATTATTATTCATATTTTTTGGAATAAAAAATTGCCCTAATTTAAGAAATTTCTATAATTATTGCTTTAATAATTATTCCCAATAAGCAATTTTTACGTTGCTTATAACTATTATCATGTAATAAATATTTTTGCGTTGCATAATAACTCTTATAAGTAACAAGTATATTTTTCGTTGTCGATAATTATTATTTTGGGATTTTTGTTTTTTGCATTGCTTCATAACTTTTATTAATGACATTTTAATTTACGTTACCGATAACTATTATTTTGAGAAATTTTATTTTACATTGCTTCATAACTTTTATTTATGATTTTTTCTCATTTACGTTGCCGATAACTTTTATTTTGAAAAATCAAGTGTTTTACGTTGAATTACCATATTTTGGATATGAATTGATTTTTAATTGTTTAAAATTGATAAACGCAAATTAACTGCAGAAACCTAAATTCCACCAACTAAACAATTAAGAATAAATTCACACTCAAAATGTGGTAAGGCAACGTAAAAAAAAATATTCGTTCATAAAAGTTAGGAAGCAACGTAAGAAAATTTGTATCGAAAAAATAGTTATCGGTAAAAAAAATTTTCTCAAAATCATAGTTATCGCTACGTACATAAATAAAAAAAAATAATAAATAAAAGTTATGAAGCAACGTAAACAAAAAAATCCCAAAATAATAATTATCGAGAACGAAAAAAAAAATGTTCCTTATAACAGTTAGTACGCAACGTAGAAATTAATTGTCGCAAATAATAGTTATAATCATCAAATAAAATATATATTGCATTGCAATAGTTACATTGCAATTATTTTCTTAAAAAACTTATAATAGTTAAGTACCTGTTTGTTAACATTGTCTATTAAAAAGGTCGAGTACCGCGCATTTTTAATGATGCAAATCAGTTGACTGAGATTAAACTATAACTATTAAAAAAATAACCGAGCCATGTATTTTGTAAAATAGTTTTACGTTAACATCTTTTCAGCGCATACAGCTGCTTTATCGTCCTTTGGAAGGCACAGTGGAAATTCGTAGAGGTGTATGCGGTACAGATCACAGCAGAGATCTTAATAGCGGAAATGAACATGCAAACAGTACAAACCTTAATTTAAATTCGTACCAGCCACAGGACGACGCCCCACCCAAATATACACCACCACCATCATATACTACAGCGACAGGCGCTCGGATAACCAAGATGCTGCGCCAGAGCATCCGACGCAGTGTTCGACGGTAGGCTTAGTTGATTGATATTGTTGTTCCCACGGCCAATTTAGTTTATTCGAAGTCTGTTGAAAAAATTTTGATTTTTTATTTTTCTGTAAAAATTTTATTATTATTTTTATTTATTATTATTTATTTATTAATCCGCGTCAAAAGACCACAAATATTTTCGCGGCTATCGTGGCAGAGTGGAGAATAAACACGAAAGTCGAGTTGGGGTATGCAATTTATTCGACGGTTAAATAATGAATGATGAATGATGATGAGTGAATATACCTGTACAAAAAGTCAACATTTGGCAGAACGGTCAAAGCCGAAAAGCATAAATAGGGGGAACTTGAGTACCAAAGGAAAAGGAATGGATGGAATACATGAGTTGTGACTGTTTTGATGATATTTTAATTCAATTATTACGGAATTATTTTAAGTTATGTCACTTTTTCTGAGTTTTATAATTATCAATTACAGTTAAAAAGTCGAAAGAAAAATTTTGAGAATTCGAAATTAATTTTTTTATTTGAAAATATATACTGAAATTGTCAGAACTTTGCTTAAAATTAACTTCAACAAAAATTTATTTCGTCAAAAGTGTCACAATTTGAGTTAGGACACTTTTGCATTGAGCTTCAGCGATCAAAAAGCATCACACTTCTGACATAAAGAGAGACCTAACTGTATTTTTGCAACAGTTAAAAACAACAAAATATACTGAGCTTTTGCTTATTGGTAGATTGATGCATTGTGCACAGTATTAACACATAAACCCGAAAATTAAAAATTTTGAGTTGTGTCACTTTTGTAGTGCGTGTGCGATATGCTCTATATAGCCCAATTTTTAGTTTTTTTTCATGAGGGTTGGCTATACTGCATTTGTTCCCTTTTTGTTCTTGTTTTGGTACAGATAGCAAACAATCGCAGGAAGCCAAGTCCGGTGAATACAGTAACTGAGGTATGACTACGGTGTTGGTTTTGGTTAAAAAATCACGAATAACTAAAAATATGTGATAATGCAAATAATCGACTTTTTCTATAGCGAAAAGTCACCAAGTACACCAAAAGCGACGATTCGGTTTTCTTGAATTGTTGTCCTTTCCACACTATTTTCAAACTGTTCACAGTGAAGTAATTCTGTGGTCAAAAGCAATAATCGCGTAAGTTAAGTAGGATGCTATAAAGGAATAGGCTGGTACCCTTAAGTCAATGATGCCTTAAGTCGACTTAAGCGTTTATCGTTTTTGATTAGGGCGCTAACTTCACAGAGCGTATTAGTAATCTTAAAACAAACAATTTTTTAAACTAAATTACTGTTAATCCAGTTAAAAACAAATGCAATTTAAATTACCAGAGTGGATTCTTTTAATTTTGAACAAAAAATACAAAATTTAAGTTAATCTAAAGAATACATTTAAAAAATATAATTGTAGAACGTAGCTGGAATGTCTGTAGTTTATGAAAAATATAAATAATTTTGTGGGACCTATCAGGACTCACATTTATATGTCTGCATGTTTAGTTAAAATACAACGGTTTTAAAGCTATTGAGCTAAGAATACATAATTTATTTTATATTTTTAACATACCTAAGTATGAAAGATGGTGCCATCATATTTTTTCCAAAAGCTTCAATGTTCAAGAATATACAGGGTGGCGTAAAAGTTGTCACCCAGTTTGCTTTGGGTCTAATTTGCTTATGAATGTATAAATGAATAGGAAGGATTTATTCGTTCATTCATTCATAACAAAATTAGAGCCAAAGAATATTGGGGACAACTTGGAAAAAATGCAGTATAGCAAACTTGAAACTAAGGGTTACACTTAATCGTTTTTTATTTTGTTAATACATTTTTTTTTAATTAATACTTGAGTTATTTTATTTTTTGGATGGATGAATTTTTTGAGTGGATGTACTAATTTATAATTGGTTTAAAAGCGAGAGAAATGAAATTTCGAGTACAAGACTGTAATTATTATGTTATATAGTATTATTTTCGTAAATTATATACCTCAGTGAATTGTTCTATTTTTATAGCATCTTGGGAGACGGAGGGCGTTCGCGGCCTACATTAGCAGTGGACATGGAGATAAATCAGCAGAGTCTTCCACCAGAGTACAGCACAAGTCCTTCTGGAAGCAATGACAATGATAATGCCGTCGCTACATATACAGCGTTAGAGGTCAGCAGCCAACGATCTATGTCACTAGGACGAAAAAATGTGCTGCTGAAACAACATCATCCATTAACCAGTACAGTGACTGAACGACCTGCTTCTGCAACACGGATGTTACAGCGCTCGTCTCAGATACAACGACCTTTCACTGCAGAGGATGTGGTCACAGTGCTCCGTTCATCTACACGATTACGACCAGACGCGGCATCCGCTCTATCACGTGAACTGCAAGAAATTCATCCAGAGCATGATGTTTCCTTTCGATCCATTGAAAATCTGATATTTAACGCTGAGCCGCTCGGCCAAAGTGTAGCTATTGCAGCTATCGATGCCGATAAAGCGGCAAATAATACATCTGTGATTTAACTCAATGCAACACTTAAACATACGTATAATAGAATATATGCATAAATAAATAAATAAATGTATATAGTATATATATTTAGGTAGCGATTCCGAGAATATTTAAATTCATGCATACTTATAATTGAAGTTAGTACATGTACATGTATTGTACAAACGAAAAAGATAAAACAGTTGTTGCAAAACGTTACTAAGTTTTGGACTCATTTATAATTTTTAGTGTTGAAGTGTCTTTAAAACACTTAAGAGCATTTAAGTGTTCAATTGAGTTGTTGTGTACTAAACTTCTGAAATCATTTTATGACTAGAAATTAATATCAACCTCACCTAATGGCATGCACGCAACCACATGAAACTGAGATGTAATTAAGTTATTGAGCTCTTAGTGTCATACGATGGATGGTATGCTTTTGAGATACGTAAAACATATTTATGAACAATGAGCAGCTATAAGGAGCGACTTTTATGTACGAATCGATACATACATATGTATTGAAGGTAAAGGTGTGATATGAGATGAACGTCGATTTCTTTTGTCAATCTTGGTTGCGATACATGCGTTAATCTTTGATTGATTCATCGGATCAAATACTATTTAATTGCCTGTTCAAAAATTTATGTAGCGATCCAGCGTCAGCTTGTTCTTTTTATTATGTTGTGAGATAACTTATGTTTTAATAAAGAGATAATCCGTTGTTGGAATGCAATCAGAAGCATTTTTAGTTACATAAGCGAGTCCGATGGAATAATAACAAAAAAGAAGTGATTCTGCTGGGATTTCATTCGAGGCGTGCGCCCTGTCTCTCGATGTGGTCATTACGGAGAATATAATAAAAGAAGAATAATTTTCTTTTGTCATGAGCACGTAAAAATAAATCGTGCAGTTGAATTTGGTCTCTTTCCGATTGTGCCAATAAATTGTTTTTTTTTTATTTTAATCCCTGTCATGTTGTAAAAGTCGTGTTTCATAAAATTGTATGCCTGCTTTATTGTTTGCTCCTAAAGCGAGTGCGTATGCGACATGTCACTGCATCGCAGAGTAAGCTATTCGTAGAATATACATATGTATAAGTATCCAAATGTTAAACCGTTTTGTGCTAGAGCAGTTCTGCTATAAATCTGACTGTGGTGAAGCTCTAATTGTCAAAGAATAACACATTTATGAATAAAAACGGAAATGAAAATCAAAGCACGAAGTAATGTACATACATATGTATGTACATATATGGATGGATGGATGGATGAAGGGTATTAATAAATGTAGTCTCATCAAAAAATGTAATTTGGTTTTTATTTATAAGGGGTTACACCTCTAGCGGCTGAAAATGGCATAAGTCTGACGATTTATTTTAGAGATGGTTTATAAATATTGAAGTATGAAATCATAATGGATTGTAATATATAATAACTAGTTAGGGAACATAACTAAGATTTTTTAAGTCAGATATGAAGAAATGGTACCCTATAAAAAAACAAAATAAAAAATAAAAAATTTTAAATTTTTTTAATTAACTTCAAAGTTATGCAGTTTTTAGAGAAGTAAAGAAGAGAAGTTTTTAGTAGAGTTGTAAAGGAACTATTAAAATTTCAAATTGATCCATGGGACAGAAAAATCGAGATTTGAACTTTTTAAATCTTTGACCATTTTTAATTTTTATGACCCTAAAATCTTATCTAAAGCAAAAACATTCAATAATTGTTTTCCCACAATCCTGGAGTAGTGTTACACCTTAATATACGTATTTGTTTAATACTTTACTTTAATATCTTTGATAATACTTACGATGTCACACAATTGCTACGCTTTCATAATTTTATTTCGAGGGTGAGTGGCTTTATCTGTACAGTTCTTTGGCATATTGACTATTGATTACATTCAATATAACATACAAAAAACGACGATACATATTTAATAACTTTTAAACTTATATACTTATTTATACATTTTGACACAAATTAGTGAAAATACGTATTTAGTGTAAAGAAATTAGGTGATTTTCTTACACATAAGTTTTTTCGTAATGTGGCAACATGGAATTTCGTATTTTCGGACTGTCTTGAGTAAAGCATTTTAGGAGATATGTGAGTGAGTAATGTCAAAATATATCTCAATATCTCTTTTAATTTTGATATACTTACGTGCAAAATAAATGTACTCCGAAAATATCAACCTTGCGTTAATTGAGGTACATACGTACATACATATATGATATAAAAACCTAAGCGATGATAGAATACGGATAGGGTAAAGGGTGTCCCAATAAAAGTGCATTACTTTAATTTATAACTGTTTTCTTTGAGCAGCTCTGAAATTTGACGGCTGCTGTCTATGATTGTTGCGATAAGGGAAGAACGCATTGGAGCAACAATTTCCAGATCCAAAGCCAAGGTTCAAGGCCGAGATCCTAACCTAGCTTAACCTTGTCATATGTCATCGAGAATCGAAAAAGACCAAGAGCCTGTGATCAGAGCCGCGGCGGTCATTTGCCGGATATTTCCATATAATTTTTTCCATACATATAATTAACTATTCTAATCCATACGTGATGATATAACACTCTCTTGGTAATGTACTTTCGTGAACCGCTTGGAACTTTGTGGAAAACTTAAAGTTACATGACAGTATAAGCGAACTATCAAGAACCGACCAAAGATGTAAAACGATATGTTGAATTTATTTTGGATACAAAATGTTTACTAGTGAATATGTAGTTCGTGGTAGTGTAGTTCTGGATTTCATTAAATTTATTCTAAAGTTATATTATGGTAATAAGAACACGGAGTAAGGTATAACTGCTATAGCTGGATACATCTTCGACAAAATCAGGGTGCGGATGCGGATGTGCATATAAGGCACATCTCTATTGCTTACCGAATTCGGAGTGTTAAATTCCACTCAGTGGACAGAGTTGCTTTTACTCAACTCACAACTTTAGTAACATTAGTCGAAAATTTTGCGCGTAGAAAAAAAGTATGGTGAGCGAATGCAGTGTAAAATGTTTTGGTAACCTGAATTTTTGGTTACCTATTAAGATTAAAAGAAACAAATCATAAATATTAGGCACATCTCTATTACATACCGAATTCGGAGTGTTAAATTTCACTCAGTGGACAGAGTTGCGTTTACTCAACTCACAACTTCAGTCGAAAAAGTTTGTGCGTAGAAAAAAGAATGGCGAGCGGATGCAGTGTTTAAATGTTTTGGTAAACCTGAATTTTTGGTTACCTATTAAAAATAAAAGAAAAACCACAATATATTAATCATTAAATAAAAGAGTGAATGGAAAGTGAAAATATTCAGTTATCTTGAGAGCCGAAAATTTCAAAAAAATATTAATGTAAACGAAAGAAGCGATAAATTTCATCGAATGCACGTATGAGAAAAGAATTAAAGGAGTGTTTTTATGTGTTGGTGCGCAAACAAGATTTCCATTTGCACTTTAAATGCTTGATTTCGTTAGTACACGAAAACGCAAAAGCGAAACAAAATCGAGAAAAAGGAGGACACCGAAAATCGAAAACTGAAAGTTGCATCAAACTAAAGAGTGCAAATTGGAAATTAGAATCAAAAGTATTACAAATAAAAGGTGGTTTAATTAAATGGAAAGAAAAGTGGAACAAGAGCGTATGTCGAAATCGGATAGTAAAATTGAAGGCACGCCAAAAATAAATTGATTGTGCTCTGTAGCAAGGCTGTTTGTGCTAACTACCGTCGAAAGGGACATCTTCCGGCTGGCTTGAACACTGTCGGAAATGCACGAAGTGATGGAATAGGTGATCACTGTTGTTTGAGGAGGAATGGTAAGTTTGTTGGAACTTTTTACGGTTCTTACGGTTTCTTTTGCGAAGTTTCGCTTTTACACGGCTGCAACAAATTAACTCCAATTTCGGCTAATGGAACTGTTCGACTGGCTGGAGCTATAAACAATTTTAATAAATCAGGCAATGATAACAGCGGCCAAATAAAATAAAATATAGCTCACATTTTCAAGCAATTGCAATTAATGTTTAGTATCTTTTCTTACTGTGCAAACACGTCTCTACCAATCTTCACATAATTTTACCTGTGTTCCGCATTAGGCGTACACATAGGTTGCATGGACAGTCGTGTAATCGTATGTTTTAGTCTGCAGGACGCTACTCCCCTAATGGCAGGTCTGCTATGTATTTCTTTGCTGTGTTTCTTGTGTAGTTTCGATATTTCGATTGCATACTTTTCGTGTAAAGCAATTACATGTTAATAGTAACCGCATTTATTTTATTTTAATGTGCAGACGCCAAAAATCTTTGTGTTTGTGAGAACGGACATACACACGCTTTCATAAAAGTGTTTACGTACACGTGCGTGTATGTATACATTTGTTTAGCTTTTCCAAAAAATTTGCTGTGGCGAATTTACTGGTTGTTGGGCTGACACATTGTGTACACTTGTAGTTCTTGTAAAATGAATTCGCAATAAATATGCTGATGATGGAAAAGGGGCAATGTATAGAGTATTACTTTTTCAATGTACTTACAGTGGCTCAAAGTTAAAATAAACAAGCCACTCAACAAAATACAGATCAAAAATATTGAGTCATAAGTTTGACTTAGCAAAATTAACTTTTTTATTTAAAAATAACATTTGATATCAAAGCTAAAATTAGCAAAAACAGGAATGTATTTATTTTGTTGATTCTTAAAAAAATTGAAATGTTTATTATTAAGTTGGAAGGGTATTTGGCTCAAACAAGTTGTGTTTCCAGCACATTTGGACAGTTTTAGAGCAGCCCACGTTTGTACATCGTACACATTATGTCTTCAAACGGTGTCTAAAATGTATCTCATTACCAATACTCTGATGGAATTACAATTATCATTGGTAATGAAGCTTCGTTTTAATTCTACCAACTGTCCGAATGTGCTAGAAAAATTCGTAATAAGTGTTTGATTTGGACACAATTAAGCATGTAGAGCTATTTAGGGAACAAATTGCAGAAAAAATAATAAATAAATTTGGAAAAATTAGCTATAGGCAGCAATAATCGAAGAGTGGGTTTAAATCGATAGTCCAAAGTTGGTACAATAAATGTCTAAATGTATGAAAGCTGTTATTAGACATAAGACCATTCCAAGTAAGTATTAAATTAATTTTCCCTTCAACATTGTTGTATTGTTTTCATCTGAATTAGCTTTTATTCCGTTTTAACTCTCAGGTTCATTGTCCACGTATAACTATATTTGGAATTTTTTAAATTAATGAAGAGAGAAAATACATTTTGTTTTTGCTGATTTTGCTTAGTTTTTATATCAATTGTTAATTTTAAATTTAAATTAATTAAATAATTTTGGTGCATCAAACCTACGACTCAGTAGTTTTGATCCATATCTTGTGGAGTTACTTATTCCATTTTAATTTTGAGCCACTGAAGGTAGGGTTACATTGGAAAGTGATGCCAGTTTTACGGGATTTAAATATCTAGAACATCTCGTTTTTGTGACCATGTAATTAAATGGTATATTTGTATTGTCAGCTGACCAATGAGTGCAGTCTTCGTAAGCTGAAAGGTGGGCACAAATTAAAACTCTAAGACGGATGTGTGTCAATATGATTTTTAATTCAATCAATTGCTTTTTAATTTTATTATCATTGTGTTAATATCTACATTATTAATTTGTGGGTACTTTATTAAGATATGTATTACAATTTACGTAGCATATTTACATAATAATATAATAAGGGGTTCAGGAATTACATCCTTTTTAACTACGTTATTACATGGGAATTTGTGAGCTATGTATGCACATTTGATGATACAAAATAATCTACATATTTTTTCATTGTTAAAGATTTTTCATGCCGTATAAAAAATGAATTTCAAGCCTTTTTTGAGAAAACTGTTGAAATTAAAATTAAATTAATTGCTTAAAATTATTGAATTTTTTCCAACCCTTAGACAGTTTTTATGAGATCGAGACATTAATGTTTTTGTTTGTTTGACACTTTTAAATAAATCCTAATCCTAAATCCTATCCTGCATTCACAATACTTTTCTGCATTTAACATAATCACGACCCCAATGTTGCCTATAAGCAACAGCGTATGCTGCTTTGCTTGAAAACACACTGACAGACATGTCGTTAAGCGTTCGGAATGACTGGTTGATTAAATTTTTTTGTTATTGTTCTGACCCTTTTCTTGACAACCTACTGACAGATATGTTGATTGATTTTTAGTTGTGCTCATATGTACTAAAGGGTAAAAGCTCGGATAAATAACATACAGTAGTGCACGGAGGCTAGTTGCGATTCGATCCCCTCAAATATCTGCTATTTAATATATTTAGATCGGAAACAGAGAGACAATTTTACATAACTATTTTGGGTTTTAATTAAGCGTTCGATTTGGTATTAAAAAAAATCAATATTAGTATCAATTAGTTAATTAATCTTGTTAAGTTAATGCAACTCTTCTCATTATCAATCACTCAACAAATCGACCAACAATCTATGAATTCAAATATCACCCTTACATTACAACTTAGTTTTCTTTTTCTGATCTCCTCCTTTCTCTATAACATTTGACATTGCTCACATCAGTAATATATTATAGAAATTAATGTTAATTTGTATGTATGTATGTATAATTAAGAAGGCATATAGGCTTTTACTTATTTACTGGTGGCTCGGCTGCGTGCACCGTAGGAACTGTATACACATTGGCGAGCATTACAAGCAGTAGACGACACATTTTCCCTGATTTAAGTCTTGTTGTAGTTGCTGTTTTTACTGAAGAAAGCAAGGTAAATGTGTCTTAATGGTCGCTGCATATTATCGACTTAGTGCTGCTGTAGAGTTTTCTTTGACACTTAATATCGAAGCATTAGGTATACTTCGTCGCCTGAGAAAGCGATTGTCGTATGTGCTATTAAATTCAATGGAACATACGACATTCGTTTTCTCAGGCGACGACTTCTGTACTAGGGATTTTTGGCCATTTTGCGATCCCGGGATTTTCGAGATTGAAAATTCGAACCCTGGTTAGTTGGTTGGGTTAGTTTCAAGATTTTTTATCTTGAGTTTAATCACATTTTGTTTAACTTTAAACATTTTCATTCAACATTTAACTTCAGTTTGATAACATTTCGTTTTATCTAGTGTCCGACCGAAACAACTTTTTTGGGCCGAAACCGAAAAAGAGTTTCGGTTTTTTTTTAATATTCGGCCGAAACCGAAACTTTCTAGTTGAAATAAAAATCACCACATCAAGCATCAAAATCACTATTTTTCAACAAACGAATTTTACTTTAAGTAAATAAAGAACAAACAAACATAACATAACATAAATAAATACTTATTAATAAAAACAATTAATTCATTTTTTAAAAACATAAACAATAAAAAAACACCCTTTCGTACCTTACTCGCTAATATTCAAAATTAAATAATTTATTATTATATTCTAAAAAAGAAGTTTATTTACATTGGTGCATCATCCTTTTACTATATATCTGCTCGGCTGCACTAACTAAGTAGTTGTTCACTCGCTACACAATAAAACGTAAAAAATATTCCAGAAAGTTTCGGTTTCGTCCGATCGGCCATTTTTTGGCCGAAACTGAAACAGTAACCGAAATCACTTATTTGGGCCGAAACCGAATATTCGGTCGGACACTAGTTTTATCCAAAAATAAAACTAAAACATACTTATTGATTTGTAAAATATCGCTCCTTCGCTGCAAGAACGTCATAACTCAAAACTACATCATTCCGAGATAATTCAATTTTAAAGTTTGCCATTACAGGCATTTAAAAGTTTCAAAAAATTTTTCATGTCGTCATTTGAGTAAAGCATCGAATTTTTTACAACGTGGTTTAGACAAATAATCGATCATATGTAGATACGCACAGGGTTGCCATAAACTCGACAAAAAGAGTTTCGGTTTTTTTTTAATATTCAGCATCAAAATCACCATTTTTCAACAAACGAATTTTACTTTAAGTAAATAAAGAACAAACAAACATAACATAACATAAATAAATACTTATTAATAAAAACGATTAATTCATTTTTTAAAAACATAAACAATAAAAAAACACCCTTTCGTACCTTACTCGCTAATATTCAAAATTAAATAATTTATTATTATATTCTAAAAAAGAAGTTTATTTACATTGGTGCATCATCCTTTCACTATATATCTGCTCGGCTGCACTCACTAAGTAGTTGTTCACTCGCTACACAATAAAACGTAAAAAATATTCCAGAAAGTTTCGGTTTCGTCCGATCGGCCATTTTTTGGCCGAAACTGAAACAGTAACCGAAACCACTTATTTGGGCCGAAACCGAATATTCGGTCTAACTAAAACATACTTATTTATTTGTAAAATATCGCTCCTTCGCTGCAAGAACGTCATAACTCAAAACTACATCATTCCGAGATAATTCAATTTTAAAGTTTGCCATTACAGGCATTTAAAAGTTTCAAAAAATTTTTCATGTCGTCATTTGAGTAAAGCATCGAATTTTTTACAACGTGGTTTTGACAAATAATCGATCATATGTAGATACGCACAGGGTTGCCATAAACTCAACAATTTTTGTTTTAGTTATGACGTTCTTGCAGCGAAGGAGCGATATGAACATATATCATTCATAAAGTGCATATATATGCAAATTTGATTAAAAAAAAATAAAAAAATGCATTTGTTTGCACTTTCAGTTTTACTTCGATTTTGATAAAAAAATAAAGCGTTTTGATTAAATTAAAACTGAGATCTTCGAGCGAATTTTATTGCAAATAAACTCTACCGAAGAGAAACATCTTTCGGATTCAACACTTGTTGGTTAAATGCTTAGTAAATAAGTATAAGCCTTTTGCTTAAGACGTCCTTTATACCCTCCATTGCAAAAAAGGTTAATTTCTTTTATCAAAGTCTCAAATAAGGAATCTTTTTTTTTTGGAGTTTATTTCGTCTGAACTTTCCAAAATGTTTGTAAAAAAGTATTACAAGTTAGCAATTTCATTTAAATGCAATCCCGAAAATGACGGGATTTGAGAGTTTGAATCCCGGGATTTTCGGAACTGGAAAATGTCCGGGATCCCGGGATTGCGATGCCTATTCTGTACATAGTGCCTGCATAGTATTTTCAAAATTGGCTTAAGTTTGAAGTGGGGGAATGAGCGATAACAAAAACCTCGTATTTTTTGTCTCTGATAAGAGATAAAAAAATTGTAAAATCCAATTGTTTGTTGAATGAAAATATTTGTTGAGCATTTAATCGGGTCAGTGCACTATTAATCGAACTAAATGCCCATCAAATCAACGATATGTATTGACGTTGTAATATATGGCAGTGCTTTTTTATTAATATGATTTAGCGATTATTGGACAAATACTCAAATGACAAAACTGCTTGCTGTTTACAATTTTGGATAGAGTTTGTTTCTACCGTATGTGCTATCGTATTAGCACTGGCGTAATAAAAATGCATTAAATAGATGCTAATTCATAATTAAGTCTTAGCTTCGTGCAAAATTAAGCACGAAAAGTTACTTTGCATCATTTAACCACAACGTCAGAGGCTGCAACGGCAACAGCCACAAAGTTAAAATGAAAAAAACGAAATGCAGCATCGAAAGTCAAACACCTAGAAACAAACTTCAATACTTCACCAGTTCCCGACCATCTTAAATGTGTCTTGCTATTGTATGCCCGTGTAGTTATTCGCTGCTTGGCGATTAAATCTCGCAATGAGCGCACTCTTGTTGCTTGTTCACCACACTTCAAAACCGGTATCTGTATTTGTAGCCAACCAGAAGCGGAAAGGAAGGGGAGACGCCGTTATGGTGTATTTGTATATGTATATATGTATGCTAAATGTATTGAATGGGGCGCATAGGAATGGACGTGGCGAGCTGACAGATGGACTAAACTCAGAGATGTCGCATACAATTTTCTCTGAATATCGACAAATACTTTTTTGTTTGGTGATTTTCTTTTTCGGCTTGTGCTTCCTTCCTTTGTTGCTCTTTTTCCAATTTTTTCTGTTGTGGTGTGTTATTTTTGTTTTGGCTTAGTGATAAAATGTTAACTCACTAAATAAATAAAAACAAACTGCGTAGCTTTGATTGAAGCAGCATTTTTAAATCGCTCGTTGGACGACTCCATTTCGAAAAACGGTATTATTTGGAAATGCGTTGGGGCACAGAATATTAGGTATTACATATATTCTTAATTTCTTTGTATGAAATCAAATAATTAAGAAATAATTAACACTCGTATTTGGCCTGATAGCGGTCAAGGTTTAGGAGTATTTCAGGCGGTTTTAAAAACATTATACGAATTTTTTTTACAGAAAGTATCGGACAATCCCTGACTTGCTATATAGAAGCAAGCTATGAATTTTCTATCTAAGGATCATGTTTGAATTTGTCTTTTCCAATTGTTGGGAACAATCGCACTAATCAAGTAAACACTAAAATTCGAGCCTCGCTTCAGTTCAATGTCTTAACCGGCTGAGGTGCGGCAATCGCAAATTACATGCTTTACATATACTAGTAGTAGTGTGAGAATTATATACAATGTATGTACTTGTGTAAAACATATAAAGTGATGTGACGAAATGATGTACAATATTTTTTACAATTTATTCGGGGTTTCTGTCTCCTGTCGTTCACCTTCTAATTCTACTATAAGTGACTAGTCGCAGCGATTAAATTGAGCGTAACCAAGCATGAAATGTATGTGTCTTCTTTTTATCTTTTATTCTGAATGGTGTCTGTCCATAATCAGCAACTTTAGATTAATCAACGCATCCGCATACTCATCAGCACATCGTGACTCGAGATGAGTTTGACTCTTGTTGTAGTTGTTATTGTTGACTTTTGTACACAATTTATTTTTCCTTTTCGTTTACAGTCTTCGCAATTTCCAGTAATTTATTTCCCATTCAAATGCATGGTCACTCCCTTTTATCAAATTATTCAATTGGTCTTTTGTTGTTAGAGGTTGGGCCCACCGTTGTTGTTCACATTAAAAAATCTTCCCATAATTAACGCGCGCTACAATTCACTGCTTTCTGAAAGGCCAAGTCTGTTTATTCCACATGGGCTGCGATCAAGATTTCTAGTTGACTTTGCTTTCACAATCAAGTGATATTGGTTGTGACGTTCGTGTTGCTTCGGTGGTTTTTGTGGTAGCTGCATGACAATGGCAAAGGTTTTTTGTATGGTTTTCCAGTCAAGGAACTTTTCATATTTTGACAATTCTATTTCCGGGCGGTGAAGCTGTAATAAAACGCATTTGGCAAGTATTAAGCTCACCTAGCGATTTCTTCATTCTTATCTAAATTGAAGGACAGAAGTTTTGTTGCCACTGTTTTCAACTTTAAAAACATAAAAAGTTACAATACTTAGAAGTAATAAGCAATAAACAAGACAATGTATTGTGTTTCAATGTGTAACAATGTTAAGTGTTTCTGAACGATGTTTGTTGAAACGTTGTTGAATATTTGTGAGGAATGCATATTGTGTTGTAATGTCTATTGTACAGTTGGTTTGTTCTCGATGCGTGTTATTTACTATAGATAATTAATAATCGCCGATCGCGGTGTATTGTCACCAGTGTTCGAATAATGAGCCATAGCGGAGTTTATATTCAAATTAAACTACAGAAAAGAATACAAGGTGTTAAGTTACAAGTTAAAAAAAACTTAATGTTAGCCCTTTGCTCATTTTTGTACCGATTATCACTTTAGACGCAATAACTCTGTTTCTATTCGTCCCTACGTCATGATGGCAATATATCAGTGCAGGACCTCCCTTTTCGACGCACGTAATTGCCAGAAGATGGAAATACTTTTTTAAAAATGCCTAGTTTTAAAAAGACTTGTAACGTACCTTGTAATAAACATTTCTTACAACTGAAAACTTGCTGCTGATAAAGTCAGCCTGGTATTCTGGGAATCGCATAAATGATGGGGACTAAACGCCTAACGGCAAAAAGCTCATTATTGCTATTTTTATGTTGATCTCATAGAAAAAACTGTATGACTGGTTTCATTCAATATTCTTAAAATTGTTCTTTTCATTTCGTTTTCCGTGGGTCTGCATATATGTGGCGTCAGATCGCTTCACACATTGCTCAAGTTTCAAAATGCTGCTTCGTTATAACGATTTACGAATTCCTATGAAAACTTTGATTTATGTTTTAACGTGCAATTAAAGCTTTGGCATTCGTGCTGGTGCTAGCACTTCGACGGTACCAGTCGATCAATTTAAATATTTATCGTTGGAAGAAGCGAGAGTGTGAAATTATTTGTAGCGTGGTAAAGGCATAGTCCCTTGTAGTGGACTGCCAGACCATAGTATTTCACATTCCGCATATAGTAAACACTATGAATATTAAAAATGAACAACGCCGTAATCGAGTGTGAAATACGTCTTGTCGCAAGTAAGCACAGCCTCTGACTATAAATACACATATACTTTCACACATCGCATGAGAATGGCAGGGGATGGGAGCAAAAAGAGACGGTTCTGTAGCAGATGATGTTGGCGAGTTGTTATATAGCGTGAGCTAAGATGGGTTGCGAGCACGATTGCCACTCAATTAAAATTTTGTGTACCAAAATTTTCCTAAAAAAGACCAAAAATGGGAACTAAAGGATAATTTTTTGTTTTCGACAAATTGTATTTTTACACAAAAATAAAACATAACTTTTATATCGAAACTTTTACCGATTGCCCTCAAAAATTTAGTCTCTTTACTGTTGCTTACACACTTTCGTATGAAAAATGCCCAAATTAATCAAAAGCGGCCCAAAGGCCCAAGTAAAATTAAAAGGTCCACTTTTGATCCAAATGGACCAAAAGTGGCAACCGTGGTTGCGAGTTGGTAATTGTGATGGCACTAAGTAAATATATTGTGTGCCAAGTTCTTGTGAACGACTGGAAATTGATGGCCTTAGTTTTTCCCGTACACTTTCACGCACAGCAGCGATATTTTCCGCAGATCTTGCGTTTCGATAACGTGTTGGTGTTGGCTGATTATTTACCAAATCGATTGACTTGAATTTATTGCGGGGAACTTTCTCTAACGGAGCATCACAGTTCACATCATCACAGTTTGGAGTACAATTCTGAAAGATTGGCAAGAAATATGATATATGTCACTTTAACAAAATGGCTTCTTTGAGCTTTGACTTTTGAGCCCAATACCATTTCAAACCATATTTTGTACCAGCAATTGTTGTATTGTTGCTGGGAAATTGTGGGTGGGAGCCTTCCACAAACTTAAAACCTTCTCCGCAACGTAAATTCTATACTTCATAAATGTGTCCAATGTGAATAAAATAGTTCAATATGATTGCCGGGTGTAGCAATGCTCACCAGGTACTCCTACGCTAGTTGATATACATTTTTCATTGTGTTCACGTTGCTGCATGCCGCCTCCGCACACTACCGAAATTAACTAAAAATTTTTATGTTTGCATTATTTTCGTACATTGTTTATTACTTACCACTTGCATCCCATTTACTACTTACCGCTTTTCGTACTTACCCGTTATCGAGTCTCCTATACAGAGGCCCTCACAGGATTTCATTTAGGGAGAGGGTCGGGGTTGCGTACAACTTTTGAGCTCAGTTCCATTTGAAACCATATTTTGCACCAGAAATTTTTGGGTTCGTAGCCCCCTGCATACTCACCTTATATACTTACATCTTCGACGGTGCTTGCAAGACAGGCGGCGGCTCATTCATCCTGCGACCATCCACGGTGATTACGCGGTGATTCTATTATTCGCAATCATTGAAACACCACATTACATCTATACAGTGCGTTAAGAAATGATAGCACCATTGACCTTTTGTATCATAACTTTCCTGCTAATGATCGAAGAATGGAAAAACTTGGTCGAAATAGCCATTGCATATATCTAAATAATGTCCCGCACCGAAATTCCGAAATGTTTGATACGAAGGACAAAATATGAATTTACATAAAAAACTCACTTTCACAAGCGTTTAAATTTAAATTATTTAAATTTAATTTAAATTTGGTACGAACTTAATATTTAGTCATGTCCTTCGATAGAGGGAATGGGGTGGGTATTGAACAAGAGGGTGTGGCACCGCCCATACAACTCAAATCTTTTAAATTGAATAGGTTCGGATTTGTAAGTCGCACAGCATTGAAATTTGGTATGACATCGTCCCATAGAAGTGTTATTCTACTGCTAAAATTTTATGGGCATTGGATAAGGGGCGTGGCACATTTTTATGACCCAATATTTCAGCAAAACTGTAAGTCGAACATCAATGAAACTTGGTATGAACCTACCATTTAGTCATATCTTTCGGCAGAGGGAATGAGGCGGGTATTTAACAAGAGGGCGTGGCTCCGCCCATACAACTCAAATCTTTTATATAGAATATCTTTGAAATTGTAAGTCATACAACATTGAAATTGAGCACCCCGTCGTCACACAGATGAGTCATTCTACTGGTAAGTTTTTATAAGCGTTAAGGGGCGTGGCACATTTGTTGTGACCTAAATATTTCGCTGAACTATAAGTCGCTCAGCAATGACACTTAGTACGAACCTACCATTTTCCCCTTCGACAGAGGGCATTGTGCGGGTATTGAATAAAGGGGCGTGGCCGTGCCAATATAATTTAAATCTGGTTCAAGCGCTATCCATTTCTTTACTGCAACTTAGCAGCAACATTGCTTATTTAAGGGCCTCGATTGTGTTAATCAGTAGCTCCCTCCTCTTCCTTTAGTTGGTTTTCTTCGTCAATTTGCCATTTGCCACATCGCCATTGATTCGCCATCTCGCGTATTTCATTATAAAAAAACAACAAATGTCGTGCGGGACGAAGTTCGCCGGGTCAGCTAGTACTTACATATATTTGAACTACTATACACGGTGGACGGAAAGTTTGTGCATAAAAAAACACCGTTAAGAATCATTTGTATTGCTTTTCAAATTTTTTTTATTTAAACCACTAAATCATATCCAAGCAAAATTCAATTGATCATTAATATTGTGTATGTGTGGCATTTTTTCGAAGCTTTCTAGGACTCACTTTCGAAAATTTTCGCACAAGACCGACGTTTCGGCCAATGATATGGCACCCCACTCTTGTTTTACTCTCTCAATGAGTTGAAGTCTATTGGCAGGTTTTGGACTCCGAAATACTGAATCTTGAATACTGGACCAGATATGTTCAATAGGATTAAAATCTGGCGAATTTCCCGGCCAGTCTACCCATACTAGCTTAAATAGACTTTTAGCAACACTTATTGACTGTTTCGCCATATGACATCGCGCACCGTCCTGCATTAAAATCGCTGTAGATCTATGAGAGAACTGCTTAGGATTTTCAAACCATCACATTATTGGGGATTTCTCCATTTCGTTTTCAAATAAAACAAGCAACCAGAATTTTAAGTATATTACAATTGAAACGATGTATGCAGAAACTTTCCGTCCACAGTGTACATATACCAAGATTTTGATCATCACAGACATTTAATCACAACATTGTACAAACCACTTTTACATTACACGAAATTTTTATAACCTTTGGAAGCGAACAACATTCGTGTATTTATTCGCGAGTGATTCGTGGTGCAAACATTTGGTCCTTTGAGTCAACAAAAAGCCCGGCAAACAGTGAGTCTGTGGTACTCGTACATAAAAGAAAAAACAATAATGTAATTAAACCATATTTTTATAACGTTTGGAAACGAAAAACATTCGTGTATTTATTTCGCGCGTGATTCGTGGTGCGAACACATTGTTTTTAAAATAATAGTACTAGCTTCTACCATAAATTTTAAAAACAACAAGTTGCAACTCTGCAGACGGTAAGCCCTTCACATTTAGAATTATACGGCGCCGCTTTATTTTTCAAACTCGCCAAGCTCTTTTAAGAAACCGTTGACTTAGATTAGGCACAAGACCTTGCATGGAATCTCTATGGTGGAATGGCCCCAATCCCCTGAAGAAGCCTGACCAAAATCTACTCCCTCAAACAAGGGCATACTGATTAGGATTAATGGTAGGAACTTTCTAGTTCAGCAAGTTAAACGAGCTGCCACCTCCCACCGACTGGAATATTGGACAGATCATCGCCTAGCATCAAGGACCCAATGGACATCGAGCGACTCACGCTACAGATTGCATCGGCATACACTCTAACCCAATGGTGAAGATGTGTGTTCTACCTCCCCAGTCGTCGACTGTGATACCCCTGCCAATCATATTGACCATAACTAAAGAGTCCCCTTTTATTTTCTTTCCCCTAGCGCTCTTCCCCCACTGCGCCGAGTGAAAGGAGTTGACGTTTCAGACCAGCGAAATAGCCAACCGGACCTGCCCGAAGCTAAAGACGCAGACGCATCACGGCATCGTTCATGTTCTCCTCGAGCTGTCGCGCATTTTTCGTGCTGCCGTCATCCAGCCGCGTCGATGCAAGGATCGAACTCTCGACACTATCCCTGAGAGGCGTCTTTACAATGCACGAGTGCATCCGGATCGTTGCATGCCAGAACGCATAACATGAAAGAAATAAATATTAAACAAAGTTAGGAATGCCACAAACATCATCTTGCACACACCCACAAACGTTAACACAGAACATTACATTTGTTTACATTTTTTTTTACAAAACCGCACACGCACTAAACAACTATAACTAACTGAACCATCGCTTCTCAATTTCTGTGCGTGCGACCCTCGGCGTGAGCACATATAAACATGTTTTCATATACATATAAACACTTACATACATTGCTTGGGATCGCAGAAAATAAAATTATGAAAGAAAATATTTTGCAAATTTAGGGAATATTTCACTGGGGATGATTAAGTATGCAAACGCGGTCAGGAAGGCAGTGCATATTGAGTCATATCTGTGATTTCGGCGCAATACGCGACTCCCATGGTGCTGAATCAGTAAGGACAAACGAAATGTTAAATGACTTAGAAGGGCACTGTCAACAGCCCTCTTCATGTGTGCCATAAAGCAATGTGAAATTCGATACATCGCGTGCTTGACTGTTGAGTTGTGTGTTTTTGTGTGTGTGTATATTTAACGCTTTTTAAATATATTTCACTCAAAAACAGTAAATTGCAGGCTTCAAGAGCAGATTAATTGTAATACAATAAAATTTTAATCAATAATTATGCATTAACAATAAGTCTTGGGCTCTTCTACCATGTTCTCGACATTTGGAGGACACTTAAAACACGTTGAATTGGTTTGGAAACTGACCCATTAATAACCCAACGGTTATTCGTTTGCTGCTTGGGCAAACTATTGAAATATGTAGGGTAAGACTTTTTATAACCAATATATTGAGTTCTTAACCAAGCGTCTTATTTGTAATTAATAGACGCTTTAGTAATGCTTGAGTATAATATTGTGCGGGGTGGGATTATCAGTACTTAAATTCGACATTTACATTGCGTGCACGTCATATACTTACATACGTATGTAACATATGCACTGGAATATATTGGGGTAACACAGTTTACTTGTATGATCATTGTTCGTCGACAGTCACTCAATTGTTGCTTCCAGTCTCATACACCGATAGTATCAATAGTGGAAATGAGTTTTTACTAAACTTTTTAGCTTTTGTGTTACATACTTTTTACATATAGTCATTATTTTTGTCCTAGGCACTTTTTTTAAGTATTGAGGGAATTGGGATAACTATAATAAAATCAATTCTCTTGCGCAGAGCGATTCTCGTAAAGACTTCTAAAAATGATCAATCCTAATTTTGCATTTAGGATTAGCGTCCTTAAGAATATTAGTTTTGTAGGCCGGGAAAGATCTCTCTGCTTCTCAAATGGTTGGTAGAGTCTCCTTCGCATAATTTCCAGACTGACATCTCTTTTATTATTAATGGCGGTGCCAAGGTAAATAAACTCCTAAACTGTTCCGGAAGTTTAGTTTCTGGCCGTCATCTAGACATCCCATTTACCGCCAAATCCATTTTAGCAGATTTACTTTTGTAACAATAAAGGATATGGTAACATATTTCAAGCAATGATGCCCGAGTAGCTGGACACATTTGTAGCTGGACTCCATTAAAAATTAAAGAGGTCGAATGATAACCTCGCATTGAGGTAAGAGGTTCTTTCTTGACGGAGCTATATGGCATATAGGCGTGGTCTGTAGACAATACGAACATAAGAACTTGGCCTCAATGAGGATTACAGCTAGTCCTCGTCAACGTTATAGGGTGGGTCATATCTGATGCTCGTATTGCCACCTTCTCTGGTATTTGTTTTTACATGACTAATAACAATAGACACAACTCAAATGTAATGCTCAGGGGAATTGCGCAGCGTTGCATAAATTGGTTCACTATTTGGCGGGTGCTAAGTAGACATCTAGGAAGAAGTACGAGGAGGATGTATGTCAACTTGGATTAAACGTGGAAATGGGTCGTTCTGGTGCTCGCAAAATAAAACAGTGTGTGTAGTGTAGTGTAACTCTTAAATTACAAAGTTGTCCAACTTAGATGAGATTATGACATATTTTGTTTTTCGATTGGCTTCTTAGGTTATATTTGACTTTCTGACATAAGTGTAAACAATTTGAATTTTTTTCCAAATTTTTTAATTCACCTGTGTGATACTTACAAAAGTTACATTCACTTCTTAGTTCCACCGAAGTTTTCTTGTGATGCGTCTAAGTTATATTCACAATGTCATAATCTCATCTAACTTGGACAACTAGTTTAAGAGTTATTAATATTTGTTTTTATGTAAATATTAAATTAATTCTTCCAGATTGGGGATTAATCATTAAGGACTGATTAAATTTTTACTTATATTATTACTAATAACAAAAAAAACAATATAACAATCGAAATTGGCTGGGGGCACTTTACCCTTCCTTATCCGGCTATGGCCTTTGGTGCTATCGGTTGAACTGATTAAGTTTGGTGCACGAATTGTATTTTTTTATTGAAGAATTCCGAATACAGCAAGGTAAATCAAACTAGAGAACAGAGGAGAACATACGCTTCGTAATTCATACTCAAATCAGCTAGGCCTCAAACAGTCAGTAAAATTCATGAACAGTGTGTTCCAATAATAAAGCGGCAGTAAACGTAAACAGAACTGTTGGGGCTGTGCTTTTCCTTTTGCTCGCGCACTCAGCAAATATGCCATATAAGAGCAGAAGCTAGAAAAATAGGAAAGACAGACATAAGTACAGCCACCCGGTTCTCGGTCAGAGGACAGGTAGGCACTTGTGAGATTAAGTGACGTAGATAATAAATAAAACTGGTGTGAGTGCACAACGATAAATTATGAATTATGCTTGCTGTGTTGTGCTCCGTCAGTTCGGTTTCTTGATGCACGGCGGTGCATCATTGGGCGGTCTTCTTGGCAGCATAGCAGTTTAAATGCATTTTCGGCTGTTTCAGCATGTTTACGAACAATTTATGGAATTAAGTGAAGTAAATGCTGCTTCCGGGTGTCTGATTAATCTTTCAAAGAGTCTTTGAGGCTTTAGGCTTTCATATAGAATGTATTAAGTCGAATTTTAGTTTTCAATGCGAATGAAGATGGTTGTGTCCGTTACATATGCGGACACTATAGCTAACAGTATCCAGTGGGAGGTATGTTTACTCTATACTTGCGTATATGCGCTTGTATATCCAACGTAGGTATTGCAATTTATTCAGTCGACCAACCGAGGCAGTTAGACATAATAGCCACAATTGAAGGTGAAATGACAACAATAGCAAGCAATACCAAATTATTTTGTTATATTAGGGGTGGGGCACCAATATGTCCGAAATCGTTTAGATTTTATGATATTTTTATTCTTTCATATTTTATATCGTAACGAACGTGAAGAAGAACGATGGAAAACTAAGTATACAGTAGCTCAAAGTTGAAATAGAACAAGCCACTCAACAAAATACAGATCAAAAATATTGAGTCATAAGTTTGGCTTAACAGAATGTCTTTTTTTTAAACTAGCTGACGTGGCGAATTTTGTCTCGCAAAACATTTTTTTTTGTGATAATGAGTTGCGTGAGATGGCGAACCTATGGCAATGCAAATTTACGAAGAAAACCAACTAAAGGAAGAGCTACTGATTAACGCAATTGAGGCCCACAAATCAGCAATGTTGATGCTAAGATTCAGTAAAGAAATGGACTGCGCTTGAACCATGCCATCCATAATTTTTTTTTAGTACATTGCCATCATTTTTACTTAAGCCACGCCCCTTGTTCAATACCCGCACCATTCCTTCTGTGGAAAGGGAAAATGGTAGGTTCGTACTAAGTTTCATTGCTGTGCGACTTATAGTTCAGCGGAATATTTGAGTCACAAAAATGAACCACGTCTCCTGTTTAACGCCCATCAACTCTTACTAGTAGAATGACAGATCTATGGGACGACGCTATACCAAATTTCAATGCCGTGTCCCTTACAATTTCTGAAAATTTGGCCTGTAGACAAAGTGCTACGCCCCGTTTTCCTAAAATTTTCTTTCATATAAACCTTGTTCTGACAACTACGAATAGCCGTTCTCAAGTGATTCGCGGTCAAACGAAAAACGAGCCGCAAATGAGCTAAAGAAGCATTGCTCGGCTACCGACTACCTTACATGAAGTAGCAGAGCAGTAGCAGGTAGCCGCATTTCAGAAACGAACGGCTACTGCTGAGAGCCGTAGCTTTTCATTTCAGAAAACGGCTACGAGTCGTTCGTGTTGCTACCGCGGCTTCGTAGTAGAGCCGAGTGCTTGCATATCGTATCCAAAAAAAAGGAAAATATATTCCTGTTGTTGCTGATTTTAGTTTTCTTTTCAATTGTTAAATCTAATAATAATTTTGGTATGTGAAATATCTAGATGAGCTACTCTTATTTCTATAGTTGGTTGGTTGGTTTTAAACATTTGATGAAGATAACTTATTAAACTTAACACATATTTATTCCATCTTGTGAACAGTATGTGAATTTAGTAATAATTTGGACGAATTGTTTGTGGAAATGATTGCTTTGAGATCCCCAATTTTTGCTTTGGCTACGCCTATGCTTTTAATATATTTCTGCAAGAATATAAGCCATCGACTGGAGCTTGTAGTGTGTGCTGCCCATAGCCCAAGCTATCTTAAACATTAACCGTATGACATTCGAACAAACAGTGTAAAGCTTTACGCACTATGCTATACCAGATATTTGAATTGTTCCACTACAAACATAACTACCTACCTATGTATGTGACAGAGTGTTTGTCTGATTATCATACCATAATGTGTTATCTTAATCTGCGGTTAGGGAAATCTTATTGTATGGCATTTCAGCGTTGTGCTTGACTCGAGCTTGAATTATTGCTTCTGCTCAGAGTGTGTTGCTTCTATCCTTTTCCTTTTAAATTACAATTTGAATAATGAATTTCGGTATTAACTAGTAAGAATTGTGCGAGTATTTGCTTAGATTTTTCTGATTTGCTCAATTGTTTGTATGGTTTGCTCAAGTATGCATTTCACTGATTTGTATCTTGTGATAAAGGGTGACCAGATAGCAGTGATAACTTTTCCAATAGTGATGTCTCCGAAACTGTTAAAGCCACCAACGAGATAGCGATTGGTGCGAATTTGAATAATGAATTTCGGTATTAACAAGTAAGAATTGTGCGAGTATTTGCTTAGATTTTTCTGATTTGCTCAATTGTTTGTATGGTTTGCTCAAGTATGCATTTCACTGATTTGTATCTTGTGATAAAGGGTGACCAGATAGCAGTGATAACTTTTCCAATAGTGATGTCTCCGAAACTGTTAAAGCCACCAACGAGATAGCTATTGGTGCGAAGTGAAGAAAACAAATCCGATCTGCTCAACCGAGTCATCGAAAATTGGACCAACCCACAGTGATTCGTTCCATAGACAAAATTCAAAAAATTTATAGTCTCAGAATTTAATGACTTTGATGTAATTTGAAAGGCAAAACTCCAACTAAGAAAACCCCAAAAAAGCTCTGCAAAAAATTAATTAGTGTGTATGCAAAAGCGGCTCAAAGTTGAACTTTTTTCACAACATGTAAACACATATTCTCTGTTTTTTAGTCTATTGAGTAAAAAAAATTGTAAAAATACATGGTTGCCAAGAAGTAGCTGAAACTTTCAATATAGATTAAGCAATGGTTTGGCCATTTTCGCTTTTAAAGTTTTCTCAAAATTTACAAAGCTGAGACTTTTACATCACTTTTCATTCAAAATATTTTTCTAAATTAAAAATCTGAAAATTGGCAAAACTTAGAGGAAAATATCTAAAAAGTATGTGAAAGTATGTTCCTGGATTTTTTTTAATTTGAAGAAGCATTCTTTTTTTGTTGGATAATGTAATTACATCCTCCGATATCTTCCGATCTCAGAAAATAATTCTATTTGAAAAGACCACTTTTCATCTACATCTATTTTTCGACAAAATTTATTTTTTTCATCCCTAAAAGTATGCAATCAGCATGAAAAATTGAGAAAACTGCAAAAAGCAAAACATACATCTATTATTATCGTTTTTATTGCAAAACTAAAGGGTCCTAGGACAATTTCTGTTACTCTTTGGAATTATCAATGTTGACGTTACCGATTAAATGTAAAATCTGAAAAATCGAGCGAACACACTCGTTGCTATAGCTCACCAAAAATGACGAAAATTGCAAATTTAAGTCTCAGACATTGCCAAACTACAAAAGTTTAAGAAAAACAAAATAGAGATTTCAATTTAGCAGACTATGATTAGGTAGGTAGCAGCGACTGCGTGCTCTCTGAGCACACTCAAGTAGCACTATGTGCAGTTTTGTTGTCGCCTCCTCGACTGGGTCTTCTCTACGTGGGAGAATATACTGGGCCTTAAAGCCAACCCGCATCGTCCAAATTGGACTTGATGCATTTCAGTCTTGTCTCAGACAGATCAGCTAGAGAGCTAATCAGACTGTTCCCCAAGGAATTTAGTCTTTTAAGAGCCAAGGCAGGGCAGCCGCAGAGAAAGTGTTCGAGTGTTTCCCTCTCGTTGATTTCCCTGCAGCTTCTGCAAAAAGAGTTGTGGGGGATTCCCAATCTCGCCGCATGTAGACCAATTGGCCAGTAACCCGTGATCACGGCTGTTAGCCTAGAGACATTCCTACGAGAATTTAGAAGCAGATCGTTGGTTCTGTGGGAGTTGTAGCGTGGCCAGATCTGTCGAGCCACTCTGCAGCTGGATAGATTGCTCCACCTACTATCCGCTTTCCTCAAGAAATAATCCTTTAACTGTTTTAGCCTTGCACTTAAAGGCGGTGCCACCCTTTCGGGCTGTGAGTCCATGGCGGATCCCACCTTGGCCAGCTCGTCAGCTGACTCGTTTCCGCTGATATCCGCGTGACCGGGTATCCAGCAGATGGTAAGATCCACCCGGCCACTCACGAACCCTAGCAATTCTTTACAGTCTCTGACTAGTTTAGATTTCACTATGTGCCTTAATGGCTGCTTGGCTGTCTGAGAAGATGAAAACATCCCTACTCTGGATTTCTTGCTGTAGGAGAATCCTGCAGGCTTCTCTAATTGCAAAGACTTCCGCTTGAAAGACACTGCATATATCTGGTAGGTGAAAAGCTTTTTCCACTACCAGATCCCTGGAGTAAATACCTGCCCCAACACCACAGTCCATCTTTGAACCGTCTGTGTATAGGGAGGTTTCTACGTTTGTAAAAAAGGATGCGTAACGCTCCCATTCCCTTCTAGAGGGAAAGAGCGTGGAAAACCTAACATCAAAGTCGGCACATTCTTTTGTGTAGTCCGTATCCCCCCTTAGGTCCATCGGAACCTTCGTGAGGATGTTACTATGTCCGTAAGGTCTTTCCGCCCATTAAGATGATTCTCCCAGTCTCAATGCGCTTGAAGCGGCCGTTCATCTAATAAAAGATTCAATCGGCAGCAGATGAAGAAGCGTATTTAAAGCGTCAGAAGGGCAGGATCTCAAGGCCCCAGTAATCCCGACACACGCCGCCCCCTGCACTGCACTAAGTCTATTGATGTTGTGGTTCTTCTCTAGCGCCGACCACCACACCAGTGCTCCGTACGTGAGAATTGGTCGAACTATCGCTGTATAGGTCCAACAAACCATCTTCGGTTGTAGGCCCCATTTTTTACCGAAGAGTCTGCTGCACGAGTAGTACGCTACCAGTGCTTTCTTGGCCCTCTCATGTATGTTAGTTTTCCAGCTAAGTTTGGTGTCCAGTATGACTCCAAGATATTTAGCTTCTGAGGATAGCCTGAGTTCGCTACCGTTGAGCTTAGGCAGTCGAAATGGGGGAACCTTGTACTTTCTTGTAAACAGTAGCAGCTCTGTTTTGGTAGGATTAATCCCCAGCCCGCATCGAGCGGCCCAGCTGCTTAGAGTCCTCAGGGCACCCTCCAAGATGCCACTAATTGTATCTAGGAAGGGCGCTGTCACCATAATGATGATGTCATCGGCGTACGCAACCACCTTGACCCCACCCCTTAAGAGTCATCAGTATGGGGTTCAAAGTAATAAGCCATAACAATGGAGATAATACCCCTCCCTGGGGTGTCCCCCTCTTTGCATATCGTGTGACACTCGAGTTGCCAAGTTCAGCCTGGATCTGTCTGCTACTTAGCAGAGCCGAGATCCATGAACAGATGCAACCCTCGACCCGTAGGTCTAGCAGGGAGTTAACTATGGCCTCTTTATCCACGTTATTAAATGCTCCTTCAATGTCAAGAAACGCCGCCAGGGTATATTCTTTAAACGACAGAGATCTCTCTACGGTTCTCACGACCTCGTGCAGAGCAGTCTCGGTGGATTTACCTTTGATGTATGCATGTTGAGCTGCGGATAGATGGTTCTCTTCCAGGCTTCCTCTTATATACATGTCCAGTACGCGCTCGAGCGTTTTTAACACAAACGAAGTCTGGCGAAGAGCTCTCGAAGCCAGTCAATTACGTCTTCCCCCATTCTTTGTAGCATGATGGACAGAATTCGGTCTGGACCGGGACTTTTGTACGGGGAGAAAGAGTTGATAGCCCAGCGGGTCACCTCCCTAGAGATCACCTTCTGGGCGACCGCTCTCGCCCTAGGACTCCGAACTGGTAGCACCCTGGGTACGGTCACAACGCATTCGGGGAAATGAGTGGACGTTAAGAGTTCCAATGACTCTGCCACTGAATCCGTGGCTGTCCCGTTCAGCCTATGTAAAAGCGTCGGGGGTGAATATACCTTGGCAAGAGCTTTGCTTAGCCTGGCCGTTTCCTTAACGCTCTCAATCGAAGAACAGAAGTTTTGGCAGGACTGCCTCTTGGCAGATCTAATAGCTCGTTTATACTTCCGCAGACATACCCTGTATGGCTGCCAAACCTTGGTCCTATAGGACTCATTAAAGACCCTTCTGGTATCCCTCCTCAACTCAGAAAGCTCCGTGTTCCACCACGGTGGAAGACCATGATTAACTAGTATGCCAAATTTTATGAAGAACGGGCCACTCCTTCTAATTTTGTCCCGCGGTTGCTTGAAACACTGTCAGCGAAGTCAAGGCGGCCATTTGAATGATGTGCTCTGATGTATAATGGCTTTCACAATAAGCCAAATTAGTTTGATATCCTACACCGTTGTAGTTATATTTAAATTTCTTTTACTATCGTTTTTATCTGGTCACCCTTTATAATAACGATTAGTTGGGTTCAGTTCAGTTGGGTCTCCGCCAGGTGCCTGGCCCATGACGTCAAAATCGTCCTCGGGGACTTTAATGCAAAGGTCGGACGAGAAGGTATAATGGTCTGAGGCTGATCGATTTCGCCACGGCACGAAACGTGGTAGTTGGTAGCAGCAGATTCCAGTACCTCGACATCCATAAGGCTACCTGGTCATCTCCCGATCAATCCACCCGCAACCAGATTGATCACATTGTGATTGATGCTTCTAGCATTCTAGATACGCGCATGTTCTGAGAGCCGAACATCGACTCGGACCACTACCTTGTTGCAGCCAAGGTACGTAGGTATGCGTCTTTGCGCAGCGAAAACCGCACAGCCTAGTTTGCAAGGAAAGCTGGATCATTTTGCCATAAAAGTCGTAATGCAAGAGATTAACCTAAAAACGTAATTAGTCACTGGGATGATGTTATACAGTGATTAGGGTGTGTTCGAGGGGACTAGTTATTATTTTAAGAAAGCCTGTCCTTACTACATCAACTAACCTTTGAATTCTACATAACTTCTACCTATTAGACTTCGGTGGGCAAATATAATGTTTTTTAAGCTTTCTTAGTCAACGATCTGGCTGTAACTTTCAAAATTTTCTAGCAACCACCCCTTCTCATACAAATGGCATACCTATCTTCTATCTAACTACATACATACATATACATTAATACGCTACGCAATTTTTGCAATACATTTTTGAATTTGCTTGAATGATTGATGTAAGGTTTTAATGGTTCAGAACTGTCGCTCTTAACGAAAGGAATGTGCATAATATATACACATTATATACATTATTATATATATAAACACATTAGGTATATTTATATATATATATACATATATGTATAAGTATACACCTTATGTGTAAATATTGATTGACGTGTAAAAAGTGCTTACAATTTTTATCTATACAATTTTTCTTTACAGGTGTTGTTCGCCGAATATAACAATCGAAACAGAAGCCGAGTTCGAGATACGTAAGCACCGGATCAAGTGAAGCTATCAATCGACCCTGTATTTGACCAGTATAACAAACACTTCCACTACCTACTTCACTCAGTTGAAACTTCAGTTTCTCTTTCGTGTTGAAGCGGTAAAGTGCAGGGTTCGTGGCTGTAAAGTGCGTAAAGTGCATCGGTCGTCGCCATTACCGATTTCCCTACCAACAGTTGTTGAGCAACGCAACGATTGTAGTGCTCAGAATAAGAGTTGAGTGAGTGCGTGTAAAGCCCTTGCGAGTGTTCTTTATAAACGTGAACTCGAAGGAAAACATTGAACGTCGCGAACATGTGACCTGTTTGAGTGGTAAATGCTGTTGCTGTAAAAGTGATTTGTCCCAACGTCAGTACAACCCTTATATGGAAATGTGCGTTCGTAAAGCAGGACTTAATGCAATTCTAGTTTAAAAACATTTCCACGAGACAGTATGCCATGAGAGTGTCGAATCGAAGTGAATTCAAATTAGCATTGATGTTTTTGCGCACTTTATCAATCATCTACTCATAAAAACGAATTAAACAATAATTGCGTTTATAGAAAGGATTACATTTGTTGTTCACCGTAAGCACTGTGTTAGCTTTGTTATTACCGCGTTTCCATATTGCTTACTTTTGATGGTTATGTTCTCAATTAGATACGAATTCATCGTTTTAATGTGCTACGATGACGCACCTACAAATTCGATGTCAGCCCCCAATGCGATGTAAAGGAGGAGGGGGAGGAGGCATAGAAAATGAAAGTGGACGAGAAAGGGGACATGTAGTGATGACCAGTTGGGCTAACGTGCGCTCTTCACTATGTTTACTCTATGCTTGGATGTTGGTTGCGTGGGCGTTACTCGCCCACAGCGGTGCGCACAAGGTTGCAGCTGAACCCTATGGTGGCGGTTCGGTGGGCATTCACATTCCTGGTGGCAGTATAGGTGTAATCAGTGAATCGCGGTGTCCACGCGTCTGTTCGTGCAGCGGCCTCACTGTGGACTGTTCGCATCGGGGTTTAACCCAAGTGCCCAGGAAAATATCAGTAGATGTGGAAAGACTGTAAGTACATGCAATGCCGACTTTAATATCACTTCTTTGAAAATGTGAGAGTGTTGAAAAAGGTCCAACTTGATGGAAAATAAAATGCACCACACTTACATTCTATCGAGATGTGATTATGAAATATTTTCATTTGTATTTAGTACCTACACTTCGTTTATCTAACACGCCTTCCAATTAAAAACTAAACAAAAACTGATCACTTTAGACTCCGTAACGACTGAAATTTTTTTATAATATGTTGTATTTAAAATGGTCTATTCTGATATAAGTAATGCGCGTACTTTATTACACCGTGTGATGCAGAGACATTACTCGTAAAACGCCATTAATTTTGTTGAATGGTGGAAATGGATGGATAGAACTTTAAGTTTACTAATTGCCTAATGTTTGCAGACGACGTTAAACTTTTTCTAAGGGTCCGAGACTTGCCTGACTGTAATAAATTACAGTCCGATATAAATGTTTTTGCCCAATGGTGCATAACTAACCACTTATATTTGAACACGAAAAAGTGTTGTGTGGTCACATATTCGAAAAAGCCTTTAAATATCGAGTTCAGTTACAGGCTAAACGATTGTGCTTTGGTTCGCTGCTGTGAGATTAAGGAAGGGGTATTATTTTTGACTCCAAACTTTCATTTTCAAAACATGTTGACTATATTGTCGCAAAATCTTTTGCAATGATTGGCTTTATTAGAAGAAATACGGCGGAATTCAAAGATCCGCAGACTTTAAAGTAACTTTACACAGCTCTGGTAAGAAGCCGACTGGAGTACTGATCATTAATTTGGAACCCTTATTATTACGTCCACTCTTATAAAATCGAACGAGTTCAAAAAGTATTTACAAGAATCGCTTTGCGCAAGCTGCATTGGCCTGATGGTCTACCATCCTATATCGGCAGGCGCAAATACCAATTACTAGATACGTACGCCTGTGCAACAAGTTTAGTAATATCACAGATTTTAACTCATTTCTCTCTAGATTTAAGCTCAACTGTTTCACTATTTTTAATTAGCCTGTAATAATTTGTTCTGTAGACCGAAATAAATAAATAAATAAAGAATTGCAAAGAGCGCGAAGTAAAATTCGATTGAAATTACACAACACTACAACACAACTACGCTACCGGATTCACTTACATACGTAGTGCATCAGAGTCTATGCAATGCTGTGATAATTAAAAACGAAAATTAATAACTTTTGAAATGCTTGTCCGATTTGGATGAGTTTGGGCAATAACCTGTCAGGCATAATTCAGACACATTAAAAAAAAAAACCAGGGCACCCAGAGTTGAAATTTGTTTTCCGAATTTTGGTATAATCACCAATTTTTTTAAATATTGTCCTCATGCAGTGTTTCACAATATATATGTTTTCCACATTTTCCTACCTGCATGAGACTTAAAAATAGAAAAAGTATTTTTCCAGATTCTGCATTCACCTGCATAACACATACAAGAAATGTAAATTTTATTTTTTTTTTAGGTGATGTCACAGTACATTTTGTAAGACCTTGCGAGGATTTATTAAGCAAAGTTTTACTTGCAAATTTGAGCAGTAAAAAAGTATATCATTCAATTGAATCATATTGATTCAACTAGCAGGGCCCCGCGGGTTTGCACGCAAGTTTGAAGTCAATGGGGCCAATAAATCAATCTCTTCTTAACACTTTGGTGATCCCGACGGATTTTTAAGAAAAAATACTTCTCTCATTATTTCACTACATTTGAAGTCAATTGGCGCATTAAGTCATGTTGTATTAAGTCATCAGATTTTGACTTTCGGAAAAATGAAAAACACATATAGAATTATTTCTCACTAAGAGTACTTTCACCAAGTTTGAAGCCAATAAGCCTTTTAATTCATGTTTTTCACAGTTTCTACACATACAATTTTAACCCAAGGTTTATAAATGAAAGGTTACGCCACTCGCCATGTTGTGACGTAGAATGTGCAATTCATAGTGTTGCCACATTTATATATTATTTATTCGTATTTTATGAATACGAAAAATGGATAAAATTATAAAATAATTTCATATGCATATGTACATATTTCAATTTCCTAAATTTTCATGTGCTTTCCGAAGCAAATAATACACAAAACGTTCCAAGAATATATTTAAATTGTATACAATTGTTAAAACGTATTGTATGGCAACTACTTTTCCTCGGTTTTGTTTACATTTCCTAACATTTGACAAACTCGACCAATCAGACCTCGCTTCTGTGTGACTTCACACGAGCACAACATATTTTTTGACGTTTAAGTGGCGGGACCTTTCTTCCATAGACCTTGATTTTAACCTGTCGTTGACGCCGTCAGGTTTTTATTTTCGAAAAAATTCAAAACACGTATCGAATTATTTCGTACTAAGAGTACTTTCACCAAGTTTTAGGTCAAAAGGTGTAAAAAATCATATTTCTTCATACAAACTTTCAACCCTTGGTTCACTCCTTCGTTTTTATTTTCAAAACCATTATAAATAATTTTTGATTTCAAATATTTTCAACAACTTTGAATTCAATAACCGTATCGGTTCAGGGTTTTTTATACGCAGGGTATACGCACCTTGGTTCACCCCGTTAAATTTTGATTTTCGAAAAATTGAAAAATATGTTACTGGTCGACCCCGTCAGATTTTGATATAAAAATAAACATATGTCTATTATCTTTGATGTCAAGTGTTTCCAAAAATTTTGAAGTCAAAAGGCCCTTTAGATCATGAGTTTTCACATTTACTGTAAACAAATTCTTAACCCTTAGTTTGCTAGATTTCAAGTTTGAAAATAATTAGAAACGCGTATCCAATTTTTTTATTTCAAGTATTTTTACAATTTTTGAAGTCAATAGACCTATCGGTTCATGTTTTTTTCGAGTATTCCCGTAAACAAATCTTAACCCATTGTTGGTCCAGTTAAATTTTGATTCTCAAACAATTATAAAATACGGGTCAAATTATTTTTAATGTACATTATTTGCAGGAAGTTCGAAATCAATATGTCTATTAACCATTTCGCTACAGGTTTTTACTGGGGAAAGTTAAAATTTTAAATTTTACGTCTTAGGCTTTTTTTATTTTTATTTTTTTATTTTTATACTCGGATCCTGTATTTTAGAGTGTTCTTCTATGAGAGCAACCACATCGTTATGGCTGGAATAATCACTTAAACATAAAACTTTTTACGCATAACGAAAATTTGAATATTTCTTCATTTACTTCAACCAAAATTTAAAAACAAAGTATCTAAATTGAAAGAAAACGTCGAATTAAAAAGTTCTCTAATTTTGTCTGCTTCTTCTTTCTTTACTATGTCAAGATATACCATTAAAGAAACGTATATACTTCTCTTCTTGAAACTTAAATATTCAGTTTATTAATTTCGTATTTTTCCTACAACTTCACACTATTCTAAAGACCGACAAAAAATTTATTCTCGCAACCATAGAGGGTGCAGACGTCCTCAAAGTAGCATGTTGCCATATGGCAACAAAACAGCGAAAGGGTTAAATCACGTTTCTTCATACAACACCTTAACACATGTTTTGCCCCCTTTAGACCCCGAATTTCAAAAAATCCCGTCTTAGCGGAGGTTCATTCTTCAAGAAGTACCCATTGTTCATGATGATGAGTCAATCAATGAATCAGTCAGTCAGTTAGGACAAACAATTTATGCATATAAAAAAGCAGGCGGTACCACGCCCCTTGTCCAACGCTCGCAACTTTCTTCTAGTCGAATTGTGCTACTAAGTGGAAAGTTCGTACCAAGTTTCTCTGATGTGTGTGTGTGTTTACTGCGTAACTGTTGGGTTATAAAAAATGTGCCACACCCCTTGTCCAACGTCGATCAAATCTCACCAGTAGAATGACATATCTATGAGACGACGGTACACCAACTTTCAATGCTGTGCCGCTAACGATTCCGAAGCTATTCCATATGAAAGATTTGAGTTGTATGGGCGGTGCCATGCCCCCTTGTTAAATACCCGCCCCATTCTCTCTGTCGATAGATATGACTAAATGGTAGGTTCGTGCAAAGTTTCATTGATGTGCGACGAACAATTTAAAAACTATATGGATAGTTTTGATCAAAAAATGTGCCACGCTCCTTGCCCAACGCCCATCAAATTAGTAGAATGACACTTCTCTAGGAGGATGTAATACCAAATTTCAATGCTGTGCGACTTACAATTCCAAAGAAATTCCATATAAAAGATTTGAGTTGTATGGGCGGAGCCACGCCCTCTTGTTAAATTCCCGCCTCATTCCCTCTATCTAAGGACATGACTAAATAGTAAGTTCGTACCAAATTTAATTTATGTGTGACTTATGGTTCCAAAGTTATTGTCTAAAAATGTATTCTTGTGGTGCCACGCCCCGTTTTCCCGACTTTTCTTTTTTCCTAAACCTTCACGTAACAATTTCAAACAAGCAGTCAGTCAGTCAGGACAGACAATTATACGTATGTGCATATGTAGATAACAAGATAAATAAATATTTAAATGATAGAACATTTCTGTACAAATGGAATTAACAATGAAAGAAGTACAGTAGACCCTCGGTTAACGAACGCCCCGCATAACGAAAAAGGGGGAAACCTTAATTGCATGTAAAATTTCTGTCTGTGCTAAGCAACGAAACAGGGGAAACCCCGAATACACATTATAGTGCTGTCTGTGTTTAGCTTTTGTTTCATAATTGTGCATTTTGTTTTATTTTTGTGCAAAATTGCCTGTGTTCGTAAAATTAACAAGACGTGTTGAAACATACAAATGTTCTATTTTTAATTTTGTTTTTATAAAAATTGCAAAATAACATACGTAAATGCCTTCAAAAAAAGATTCGGAGAAAGAGAAAAATAAAAGAGCCAAAATAACTATTGAAATGAATGTTACATTCTTTCAATAAAAGTTCAAATTGAAACATATTAGAGTGTATTTTTTTCGACCTGGAACGCATTAATTCATTTTACATTGATTTATATGGGAATAATGGTTTTGCTTAACGAACGTTCCGCATAACGAACAAGATGCTGGAACCAATTGTGTACGTTAACCGAGGGTCCACTGTATAATTATTATTGCTAGGCTATAGCGCAATTCGACCAATTTCGACCAATCTTTTGTGCAGCCTTTGTTTTAACCGTCCAAGTTAAAGCTTTTTATAAATTTCAGCACTTTTAGGGGTTGTAGTTTACAGATGGTTGATGGCGGTATTGACGTCTGACCAAACTGGAGAAATCTCTTTCTGCTGAGCGCAGCACATTCGCATAGAATATGGAGCAATGTTTCCTGTTCTAGCTCACATATCCTGCACACATCCGTTGAGGATATTCTCATATTTTTGGGATGGTAAGTGCAAGTGAGCAATGCCCTGTTAGATACCCAGTGAGAATGCGAAGGTCCTCTCGGTTTAGCTTGAGGAGATTATTGGATGCCCGGGGGCCAGGAATTGTTTTGCCTGCCGTAGTCCGTTGTGTTGGTCCATTGGTCTGTAAATTCCTGGTCAGCCCATTTCCGTAACCACTTCTGGATGTGTCCTCTTGGTAGTCCACAGAATGGTTCCGGGCCTATCAGTGTTCATTGCCGTCTTGTCCTTCGTGTCCTGAAGGAAAGAAGTAATCAAATACTATATTATTTCATCTTTTTTTATGCAAATGGTACCAGAAAACAACTATGTGCATACGTGTTTGCGTGTTTGTGAGACTACTGACCCACGATCGTCTGCTCAGCTGAACTTGAATTTACATAATATCAGTTGTTTCTGCAAACTTGCAAGTTCTTGGAATTTCCTGTTTGTTTACTTATTTGTTGTATAATTTTCGGGAGCGTAAGCTTGTTTACTCTTCTGGCTGGCAAATTGTTACGGAAAAAGTACAAGTATATGTATATCGAGTTCTTGCTGCATTGAAGTTTACTCGAAAGTCATAGATTGTCTTCAATTTATTACTATTTACGTATGTTTATACAATATTAATCAATTTTGTTTTCATGAATTTGTTTTGTGGAGAAACTGGAACTAGGCAGATCTAGGTAGACTGTCATTGTTGCATGTTTTCATGAACATACCGTTGTTCGTCCCTCTGTATCTAACAAGCGACTTGATGCTAAGAAACATTTCCGACCATATGGTGATGTTCTATCAGCGCTTCTTTCTTTTATACTATATATTGTTTTACGGCTTTCTGGTTAGCTGCAACTACAAATTCGATTTTATGTATATTTACTGCCATTTTAACCATTTTACCTGCTAACAATCAACACAATGCACACCAGCAGCTGAGTTTGGTGCCCTTCTATTTTCGAAAGTTTTGAGCTGCTTCGAATGTTCTTTGCCCGCGGGTTCGTGTATTAAACATTGTAAAGATTTCTTCATTGAGATATGTAGTAACAGCTGCAGGTAGCAACGAGCATATAGAGTTTGGTAAAATTGCGAGCGGGGTTTGAGTGATTATCTGAGACAAAATATGTTTCGTTCTCTTATATACAAAGAAATATATAATATTAGGCCCATTCCTTTTCCATAACATGGAACCACGCGGTCGCTCAAAACCCAAACGATTTCTACGTTCGGAAAACTTAGGAATAATTGTGAAAGAGTAATGATAAAAGAAAATGCCCAAAAAAAAAGGGCGGACGAGCCAGGAGAACACCTAATATGAAAATTTTTTTCGCGCTTTGATTTTCTTTGAATAATTCGAATCGTACTTCCATGTTTAATAGCTTTGATCTGCCGTTTTTTTTATTTTAGGGGGGAAAAAATAATAAATTGTAAAATTGTTGCACCTTCATTTTTTTTTACTTTCATCTTACTGGGCTGTGCTCGGAAAGAAACGGAACTATTATGTCTAAAGATATGAAACTTGTTCAAATATTTAGCTTACCGTTGATGGTTATTAGATTTCACAAAAACATAAATCGGACATATACACAATCATGGCTTTGACCTACAATTATTGCATATGCAATCATGGCTGCTTATGTTTTTCAGAGACTTGCAAGGCAATAACATTACCGTAATTTTTGAGTCCGACTTTCAACGGCTGACTAAATTGCGGATACTGTAAGTATAAATATTTCACACTTTTGTATTAGTAAAGTTTAGGTTTAAATAGGTATGCTATGTAGTATTTTGCTTTGGTATTACCCACTTACTTTCACAACTTTTGTTTGAGATGTAATCGTTTGTTCTAAGATACCTTCTGTTCTTCTTCCGTTGTTACGCGTTCAGGCAATTGACGGACAACCAAATTCACACAATCGAAAAGGGATCTTTCCAGGATCTGGTGTCGTTGGAGCGACTGTAAGCCACAATTCTATCTTTCTGCATGTTTGGCTACTACTAGCTTTCACATGGTTGGCGTGTAAAGCTCTATAAAAAAAATATATATTTTTGCATACATTTTAATAATTTAGGAATGTATAGAGCTTTAAACTTGCCGTACGCTGCATAATATATCTAATTGAGTTGTCTCATTTATTTAGAGGTAGTATTTTACACATTCTTACACCATATTTCTTTATCTTTTATCTTTTTTATGTGTTTCGTTCTTTCGACAATTTTATTTTGGTTTACTCGTATTTCGACATTTTCCATTTGGATTTTGCGCACACAAACTGCATGCAACTGTACTCTGATATTGCCAATCGGCAGGCGCCTTAATAATAATCGCCTAAAAGCCATACCTGAAAACTTTGTGACAAGTTCTACGAATCTTTTACGATTGTAAGTAGTCGAGTGCAATTGCTTCTTAACTTTTTAAACGGTTTTTACAGCATGCTACATAGGCTTACGAGTAGGTTAGTTACGTATGTAATAATAAATAGTTTGTTACCTTGCAAGCCTTGCATTAGAAAAACTTGAGTTCAATTCTTGGCACCTTAATTCACTAATTTTATTAAGATTATACGAGTATAACCAATGAACACGTTTTTGATTTAAATCTTAGCTGAGGGTTAGTATTTCATACCACTAATTACCCCACAGAGATATTTCGCACAATGACATCACAACGGTGGGGCGAAGGGTTTTCAAGGGCGCCCAGTCGTTGCGCAGTTTGCAGATGGACAATAATCAAATCACCTGCTTGGACGAACATGCTTTTAAAGGGCTCATTGATTTAGAGATACTGTAAGTATGCAACTGTCCACTATATGTACAACGATTGCAGAATGTTATAAATATATTTTTTTGCACTTTTCTTAATGTGCAGAACGCTAAATAACAATAACTTAACGTCGTTGCCACACAATGCATTTAGCGGCTTGGGACGTTTACGTGCCCTACGGCTCTCTGACAATCCATTTTCCTGCGATTGTCATTTATCCTGGTTGTCGCGCTTTCTACGCAGCGCACCACGTCTGGCTCCGTACACACGTTGCCAGTCGCCGTCGCAGCTGAAAGGGCAAAACGTAGCCGACTTGCACGATCAGGAGTTCAAATGTTCAGGTACGATGGCCTTCATTGCAGTTGGTTGGTTAGCTAAAATTAGTTGTTTGGTTGTTGATTACCGTAAATCGGAAAAACAACAAATCATCGTATGATACGTAGTGATATTAGTGACTGATCTAAATTGATAAAGTAAAATATACAAAATATGTAAATATGTATGTACTATAGAAATAAAGTAGAAGTTGAGGACGTTTGGCTTTTTAGTTGTAAATAAGACTCATACATAAATATAGAACTGATACGACAGCCCGATTGCAAGAATAAGTCTTGCCGCCGAAAACAAATTGTCTTTACTATAACTTTGCTGCCGGCTGCGGCGGGCGATCAAGGGTCGGAGTTGAGTCAAGACGGTTGAAAATTAGTTTTAGCTGTCAATAATCACAGGTTCTTTAAACATCAGATACTTTGCATCAACACATTTACAATATGTGATGAATGGTTGCCTTGCGAGGATCGCTCTTAAATGATGGTTTTATTTGGCTTTCCTGTTTCGCTGATATTAGTGGATATTTATATGCTGAAACCATTACAGGCCTAACCGAACACGCACCAATGGAATGTGGTATGGAGAATAGCTGCCCACACCCTTGTCGATGTGCCGACGGGATTGTTGATTGCCGAGAGAAGAGTCTCATTAGCGTGCCTGTTTCGCTTCCAGACGATACCACAGAGTTGTGAGTAAACGCTTTGCGTAAATGACACCTTCCCGCTGTCCATTTAATGATAATTTTGTTCATTTGTATGTCTCTGCAGACGCTTGGAACAAAATTTCATAACGGAGTTACCGCCTAGGGCATTTGCCAATTTCCGACGTTTGCGACGTATTGACCTGTCTAATAATAACATCTCGCGTATAGCTCATGATGCATTGAGCGGTCTCAAGGCACTTACCACACTGTAAGTACACCGATTTTAACAGCCAGTACTATAATCCATAGCTTTAAGCGTCCATCAGCCCTCACCTCACCAACCGCTGCTGGTATATCAGTAGAGATCTAAAAGAAAGCTTATTGCATATTACAAACTAAACAATAGTGAACTATAAAATACAGCACCATCAGAAAATGTATGTAAGTGTGAGAGTGATTTGTGTTAATCAGCACATGTATAGTTACTTCACTATCAGATATCACCTTTCTCAGTTGCCCTTGTTTTAATTTTTGTTATGGTGACTACAAGTGCACATTTTCTCTGAGCTTTTCCGCAAATCAGAAGCTCATACATTGCCACAACATACTTACGGCATTGTCAGTGCAGATCAGTGGCGCACGAAGAGGGAGGTATTCGGGGCTCAAACCACCCCCAAATACAAAAATTGCTGGTGAAAAATGTGGTTTAAAATAATATTGAGCTGAACGCAAACCCCCCCCCAAAATGAAAGCCTGTGTGCGCCACTGGTGCAGACGTTAGTTCCGGTTGTAAAGTAAGTACAAATCTGCTACCAAACAAGCTGATAATTTTATCCAAATTTGTTATTTTGATTTGACTTTACTTTTTTAAGAAAACTGGCAGTCTAAAATCTTGTTTCTATTTGCGACTTGGTGCTCCATAACCCCTGATATTTTACATGAATACGCGCCAATTACCACCTTTTACCACTTTATCCTTATTTTATATGCTTAGGCGTGTCAGCGTTTTGCCATTTCACCATTATGCTCATCACCTAACAAACTCCTTTTTGTACTCGTTTTCTCTTTTCAGTGTTCTCTATGGCAATAAAATAAAGGACTTGCCCTCAGGAGTGTTTAAAGGACTTACTTCGCTGCAGCTGTTGCTGTTGAATGCCAACGAGATCTCGTGCATACGCAAAGATGCTTTCCGCGACCTGCACAGCCTTAGTCTACTGTCCCTGTACGACAACAACATACAGTCGCTGGCTAATGGAACTTTCGATGCGATGAAGAGTATTCAGACGTTGTAAGTACAAGAGCGAGTACTTACCCATAAGTTGTTATTGCAAGTGTAAGCTGTGCTTTTTGTGAATACAGCTGCATTCACAACTTAAAGTAGATTATGTAGAGAGAGCCCGTGCATTTACAGGAGATCTGTTGAGTGTTCGTTAAGGCACGTTGGCGGCACTTTTCAAGAAGTAATATTTACAAAATACCTTTTAAAATCTCAATTTGTTGTTTATCCATTTCGTAAAAATTAGTACTTATATGTATAATAATAGCAAGGCCCCACGCCTTTGCACGCATGTTTGAAGTCAATGGGCTAATTTATCAAGTTTCTTCATACAACACTGTTTGGACAGTGCCACGCCCCTTTTATGCAACACCCAATCCATTCTTCCAGCCGAAGGGTGCGACCCAGTTTCATTGATGTGCGACTTACAGTTCCAAAGTTACGCGGAAAATTTGAGTCACGAACAATTTGTCACATAAAATTTTACCAGTAGAGTGACACATCTGTGGGACGACGGTATACAAAATGTCAATAATATCCGACCTATAATTCTGAAGCTATTCCATATTAAATATTTGGGTTGTATGGGAGGTGCCACGCCAACCTGTCGGGTCGTATTCGCACTATGTGGTTTACGGAGATTTAGTCAAGGCGAACATTCCGTGAAAGATTCAGCCCAATCGGCCGTCTAGTTGTTGAGTGTTAGTGTGGTGTGACCAACAAACAAACAAAAGACATTCATTTTTATGTATATTGATGTAGAGTCCGACCGATTAATCGGCCACAAAAATTGGTGTCGGCATCGGTATCGGCTTTTTTTTGTCGATGCCACATCGGCCTATTTTCCTGTTTTAATTTTAGTTTCCAATTTTTTTAATTTTTTTATGCTGACTCACACTATGCTTCTTTCTCATAACCTGCCTTGTTTAATTATACAATTTTTATTTTACGCTGCACGCTGCCATTTAAAGTGGCGCCTTCGGACTTTATATTCGAAAATACGTTACGTAAAATATTTTCAGATATTATTTATTATAAATGTTTCCTAGAAATGTTTTTTATAAAAACTATTATTACTTACTTACTACTTACTTTACTGGCCATAACAACTCGTTACCGGGTTCCGGCCTGCCGCAAAATCTCTCTCCAGGCGCCTCTGCTTTGCGCGCGCGTCTAACATCTTTTTCGCCGGAGCTTCGTCGTCCATACGGCAGATATGGCCAAGACAGCGTAGCCGGTGGATGTTAATTCGCTGTCCTACGTCCATGTCTTTATACAGCTCATACAGCTCGTTGTTGGTTTGTATACGATATTTGTCACCAATACGAACAGGGCTGAAGATTTTGCGAAGTATCTTCCTCTCGAACACCCCGAGGGCCGCTGTGTCGCTACGCCACACTGTCCATGCTTTTGCCCCATAGAGGAGCACGGGCAGAATAAGTGTTCTATAGAGTGCAAGTTTTGTCGGTCGACAGGGGTCCCTGATACTCAGTTGCCTACCGAGACCATAGTAGCCCCTATTGCCATGAGTAATCCATTGCTTTATCTCCAGACTCACATCATTGCTGCTGTTTATGGCGGTGCCAAGGTTGGCGAATTCCTTGACAACGCCGAATCTATACCAGTCAGCCTCGACGTGAGACCCTAGCCACTGCGAGTCCCATCGCGTAGACAGCCGTCTACGTCGTCTTGCCCTCATTTACCACCAGACCCATTTTGGCAGATTATTTTTCGATTGCCACAAAGGCAGCGGTAACATCTCGCTTGTTACGCTCGATGATGTCAATGTCATCGGCGTAAGCCGATTAAAAACACAGATTTTCTCAAATGTGTATGAATTTCGTCTAAAATATGGGTATCTGAACAAAGGCCTTTTAATTACTTTTTCAATATTCTCTTTAATTGGAAAAATGTTTTTTAACGGGCCTTTTATTTTTTCCAAGTTTGTTTTTTGACCTCTACCCACCACACCTGTACAACGAAATATGTTACAAACAAATGTATATATAATATACAAGTGGCCCCTTCGTTTTTGTTCTTTTGTAAAATAAAATGTGTTTGATTTGATTCGATTCTTGCCGTTCCGACCGAATTATCGGCATCGGATAAAAAAGTGGGAATCGGTCGGTTTCTATATAGATATCCATAGGTGCTGCTTCCACAACCTCAGTTCACAGTATGATATATCTTCGAACTTAACATTTTAAAAATCTTCCGCTTTCAAGTTTACACATCATTTATTTAAAGATTATAAATAAGTTATACTCTCAGAGGTTTGCCATTTCCTGCTGAAAGGGCTATCTACTTTATTATTATTTTTTTATTTTTTTGTATTTGAATGAATTAGAGTATTAAGTAAATTAGTATCTAATGACAAAAGAATTTAGCAGCAATGGCCTTCAGCTGCTTACATGGTGAGAAGGAAGTAAAAGGTTAAATAAGATAATATAGTTTAGACGATTTTAAAAACTTTAGTATGTTTTCAATATCTGTAGGAGTGGGGTTGGAAAGGAGAAGTAAGGGGTCGTGGTGGGAGACTGTATCGGAATCTGTTTAGTTCGGGGCATTCGCGGAGGTAAAGAAGTAGGAAATTATTTGGGGTTTCGAGTGAGCAATTACACAGGATGTCAGAATCTATTTTCATTAAATGTCCATGTGAAATTTTTGAGTGGCCTAGTCGTAGCCGTAGTAATTTTATGCAGTCTAGTCTACTTATATTTTCTGGCACTCGATGTAGGTAATGATTAAGGGAGATACGGTTAGGGTTAATATCCCTGTACCAATTAGATGACAGATTAGGAAGTGTTTGATATCGGTGGAGTTGTGGTTAGGTATAGAAGTCACAGGAGCGTGGCATGCGTATTTAGTAGCACGATCAGCGACTTCGTTACCGTTTATTTGCGTGTGCCCTGGAATCCAAATGGGAATTTATCAATTAGGTAATTCCTGATGTGGGTAGCGTAGATGTTGTTGTTTTGTATAATTGCTATAGCGTCAATGGAGGATAGAGAGTCGGTACATATGGCGAAGTTGCCTCGTCGGGTTTTCGCGTATATTATAGCTTCATAAATAGCGATAATTTCCGCTGAAAATACTGAGCTATATTCAGGGAGTAGGCCTAATTTTATAATTTGACTTTCGTCAGTGACGCTATAGCTTGTTATTCCGCGTGTTTTTGAAACGTCAGTGTAAATGAAAGAGTGGGTTGTTAACTGATTTTTAATGTTAAGGAATGCTGCTCGAAACTGTAGTGCAGGTGTATCAGATTTGGTGAGTTTCCGAAGTGAGGTGTTGATTGTTTCTGGATTTAGGTACCAAGGGGGTAGGAGGGTTGGCTGGGTTGTGTAAGTGACTGGGTGGTTAGGGATATTGAGTTGCGAGCAGTATTGTAATATTCTGGATAATGTTGATTGAATTTTTGGGGTTTTTTTGTTTTTGTGTAGATTTTTTATTACGTTGAATAAGGCAGAGTCTTGGCTATGGAGGATTGTCTTGCTTAGATTGGCTAGCTGCAGATTTCTGTCATTTTCAAGCATAAGTAAATTAGCCTCGAAAAACATGTTGTGTATAGGCGTGGAACGGAATGCACCAAGGGCAAGTCTGACGGCTGCGTTGAAAGTACTATTCAATTTCTTAAGAAGTGATTTGTTCGAAAACCCATAAAATGGTAAACAGTAGCGAATTTTGGATATGATGAGAGATTTTGTTATTTGGATTAAGGAATAAGTACTGCAGTTGAATTTTGCACTGGCCAAGCACTTTATGACGTTTAGTTGTTTTGTTAATGATATGTTGAGGTTTTCAATGTGTTTATTCCACCTGTATCTTTTGCTGATGATTAGGCCAAGAATTTTTAAGGTTTCTACTTCAGGGATTTGGATGTTGTTTGCGATCACGGTGCAGCTGCAGTTGTGTTTTCGACAGATGTGTATGAATTTGCATTTCGTTCTAGAAAGAACGCCACCGGATTGTTCACACCAGTCGGATATGTTTCGAAATGCAGTGCTTAAGTCTATAATGGGGTTTTGTATTTGTCTGATTGGACTATAATATTGAAGTCGTCTGCGTAAGCACAAAAATCTATTTCTTTTTGTAGAGCTAAGATGTGGCTCAGCTTATTATATGCTATCAAAAAGAGGATCACGGAGAGTGGCGATCCTTGGGGTATGCCATTATGGAGTGGCTGTAGGTTGGATCGATGTCGGCCTATTTGGACTGTTATTTTCCGGTTGGTCATAAACGATCTTACGTAGCTAATTATTTTTGGGCCTACTTTCCATTCCATAAGTTGGTCTAGGACGGTACCCACCTTATCGAAACCTTTTTCAAAATCTAAGGAAATTATTGTTAGATGTTTATTTTTAGAAAGGCAGTTCGCAATCAGATAGTCTACATACAGTAGAGTATCTGTTGTTGATTTGCCTTTCTTAAATCCCATTTGCCTACTATGCAGTAGTTTGTTCGAGGTGACAAACCACCGTAGCCGGTTTGAAATAATTTTGTCCAGTACTTTCGATAAGCATGAGTTAAGGGATATAGGTCTGTAGGATTTTGTTTGGGTTTTGTCGCAGGATGGTTTTAGTATAGGGACTACTAGGCTAAGTTTGAACTGTTGCGGAAGGAAGTTGTTGAAAATATTATTGTAGAAGTTAATCAGTCTGTTTTTAATTACCGAAGATGCTTTTCGGGTCATACTATAAGTAATTCTGTCAATGCCGGGTGTATTTCCTGTTAATTTATTCAACGCTAAGGATAGTTCTAGTTTGCTAATGTTTTGTTCAATTTTTAATGCAGATGGGCAAGGGTAAGGGTATGTTAGTTGGTTGATTGTGTTGCGTTTGTTTTGTTGGAATAGCGCAGGAAATTTGGAGTCACAAGAATTAATAGACCAGTCTATGCAGAAACTGTTGCAAATGTAGTCTTTATCTGTGCTATATTGTGTTGGGGTGCTTGAGTTGGATATACAGTGTATACCATGAGTGGGCTTGTAACCGCAGAACCGCCTAACATTGTTCCAAATTTTTATCCAATTGGTGTTGTGGGGTTTATTGTTGCTGTGAATTTGTTAATTGAGTCTTTTTTTGCTGTCTTGATTTCGCGCTTTAATTTGGCTCGAGCTTTTTTGTAGTTGAGCATATTGGGGAGAGTCATGTTTCTTTTGAAGGCGTGCCAAAGAGTATTTCTTTCTCTTTTGAGTTGGTTTAAGTGGGTGTTCCACCAGGGAACGGTGCGTGGCTTTCTATTGTGCGAAGAAAGTGGTATTGCTGCGTTGGCAGATTGAAGAATTATTTTTTTAATGTTGGCTGCATCTTTATTGATGTTTGTGCTGGTTGGCCGAGTTAAGTCATGTTTGATGATGTTTTTAACGAACAGGGGCCAGTTGGCGAGATCTTTTTTGAATCGAGGGGGGTTGAGGGGTTGGAATAAGTGTGGGTGGGAAAGAGATCAATTATGATTGGAAACTGATCGCTGCCAGAGAGGTCCTCGCTCACATTCCATTCACATGTGACTGCGAGACACGGGGAGCAGAAAGATAAGTCTATATGGGAGAGGGTGTGGTGTGTGCTGAAGTGAGTCGGTGAACCGTTATTTAGTAGTATAAAGTTGGATTGATTGATACATTTTGAGAGAGTGATGCCTTTTTTGTTGTTTTTTGGGGAGCCCCAACTTGAGTGCCAGCTGTTGAAGTCGCCGGTTATTAAAGATGGTTTGTTCAAAGAGTTGAGGACGTTTCGTAGGGTGGTGATGCTGAGGTGGGTATGTGGGGGTATGTATGTGGAAGTTATATCAAATTTAAGTATTGAGTGGACTTCAATGGCTATCGCATCGAAGCCGTGGCCGAGTGTAATTTCGTAGGGTGGTGATGCTGAGGTGGGTATGTGGGGGTATGTATGTGGAAGTTATATCAAATTTAAGTATTGAGTGGACTTCAATGGCTATCGCATCGAAGCCGTGACCGAGTGTAATTTGTTTGTGCTGAATTGAGTTGTGTACTAGAAGACCGACTCCTCCGTATGGAGTGGTTGACATATTTGAAGAGTATAGACTGAAGTTAATGGGAATTGGGATATTGGAAAGAGAGTGAAGATGGGATTCCTGTATTGAAATAACTTTTGGATTAAATCGTTTGATTAGAAGCAACAGCTCGTTGTAATTGTTGGAATATCCATTCATGTTCCATTTAATAATGCGGAAGGTCATTGCTGTCAATTGTTGTGAATAAATAAATGATAATATGATAATGATAGTGTGAATATTATCTATGAACTTTTAAGTTTAAACAATTAATTGTAGAATTTGTTATACTAGTTAATAATTAGTAGTTATAAGTTAGTAGTCATCTAGAGTCATATTGTCATCTGGGTTGGATTCGTTCTGGTGTATTGTAGGTTTCTTTATTTTTTTGCTAGTGCATTTGGCGTTAAGTGTTTTCAGTTGTGATTTTAATCTCTTAGGTGTGTTAATAGGCAATATATTTATTTTTGTTTGAGATCTTAGGTTATACATATTTAGTTGAACTGCATTGATGGTCTCCTTCGACGCTGTTGTCTATATCACTATATGATGTCTGTGGTCGTAGTTTTTTTGCAGGTAGGGAGCTGGCAGGATTCTTGTCTAGAATTTCAGATGAAGTGGTTTCGGTGGTGGAAATGTGTTGTGGGACGTCTGGTGGTGGTGTGGATCTTTTGGTAGAGATGGCAGATGTGTGTGTGTGTTGTGTTGTGCTTCGTTGTTGGTGTTGTTTTGTTTTACTGCAGCCGAGTATGTCGTAGAGTTTTGCTGGCTTTCGTTGTAGATATTTCTTGCTGTTTTCATATCTGTTTTTGGAGAGTTATTATTGCTTGTAGCTCTTTGTTTTTAATAAAGATAGGACATGCTCTTGAAAATACAAAATGGTTGGAGTTGGCAAGCTCGTTCTCTTTGCAGTTAATGCATGTTTTTGGATTGGTGCGTTCTTCATCAGAGTTCAAGTGATCTTTATTTGCACAGCTTACGCACAGTTTGTCGTTTTTGCAGAGGTTGGAAGAGTGACCGAATCTAAAGCAGTTTCGGCACCGTAGTGGAAGAGGAGTATACGGTCTGATATTAACTTTTTCGTACCCTATATTAATTTGGGTTGGGAGAGTAGGCACGGCGAAAGTTATGATAACGAGGCCAGTTTCTTTTAATTCACCGTCGGTAGTTTTCATAATCTTCTTTACTTCAGTTATGTTTTGGTGGGAGAGTTCTGCAAGTATTTCGGCTTCTGGAATTCCTCTCAGGTCGTTAGAATAAACAACTCCCTTGGAGTAATTAAGAGAGTTGTGTTCTGTCACATCTACCTTTATTGTTGGAGCAAGGGAAATGATTTTAACAAGTTTAATGGCTTGAGAGACGTTCTTTGTTTTGATGAGTATATTGCCACTACGGATTTTTTTGCAAGTCTCAACTTCGCCTCCGGCGATCACTTTTTTGATTAGGAACGGTGACACGCTCGCAAGAGTTTCATTGCTCTCTCTCCTGGTCATCACTAGGTATTTTGGACCGTAGACCACGTTTTTTAAGCATTTGGAGTTGTTAATGTCAAAGTGTAGTTGAGGCGAGGGAGAAGTCTTCCCGCGGTCGGGAGGTTTTAACATCGTGGTTGTTGCTTTTTCACTTAACTGGTTTTTTGAATTGTGTCTTATTTTGTTTTATTTTTCACAAGATATTCAATTTTAACCTTGGTGGATAGTTTGTGTTCAGTTTAGTTGGATTATTTATTAGTTTTTCAGCTTTCTATAGTTAGACTCGCACAAGTTATTATTATTTTTTTTGCCGTTTGCTAACGTGATCAGATCTTCGCTGGTCAAGGGATAGCGCGAGACTGACTACTTTATTATTATTTTTTCTTTATTTTTTTATTGCTACGAAGGGCAATTGAACCAAATGCCAGACTTGTCCAACGCACTTATCAGCTAGGTATATAGTTTACTGAATATTAAATATTTTATTTTTAGAGAAGCAACGACCGGGTTTGGAAAATAAAATTATTGGATTAGGCGAGTCCAAGTGTCTATGCAGAACTGTTGTAGTACTGATTGGGCATTCATCTATTGTCTATTAGCTTAGATACGGTGCTAAAATTTTCCAACAAGATGTAAAGCAACCATCGTGGTGACTCGTTCAAAAATCTGCTTAATCTGTTGGCTTGTAGTTTTGCTCTGTGTACAAAAACGGCGGTGTAAATGTTTTAACCGCATGTATATTAAGAGTGAAGCTGAATTCAAAAGTTCAACTATTTGTTTACGCAATAAATAGTCGAAGAGGGAAAGAGAGAAGAAAGGGAGCTAGGTATAGGCACATTCTTTTTGTTGAAGAACAGCAGCAGCGTTAGAAGCAATAACACTTGTTGTGCCGGATTTGTAAATGGTGGAAAGCGCATTGAGGGCCACATTCCGTATGACATTCCATGTATTTTGTTGTACTTTGAACGCTGTTGTTGCCTTTGCTCTTGTCCTTCTTGCCCATTTATGTCATAGTGCATACATAAAAAGCACTTACTTGCATTCTTACAGGATTCTTTGAAATTCTTTCTTTACAAAGCTGTGATTTCTTACTTTTCTCTTCGTCCGCAGGCATTTGGCAAAAAATCCTTTTATTTGCGATTGTAACTTACGTTGGTTAGCCGACTACTTGCACAAGAACCCCATTGAGACAAGTGGTGCGCGTTGCGAGTCACCGAAGCGGATGCATCGGCGGCGTATTGAATCGTTGCGGGACGAGAAATTTAAATGTGAGTACACGCAAAAATGTGCCAACGCCCAAATGCCCTCAAAGTCAGCTCTTTGCGACTTTCAGATTCTTTCTTTGCCAACAACTGCAGAGTGTACGATTTTGATTTAATAACACGTATATAAATGTGACTTAGCGAAATGTTATTTTCTATAGGTTCTTGGGATGAGTTGCGCATCAAATTGTCAAGTGAGTGCCGCATGGACACTGAGTGTCCAGCTATGTGTCAGTGTGAGGGCACGTCGGTGGACTGTTCTGGACGCGGGTTATTGGAAATACCGCGCGATATACCGTTACATACCACGGAACTGTAAGTTGAAGCAAACAATTTAGTAGTTCTTCAGTGATTATTGTTATATTAAAATGTTTGTGTTTTAGATTACTAAATGATAACGAAGTGAGTCGGATAAAATCCGATGGCCTTTTCGGTCGCTTGCCGCATTTAATACGTCTCGATTTGAGACGTAATCATATAACGGGCATTGAACCGAACGCTTTCGAGGGTGCCTCACGCATTCAAGACTTACAATTGGCAGAGAATAAAATTCGTGAAATTTCTAATAAGATGTTTCTGGGCCTGCATCAATTGAAAACGCTGTGAGAAAAAAATCATAATATAAAAAATATAATTTAAAGTTGACTTTCTCAAATTTTGAAGTAACTTAATCTTGAAATATTATAACTTACTTTTTGTCGAAATTTATGATCAATTAATTTTTAGAAAATATGTAATTTATTGTTATTATTCTTTTTTTTGCAAACTTTTCAAGATTGAGAAATTCTAACAAACAATTTATGATTTTGAAGAAGGTATTATAAAATCATTAAATGTTTAACTTACTTTTAGAAATCTGTACGACAACCAAATCTCCTGCGTCATGCCTGGGTCTTTTGAGTTCCTATCGTCGCTCACCTCGCTGTAAGTATGCATACGCATCTCAAGCGCTTTCCACTTGTGTCGTCTGCTGTGTAGTTGGACTCATGCCATAGTGCTTGTTGTCTGGTTGTGGTAGCTATTGTTGAAGAGGTCGGCAACATAGCTGCGGTCCGTATATCTAACAACACAGAGTGGAGTGGTACTGCTGCTCATTGGAAGTAATTAATTGCTGCTGTATTGTATAAATTGAGTAGATTGCGCACAGCACAGTTTTTTTATGAAATGGGGTTAATGGGTATGATTGCGAGGGTGAACTTCGCGCTGTCTGGCAGTATACTCATATGCTAGAGAATCACTGAATCACTGTTTACTAAAAATACGTAACGTCAGAAAAACGCACACTAGAGAAATGCATTTAATTCAATTGAACTTCAATTTATGACAAAAAGTCGCCGAGGAGGGCGAAAAGGCGGGACTTTTGTGTGGCTCTTTGCACAAATAGTAATGGCAACAGAACGCACGCACTGGCACCTTATGTCGCCGTTGTTGATGCCGCCGTCATCGCCGACACTGTAATCATCAGCAGCACTTGTGTAGACGACACTGGACCCCCATAATAATAATGAGTCGCATAGAGCATCATTTACGAATCACCATGTGCGTACTAGTATTTTTTATTGACTTCGGTGATATAATTAATTGAAAGTTAGTTGAACATGGAAATAGCTTAAGCATTGTGCAAAGTCTGTTTAGATAAGTATATGGACATGTGTATTTATTTATTTAAGATATAGCCTAGAATTAATCAACGATTCATACAGACTAACAAACAGTAAACTATGAGAAAATTTATGTACTTATATGTACGTCTTTCAAGCAAATTCTTTAAAAGAGTTCTGAAAAATTTGAAAAATTTACAATTGTTGATTTTGAAATTGAAGTTTTTATTCACTAATAACACTGATCAACAGCAAAATGGCTTTTCTGGTTCTGACATCAGTTCTAGGGTAATTAGGGACCGCTGATTTCGGATCCGCAAACCGTTTTGAAAACTTAGTTTCCGTTTTCGCAAAAAATGGGCGTGTCACTTTTTCGGGTTTTCCCTGACTTTTTTCACGTTTGGGATTGTAATTTCAAAACCAATAGACCGGTTGATATGATTTTCACTTTGTGTCATTTACAACACCTCACGGCTTCTTTTCCAATGTAATTTATTTGTATAAGTTTTAAAAATCTGCGGCAATTGGACCTCAAAGTCGGAAAATATGGAATTTCAAGGCGTTTTCTTTGATGTTAAAAAACAAACACATTTTTCGTAAATCAATTATCGAGTTAGGTATAACAAGAAAGCGGAAACATGAAATTATACAACACAGCCAAATTTTTTGGCGTGAGTCCCATTCTCATCGAAATAATAGCAAAAATGTACCATAGTCATTTTCATAATTTTTGATACTACTTCCTTAAAAAATTAAGGGCCTCAAAATATGCTCTTTTATATATTCCATTCACTGTCTGGAATACAAGTGAAAAACAACAAAATTTTGAATTGCTTCAAACAAAACAAAATTAAAAACTTTGCATATTTTGAGGCTCTTACTTTTTAAAGGAAAAAAACGGAAATCTGTTGAAAATGACTTTGGTACATTTTTGCTATTATTTCGATGAGAATGGGACTCACGCCAAAAAATTTGGCTGTGTTGCATTACTTGATGTTTCCGGTTTCTTGTTATACATAACTCGATAATTGATTTACGAAAAATGTGTTTGTTTTTTAACATCAAAGAAAACGCCTTGAAATTCCATATTTTCCGAATTTGAGGTCCAATTGCCGCGGAATTTTGAAACCTATAAAAATAAATTGCATCGGAAATGAAACCGTGCGGTGTTGGTAATGCAACGAGGTGAAAATGATGTCAACCGGTTTATTGGTCTAGAAATTACAATCCCAAACGTGAAAAAAGTCAGGGAAAATCCGAAAAAGTGACACGCCCATTTTTTGCGAAAACGGAAACTAAGTTTTCAAAACGGTTTGCGGATTCGAAATCAGCGGTCCCTAATTACCCTAGAACTGATGTCAAACCCAGAAAAGCCGACCAAAAGTAGACATTTGTTGCCCTGTGTAATTTATGGTACGCCCAGACTTTTCCATATATATGTATATATACATACCCCTTTAGAAAACATAAGCAACTATGTTTACAAGCAAAAAGAAAATAATTTAAGAGTTGTTATAGATTTACATAAATCATGTAATAGCACATGATCGTACTGCAATACAGCTGCCGCATTAACGAACGTTTATTTAACTAGCGAACAATGTGTGGTTGCACATCTACCATGGTGACTACTAGCAGCAGTACCCATAGTGCCTACGGATGTAATAATAGAAGTCCCATTCGCAATAGCAATGTGTCCTTCTGTTGATTGGGCCCTTATGGTTAATTCAATTTACAAACAGTTTTATATATATTCTCCCTTTTTTTGCTTGTTATTCCACAGAAATTTGGCTTCAAATCCATTTAATTGCAATTGTCATCTTGCCTGGTTTTCGGACTGGTTGCGTAAGCGGGGACTTATTGGTGGATCTGCACGTTGCGCTATGCCAACAAAGTTACGTGACTTGCAAATCAAAGACTTGCCACACAACGAGTTTAAATGCTCTGCAGATAACAGTGAGGGCTGCTTAGGTGATGGATATTGCCCGCCGTCCTGTACATGCACCGGTACGGTGGTGCGCTGCTCGCGTAATCAGCTGAAGGAAATACCGCGCGGCATACCTACCGAAACGTCGGAATTGTATCTGGAATCGAACGAGATCAGCGTAATCTATGTTGATCGTATAAAGCATCTTAAATCGTTGACGAGATTGTGAGTGTTAAAACATTTTTACAATGAAGAGGATGTGGCTCATTCAAACATTCGCTTAAGCATGTGCAAATGTAATAATTTTCTTTACATTGTATCTCTCTTTGCGATAGGGATTTAAGCAACAACCAAATCACGAGTCTCTCCAACTATACTTTCGCCAATTTGTCGAGCCTCTCAACGCTGTAAGTATGCCAAAATGAAGATCTGCGTTACCAATTTACAATAGTAGTGAATCTTTTTTTCACCGTGACGTACCCAAAAGCTTAAGTACTTTTGACACGGAATTGCTGATAATTAGAAATATTTACTGACTTTTTTCTAACAATAAGACGTGCCTTATGCATGTCGTGCTTTCAAATGTTTCCGCTATTCTCGCTTGTACCCGTGTTCATGCACACGCATTCATTTTGTTGCACTTGAACGATTCGATAACTGCAAATGAGGTAAATTGGTTCGATCTCAAAACTGAATATACATACATAGGTATGTACATATTTATGTATATGCCCCGAACACTTAGACCATGGCACCGACACGACTGCATCTGTCAAAATATAGTCAGAACGTTCATATGGATACGATTATTTGGACGATTGCACTGCTACACAACGATCGGCCACAGTTGGCGCTGTCGCTAAATACGGAACTATTCTCCATTTCGTAGGCGAAAACATTTTTAATAGAATCTTTCTTAGTTTTTCGGGTTGCTTTAAACAAAAATTAAAAATTTGTTATTATTTTACTAGTTCTTAAAATTATTACGCATTGTCATTTATTTTAAATTGATTGTGCATTGATCGGGTCAATAGTATGCACCTAGGCATAGCACAAAAATCGGAGAAGTGATGAAAAAGTCCCAAAAAGGATTTGCATAATTTTACTGGAGTATTATTTTGGTTAAGGTTCTATTTTATAGAAGAATATATACGTTAGCGATTTTTATGAATTTTTATAGGGAAATTGCTGTTTTTAAATTTTTCTATAGTGAAAAGAAATTATATATTCTGAAAGAACAATTTAAAAAAAAGTGTTCTGGTTTACTAGTACAATTTCATTATGGTAAAGAGTAGATAATGCTACACCAACGTTGAGAAATGGTATAAAGATTTTCCTTTGGCGAGACTTAGTATTATGGAACTGTTTTCTTTACTATACATCGAAATACAATTTGTAAACTTTCTTCCCCACAGCATTATATCCTATAACAACCTACAATGCCTGCAACGTTACGCTTTGGCCGGTCTTCGTAACCTGCGTGTGCTATCGCTGCACGGAAACCGTATTTCAATGCTTCCTGAAGGCTCTTTTGATGACCTGAAATCCCTCACCCATATGTAAGTGTAGTTCGACTGATCTCGAATGCAAATTTGACTTTCATATTTTTCCAAATTTTATTGTTCATTTGACTCGGCAGTGCACTTGGCAGCAATCCACTATACTGTGATTGCTCCTTGAAATGGTTTTCGGACTGGATTAAACTGGACTATGTTGAGCCGGGAATTGCACGCTGTGCTGAGCCGGAGCATATGAGGGAGAAACTTATTCTGTCGACGCCATCGCATAATTTTGTTTGCAAGGGAAAAGTAAGCAACGATATACTGGCAAAATGTGATGCTTGCTACACACATCCCTGTCAAAACAAGGCCCAGTGCCTTCCACTTCCCCAGCGCGATTACCAGTGCCTTTGTCAGCCGGGCTACCACGGCAAGCACTGCGAGTTCATGATCGACGCTTGTTATGGAAATCCATGCCGCAATAATGCCACTTGTACTGTATTAGAAGAAGGTCGTTTTAGCTGCCAGTGCGCGCCAGGCTACACAGGTGCTCGCTGTGAGACAAATATCGACGATTGTCTGGGCGAAGTTAAGTGCCAAAACAATGCAACCTGTGTTGATGGTGTGGAGTCATATTCATGCGATTGTCAACCAGGCTTCACTGGTAAGTTATCATATATGTAGCTATTCGAAAAAATGTTATAATTTGTCATGTGTAATTCATTGCAGGAGAGTATTGTGATACTAAAATTAATTTCTGTGGTGAAGATTTCAATCCATGTGCTAATGGCGCCAAGTGTCACGATCATTTCTCACATTACACATGTGAATGCATGCCTGGGTTCCATGGTGTTAACTGTAGTGACAACATTGATGATTGCCAAAATAATATGTGTAAGAACGGCGGCACGTGCGTTGACGGCATTAACGACTACGTTTGTCAGTGCCCGGATGATTTCACCGGCAAGTACTGTGAGGGTCACAACATGGTTTCGATGATGTATCCGCAAACATCGCCCTGTCAGAATCATGAGTGCAAACATGGCGTTTGCTTCCAGCCCAATCCATCTGGATCTGATTATCTCTGTAAATGCCATCCGGGTTATACGGGCAAATGGTGCGAGTATTTGACCAGCATTAGCTTTGTACATAACAACTCATTCGTTGAGATGGAGCCGTTACGAACCAAGCCCGATGCAAATGTGACAATTGTATTTAGCAGCTCTGAGCAAAATGGAATTCTTATGTATGATGGTCAGGATGCACATTTGGCTGTGGAACTGTTTAACGGCCGAATACGTGTTAGTTATGATGTGGGTAACTATCCGGTCTCCACAATGTATAGTTTTGAAATGGTAGCCGATAGCAAGTACCATTGTGTGGAGCTGCTAGCTATTAAGAAGAACTTTACCCTGCGCGTAGACCGGGGACTTGCTCGATCTATTATCAACGAGGGCTCTAACGACTACCTAAAGTTAACTACGCCAATGTTCCTTGGCGGTATACCACCCGAGCCAGGACAACAAGCGTACAAGAACTGGCAAATTAGAAACCTAACTAGTTTCAAGGGATGCATGAAGGAAGTGTGGATAAATCATAAATTGGTTGACTTCGGTAATGCAGCAAGACAACAAAAGATCACACCGGGTTGTGCCCTGCTTGAAGGTGAAAATGCCGAAGATGACGAACAAGATTTTATGGATGAAACACCGCATATCAAAGAGGTTAAAATAAAAAAATTATGTTTTCTTGTGAACATGACGATATGAACATGTATTATACTTACAGGTGGACCCTTGCGAGAATAATAAATGTCGACGTGGCAGTCGGTGTTTCCCTAACCCCAGCTCGAAAGACGGGTATCAGTGCAAATGTAGACAGGGTTACAAGGGCCGCTATTGCGATCAAGGTGAGGGCACAACTGAGCCCCCAGCAATAACTGGTATTAACCATTTTCTTCATTCATACTCATATTTTATTTACTCAATCATACATACATACTTATACTTTCTCTCATTTGAGCAAGGCTACAGACTTAGATTTTGCAAATAGTTTGTTTTTTACATTTACCGATGGAATAAATGAGAGAGACTGTATTTAGTGGGTGGTACAACAAAATTTGTATCTTCCGCGTACTTTCTTAGCTTTTTGGTTTTATGCTAACGAATATTCTGGTTGATTCGTCTATCACGCGTTGGACTGTCATAAATTAATATGTACAGATTACGACTATATACCGATTGACAGTATTGTATTGATTGAGAGTATTGTTCAGAATTTCATGTTTTATAATTACAGTTGCGTCCACTTGTCGTAAAGAACAAGTAAGGGAATACTACACAGAGAACGATTGCCGATCGCGACAGCCTTTGAAATATGCAAAATGCGTAGGCGGCTGCGGAAATCAATGCTGTGCGGCAAAGATTGTCAGGAGACGAAAGGTAACAAATTATTAGATTATTGCTTCATTAACTATTGTTGAAATTTGTTTAATTCTTTTTATTTCTTTTTTAATTTAATTGCCATTTTAAGGTCCGCATGGTGTGTAGCAGTAATCGAAAGTATATCAAGAACTTAGATATCGTACGTAAATGTGGGTGTACAAAGAAATGCTACTGACTGAAAGATGCGACTACCCAATTGCTGAATAGCAGCTTAGATATAAATTTAAGGGAACCTAGAAATATGAGTATTTTAATTAGCAGCAACAGCAATGCTAATAACGATTACGAAAATAGTGATAGCTTAACAAAAATAATATATACTAACATAAGTGAAACTGGAGAAGAACGAGCCACCGGAGAGAAACCACGTGGTGGCGAGTGGACCGTTGAAAGTGATAATAGAGCTGGTAAGAAAGTGCAGCGAGAAGAAGACATTGTAATGGCGGTGATTGAAGAGGCTGACGACGCTAATGAGACTGATGACTACAATGCAGAAGCGGTGGAACACATGCAACTCAACCCAAGCACGGACTTGTATGATGACGATGATGACGAAGATGAAGAGTATGAGAGTGATAATGAAAAAATAGCTTATCAGAATAGTGATATGGAACCCGAAATCTTGCCAGAAGCAAAGGAATTAACTCAATCGCTCAACGATGAACAAATCAACGGAAAGGGAGACCGCAAACATGCAATGATTGTTGAAGAGGAGGAAGATATGGGCTATGATGAGGATGATGAACGCATAGCCATTGCAACAACAAGGCAACAAGGTGGTGAAAGGCATAACAATAATAACTCTAATGACAATGACAACGACAATTACAACGACCCGAACAGCAACAAAGGCTTCATGAACGAAGAAGGTAGTGGCAGCTATGGGAGAGCAGCATTAAGTAGGTACAAAAGTAATGTTAATGATAATAACTTTAGGTTAGACTACCTAGAAAAATACCATAGAAAGCAACAGAAATTGTTGACAGAAAGCGCGAGTAGAGACGAAGTTGATTCGCGAGAAGGCAGCGGCAATTTTGCTAACGATGACGAGGATGATGACGATGACCGCGATAACGACAACGGTGATGATAGCAACGATGGCGGTGAGGCTGAAGGTGACAGCTTCTTCAACTCGAAACGGTCAAAGTCAAGTAGTCGATATTTTCGCAAAAACACAAACGATGCGATAAAAATAATATCGACTCCACTAGGTAAAGTAGGAATTGTGTACCAGCAGACACCCGCGGAAGAGGAGACCGAAAAAAAGGATACGACTGCCAGCAAGAAAACAACATCGTTCACTGACTTTGACGCGCTATCGCCCGATCCTGAGAGCAGTCATCGTCTGGCGTCCTCGCATCCCAAAATAACGCCTGTGCTGACACCTGATGGCAAGGTTGCCCTGCTTTATCGCGGCGACTCCGAGAGTTCGAAGTATGAGCCAATTCGCAATCTGACACACAAATTCAACAACAACAAAAACGATGCAACGGACAATAAAGCAAGTGCTGCACGTACAAACAATAAGGATAATGTACCACATTCAGTTCACAGCGACGATGAATCGACCGACGAATCGGATGGTGATGACGATGATGAAAACGACGGGACCGCAGATATTGACGACGAACAGACAGATGTGCGAGGAGACAAGATTAACACAAAACTGAGCGAGGGCGAGTTGGAGGGGGGAGTGCAATATGCTGGCGTTGGTGTAGCAGACACCACCGGTTCATTCATAATACGTCCTACAGACTCGGTGTTGCCCATAATCAATCGACCGCTGTCCGAAGTGCTCGGTATAAAGAAGAACCAATTTAAGCAATTCCGTATTAAAGATAGTCCTACACATTCGCCTACCACTGAAACAGTGCTACGCTCGTTGGCTGGCGTGTCAGTGGATCATGTGACAGACACAACCACACTGCACTTTCTGACTAAAGTTAATCTGGCGGAGTACCCCACCTCGGCGCGCACTCGAAACCTTGATTTTGACTTCAGTCAGGATAACACAATGCTGGACGAACGCACCAGACACAGAAACCAACATTATCAGCAGTCGTCAGAGTCTTCTACCAAAGACCATTACAACAGCAACCCAAACTATAACGATGCGACCGAGCAGAATAAGGCAAATAATATTGCCAACGAAGAGGTACTCGCCAAGACAGAGGTGGTAAATTTGGCTATAATTCCGCACTTCGACGAGGAATTGGAGCGTCTGCAAAGGTTGCGTGAACACGAGAGCCGCCGTCATCACCGACAGCGCCACCGTCAGAAACCGAGCGAGGAGGACTTATCGGGCATACATTGCATCATGCAGGCCATGATGGGCATCGCGGCCATCTCCACGGTGTTCGGCATGTTGGGCACATTCTTTAAGCAACGCATTCTTGATCAAATACGACTGATGCACTGGTAGTACAATACGGGTATTCGGTTGCGCGCTGTTGAGCCACCGTACGTCGCGATCGCAATTGAATACCCCGCTCATCCTCACAAACGAGCCACTGGCGCCACATCGGAAGCGTATACATTCAGTTTCACATGTAGAAACACCGCTGAGGGCGTCGTGCGGCACAATCAATACGAATACCACAATAACTCAATATTATTACATACCACTACTGCTACTACTATGTATGTACTACTAATACTACTACTATTTCTATTAATACTATTACTACTACATATACATAATTACAAACATACACATACATACTATACTAAAACTATACGGTACATGCAAATAATACACGTTCTCGTGTACGTTACTACGTAGTAAGATACAAAACGAAAGCTTGTATTGTACTAAAGTGAAACTTTTGTAAACGTGTATTATCTTTTGAAAGCGTATCTAATGCAAGCTACCCAGACGAAATTGATGCAAATGCATCCACATCGTTCTTTGTTGATGAACAAGGCGACAATATATATATTAAAACAATATATTTATATCGAAATGGATGTTGTTTTCTGCTAGATACACACATACTTTTTGTCTTCGCACTAACCCTTTTTAGTGTGATGGAAAATGCCAATGTCTTATACTTTTACTGCGCATCTAAATATTTATAATGAAGAAACACTATTGAGTTGTTCAATGGGATGAAATATCAACAGACCAAAATTTTGCTACCCTCTTTTCATATGAATTATCACCAAGCAAGCAATTGCAGTCAGATACAAATCACGAGTTATAATAATACCACTACAATAAGAAAATTAACAAATTTTATGTGAGAACGTCTAGATCGTACTAGAAACATACAGATGTTAAATGTAGGAGACCAAAATGAAATCGAAAAACCGAAGAACATTTTTACTAGTTTAGAAATCAAACACAAAAAGTATTTATTTAATTTTATATAAGAGAACGAAACAACAAAAGAGCACGACGAACAATTACAGTTGAAGCCGATATGATACAAGGAAACGCCCTGGTTAGCCAGTTTGCTATTATAGCAAGCGCGCTAGCGAAAAACGAATTTTTCAACAAAAAACGTTGCAAAATAAATGACGATTTAAAAACAGTTTAGTATTTAACGAATTTTAACATCTAAGCTGGGTAGTCGCATGTAAATCTAACAAAATATAAAACATTAACTAACAACCTAGTTTTAATGCATCTAATAAGAGTAAATCTAAAGATAAAAATTTATGATAATAATGCTGACAGAAGGGTGTGGATTATGTTAAGCGCAAAACAACTGCATTTAAAACCCAACTAACTACGAATGATCCATACGAAATGTATAACAAGTAACAAAAATGAAATTAATGAAAAATACAAGAAAATCGAGTAACTGTGTGTAGTCTTTTAACTAATTTTATTTACACATCTGTATGATTTACATATACGAATATGTGTATATAACGACACAAGTTTGGTGCCACTTACTAATCGAAGTCTTTTTTGTTCTAATTTGTAAAGCATCCTGTTTTGTATATTGCAAACCAAATTTTGTTTTAACCTCACAATACAGAATTCCTCCTAAATATGCAATGACTTATTTATGTATGTACTTATGTATAAACGAGCAATGTGTCTAATTGCGCTTCATATGATTGTTTTGTATCCGTCAATAAATTATTAACAAGACAAAAATATGTATACAGCACCATGCATATTGTGTACTTACAAGTATATAAATAAGACTGTGTAGTAGCTTCTTAAGAGAGAATCGGTTTTGTGTGTTAGTTGGCACTAACAACAGAGGTATGACTTGTCAAATATGTCGCATAAATACATGCGTTGTTTTGGTGCACGTTGTGCGATACGAGGAGGATTATGCGTTTCTGCTTTAGCAGGGCCAGTTTTTGCTTCCCGTAGGTATATGGAGGTAAAGATAAAGCGACGAAATCCCTAATTGAATGCTGTTACGAAGCCGCACAAGCACAAGTTAAAATCAATATGCAATTTCGTCGAAGTTAAGTATGCAAGTATCTTATTATGGATTTGTAAGCGTCATTGTAAGCGTCGGGTAAGGGGGTAATTGGTGAACAATTTCTTTATTTCGTATTAGATCATTTGGGACTCAAACCCACGTTGTAACGTTGAGGTGCCATAGCACTTTCTTCAACAAAAATAATTGTGATACATAACACATATGATAAAGATTCAATCGAAACCGTCCAAAATTAGTATAGAAAATACTTTTGGTTTTAGGTGCACGCGATTAGCCCATCATTTGGTGGTTAGTGTTAGTGTAATTCGTAATAATGCTTTAACATCTGTTTGGCATAAAATTTATGTAGCTGTTCAGCATTTCTGGTGTTAGCTGTACAAGCACGGGTACAACTTACCCCAGAAATGAAATTAACTTTTAACTTTGACTGTGTCGAACTGACGAAATTTTTCATAAACTTTCGGATTTCCCCAATCCTAAATGATACCGATTGAACTTTAGCTCACAGAAACATGTGGTTAGGCTGTGAACCACTGTGGGGGCTGGGTTATGACATTTGTACAGGTTAGGTTAGGGTGGCAGTTTAACCCTTTAACTGTTTATGTCGAGTATACTCGACAGAGCGAAACGAAAAATTTTCGCATAATGTCGAGTATACTCGTCGTGAAGAAAAAAAAAATCGCATTCGTATTAATATTCAACGAATCAACTGTAATTTATTTTCTCTGAGAAAGGGCAAATAAAGATCTTATAAAAAATGTACATTTTAGAATATTCGTTAGTCTGGCAACCCTATTTATTTTAATACACAATAGCTTGTCTTAAGCTAAAATAACAAATTCTGGGGAAGTACGATTACAAAACGGGTTTTTGCAAATAAAAACGTATTTCGTATGCGTTTCTCAGTTGATTGTGCGTTATAATAGTTAAAAACTATCATTGCCCTAATTTTTAGTTTTGTATTTTAGATTTCTTGAAATTCATTTGGGGTTTATTGCTTTTGTTTTCATTTCTATAGGGTGGTCCACATAAGATTTTCAATTTGAACTACGCTTTATTTCGAGAATGACAGTCCAAATGTCATTTAATTTGTGTTCGTAATTTAGTTAAAAGTTTGACATTTACGAAATGGGATGCTATACGCTTGAACAAAATTGGGAAATGTTGAGAACTTACTTCCAAAGTGGAGAGTCGTCAACCCACACTGTAAGAAAATCGAATAATCAGCCGAAATTCTGAAGTCAATTGGCCGCCTCGGAGCTGCGATTTAAGTCCGTTGAACTTTTTTTGTGGTGAGCTGTAAAGGACAAGTCTTACGCTAACCATCCAGAAACGATTGAAGCTTTGAAACATGAAATCGAAGTTGCGAAAAAGTATTTGAAAATTGGGTTGACCGAATGGCGTACTGTAGGGCCAGTCGTGGCAGTCATATGAACGACATCGTTTTTCATTCTTAAATAACAAAGTCCAAGCTTTGTAATCAAACAGGAATTGTCAAAAAATATTCGTTCGTTTTTTTTTATAATGGATTCAAATTGACGCAACGCAACGTTTGATTTTTAGTCATAATTGCATACATTTACGGGCAGAAACATTTTACTCTGCTTATGTCGAGTATACTCGTCTTCGCTGGAAAATAATTAAGCAGGCAGAAAAAGTTTTTCGAAACAAAATTAAACAGTTAAAGGGTTAAAGAGCTCACGTAGGCCACATTGCGGCCCGTTGTGGTACCACGTGACCACGTTGTACAAGAACTGTCAAATATCGGCGGATTTATTAAAATATAGTAATTTTATGTCATTTTACTCGATTTGCGTTGAGTTCACTTGAAGTGCGCCAATGTAAGAACGCGTTCGTATTTCACATGCAAACATTGCGACACCGATTAGGATGAAGATGAGAAAATTGAACACTTGCACTCATTGCGATTTATTAGCCTAAGTGGCGTCATTATAACTTTTTCCCCTCTTGAGGCCTCCTGAATAAATAAATTCTTAACTTATTTTACAATTATGGGTGTTTTCTTCGTATTTTCCGACTTTAATTGGGATTTGCCAGATGGTTCACAACCCAGCCACTTTTTTGGAAGAGCAAAAAATCACGTCCTTAGAAAATTGAACGTAGAGAGTTAAATTTTAATAAAAACGGTTATCTGTCTTCATAACAAAGTTGCGTTTTATGTTCACCTTTCCAACGGTATCTTCGATTTTTCGATATCTTTATTTTGCGAAAAGTTGGAGCCGAAAACAAAACTCGGTTCACAACCCAGCCCTCTACCTTATATATCCAGAACTTTTAGATCGACTCTAGACTTGTCTTGCCAGAACATAAATTTATTACGCATGTATGTAAGTAGGTTAGCAAAGCCATATATAGTATTTTATATGGTACTTATTCAGAAAAATAATACAGTATAGTGTGACCACAGATAACTCATTAAGTAGATGTCCAGCGGCCAAGGAAAAGGATGAGTTATCTGTGGTGTTACCTTATTAAAAAAAGAAATAGCCACACGAGCGAGTAAGCAAACAGAAGAAAGTAAACAATTGAGCAGAGTATACCGAAGATTTTTGACTACAAAACAACTTAAGGAATCGAAACCATGTAGATATATGCTGGCCGGGACCCAGCGTGCACATTATATATTATTATTTAAAAATAGATTTCAGGTGGTAATTTCTGACCAATTGCAACTAGTTTTCACCAGAAGCATGCTAACCAATACCAATATCCTGAATGCTGGTTACACAACATGAATTTTATATACATATTCAATTTAACTTCAATCACACCATTAGTACTTTCAAAGCAATACGCATCAACCGTTACGTATATGCATACAAAACTGGCATGGCAGCCCGATTACGAGAATAAAGTTAGTTTTATGCCAGTTTTGAACATCGAGTTGAAGCATTTTACTCTCAGGCCTTTACCATTCCCTATTGAGAGCATTACCAACCACCTGAGAAAAAAAAAAAATACGTATTTACACATTGAACGATATTCCTCACGTGAGGATGTACAAATGTACATTTTGCATTACAATGAAGAAATGTCTTTGTATTAAATCTTCACACACACAATCATAATTTATTGATTCGTAATTAATTCTTTACATCAACTATACAATTATTGCAGATCAGTTCATAAAACCTGCCTTAGAGGCGTTAAAAAATCAAATGAAATAAAGACAACTTAAGGTTATAAGAACACCGGTACCTCGGCTCACGTTTTCGCTTACAGTCGTACCTTTTACACGCGCGGCTGAGCTTAAAACCACAGTAATATTTAATAGTTTCGCAATAATGCAATGCTGCCTTATATCAGTTTCATTACATTTCGATATGATGTCGCTGTGGTCCGTCACTCTGTCGCAATGGGAGGAGAAGCTTCATATATTCGTCTTCACCACTTCTTAACACCCTGAAATAAGCCCTACTTAATGACGACTTATATATTAAAATCTTTTTACATAATATCTGCCCCTTTTCACATTCTGCTACTGGGAACTGATTGGTCACTAGAATAAGAATGCACTTTGGTTGTTGGTATTGCGTTTAACTCGCATTTAGCATCAAAACTCGCAACGGCACCTCACCAGCCCAGCCAAGGCGGGTGATTGATTTGCGCTGGTGGAGTAAAAGTCAGATTAACAGGTAGGTTGATAATTGCGTGCGATCGCTTCAAGCGTCGCAGAGTCGACCGTATAATCAGTCCATTCTTGCCCAACAGGAACCCGGCCGGAATTTGTGCATCTCGGCTGGTGTTGTCGTGAATCATCTCGATATAATAGTCGAACTCTGAGGATTCGTTGTTGAACTCGGTGATAATGGCTGCACTAGCGCCAGCTAACTCGGCATTGATCGTCTTGCTTAGAAAGGAACACTCCCTGCGGCGGGGTTACAAGCATAATACATATATGAGCACTAATAAGCACTTGTATGTTTACGGCAAACCATACCCCCGTTCAATAAGCGCCACATTGCCTCGCAGCTCCCGGTGGTTACGTAGTTTTGTGCAGCCGTCCGAAGGAACCGTCGATACCAGAGCTACGCCCATAAGTTGACGAGAGAACGAAGAACCGAAATCTTTTGCTGGGCGCAGTCTGTACGTATACTCGAGATCTGTCGGGTCAGTGATTTCAAAAAATATATCACCGGCTATGATGTCCTGCGTAGTAACGATGTCGTGCAAAGGCGGATGATGAACACCTATTTGGGATATATATAAAAGTTTCAGCTTTTTCAGCGTAGCTATGCTTAACTATTATCCCTACCACCCGTTACTACCTTTTACTGCAATGGTCCCAAATAGTAGATAAAGCGCGGTTACAGTGGCTTGAAAGCATCCTCCGGTGCACATAATTCTCCCGTTATATCGCTTTTTGGCCGGCTGTCTTTGACGTTCACAACACGTAGGGGAGACAGGCAGTACGTAACGAACGAGCTGCCAAAAAGTGAACAACGTACGGGAAATTGGCAGCACTAAAATCATCCGTGTCACAATGGCTGAACTGGCTCAGGGGCATTGTTGAAGGACTTGGTTGGGTGCACGGTTGCATTGAACACTCAATAATACCAAGTTAAACTTACAGCACACTCTCTTCATGTTTTTGATACACCATTTTAGAGTCAAACTATTTTGCATTGTTTTAGTGAGTATTGCGAAAAAAATACTAAAAAGAGGTAGTATTCTGCAAGTCTTCTTTATCATTAGCAAATCTCATAGCTGCATAGACTGTATGATAAGTCAAACACTTGTAGAGTTTAGAAATTTAAATCTTAAGAATTGGTATAAATGACCGTTAATAATGGTGAAAATAAACTAAGAAATAATTATAAGCTAAATGGTGACATTATATATATTGTGCCGCCACAAGCGTGGTGTTCGATAGATGAACGCTATGCTCGTGAATGGCAACGTCGACCGGTCGCGGCAGCAGCTCGTGTCATGGGGGCATTTTTGCGAAGGTTAGTCGGAGGCGCTGTTGGGCTAACGTCGACGTCGGCAGCCATTTCGATTTGTGTTCAGTGCGTGGAGTGGTGAAAGCAATTTTCACCGAGTCGAACGTGCTGCATTAGTTGTCGTTTTACCGTTTGGACTGTGGCAAAGACTTGTTAGTTCTTAAGGCACCCGCGACACAAAGAAAGCACCGCACCAAAATGTCTGCTCCCACGTGTTACAAGTGCAACCGTCCAGGCCATTTTGCCCGCGACTGCAACGCCGGTGGCGCCATGGTAGGAGGAGGTGGTCGCGACATGCGACGCGGCGGCAATCGCGAAAAGTGCTACAAGTGCAATCAGTTTGGGCACTTCGCGCGCGCCTGCCCGGAGGAGGCAGAGCGCTGCTACCGCTGCAACGGCATCGGTCACATCTCGAAGGAATGCACACAGGCGGACAATCCCACTTGCTACAAGTGCAACAAGCTGGGCCACTGGGCGCGCAACTGCCCGGAGGCGCTTAACGAACGGAGCGCCAGCAACATCTCGTGCTACAAGTGCAACCGCACGGGCCACATCTCCAAGAACTGCCCGGATACGGCAAAGACATGCTATGGCTGCGGCAAAAGTGGCCACCTGAGACGTGAGTGTGACGAGAAAGGCGGACGCAACTAGGATGCGTCGCGACTCGCTCGCCCATCACTTACACACGCTACAAATATAACCCACTCATTCAAATAAAAAAGAAGAAAAAAATTAATAAAAAACGAAACTCACACTCCTTTCCCCACAATCCCCCATTTCCAATAACAATTCTCTAATTCCAAGCTGAGCCTGCTGCGGCCCGGCCGAAGCGAGACGCAGCCATTATGAAGTGGCGCTGCGTCTTCGGACGACCCTCATAAGTTTAAATTGACTGTTTGTTGAAGACGACCAAGAAGCAGAAGCAGAACAAGAATGAATAAGATCGAAATTAGCAGACACACTGCCGCTACGCCAACCAACGCCCGCCTACTCCATTCACTCTTCATCACACCAAAGCTGATCTGGGCCGAGCCGATCCTGGCTAAAGTCTCAGCACCGATCGCTTTATATACGCTGGCTCATGGTAGATTACTCCGTAATCGAGACCACTTGATTGCGCGGCAACCAGGCGAAAGTGCTATGAAAACCAGTGCGGAACGGAGCAGGTCAGATGACCACGGTCGGAGCCGGAGCGAATTCGTAGCAGCGGCGAACAGAGCGTGGTAGAGTGAAGCAGAACAGAGCAGAGCAGAGAAACCAACTCAGAAGCACGAACCTTCAGAATAAAATTTCAAATATCACTGTGATTGTTTTTTAATTGTAAATTAAAATACTGGAGCTGCTGATTTGAGAACACGCTTGCTTGTTTCATTGTCTTCATCAGTTCGTGTGTTTCTCCACCTATCCCCCAGGAGCGGCGTTTGTGCGCCTGCGCCGACCCTGCCTTTCATCAACCCCATAGTGGTGGTTCTTGTACATATTTCAGGTTATTGCTTTCCCCCTTTGTCTTGTCCCGCTCTCTGTCAGCAGTATAAATCCGGCTGGTCGACCAAACACATGGTGCTGCAGCTGACTTCGCTCCGCGCGTTGTCGCTGGGCTGGCTGGAGATTCCTGCCGTTGCCTACTTGCTGCTTATCTCTTGTGGTCTTGTCTTCATTTTCCTCAGTCTGTTGCCATCCACCACTTGCACACGCGGCTGTGGTGCAAGCATTAGCACAAGTACAGTCACCGCCATGGTGAAAATGCGGTGCGCAGATTGCGAGACTGATGATGACTCGCTGGTAGTGCAATTCTGCGTGTTGCGATTTGCTTGCCTGCCTTCATTCTGTGGCGCGCGCGTGTGTTTGTTACTGTGCCCTTAGGTGCAAATATAGCAGCTGGCCGCGCTGTCCCAGCCAGACTGCCATACTCAAGGCGATATGAAATTAGTTTCAAGGTCAAGGTCAGCTTGCAATGGCGCATGTGCACATGGCCCTGCAGCGTTGTTGCCCTTTGAAGACAAGTTCTCCTCGTTAGCAATTTTTCCCTTTTTACCCTATAGTTACATGATAGACGCCAGTATGATAGTAATGAATTGTTGAATTTTGACATTTTATTAGTTTTTATATTTGGCAAGGACAGCGGCGACACATTCGTCGTCCATCTCGCCTTACACAACAACTCAATCTCAACACTACCCGCTAAAAATCAGTCAAAACGAATTACAATGCCATTGAAGTATATTATAAACGTACTTAATTCAGCCATTATTTTCGCTATTTCAATCGATTTATTTTTGTATGCGTGGTTTCTTCTGTAAATACGGATACGCGTAGTATGTAACTTGCAACTGCGATTCTTCCTAAGAAACATTAGTAAATCACACTCTAAACAATACTCGCTTAAGTAATAACTAGCAATATACTCGCTTACCTAGTTACATATGAAAAACAAAAAAATGGTGAACAGAAGTGTACTGGTACAAATACATAAATCAGAAATCGTTAAGGTAATAACATTTGAGCACTAAAATCGTTGCCGGTGAATTGTGCTGACTAAAACAATTAGGGCGATAGTGACTGTACCGCATTGTCTTTATGGCCAACTCTGCAAATGCAAGGAAGTTAATACAATTTCGTTAAAGGACATCCTAAGCGGAAATACAACTTTCAAACGTCCTAACATAATTAAACATATACTATTTACAAAAGTATATTGCGACCTATAGGAATCGCTCCCAGAAAGTGCATGTTTGTTCGGAGACTTGCAACTAAATTAAAAAATTATTGGGAAAAATCTATAACATTGCACATTTGTAAGACTATATCTCTAGACCGAGAAATTTGTCTGCACCTTTTAACTAACGAATATTATTGATGAATATTTAACACATCGACAACTTTTGCATATAATACATAGAAATAAACGACTACTACTTTGCATTGGTGAAAAACAAGTTCGGATTTTCTTTTAAGAGTTTGTCCATACTTTTCGAAATATTTTTACTTATACAACCACACACATGCAAATACAAATGTATGTATATTACAAGTTTATGACGATTCCGCATTTTAGTATCCTAAATGCCAACCCATTTTCAACTATTGTGCCAATGACTAATCGACTGGATGTGGTCAGATATAAACTGAATATATAATATTTAAACATTCTTTTAGTGACTCTACTATGTAATTTCAAGTTTGCCATCAGCGATGTGTATTAGTTTTCTTATACATGTTTATACATATCTACGACATTGGCTCAAGGAAAGTCAATTCTTATACATATGCAGCACAAGAATAGTCCATCGATTTCTAACCATGTAAAATTGTCCACAGCTCCGACATAAAACTGATTACTTCTCCAATTTGTTCCGTGTTTTGGCTGCACTTGCAACAACCTTCTCAGACTTTTTAGTACGTGGAAGGGTGGTGTAGCTGGCGGACATAACTTTTTCCTAAAACGAAAATTTACGAATTAATTGACAGTGAAAGGATACAATTTCACGAGAAGCACATGCACAGGGCGGTGCGATACTTTAAAAATAATGACAGTTTCAATTGTGTAACGGTGCAAAATAGTTGCCGTTGAGCGGCTTGTTCACTATATCGCTATATCACTGTTGTTAGTACGCAATTATAATCGCGAGAGCTTATGGTTAACTAGCAGGAAGTACTATTTACAAAGACAGTCACAGGCAGGCGATCATATGTCTGTAGGGCGGAAGAGAAAAGGCAGGGCAAGTATCAGCGTTGCATACTTTACATTGGAACAAACAACAACAAAACGCAAGCAACACAATGCTTAGCGGAAGACATGATAGCTTTTTGGCACATACTTCTTTACTTCGTTAAAAACCCCATTTAAATTTCTGTTTCAAAAACGCAGGTCTTCTTTTGTTCTTCTTCTTTTGGAACTGATGCAAGGTTTGCTTCGTTGTTGCTGCGGAAAATAGTTGATCGTATGTTTTTAAAGATACTGCGGTGCGGGGCAAGCGGTGCTTTATGCGAGCATGGCGAAACTGTGTTATTTGCACAGTTGTCCTCGTTGCCGCCAGTAGTGGGCGCATAGTCACTTTGTAATGAGCGTGGTGGTAATGGGGGTGCAGGTGCCTTGCCTTTGTTGTGCAGCAGCGGCCGGCGAGCCGTACTGTCATAAAGTAGTGCAGTAGAGTCTTGTTGTGGAAATGGTTTCATTCCTGAGAATTCGATAGAAGCTCGAAAACTATCCTTTATCTCTTGCAGAGTTTCCTGAAGTTCTTTTGGACTGACCTTGGGCTTTTGAACGACCGCATTTGGCTCTGGACATGCTATCATAATATCATCTTTGATTAGCACATCTACAGGCAAAGGTTCCATTATGTCACTATTCAATGATATGGCATCTAAAAACTCTTCATTATCATCGATACTAGTTTCAGATGCGCCTGAGGCCTGGGTTAAGGGGTTACGAACTAGAAATGCGTCACTAATAGCAGATTCAAGTTCGGAGGCAAGCGAAGATTTTTCTTCACTTTCGATTTTATTCTGTGCCGTATTTTTGCTCTTCACACATAACAAATTCTCGGGTTCGATCTTCATTTCAGAATGGGTTTTACAATTCAAAGTCTGTGTTTCAAAATCAATTCGTTTCTCGTTTAATATATTTAATTCTGGTTCAACATGAATATTTGTAACCGATAGTTTTTGCTCTTCTATGCGTGGGTATACTGAAACTACGGTATCCGCTTCTTTCGTGGAACTAGTGTAATTTATTTGAGAAAGAATATTGTCTGCTTTACGGGTTTCAGTATATACTGCCGGTTCTAACCCCTCCGCAGACGTATGGTCTGGAACGAAATCTTTTTCTTTGCGCAAGGTTTCTGTAATTGTAGTTTTACATATTTTATCAGCTGTAGGCGACAATTCGAGTTGTTTTCTGAATTCAGCATTATAGAACATCTTATTCTCCAACAAAATGTCGTCTTCCCAATCACTACATATTGACATGGGTACGTTAAAATGTGTGGCATTTCTCTGATCGGTTGGTGGGTACTGAAAAGTTATTTTCAATAAAAACGGATACTATTTCGCTACAAACCTGGGCATACTAAGTATTATTAGTGTTAATCAATTAAAGTATTAGTTCTGATGAAAATTGTGGTGCTGGGGCCCCTATGAAAATATCCGAGTGTTTAGTTGCCTTTAGTGTTCGATGTGGTAGTTAAAGGTCGACAGCAAAGAGAGAGACCGTTTCTCCGGTGGAGGAACCAAGTTGAGGACGCCCTGTCATCTCTTGGTGTGACCAATTACAGAAAGCGTGCAAGCAAAGACGCTTGGAGAGAGTTTTTGCGACAGGCCGTAACCCGGTATCGGGTTGTTATGGCCACTTATGTAAGTGAGTACATATTTAGTTGCCTGTCCCATGTGTATGAGGTCCAAAATCTAGGTATCAATTTCGACAATGTATCCACTATCGTTTTGTTTTTTAATGTGAATATTCGAGATTTATCGTTTTTGAAAAGCATTTTTTCGAACATAGTCCCACATTTTCTATACTGCTCTTCTACCGTTTTTCTCATCTACAAATGTACGTCTAACTTCAAATACAAACCTCAGCACGCCTTGTCTTCAAACGACTTTTGGAAGCATTTGTCATCGACGCAGTCCTACTCAGGCCAATGGGCATTGGCTCAGCACTAGAATAACCTGAACTAATATCTTCCGAAGACTTGATGTTGAAGCTAGTTTGGAAAATAACTCTGAATTAGAATTTTACTGAAGTGGTCTATTCTTAGACGGTAACTTACTTCAAATCACTACTTCCCTTAGCGGCGACATCCACTTCTGAGAAGTACATGCCGGTAGAGTGCCTTGTACCGGAAGCTGAACGACCGACTGATGTTGGCAAGCGAGGACGAAGTATGCGTGGCTGGGCTCTCATGGTCATCACTTGATCAACCTAAATAAAAGAGGAATGAAGAGGAGAAAGATGGTACCAATATTGACTTTAACAAAGAGCAAATTTACTTCATCCTGTGAACGATGCATGTCCGGTTCTGAAAGATCGCTCAGGCTGTAACTACGTCGTATAGTCTGCACCAGATTCCCGCCGCCCTAATGTTAAATACAGACTTCAATATTATGTAAATACATATTAGAAAATATAGTTCAAACTGTCAACTATTTAAAACTCAATCGTCGCAATAGGTAGAGGCTGCTGTTCTTTCGTTTGTTACTCTGAGGCATGAGTGCAATGATTACAACTGTTAGATGGGTTAAGCAATACAAGGGTAGTATGGAAACGTTTCATGTATATTAAATGTAAAAAGAACATAATTATTGAGTCAATTACAAAGTTAAAAATCATATAATTAAAATTAGAAGTAAATGCACTTTCATTAGCGAGGATGACTGCGAGCGAGTGACGACTGTATTTTGGTTGAGGTTGATGCAATGTTTTAGCTTTAAATTCGTAAAACTATCAATATATATTGGTATTTGAAGAGATCGGACACGAGTGGGTTTCACTCGGTCGTATTATTCCACGTCGATATCCATGTCTGGCGTGGCATCGCGCAACCTTCGTCGACCTTTGATCACCGTTGTTGCAGTTTTAGTGCTAGACTTCGTCTTCTTTGCCTCTTTGGTCGGTTTCTGAGTTCTGGTCTTACGTATGGGCGGTTCACGGGCACGAGCTGCACCAACTTCGTCTTTTATCCAATCAGAAGCATTTTTCTCAAGGAAAACTGGAGCATCGTTCCGTTTGTTGGGATCGACTAAAACTGCTAGTTCATCATCTTCAGAGAATTCAACGTGCATATGAATAGAGTTTAGCGAATTTGAACGCCGCACCCATTCGTTTTCGCTAATAAAGCCTCCACCATCTCGTTCACTGTGCCCTTCTTCCGTATGCTCATATTCGTATATGGCATTGGCTGACTGTGATGTGGCCAACGCAGGTATACGCACGTCGTTCTGCGACGCGCCGAAGCCAAGTTGCATTGTCTGTTAGTGCACATGCGCGCGATCGTGCAAATGTGTAATGTTAGATAGTTTGGTTGTTTGTTTAGCGATGTGTGCGTGATTGGAAACCGAAATGAAAAAATAAAAAGAAAGAAAAAGTTGAAAAGAAAATTGTTTGACCTAAGAAAATAAATACATAAAATCTGCGTCGTAGTTTTAAAGAAATACTGATGCACAATTAGGCTTAATTGCTGTACTGCATACATCAATTGTAATTTCACACAACATTAAACCAAAAATTACAATATTTATTAATAAAAGCCTTTTACAAATTATAGCAAATACATCATAGTCTGACGCAGTATAAATGATTTCGATATATTCGATCCGTAGTGGCACATATGCAAAGTTGGCGTTCGGGAGGCCTTCAAGACGTGTGCCGCAAACAGTGTTGATGTCCGTTTTAATTATTATATACTCTGCAGTGCTAGTCGGTTAGCCAGCCGTAACCAAAAAGTGAATTATATACTTTGTTAAAATTTAGGACAGCAACAAAAAGCAACAGTTGTAAACAATTAACTGAAAAAGTTCTACACTCTGAACAAGTGATGATGTGCGAGCGAGCAATGGTGCAACAAATGCAAGCAAATACAGCTAACGATGGAGCACTCGACGTCTAGGCGATTTTAATTGATGTTGCGCGGAGAGGCATTTACCTTAAGTGCTGTCTGCATGATGACATTGGTTGCGTAGTTGACGCCTTTAGAGCCAAGTTGTAGCACGGCTGAATAACCACGCTCCTTGGCTTGGTTAAGGTATTCATCAATTTCCTGAGCAATATAAAAGAAGTTTCTACTTTATTACATTTAGTTTTTTTTAATGCGATGTACCTGTTCTCTGCGAGTGAGCATTGGATGCACAAATTTCCTGTACAATATGGAGCTACCTTTTGTTGCAGGCGAGAGCAGCCAAAGGACAATAATTACCTTCACTTCATAATAGAATGGGAACCATGAAAGAAATATGTCCGTAAATGTTTCGATGCATGTGAAGAAGGCGTATACGATCCAATACATCATCCATTTCACCTGTCATGTATAGCACAATTAGCATCGAAGCTTATTCGCATCAATCTGCTGAAGCATCAAATGGACTTGAACTTACATATTCTTTGACATTTTTGGTGCGCATAGCCTTGTAGGATGCATATGCTGGATACAGGGTACCGAACGACAGTCTGAAAGCAGGAAAAATTACAGTTTGAGTGCACGAACGCGGCGACACGAAAATCGCCAGTAGCACACAGATGCACGCCGTGGTGAAAGAAAGATGCGGCAGCGGCCAACATTGTACAGCCTCAAGAAACCGTCCGAAAGTTGTCAATTTGCGTACCACAGTCTCCGCATTTGTAACTTTCGGTTCGCCAAAGCTCTCAGTGTGGGTGCCCATATAAATGTGTGGATGCCCATCAAGCGCTGGAACACCATTATCTTCATTATCATCGAAATCGATAACGTCCGATAAGGAGTTCATCGATTCATTTGCCGACTTGCTGTCCACTTTATACGCAGCTGCACTGGATGGGTACATAAAGTAAGGATAAATGAGACGGTTGGCCTGCGGTGCCATGAGTGAGCGCTCTCTGCTCAACAGCAGTGAATCCCGATTGGTATGGACTTGTCGACGCTTATGAGTGTTGTTAATGGCGTGTGTGTCCCAGAATTTCCTTTGTGCCAGATTCTGCTGGTAGGCCGCCTGTTCAGTCAGGGACAACGGCACGCCAGTGTGGCTATTCCAATCATTGCTCATTTTAAGCAGTTGTCAATCTCATTTGCCCACAGTGGATTTAATGCACCAACCACCTAGTATGGGCCGCACTAAATCATAACCTGAAGAGATTTCACTGTTGCCGTAGTTGCTGATGGAACTTAAAAGCGGTCGAAAAGAATGATTGAACACGACAGACTAAACTGAGATAAAGTCAATTACAAAATAGGAGATTTGTTCCTAATTTTGTGCGCAATAGAAAGGAGTTCAACTAAATTTGCTTGTCTCGCTCGCTACCCGATGGCACACGCTCATATTTAAAAATAGCAACGATCAACGAGCGGATTTTCGAAAGCGAACACAACAAAAATTTTCGAAATTCATGCGTTCAATGGACTAAAAATATTCTTGCAGGCTTACCTACAACATGCAATTGACCGAGATATTTTTCGGACCGCTTGCGGCCACGAAAGAGCAAGTTAAACATGCTCCGGAGCAGGGTACAAGACTGATTGGTAACGAGTGGCGCTGCGTATTACACGATTCTGGTAATTGGCAACCTAATTAGGGCATAGTGCTTGAATGTTCCTATAATATTGGTTTACAAACAATATCTGTTGATTTTGCACATATTAGAACGTATTTATTGCATTGCTATTAAAAGTCTGGCCATATTTCATTTCTGGTCGTTACCTGATTTCAAAAGTTACTTTAACATCTTGTTTCCAACAGGGCTTGTCAAAATGTTTTGGAGTTGTGTGAACCAACATCTCTGCTTCTATGGTGCATACATGCACACAAACTTATATACAATTATGTACTTACAAAAACATAAAACTTTCATTAACGAAATGTGGTTAAAACGTGGTATTGCCAAATACATATGAGACAAGTTTGTCTTGAATAGACTTGAATCCGACCAACAGTATCGGTGTGTCTAACTGTGTTAACAACAACAAAATGCATTTCACCTCGAACGTTTGAGTCATTGACACGCGGATGTTATGACAATAAAGTGCACATAGAGAACAGTCCGGACTCACTAGCATTTCCAATAATAACAGAAAATAACGCCTAATATGTGATACACCACATTGCCTTATATTTTGTATTATGCGGCGGTACAGTACGGTGCGAATTCGCTTAGGTGGGGTTGCAGAAATGAGCAGGCGAAAATGGCATACTTACATGATGAGACGAGAAAGCACTGCGCTGATCATGTTGTTTTATGAGTGTGCTCGGCAGTGTACACAATCAATTTCCGAATTAGCCTGTGCCTGGTCCTTAACTTTTTCTCTTTGTACTTATCGACTGTGGTCTTTTTTCTTTTGTGGCTGAAACTGCTATCGTGATTTTTAATGTTGTCCTCGATCATTCGTTGATAGGTTGTTTGACTATGATTATGGAACGAAACATAGCCAATTAACGAGATTCCTACATAAATGGCCGGCTTTTTCGCATACGTACGTTTGGACTGTAGAAATAAAAATGCATTTATATTGTTTATATTCGACATATTTGCTTGTATACACATATGCACGTATTTTTGTGAAATGCTGTTTTTATATGGCTTATCTTTCGAAATGTGATTATTTGGACCATATCTTGGGCAACGAGCGACCAAGAAATTAAGACAATCGAACCAATAACAATTACTCAAAAATCACTGTTCTCTCCGAGAACGTGCAAATGATTTTGGTGATAATTGTCGGATATTCTTTTACTTTTTTTTAAGACTAAAAATGGTTAAACTATTCGGATCGATATACATGCATACATATGTAGGCATGTATTAAAAATCATATTTCGAAAAACCATCAATAACTAAGAAACGATCGTCCTCAATTCAGCCATACAAAATGGGACAAAAACTCGCAATTATTCCTCAATTTGTAAAAGCAAGGCACATTTACAAATTTGTAAAGGTAAATACACATTCATATATTTGTAAAAGTAAATTTACCCTGGATAAGAGTAAGCACTTCTATATTTTTTCGTAGGTAAAAACACCATACAGCTCGGTGTTGTTGTAGTCTTTTGTACTTTATTTTGTTGAGCTTTAATATTTCTTTTGTATTTCACCATTTTGAGTGCTCCAACTACCTTCATACGAAATTTTCTCGCTAACAAAGAGCCACTCAGCAACGATTTTTCCTGTGCCGCACTGCCCATCACATCAGTCTCAGTTTTTCTTTCTTTTCACACGCCCGCACCAAGTTCGGGCTATGCAAGGTCTTCAATGCAATCATCCTTAAATTTGCCTTGCAATATGCAAATTATACAGCACTCACCTTTCTCTGTACCTTTGATGCCCATTAGCGCCTTGCTTAACGCCGTTCACTTATAGCTCGTTTATCTATATCTGCAATCCATCCGGAATATTATCCACCAATTCTAACAAGATCTCATTGATTTAATAACTTTAATTTTCTGCTTCGCACTTCGCACCGAATTTCAGTTAATTGTCCACTTAATTTTCTATTTTCCTCATCGTGTTCTCACTCCGCTTCACCGAGTTTTCGTCGTCTTTCAGCTAGAACTGAACCTTCATCACACAAAAAAACGCACACAGCTGCGCGCAACGCAAGGCACAACAATCTGAAGCAACGGAATACGAACTAAACAAAAAAGCGACACGAAAAAACAAAAGAATATGGTGGACATAAAAACAAAACATGGTTGCATCGCTCGGTGAACTATTCACAATCATCACCAATGATGTTAGCACCAGCGACATCTGCAGTCACTGTGAGTTATGTATTAACGGTAGCGGAAAAGTTTCCCTGAACCGTGCAACATGCTGATGGTATTAAATTTAGCCACTCTAAGCAATAACACACAACTTTTGAGCCCATTTCCAATGATAACCATATTTACCACCCAGAATTTTTGCAACAAATGGACATTTGGGGATTTAAACTCCTAAACTCTTCTTTGAAACTTTAAAATTGGAAAATTATAACGCCTAAAATAAATTGTGTTCAGTTTAAAACTATATAGTATATGTATATATATTTGCCAATAATAATAAATAATTGACTGGCACGACAGCCCGCTTACGCGAGACTTAGGCCGAGCTTCCCGCAACCACCCGTGTTGTGCGTGTGAATTTGTACGCGGGTTGAAGGGACCTACAGTTTTATGCCGGTTCCGAACGGCAGGTTGGGAGCTTTTTCATAAGCAATTTTTACTCTCAGAGGTTTGCCATTTCCAGCTGAGAGGACAGCCACCGAAAGAGATAACGAGTTTTCCCGTTATTTTTTTTAGGTGTTATTACAGGCAGTATTTGAACCTGAGGTTGCTGCCTGCGACTCGCGGTCCAACGCACTAACCAACTGAGCCACGGCGGCTGACTCTAAACTAAACTCTTCTTTGAAACTTTAAAATTGGAAAATTATAACGCCTAAAATAAATTGTGTTCAGTTTAAAACTATATAGTATATGTATATATATTTGCCAATAGCTCACTTTTAAATATGGTAAGGAATGAAAGGGTGTTTTGTGGAAAGTGATAGCATTTTTGGAACTAAACCTCTGGCAACACTAGAATGCAACATATTTACAAGTGATAAAGGACAAATGTAAACTTCATGATTAAAGTTTGCCGCTTTGGTCGTTTTCGTGTATCTCGTTTTCTTTAATTTGTGTGATTGCGTAAAGCGGTAGTATATAAATAAAAGTGTAAAAATTCTTCACTGACCACACCTATACACTCCACCATGGGCTTATGCACATACCGAACGTGAGCACTATAAGGGAAACAGCCAATAATGCAAAGCATAGATAATTAGGTTCCACCGGCATACGGAACAGCTTGGCTGACATGTTCAGAGACGATGCAAACAGAAGTGTTGAATTTAGATCGTCTGCGGATGTGTTGTGGTAAACGAATGGGCGCACGCGTATTTGATGTCCATTGGCCTGCGCTGTTTTGCAGACACGTGTAACAGAAGCAGCCAAAAAGAATGGCACCAGCCCCAACAAAAGCCACAACAGGACTTCAATAATGTTCATGTAGACTCCCTTTACTACAGAGCTATGGAAATCCAAGCTCCTGAAGAGGTAAATCAGGCCGGCGAATGCGTAAGTGAGATTCATAATTGTGAAGAAACATACGGGAACGGCTATGCATTGGTTGAGGTGATTGAGCAGCTTTCGAAACTCCAACACTTCCTACGTGGGATGTTTAAAAGTCTCAGTTTAACGATACAAACAGGTAATTTTGGTGCTATGGGTATATTACTTACTCTCATCCAATCGAGTGTTTCAATAGAGTGCATAAGCAGTTTTTGTGACAGCGTAGCAAGATGTACGTGCAACAGGTGGCACTCAATGCAGTAACAGGCTAGAATCGTGATTTCCACTAAATCTTGCAAAAATGTAGTGATCAATAGAGTAATCTGAGGAAAAAACACTTATCAAAATACTTTGCGTGCGTGACAACAGTCTCAGTCTACACACCTTTATGGTTAACTGCCAGTTTGCCAGTATTTTGGTCACCCATGTTTCTTGCACAATTCGGTTTTGTGTCAATATAGGAGGTATTGCGTTTCCGAATAGAAAGCATAGTATTACAGAGCCACAAAAAATATACAGCCATAGTACCCGACAAAGGCGTCGTGGCTTCATTGATGATAGGAATACCCGTTCGATTAGATTCTGAAGCTGCTCCTGATCCAAAATTTTGAACACAATTACAGCCGATACGAATCCACACATATGTAGAGCATTGGGAATTAAATGGCCAAACACCAATTCACCCACTGCATGCGATGCATTGACTTTAGAATCTTGATAAGAGTTATCATAATAATTAGCAAAGCCACGGTCACCTCTTCAATTGCACAAAAAATACAATAAAATGAAAAAGTATACATAAAAATATAAGTGGATTTGAGGATGGGAAATAATTATTTACCGGTATGCGCATAAATATTGCAAAAAGTAGCCAGATAAGAGCATCGTAAGAATAAGGAATGCGTGAGAAAAGCTGAAGCAGGCACGGCAGATCGATGTGTCTGTTGAGATGGGATTGAGGCCAATCAGCGCCAATATTATAACAAATGGACGCAAAAACTGTAGTCGAAAAAAATAATTAAATTAAAAAATTAGTTAAAGTAATTCAGTTGATTTTCACCGACATATATTTCCCACGGTACGCTTCTTTTCTGAGCCTTATTTCAATGCTCCCATTTTTAAGTTTTAAGTTTGACTTTGTTTTGTTTAAGAAGCACCATATCTCAGTCACTTTACTGTACTACACCATATCACGGATGGAAGGCCCAGTGAATGAATAAAAAGATAAATGATTAGGTTGAATATAAGTAACATACTAGGCATTGCAATCCCGGACTACTTTTACAATCCCGAGATTTTCGGGACTGAAAATCGCAGTTTTTTCGGGATTGAATATATTTTTTAAGGAACTAAATTAGACGTAATTTTCAACTGAATAAATTCGTTTCGTATTATATACAACTCTGTGTTCTTACTCTAAAACTAAGAATAAAATATTCATTGGAAATAACATACAATTAATAACATAAAAATACATTTAACCGCCAAACTATCTGTTAAGCTGAAAAACTTGTATATGTAAAAGTTTTCAGAAATTTCCGTTTACTTTTTGAATGGTTTCATTTTTGGGGTGTAAGCGTGCCAATTCTTTTGATTATAGCTACTGGAGTTGAATGTTTACTGGAAAAATAAACAGAGCTAGTTTGTACAAATTTGTGCAAAGTATCCGTACACAAACAGCTATTGTTGCATTGAAACTTATTCAAACGTCACAGACAATATGCAATTAATTTTTTGGACTAAATACAAGGTTTGACTTTTTCGTAATTAAGGTGACAATAGCAAAAAGTAAGCTATTTTTATGTTCTGATCTCGGGATCGGATTTTTCGGGACTGCAATTGTTCGAAAATTTGCAAGTACATATGTGCATTTGCACATGTACATTATATATCATATATATATACTTATACACATATCATTATATATACTTATATATATGTATATATATATATATGTATAGTATTTATATATAGTAGGGCGGGTTAATTTTTTTTGATGAAGCGTATAGCAAAAACGTAATCTATAGGTGATTCTGAGAAATTTTGCTCAAGAGACCATAGCTCTAAGTCGGATTTGGAGCCCCCCAAAATTTCAAAATAGATATTTTTCAATATATACATACATAGAATAATTTAATTAAATTCGTCATAAAATCGGATAGAGTTATAGTAGACATCTCAAACTGGGCTTGTTTGAAAGGTATTTTTATCACCTTTCAGAATGTGTATTGATACCAATATTTTTTTTATTTTTAGCAGACGTTGTCACATGAAATTTAACCAGTAGAACGACAGATCCATCTGATTACTCTATACCAAACTTCAATTGTGTCTGACTTATAATTTCGACATTAGTCAATATTAATGTTTTAAGTTGTTTACGCAGTGCTGCGCCCCTTTCTAATAAACCTTCCCCTGAATATACCACCCATTGTGTCAAAATTTCAGATTAATCGGTCAAGTAGTTTCCGAGTCTAAGGACAAACAAAAGCAAACATTTATGAACTCACTCAGACTTTGTGGCATTTACGAACCTTGCGTTGGCAGTATCCGAGTAAAGCTGATGTTGGTTCACTATCATTCTGTAAATCCTCGACCTGCGACACATTTAAACGATTTATGAAACAAAAAAAATGGCATTAATATTGTTGCGATACATATGTAATGGCAAGAAAAAAAATAACGCGATCAAGGAAAAAACCAATTGGAGGATTGCAAAGTTATGTTACTGGTAACTGCATAGTTAGATGCCAACAATTATGTATAAGCATCTACTCTTAAAACTGAAGCTCCTTTATTTTTGATAGCACTCTCGTCGACCCAGTAAACAAATGTCGTATGTTCTATTTAGTTAAACGGAAGTTATAACATTTGCTTCCCAGATGGCGCTTTATCATTTGAAAAATGTATCTGTTTCATTCATGCCAATGCTAATTTGACGGAAGGCAGTTGTATTTATTTTTGTGAGGCCGTTCTGATCTTGTAACTTTTTCGAATTACGTGCTTTTGTAACTACATACACAAATGAATCACCCCTACAAGAACAGTGACGATCATTTGACCGGTCATATGACCGACATGCCTGACCGAAGTTTCGGTCAGCTCTCCGAACAAAGTTTCTATCATTTTTGTACAGGCGGTGTGAAAAAACTGACCAAAACTCTCGTGTACGTGTGATAAGAAGAAGCACCATCTGACAAGAACTCGCATCAGAGTTAATATAATTATTAAGAGCCGGAGGCTGCCGTAGCTGCGTAGCTCAGCTGGCTAATGCGTGCGGCCGCGAGTCAAGACTCCGCGAGTCAAGACTCCGCGAGTTCAATACACCGTTGCGTTAACACCGAAAAAAAAGGAAAAACCATTTTTTTTATTTTTCTTTCGGCGGCTGTCCTCTCAGCAGGAAATGGCAAACCTCTGAGAGTAACATTGCAAATATCTGATGCAAATATCGGTCACAATGTGATGTATAAATCGGTCATTCATGACACAATATTGAAAAAATGCAGGTTTTTATTGAATTTTTTTGGAAAAACCGTTTGCTTTTACTTCTGCCTGAATTTATTTTAAATTAATTTAAATGAAATAATATAAAAAAAAATTGAATTTAAAAAAATTCGCAATCGAAGGGCGCATCATTGGCATCGGCTTCCTTCGTCTTGCGTTTCGGTACTTGCTATGGCCCGATATTGAAGCTACTGAAAGTGCAGAATTATTTTAAATATTCAAATAATATGATTTAAAGTAAATTTGAATTCGAATTCTTACCTTCATCCTGCTTTTCCTTTTTTTTTGGTGTTTGAAGCAACGGAGTATTGAACTTGGATTCGCGCGTCGCATTTGACTCGCGACCGCACGCATTAGCCAGCTGAGCTACGTAGCTACGGCAGCCTCCGGCTCCTAATAATTATATTAACTCCGATGCGAGTTCTTGTCAGCAGGTGCTTCTTCTTCTTACACATGCGTGTATAAGCGATCATCTCAGCAGGTCAATTTCAAAGCACTCTGATGACAAGTTCACAATGCTTGCTGACAAGTTCACAATGGGCCAAATTTCATGCGAATGTATTGGTAAATTGAAAAAATGTTATGAATGTAGTGGAGTTTCGGTCAGCCACGTCTTGTAGGGACGGAACTATTTTTCGACAAGAAAAGAAAATCAAAAGGTCCTATCTGTTACCTTTTTCATACTCGGAAATGCTCTTTTATTATCTTTTTTATAAATCATTTAAGATTTCATTTAATTGGAATCTGCTACACATAATACACACAGAAAAATTCTTCATCACACCCATCACATGTGCACGTATGTATGTACATATAAAAAAATAAATAAAATATCCCGTTGGAAACTGGACAAACCAATTTTCGTGTGGTACGAGTTCGTGTGATAAAGTTATGATTTGTACTTACAACAATCTCTGTCATGCTATCGCCAAGCAACGAAGAGTCCACTGTTGTTTGTCGCGAGAACGGTCCCATTATCTGTTCTGTGGAAAATAAACGTTCTGTGTCGCCGCCGCCATCTATACCAGTTGCTGTGCTGCTATTTGAGAGGTTGCAGTGTCCCGAGCTGTTCTTGTTGTGCATGCCACTGCTTTCTCCCATGAATTTGTGATTGCAGTCGTGAAATGTAGCGTCTTGATCGTCTCTGCTATCGGCACCACTTCTGCCATCGCACCTTTCTGCAATGTGATTATGATAGCCATCATGTTCCTTTTTGGCATTATTTTGAGTGTCGTTTAGGGTGGTAGGCATTGTGTCGCCACCTACATTAGTATTTCCCTTGCTCAAATACAGAAATGTATTGCTTTCGGAAAGCGGACAGTCTTGCACCCAAATCGCTAATGTGGCTTTCCCAGTGAAAGAGGATAGCAGTGGCACCAAGTGCGCTGTTTTTTTACGCGCTGTTGATGACGTTGAGCACCTGTTACACTTTTGTTAAAAATTGACTCAATATTGGCACTATCTTTCCTAGAAAAATTACGCGCGAAAAATGTTCATGAGTATTTCGTTGTTATTTTTTGTTTGCGGAGTTTTCCTTAGTTTAATTTTGAATTTGCACACACCGGTAGATCGAAAGACTGCGGGTCTGTTGAACTGTGCTGAGATGCTGTGAGTTTCAGCGGTGACAGCAGAATAGCGAGTCAACAAAGTTGTGGCGTGCAATGATTCAGTGTTGTTGATAACCTCATGCGAGTAGCAGAAAAATTGATAAATCATTCGTTTATTCATTTTTCGTTGACTTGCAGCTGTTTCGATGGAGGAATGCTAAAAGCAAATTGCTGCTTATCGGTCATTGAGGGAATGCAGCGAAAATACTGAAGACATAATTTTCATGTCTGGTCGCAATTTTGTAATCACAAACCTTACTTTGCAGCTACACAGTGTGCTAAGCCACACTACTCACAACCTCAGAGTGAGGTTGGCTTCTAAATTAAACGAACGCAACTTTCGTCCATGGGGCGTGCACGTTTGATAGTCCATTGAATGCAAATTGCATGTGGAGTTCAGTCGCAACGGATATCAAGCGTTTGATTGCAACAGCACTTACGTCCTGGACATTTGTGGTTGGCGTTAAAACAAATATTACCAGGAAATTTAAATGTGGTCAAATGAATCCCAAATATTATTCCACCGCAGCCGCAAAATATGTGCGCCGCATTCGTGATCCCTGTGCAGCAGGGTGTCGTACAGTGGCGACCGAGCATATGAACTGTACTGAGCTGCGGAGTTGCTGACCGCTCGCAGTAGTGGGACAAGGAGCTCACTAAAAGTTACTAGAAACTTAAAAATGAATGGCAAAATGTAAATGCAGGAATGTAGTGTTGAAAGTTCTGGAATAATTACATACCTATACCGCGGTTCCCGGGGATTTAGGAGAAATCGATTTTTTTGTTTTTTGTCTTAAATAGTATTTTCGGATCATACAAATAATACATATATATTTAGTCCTATAATTAAACAAATGTATACAAGCTTAATTTTTGGTTTTGCAACAGTGCCACGGAGTGGGCGCTGCGTGCTTGTACTTTAGTGCTTTGCACTAATTTGTTTTTCGAAATCATGGTATGGATCGATTTGAAATGTTGACAGTAGCTTCACAATTTCTTTCTCTAAGGGAGCAAGTAGTCATTTTTTATTTTACCCTTTCGCGACGGAGTTTTATGTCGAGAACGGCTTGTTTTTTGTTAGGTAAGGTTATGTTATGGTGGCTGCCTCTATAAGAGACACACTCGGAGGCCTATTACGAGGCCCATTGTGATATTTCCATACATATTTCCCCCGTTTTTGAAATGTGTATGCAACACTGTCTTTCCAACATATGTTACAGCACACATTTCAAGCGGATGTGGAACCTACAGTTTAACGCCGGATCCGAACTGTGATTGGCAGTTTTTTCGTTCACACTAAGGCTCGGTATGAGAAGCCAGCGCGCTATCCGCTGGACTATCGAGGCCGGCTTGTTTTTTTTTTAACTCTAAGGAAATTTGGAAACTAGATTTAAAAAAATATGTTTGGGGTATAAGCAAAGTCCTTCATCCTTGATCGTTATTGTGGGAGCTTATAATTTTCAACAGATGAATGGACATGAAAAATCTGTAAAATATAAAAGCCACATTAATGCAACGAATAAAGGAAGCTACTTTTGTAATGCCTCTTTCGCCAATCTTTGAGATGCCTTGGGTATGTAAGTATATTGAACAGTACATAGTTATGCATGTTTCAAAAAGTAGTCGTGAAAGGGTTAAAGAACATTTTTTTGTAACCTACTGTTAATTTTTTGCCATAAAGCCAAAGCCTTTTACCGTTCAAGAGAGCACCATTTCGCTTTCAAAGATGGGTTTTGGCTCAGCCCTTTTCATCTAAATGATAATTAATTTTTTTTCGTGCCTCAATACGTGTTACATAAACCCTCTCAAAATAAATTATTTTCCCATGCTTTCATAAATCGTCGAAGTAAGGCCTTTTTCGGCCGCGAGAATGTTGTTGCCCCGTTACTATGTTGCAACCTAATCCAGAAATTGTGTGTCTTAAGTCGTCCAAAATAAATTTCTGGAATTTTGAAACAGACTATGGTTACTAGAACATAATAAAGGTACGAAGAAGTGCACCCAAATGAAATTCGTTTGGCTGATGTGTACTGAAGTCAAGTGGGCAGTGTGCAACATTTCTGCATGCTTGCTTTAATTTCTTCCTAAAGTGTTGAAATGTTGAAAGGATTCCAGATTTTATGCACGCAGTAAAAAAACGCGTAAAACTTCATACACCGTGTAGGCAGCACACGTTTCTTACTATGGGCTAGCAGGTAAGGGGCAATGGGAGTAAGCGCAGAAAGAGAGAGGCAGGGAGCAGTTGGCCCAATGCAGCTGGCAATCATAAAATAAAGTTCATTTCGTGCGTCTTAAAAACGCAATAAGAGATATAAAGCACCTTTTGTGTGTTTTTGTACGAATTGTATGTTGGATGTTTTGTGACTGAGAGCAAACTTTTAGCTCAAGTTATATTTTTCACATAAATTTGGTCAAGTCCAGGCTTCTTTCTACATTGTGAATGTAATCGTTGTTGTTAAGCACCCACATTGTTTTCTCAACATTTAAAATTATTGCAAGTTTGACATTTTTAGATGTGCACATAATTTAACTTAGCCGCCGTAGCTCAGCTGGCTAGTGCGTTGGGCCGCGAGTCAAATGCGACGCTCGAACAGGTTCAAGACTCCGTTGCTGCTAACACCGAAAAAAAGAAAAACGGTGTCTTTTCTCTCAGCAGGAAATGGCAAACCTCTGAGAGTAAAAATTGCCTATGAAAAAGTTCCCAACTCGCCGTTCGGAATCGGCATAAAACTGTAGGTCCCTTCCAACCTTGTACAAATTCGCACGCAAAACACAGATGGTTAGGCCCTTAGTCTCGTAATCGGGCTGTAGTGCCAGTCAATTATTAATTATTACATAATTTAATTTCGATATTTTGTTGAGCTGATTTCTCCTGCTTGGCTTGTTTGTGGAGTAGGCTGGCAAATTAGTGTGTAAAGTGTCAAAGTCATTTTAATTGACTTTTTGTTCTCCGTAAAAGGCCGGTTGGGGCTGAAGAACAAGCAAAGGGCAGCACGAAACACAGGCGGTTCCTACAGCTGCGTGATTGAATTTTATAATCTAGGCGGCCATAAAGTGTAACGCGTAGCAAAAGTCGACGCGTCCCGCGAGTGGTACGAGTGAACGAGTTGTTTGAATGTTGCGCGTGCAGCCCCCAACCCTCCAGTGTGAAAAATTTGGCAAATCGCTGATATTCCATCCACATATTGTAGTTGAGTGTGTTTGTTTGGTGTTGTTGCTAAAGCGATGGCGATTGTTTGAGCGATGAAAGCCAAGGGAAGAGGTATTTGTATGTGAGCCCATTGTACATGTGTATGGGCACGGTGCATAAATGCATACGTGAACGCTGTTGCAGAATTGCTGATGGATGCAAACTATTTTACGGATCTGACTTGTTTGTGTTAGCGTGTGCTGACAATGTGATTATAAGAGGGATACAGAGGACTTTGCTGTAGGGTCCGGACCATAGCGACTTTAATAGGAACTACTCATTACGGTTTATAAGGAAATCCAAATATTGGTGTATTCAGGCGGTACGGTTTTTCAAAGTTGTAAAACTACACAAGAAATGCGCTTTTCTCCAAGCAAATGAAACTAAATAACAATACAATATATACAAATGGTTTGATTTCATTAATTGTAATGAGAAGGTAAACTCAATTTTTTAATCGCACTTGGTATCTACCCTAAAAAGAGGTGCAAACCTAAACCAAACAGCGAAAACGTAATTAACTAAAAAAACGCGTGTTTAAATGAAAAAGTTATGAGTTCGCCCCGATTTGAATTTTGGTTACTGAATAGCGAATGAGCATGCAGAAGAACGTGCGCTAAGAGTGACGATGCACATGGGGTATGGCATGTGGCGCAGCCCCCAGGTTGTCAAATGTGGCACAGGCCAAATTAGCGTCGGACGTGTCCTTCTACAATTATGACGGCAACTGTAATGGCGTCAATACATAGCTGTTGCTTAGTTTCGTTGCTCTCCGGCTCAGTCGCGACTCTGTTAGATGTACCCACCTTTGCATGTGACCAGTTTAAAAATGCTTGTGGCTACCCGTCGTCTGCCATTGGCAATTATAAAAGGCGCGGCTTGCGCATTTATAATAAGCCAAAGCGTACACTTTGCTCATATTTGCTGTTCAGCACCCATTTGTGGTGGGTTAATTTAAATCGAATTGTCTCAATTGAGTTCAGCTTTAGCTGAATTCAGCTCATGGCGCCAAATACCATCCTAATTGCTTAGAACAACATTACCGCGACGTGTTAAGAAGCTAAAATTCAATGATATCGCATTAGCATACATTTCCCAGCATGCAGAAGCTGTGGTGAGGACAGTGGTTGTGGCAACCAACCGCCAGCGTGCGCTCATTTGCATAAATGAGACCATTAAATGGTGATTCCAGTAGGAAGGACGTTGAGCAGCAACTTTTTGTGTGGCTGTGCACGTGTCTGTTCCTGTATATATATTCACTTAAGTTAACTGATAGCATGCAGTTCATTGCGTCGCACACGAGGAGGAGCACAAACTAAAGCGTTCGTCTTGCAGGCGGCACACCTGTTGTACGTATACAAACGTACAATTGCTGCTTGTACATATTCTTAGTCCAGATTTCCAGTTATTCTAGTGTTGGACTGCAATTTGCATAATTAAGTTTATACTGTAAGATACTAGCTGGGTGTTGGCACATAAAGCGAGTGCAACAACAGTGGTACGTGTTTTCAGTAGCAATACGTTCTGGTAATTATTCATGCAAAAATTAAATTATTATTGATTATAGCATTATAGTTTTAAATAAATACCACAGGATTGATGTATTTTGTACATACGATCAAATAGGTCACATAGTGCAAATTCTTTCAAACTCTTGGGAAAAACATATATTCTGTATCAAATGTATTTTTTGAAATTTTGTCATACTTGTGAGTTTATATAAAGCACTTTTGTATCATATTGAACCTGTCCCACAAGTTTTTGTAAATACGGTTTTTGGCTAGCAGATTTTCACTTGTTATCGACAGAACATCTGACCATTCAATCAAACTAATCATGTAGGCGTATGTGTACTCGTAGATGTGTCTTCAGTTAACAGTTGTTCGATAAGTGTTCTCATTTTGAACCTAGAATAGTTGCTACTTATTGTCAAATAGGTACCATGTTTTAATTATTTGTTTTTGTGTTTTTTTTTTCTAAATAACTGTACTGATGCATTTTTTAAATGAATTGATTGTAATATTTATTGATTACAGTTTTTAAAAACTCCAAGATGGTTCAAAAGTTATAACCAAATTCCCTTTTTTCAAAAGACCGATGTGCATGCAGTAGTGCCCTCAAATTTTGAAAGACTTACTTAAAACGTTACGGTCATTCTACTCAAGATTTAAAATGGGTGTGTTTGCAACCTACTTATGACATGAACAGAGCTTTCAAGACTTTGAAACTTGCTTACAGACATATGACATGAGGTCGAGCGCCTGTGGTATGTTTTATAATTGTGAAAAATCCAGAAACTATCAGACTATTGTTAAAAGCTTGAAGCCACCAGAAGGAGTTAAGTTACGTTTCGGTTGTTGGTGGTCATCGCCGTAACATATTGCTTGCTGTTTCCAGCTTGCAGCTGAAATATAACCGCACTTGCGGCTCGTTAGTTGAAGTAGGTGCCCTCCCCAACAGGTGCACTGAACATTTTCAGGACTATGTAAGTGAAACAGTGTAAATAGTGCTGTAGATGACGTTAGGTTGCCTCCAAAGCTCCGGCCTTAAATGTTCAACTTATGTGTGTATGCATTTGCTTGTATGCTACTGGCAGTGCTAATGTGCTTAAGTGGACATGCAACCGAAAGCACTTTGGCCTTTAACGCTTCACATAAGTTGCACAGATTGCACACAAACTCAGTGTACGGTTGGCAACAGAGCTGCATGCCTCACACTTCGCAGAAGTATCCACAACGAATTTAAATACATATGATTTCGACCACCCTTCGACTCCATGACGGCTACAGGAAGTGGTTAAATCTTTTTATTGTAGATATATTTCACGAATACCCATCCAATGTGTTTGCCGTGTGCCTTTTGGAGAATAAAGAAATGACAAATGCTCAACGGCAAAGTGGGCTGGCCGCACAATTGTTGAAAGTGCCTTTGGATAGCTAATAAAAGAATTGCACAAGTCTTGCAAAATAAAAATAAAAGTTGCCAGGAGACGACTGCGAGGTCGACACTGAAGCGCACAACAGTAGGTTAAAAAGCCAACGCCAGGCCAATAAGTGAGGGCAAACTCAGTTGTAGACAATCACAGAAATTGACTTCCCGCAACACTTGTGTGTGCGACTTGCGCCGAAGGCAGGACATCGGCGCAACAGCACCTAGGCACTAAAGGATTTAAGGACACACCAGCTCGCGGATAAAGGCAAGTTTAACTGACGTGCTGCTTGGCAGCCGAAAAGTTTGTCAATAAAAAATCAGGAGTTCGTGTAGTGCGCAACAACAGCGGACGCAACAGTGGGGTACTCTGTCGAAGCCATTCTGCGCAGTACGAAAATAAAAGACAAATACATCTCGGAGATTCGCACATGAATCAAGTGACTTCACCATTATTATATTCAATTGGACTGCGGAGTGAGCAAAATATGGGTGTCTACAGTTGGCATGACTTGAATATAATTCAATTTCAACAATGGCCGCCTGTTGTTCCAACACAATACCACGGAACCACAGCGCACCATGGATTGAAATCAATTACCAAATGTAAATTTTATACTTTCACAGTGAATCTCTAGACGAGTTATACTCGCACTTGAACATTGCTTCGACATTTGTGTTAATACGACGATATCAGAACATAGCATACACTTATATATGTAAAAAGAAATAAGCTCCTAATGACATTTATTTAATTTCGTTTATTGTTATTAATTCCATTAAATTATTGCAAGGTTGAATACGCCCGATGCTAACGGTGCCCCTGTCCCCATTAGCGTTCTGGCTGTCTGCCTGGCTTGTCTCCGTCTTTACAGGGTAATAAATAATTTTATTGCACTTAACTGCAATTAAAGGAGGAACACGGAACATACAAAATGACAAGAAAACAACAAACAGGCAACGCGGGAAGTAACTACAATCAGAAAATCACAGCCGAAATGTCAGGAGGAATCGACGTGTTACGGTCTTACGAGTATGACTGCTCGTATTATGAGCAGGGGAAAATAAAAAGGACATCAAGTGGAGGTGGCCAAAGCATAGTGGACGTGCGATAGAGCTGCTGAAAAGAAATGCTAGTAATTGTCGCCAACTTTGTCGATGGTACGCCAACAGTGAAAAGGCGTTCGGTCCGTGTGGTGCGAAGCGTGTTGTGCAGGCGGTGGTGTTGGGCACTGTTGGATCGTGTCGTTGTGGCACGTGACACACATGCATAATGAAACGAAAGGATTAGCACGCAACACTACTACAAAAGCAGCGAACAAAGCAAAAAGCCACCAACAATACCGTCTGAAGAAACCCGTTAACAACAGGGGAATAACAGTCACTGGCACACGGGCAACCAGCTAGCAACGATCAACAATTTGAAGGCGCAAATGAGTTGCTTCCGCTTGCATTTAGTTGGGTCATGTTCTGCTTTTTGCTATTCAGAAGGTGTTGTGGTAATTGTATTTGCTGTTTCCGAGAGTGGTGGTCGTCGTAGTTCAGGCGGTGCCGCTTAACAGCGTGTCATTCATACAGGTGCGTCGGAGAGAAACACACTTACAAGTATAAAACGGTCTCAGTTGCTCCATAGGGAGTGCATTCGTGATGATGGCAGCTGCTTTTCGAAAGTGACATTAGTGGATATGTAACACAATAATTACGAAATCCAAGGTTTACAATTGCTAAGTCATAAATGTATGTATGTCAGTGAAGAAATAATGAAAATAAACTACACAAATTTGTTTGGCAAGAATATGGGTGTAGGACTTTTAGTAGGTACTTATTTGTAAATTGCTTGTGAAAACTTCAACAGGAGTTAACTTCAAAACACCACACTCAACATACTTTGTCATATTCGCTTTAAATTTCAGAAATGCCATGTTACTTAATATGTATTGTGTATACACAAATATATACATATATATATTCGTTTATGTCGTTTATTACTATAATAGAGTGCCCAAGAGAGTCAAAAGGACATGAAAGAAAATCCAAGAAAAGAAAAGCCACGAATTTTATTTATTTATTTAATTCTGTAAATTATTTATCTGTATACTATTTACAAGATAATTAGTTAGTATGTGATATGATATCATATGAAGTGAAGCCACTGTTTTTGCAACTATTATAAGGTCTGATATATTGTAATGTTTGTAGTATTTCAAATATGATCCGGTGGGCAGTTATGCCAAAAATAAAAAAAAATTAGCACTTTTTTTGCGTCAGTCCCCAGCAGAAAATGGCAAATTTCTAAGAGTAATGTATTTGTGGTAAAGCGCAGGTCCGTTCCCTCTATGTACTACACGGAGGGTTGAGGGAACCAAAATAATAGTCTTGTAACCGGGCTGCTTTGTCTTCAGTAAAACTAAAATTGTGAGCACATCTAAAGTTTTGCTTCGAACTGTATTGTTACAAGCTGTGTTATATATTTTGTTATTATTTGTCTGCAAGCCGTCACGAAGTTTCTTTGTTTTCCAGCTTAATGAAGTAGACATACAGTGGTGAGCACAAACCTTAGGAGGCGTAGTTGTTACCCCAAGACGGCAACGATAGCGGAAAATTTTAAACAGGTTTAGGCCAAGTATTCGGAATCTCCAACTGGCGCCAGCAAGCACAGGACAGAACCGGCTGGCGCGCTCTTTTGGATTCGGCCAAGACCGATAAACGGTTGTAGCGCCAGCTAAGTAAGTAAGTTAGGCCAAGTATTCGGGTTTGGTTTCGGTTCAGCTGCTGAACATTTGCGTTGGTCAAGTTTTTTGTTTCTTAATTTTACAGTAAAATGCAAATAAAATTCTTTCACTTATGAAAGTATTTTGCACTGTTACATTTTTATTATGCCCAATGTAGGTTTTGTTAACCCTCTAACCGACCAAGAACTGGTTAAATAATGTTGTAGTTTTAAAAAAATAGGCGTTAAATTGTAAGGGAGAGGGCTGGGTTGTGAACCGGGTTTTATTTGTTGGCTCTAACTTTTCACAGAATAAAGATATCGAAAAATCGAAGATACCGCTGGAGAGGTGAACATAAAACGCAACTTTGTTATGAAGACAGATAACCGTTTTTATTAAAATTTAACTCTCTACGTCCAATTTTCTAAGGACGTGATTTGTTGCTTTTCCAAAAAAATGGCTGGGTTGTGAACCATGTGGCAAATCCCACTTAAAGTCGGAAAATACGAAGAAATCACCTATAATTTTTAAATAAGTTGAGAATTTCTTTAATCAGGAGGCCTCAAGAGGTGAAAAAAAGTTATAATGACGCCACTTATTAACTTAGGCCAAAAACTCGCAATGAATGGAAGTGCTCAATTTTTTGAATTTTCATCCTAATCGGTATCGCAATGTTTGCATGTGAAATACGAACGCGTTCTTACATTGGGCACTTCAAGTGAACTCACCGCAAATCGAGTAAAATTACATAAAATTACTTTAATTTAATAAATCCGGCGATATTTGACCGTGCTAGTACAAATGTACTACGAAAAACAGGAGGTTCATAACCCAGCCCCCACAGTGGTTCACAGCCCAACCACGATGCCATTTCGGAAACTTTAAAAATAACGACACTTCCAATCATATTTCAACATAAACAAATATTGGATCGTAAAATATAATCAAAACCCTAAATAAATATGTATTACACTTACATTTTTGGAATAAATTCAGTCACTTGGATAGCACTTTAAAAAAAAAAGCAAACAAGTTTTCGCAATCGATTTTCAAACACGATGTCTGTAGCTGCCACAAGCAATACGTGTTGACACTTCGGTGTAACCACAAAAGCAGAGTCATATCAAGAGACAAACTTGACAGTTGAAAGATTGGCGATATGTCAATTAGGGAAAGAAAAAACAGTAATGGTTCACAACCTAGCCTGGTTCACAACCCAGCCCTTTCCCTTACGATTTCGCTATATGAAATAACGCGTTCACCAAATATTTGTCGATTGTTTGACGGGCTGATGGCATGTAGCGCCGTCCGGTTGAAAAAGCATGTGTTCAGTAAACATTTCATTCTATTGGGGCACGAAGTAACCGGAAATCATGGCTGTGTGGAATTCACCCTTCACAGTAACGTTCTCGCCGTTCTCAGTTTTAAATAAGTAAGCACCAGCAATTCTACCGGCTCTTAAAGCACACCAAATAGTGATTTGTTTGTGGATGTAACGGTGCCTTGTAAATTGTGGACTCCCTTCACTCCAAATGTGGCAATTTTTGACATGTCCAATGTCTATCCAATGGAAAACAGAATTCTATTATATCAATATTTAGATATTAAAGCATCAATATTAAGTATACATTAAGAAACTACAAATACAAAAAAAGATAAAAGAAAATACAAATTACTTAATAAATAAAACATTTCATTTTAATATAAACCACAAATATATATATATATATATATATATGTTTACAGATATTTACATTACACAAACATCTCCGCGTTCAACAATATATGTATGTATGTATGTGCATATTTCCTTTATTAATTCAAACGAATTTTGGTTATGGATAAGATTAGCTGTTGTACGGTCTTAGTGGGGTGATGCGTGATGGTCAATGTCCAAGAGAAAGTAAAGAAAAATAACTTTCGTACGCGTAAAGAAAAATAGAAATTTTATAAGGTGTCCAGAAATAAAATGCTCTTTTATGTTCATCATTGACAAGAAAGCGTTTAATCTTCTTTAAATTTTGCTTTGAAATTTAGAGTTCGAGACTAAAAAAACTTCTGCATTGTAATAGAAAATTTAACAGGTTTAATCGCTATAAACCTTTTGTTTTCGAAGCTTGGAGCTCAAGATTAAAAAAATCCTGTACCGTTAGAGAAAATTGAACAGGTGCAGAATACTTTCATAAGACTAGTTTATTACTTTTGGTGCCCTTCACGACATAACACTGCTGTTTTCTGTAGATTTTAAAAAGTTACTAGGATTTAAAGGATACTAGTTTTTGTTGTTGATGTACTAAACATCTAAAAATGAAGTCCTTTGCTTGTTGGATGGAAAGTAAAACAAACAACATACCGACTTTGTTTTACTATCTATTTAAATTTGACGTTTTCAATATATAAGTTAGAAAGTTTCGGTTTCGGTTTAGGTGCATCTTAGTTTCGGTTTCGATTTTGGCCTGAAAAGTCAGTTTCGATCGGATATCACTTTTAAATATTAGATAGAAAGGTACATATGCATTTGCTTCAGACCTGGTTTTCTCAATAATAATTGTCATTCATAGAATTCAAGTTCGTAGCAAAGACAGGGAAGAACGAATCGAAATCATCGACTTCTTTGTACCAACAATTTTGTTCTCGTAAGTAAGTTGGCATCTTGTTTTATTTTATTCGTCTTATTACCGCAAAATCGCTACCAATCGATAAAATATGTTTACATATAACTAAAATTGTAAGAGGAAAAAAGCATTATATTTCCAAACACCTCTTGGAAATGCAGTTTCTCATTTACACCCACCGGGGCTAGGCTTGCATATTATCAAAGCAGATGAAAATTATCTTGAAACAAGACATTTTACATATAACTAAAATTGTAAGAGGAAAAAAGCATTATATTTCCAAACACCTCTTGGAAATGCAGTTTCTCATTTACACCCACCGGGGCTACGCTTGCATATTATCAAAGCAGATGAAAATTATCTTGAAACAAGACATTTTTCTAGAAGCACAGCATAATTATACTATGCCTACATGTGTGTAAACGTGGTCTAACAATACGGCAACGGTGAGTGCCAAAGTCTTCATTCCTTTTCACACGACAAACTATTGTATGCTCATTAATATTTTGCGCTAGACGTGATTTTTTTAATGAGTATGGCAGGAGGAGGATCATATTTCTGCCACTCGTGAGGAAACGAGATTAAAAAGTGCTTGGAACGGCCAACAGCCGAATAAACGAAAGCAGACTGAAACGGGAGGCGCTGATAATTAATGAGGCGCATTGTAGGCGTACATTGAACGTGCTGCATCGAAAAATTATAATATACATAACAAATATAAGGAATAGAGGAAAGGGAATAGGCACATATATTGTAAAAATGACGAAAATAAACACCGGGAAAATTTATACACAAGCAGATTTGTTTAAATGAATTAAGCAACAAGTTGCTCTTTTATATGTTCCATTTATAGTCTGAAATACAAGCAAAAAACAAAAAGATTTTGAATTGCTCGAAACAAAAAAATTTAAAACTGCATATTTTGAGGCCCCTAATTTTTTAAGGAAAAAGTATGAAAAGTGATGAAAATGGCTATGGTACATTTTTGCTATTATTTCGATGCGAATGTGTATTCCGCCAAATAATTTGGCTGTGTTGTATTGCTTGATGCTTCTTTTTAAAATATTCATATACTTCGTAACTTGATTTATGAAACATCTGTACAATTTTCGCCATCAGAAAAAAGCCTTGAAATTCAAAATTTTCCTACTTTGAAACCTTATTACAACGCCAATTTAGAACGCATAAAATTCAGAAAAGATGGCGTGAAATGTTGTAAGTGCAACGATATAAAAATCATGTCGATAAGATTATTGGTTCGGAAATTACAGTCGAAAATGTGAAAAAAGTCGAGGAAAACTCGAAAAAGTAACACGCCCATTTTTTGCAAAAACCAGAGCTGTTACATAAAAACGGAATATGGTTTTTGAAATCAGCGTGAAAAAACTATTCAGAATCATGTAAAAACTTCATGCAACAGACATGCTGTTGTCCAGTGTAATTTCTTAAATCACTTCGATTTGCTTTCTTTTTTAACTTGTTATAAATATGTTCAGAAAGTTATAATAGTGTTTTAAAATTATTCTTATTGAAGTCAGAAAATGACATCGCTTCATGGCTCAAAATGGCGTAAGCCACAAGACATATGGAAGCCGTATCCCAAAAACGAAATTCTGTGTGCGCTACTGGTTGGAAGTGAAACAACAGTGATGGCATGGTAAACCGCATTAAACAAATGGCGGCTGATGGAGCATCGAAAGGAGATGTGGCGGAGATAAGAGAATCATAGAGCAAGCAATTTCCTAAAACTGTACGTGCCACTATTATATTGTATGCCACTGTTTAGCATTATGCATCCTACAAGCGCTGTGCTGCCATCGGACCACCGTTACAGCCCAAGTGGATGCTGCAACGGTTAACATCACGGAATTGAAATTACTCCGGCTGCTTTTGCAGACATCTGAAGCGCCAATGGTATTTTGACTGCTCTACCATTCTCCGTTCAATGTCAACAATTAGCGATGCGAACGAATGTGCCCTCAATTTTCGTACTTTCAAGTGGTGTTTGCTCCCAGTTGATACGGAGCTGCAATAAAAATTGTTGTACACCGCAGCGAACCAAAAGCCAACTTCTTAAACTTGCATAAATATAGACGTATCGGGCGAAATATGCAAAAGGGTACTGCATCACCCATCGACAGTTATAAGACAATAACAAAAAGTACAAAACTTTGTACGTTTTGACGGAACAATAAGATCGGATAGCTCCATTTTAGGCTATTAAAAAATGTTTAACAAACAGATTTTTTTAGTCATCCTTACATCTCGTTAGATATCGGCAAAACTTTTACACTATATTGTCACAGTATTAATGGCTACTACTGAGCTAGAAGTATAATTAATAATAATTGACTGGCACGACAGCCCGCTTACGCGAGACTAAGGCCTAGCTTCCCGCAACTACCCGTGTTGTGCGTGTGAATTTGTACACGGGTTGGAGGGACCTACAGTTTTATGCCGGTTCCGAACGGCAGGTTGGGAGCTTTTTCATAAGCAATTTTTACTCTCAGAGGTTTGCCATTTCCAGCTGAGAGGACAGCCACCGAAAGAGAAAACGAGTTTTCCCGTTATTTTTTTTAGGTGTTATTACAGGCAGTATTTGAACCTGAGGTTGCTGCCTGCGACTCGCGGTCCAACGCACTAACCAACTGAGCCACGGCGGTTACAAAACTTTGTACGTTTTGACGGAACAATAAGATCGGATAGCTCCATTTTAGGCTATTAAAAAATGTTTAACAAACATATTTTTTTAGTCATCCTTACATCTCGTTAGATATCGGCAAAACTTTGACACTATATTGTCACAGTATTAATAGCTACTACTGAGCTAGAAGTATGCCGAAGTAAAGAAAGGCTGTAGACTGAATGGAAGCAGCATGTTTTTAAGCATTATTATGTAATACTTGTCCTGTCCTACGGGCAAAATTTGTCCATTAATGCGCGCAGCTTGCAAGAGAAGGGTTAGGTGTACACATGTTATTATCTTTCAACTATATTTCGGAATCGAATGAAAAAACTTGTATGACTTTGCCGAGTTGTAAGAGTTGTTCTTTCTACTGGTGAAAACATTTTTAAGATCGGTTTAGGAATTGAAATGTAATAGGAAGTACAAAAAATGTATAAATGTATTCGAATTAATACATACAGGATTGTTTGGTCTTGTGTTGCAGGTTTTGAATAGTTATTAGTGTAATCAGAAACTCTGTTAAACATGTGAAATACCTACATATAGGTATTCATTCATTATTTTATATCGTCGGCGAGTCACCTTTCACTTTTCGAGAAAAAAAGAATTATATTATAATATTTTTCCGCGTTTTAAAATAAATAAGCAAATAAATAGCCTTATTCACAATTTTGTGAATTTGATATTGCAAATCTGTGCAATAGCAAACATTTGCCAGCAATTTGTAAGCAGTCTTTTTATTTTTAGTTTGCAATAATTGTTCCAAAAACACGAACTTTACATCTATTGTGAATTAAGCCAGCTACAGTAGGAGCACTGTCTAACTTTTTGCTATAAAACGCCCTTTCCTGACCTATATTTCCCTGAGCTCCCTGATATAATTTAGTTTTTTTTTATATCCCCGTCACTCCGTTTTTTATTTAAATTATCCCGCTTAATTTTTTCTTTATTTCTTTCTATTTCGTGTTTAACAAATTGCTTTTTGTCTTATGCTTCTGTTTTCAACAGTTGTCAGTTTTGCAATTCGGTGTTGCACGTATATTTGCATAGTAAATATAAACTATAGGTTCTAAGTGTTGCATATTTACAAGGGAGAAGCAAATGCATCTCTTTGTATTATGTAAGTGTATATTAAAAATATACTACACCATATTGACAATGTTACGATGCAAGACAATCGTTTTTTTATTGGTTTATTTTCATGTTGCACACCACAATCTTTTGAGTAAGCATGTGCGATTCATACTTTTTATTCAGTATTAAAACCTTCGCTGTAAGTTAACATTGATAATACCATATGCATATATGTAATGTTAATTTCTCGTAGATTTGGAAACTATATACCGCCGCCGTGGCTCAGTTGGTTAGTGCGTTGGACCGCGAGTCGCAGGCAGCAACCACAGGTTCAAATACTGCCTGTAATAACACCTAAAAAAAATAACGGGAAAACTCGTTTTCTCTTTCGGTGGCTGTCCTCTCAGCTGGAAATGGCAAACCTCTGAGAGTAAAAATTGCCTATGATAAAGCTCCCAACCTGCCGTTCGGAACCGGCATAAAACTGTAGGTCCCTCCAACCCGCGTACAAATTCACACGCACAACACGGGTAGTTGCGGGAAGCTAGGCCTTAGTCTCGCGTAAGCGGGCTGTCGTGCCAGTCAATTATTAAAAATTATTAAAAATTATTATATACTATTTCGCATTTTACAGTTATTCCATTTTTAGGTGTGTTTTTATCTATGTCAAATTTTCTTATTTATAACACAATCTCGTGGATAATATTAAATGCAAAGAGTGCTTCGAGTGTGTGAAAGAATTTTATTTCGTGGCTCAACTACTTAGTGCGTTGAATTTGTAGTCTAAAAGAAGTAATTAAAACGAATTTGTTATCATTATATTTGACAAACAACAAGAACATGTAACATACATTTTTCTCTGAGGACATTAAATCACAAATGGTTAATCAGTGAAGGCCTACAGTGTGATTCAATGTCGAATTAAATAACCGCATAACCTATCACCGTTGCACGAATAACTCTGAATTTCTATCGCATATTAGCACACGACGGAACTTCATAAGTAGGTACATAAAAGTGCTTACGAGGTGCGTCTGATGTGTTTGAGGCCCGACATTCTCCTCAACCGTGGCTATCGTTATTGTTGCTGAACATCAAAGGATGCATTAAAATGAATGCAATAAAGGTTTCACTTTTTCCGTAACAAAGAAAAGGAACATTTTGGAATGTACGACTTAAAAGTAACCAAATAATTAAAGTCATATTTGTGCGTATAATAATTAAAACATTCAATTTTTTCTTCAGCACTTCAATCGCGTTTCAATGTAACCCATTCGCATATGTGTGCATTTATAAGCACTCCGAGACGTGCATATGTATGTATGGATTCGCACATAAATTCTACATAAGCCAGACACGCTTTTGAAGCTGAATTGAGTGATGCTGGCAACGGGAGTTGCAATTTCGGCATTGAAGGATATTGACAGTTATTGCACGTTTTCTGGCAGTTTACTTTCCTGTATGTGCACATTGCAGTTACGCGTGGTCAATGCTACACTTGTTGTGCTCGTACTAGGGACCGACTTTAAAAATTTGCAAATATCAAAACTCTTGTATTTCGTATTGCATTACATTATACAGCGTCTCGTAACCATTAATGGTGTTGTTGTGATAGTATTGCACATGTTAGTATAAAGTATGCACATATTTTTAAGACTTCGTAATGTTGACAAATTTTGAATTACTAGAACATCTTCATGAAAATGTTGGACGGACTTTAACCTAGCAGTATATGTAGAATTACATAAAACTTTGCAAAGTACCATTATTTTGACTGTTTGGATTTCAAGCGCAATGCTGGTGTCAGCAATGGGATTTTGCTGTATTTGCTTGTTTTTATCCATCTGTCTGTCGGCTCGCATGTTTTTTGTTCGGAGAATACACTGCACGTACTACATTTGCCAAGGAACACGCGCTTATAAGTATAACGAAACTATATCCCTTGATCCCTTTATCATCACCGTTCGGCTGCGACGCCTCTGAAAAATGTAATTATTGCAACGGTTGTTGTTTTTGATGTGTCGTGCTCTCAGTTATTGGAAGCAAACTGCAAGTGTACGTTTCCTGCTCAATCAGCGATATCCGCTTCTGTTTAACGGTCATTTGCGTCGTCGTCGCACCAACTGACGCGTCAATCGAGATCAATCAATCCAATTTGCATGAAGCAAATCAATTACGTCGGGCAAACGTGATGGCAATGGCAGGGGAGAAGACAATGGATGTGAAAATGGCGATTGAATATTGAACATCTACCTAGCTTGGTATTATGCAGTATGACCAAGCCCGAGCACAAAAGTGATTTTGTGGATGAATCCTCCTACTCCAAAGTCTAAAACTCGCCAGCTTGCTCACATTGAAAGACCAACGCATCACCTGGATTGCATCGAATTGTTGCTGTTGTAACTATGGTAAGAATTATGCAAATATCGAAAACGAAGAATTAATTAGAAGGTAGACATTCAGGCAGACTGCTGTAGTCAATAAATTTGGCACTTTCTACTTTGCAGCGGCATTACGAACAAATTAAGATCTTGTTGGAAGTGAAACATATGAAGCTTTGCGACCGCTTGACGTTGCGATTTAGTTTCGTCATGACTAGTGTCCGACCGAAACCACTTTTTTGGGCCGAAACCGAAACTTTCTAGTTGAAATAAAAATCACCATATCAAGCACTTGTTTTCAACAAACGAACATAACATAAATAAATACTTATTAATACAAACAATTTATTCATTTTTTAAAAACATAAACATAAAAAAATCACCCTCTCGTACCGTACTCGCTAATATTCAATAATTAAATAAATAAATTAAATATTAAATAATTTAATACTATATGCTAAAAAAAGAAGTTTATTTACATTGGTGGCATTGGTCGGACACTAGTCATGACCTTTAAACTTGGATGCAGACTTGCAGCATTCAGATATACAACAAAACATGTCTGCCGATTCAGCATATATTCATAAATTTATTGTATAGGAGCTAACCACGCGCCACTCGAACGTACGTGGAGCGGATAACCAAAAATTCGAGTAGAAAAAATGCAAATCAAAAATATGAAAAACAATAAACACCGCGGAAAAACGCTTCGGGCAGCACTCACTGTTGCAGGTGAAAATATGCCGAGTGTGCTCCTTTACATGCACCGTCGAACGAACACGTAGAGGGGAGAGAGAATGTTTGGGCATAGAAAACACCGACCTTGGTGCATGCAGCTTTATCATTGTATAGTATTATTAGCTGCAGCTACAACTATGAGATGCGTACTATTTTGTTCATGCTGCATAAGGAGTTTTGAAGTATCGTAAGTTTTGTTTTTGTTTCTGCATTAACGATGAGTTTTTGTTGTAATGCATATGTTAAATTGGATATTTTAACAAAATTAATAAGCGAAGTTCGCTTGCTAATTTCCAATCTTATGTTTTTGGATCTTCCCAGCAAACATTAATGACTAATCTCAAATTGAGGTACATTTGAATCAAATTGCTTTCTTAAATCTCAAACGTTTGTTCTCAAATTGATCTCAAATATACTGTTATGGCATTCTCAACTTAAAATGCACATTTTTAATATGGAAATTTGCCTTTATTCTCAAATTGAGAATTTAAAATTCTCAAATGTATCTCAAACGAGTGGAACGGATGGAATCGAATTCGCCAAATTCGCACATTTTCAATATGGAAATTTGCTTTTATTCGCTTGCTAATTTCCAATCTTATGTTTTTGGATCTTCCCAGCAAACATTAATGACTAATCTCAAATTGAGGTACATTTGAATCAAATTGCTTTCTTAAATCTCAAACGTTTGTTCTCAAATTGATCTCAAATATACTGTTATGGCATTCTCAACTTAAAATGCACATTTTTAATATGGAAATTTGCCTTTATTCTCAAATTGAGAATTTAAAATTCTCAAATGTATCTCAAACGAGTGGAACGGATGGAATCGAATTCGCCAAATTCGCACATTTTCAATATGGAAATTTGCTTTTATTCTCAAATTGAGAATTTAAAATTCTCAAATGAATCTCAAACATGCGGAACGGATGGAATCCAATTCGGCTTTTGTATAGATTGCCGTTGCCAATAGCGCGAAATAAAAATACAGAGTAGATACATTTATGGATAGATTCATAGATTCATTCATTTTATATTAAGGCAACATAACCAGTGACTAGCAGCCGCCGTGGCTCAGTTGGTTAGTGCGTTGGACCGCGAGTCGCAGGCAGCAACCTCAGGTTCAAATACTGCCTGTAATAACACCTAAAAAAAAAATAACGGGAAAACTCGTTTTCTCTTTCGGTGGCTGTCCTCTCAGCTGGAAATGGCAAACCTCTGAGAGTAAAAATTGCTTATGAAAAAGCTCCCAACCTGCCGTTCGGAACCGGCATTAAACTGTAGGTCCCTCCAACCCGTGTACAAATTCACACGCACAACACGGGTAGTTGCGGGAAGCTAGGCCTTAGTCTCGCGTAAGCGGGCTGTCGTGCCAGTCAATTAAATTAAATTTAATTAATTAATTAAATTAATTAACCAGTGACCAGAGACCAGTGACATAATGTAACATTTTATTAAGGTTCAAAAATAAGTTCATATTAAGGGAAACGTAAGTTAAACCCATTGAGAATTACAAAATTATCAAACGTGGTGAATGTTAATTTTTCTCAACTCTTCTCAAGTCGTTCTCAAGTTGATAGCAAACATTTGAGAAACATTTGAGAAAATATTCATTTTCAAATTATAATAATGCTGGAAAACAATTTGACAACAACAATTTTCAAAGGGTTTCTCAAAGGTTTGAGATTTTTTTGTTCAGTGTTTGTTGGGTTTGAAGAAGTTCCCAATATAAAAGGTTCGACTACTGATCTCACAACTATCCAAAAGAGAAGAATGGAGAAGTTTTGTAAAAATTTTAGAACTAAATTAATTTTTTTCTGTAAGTCATCCTTTCTAAGCACACGATTTTTATACTCAATGTCAATCGTTGCACAAGCTTTTGGTATTGTATAGAAAATTGTGCAAATGGTTGAAAAAGTTGGCGTATACAATGCCAAGTATTAATTCAAACTAGCTATAACTTAATATTTTTAAGTGCTACTATGTTGAAATCGGATGTCTCTAGTACGTTATGTAGGAAAGCGTATATTTATGAAAGTTAACGCGCTCTTTTTATTCCGGTTCCTTGGCTTTGATTTCTCGATCTGGGTGTTGTTGTATTGTTTTTTAAATGTTTGCCTTTTATAGTTTTCCCACAATAGTACTTCAAATTACCACCAGAAATTACAAAACAATAAACAAAAAACTGAAAAGCGCAACGGCACAATAAAACGGTAGAGAATTCCGTTATAGAGGAGATAACAAATGATGTTCACAATGAAATGCATGCGGTTTGTTGCTAAGAAAATTGTCCATAAAAAGGGATCAAAGGCATCAAAAGTAAAAAAGTGGTTTAAGGTCGTTTTCCCCTAAAAAACTGAGTGGCAAGTGTGGAAAAAATAAAATGGAGTAAAACTCTTTATCGCATTCTTTAAGTAATGAGTTTTTTGCGGCCGGTTTTCATTTTGTGGCTGACAGCCATTGCTGTAGTCAACAAGGCTATACGGCTTTATACCATGAAAAATATTCATGGCTTCTGGCCAGTTTGCTGGCACACAATGTGATAAAAGGAATTTGATGAATGGCAAAAGTAACTTTGAAATAAAAAATTACTTAACAAATTCGGAAATGATTTTGAATTGTGGCTTTGCGGGAATATTCAGAATATCTGTAATTTCAAAAATCGACAAAGTGTGGAATACAGATACACAAGACACGAAAAAAATGCCCAAAAGAATACTTAAAAAAGTAAGAGAAAAGTGCTGAGAGTAACAATTTGTAATAAATTGAGCGACGGCGTTGATGACGTGCAATCAGCAAGTCACTGTCGCAGCGTGTTGGCCGTCAACGCTTACTTGAGAGACTGCTGCGGCTATTGCCGTTCGGGCGTAGAAGTTCTCAAATGTGCACACATTGTCAAGAGCTCGACTACAAAATATACATAAGTACATATGTAACTCGGAGGGTTCATGGCATGTTGCCCTCGTTTTGACGCAGATTTTTGCTTTGCAGCGGTTAAGCGGTTTTATAATGTTTCAGTTGTGATTTTTTTCTTTTAAACGTTGCATCCTAATTGCTTCAACATAACTAAACTTGCCAACAAAGCAGAGCAGTGCAGTGCAATGGAATGAAAAACATAGCCAAACAAAAAGCACGAACAACAATAAAACATTAAAGCCAAAACGCAAAAACAAAAGGCCATGCAAGCGCCATCCTAATACCAAGCAATGCTTTATTAAGTTAGTGGAGGTGGTGCTTGACAGCGTTGTTCAAGCTGCTGGTACTGCTCGTGGGTGCAGTGTCAACACTTCAACAGGCGCAGGCAAGGGCACTCTGTGTGCCTGACCAGGGGCGTAGCCAAGGGAGGGGTTTAGGGTGTCAGAACCCCCCCCATAGCCTATAATTTGTCAACATTTTCAATCACTATGCATCGTATGTACGTTCCCACATTAGCAAAAAGGTCTTTTCATCTTTAAATATTTAAAAGAATATTAACAAAAACCTTTTTTTCACCGAAACTAATTTGTTTTTTTAATAGTCACGTTTAGGCTTAAGACAGCGATTTGCATGTTCTAAAAACATGTCTAAAGAGTAGTTTAGTTCGTGGACCGGAATGTCCTTTAGGATGTCGGTACAAGCCTTTTCGATGGTTTCTACGTTCTCAAAACGCTTTTTTCATCGGCAAATACATTCTTTGAAAAGGTGAAATTTGCACGGTGCCACATCATGTGAAAACGAGGAGTGGTTGATGGTTAAAATTCGACTTTTAGTAAATAAAAAAACAGTCAAAACAAGTGTCAATAGTTAGATGGGATGGCATCCTTCGATAGCCAAATGTTCAGTTAAAATGCGATAAATTTATGTTATGCTTAACCTTCGCCTTACTAAAGATGATCCCAGGCACTTCCGCCGCTATTTTGAGTAAAACTCACAATAAATATATAAATATTTATTAATTTATAAATTGTTTTCATACTTCAGTATTTAGTATCTTCCTCTGGCGATAGTTCGTATTTCGAAAAAAGGCCTAACTTTAATGATTTATTTGAGACTATGGAAAATATTAGAAGATTTCTTTCCAGAGGGTTTATTGAACACATAATGAGGTACGCAAAAAAAATTTATCGTGAGTTTTAATCAAAATGGTAGCAAAAGCACCTGGGATCACTCAGGTACATTTGTATAAAAAATGACAAAATTCAAGTTTAAATATGAACAAAATTTAAAAAAATTTTTTTTTTATGTTATTGAAAATTACCTTAAAATTTGTGCAGATATTAAACATGAATATTAAAAATATCGCCCGGGTGGGTATATGGTAGGTTAAGTGGCCGCCTCAAGGGCATCACTTAGGCCTAGTGGCCCATTGTGTTATATGATATGGTAAGTAAAGCGAAGGTTAAATCCAATTTCAAGAATTTCAATGAAGATTTTGGCTAATCTTTTATGAATTACCGCTCAATTTTGATCTACGGTGATCGCGGATTCAGTTGGCTAACACGTTGGTCATCATTTATGTTCTGACAATCGTTTTTAAATCGCTTTTACCACTTATGAACTCTGCCACGGCATAAACGATAATCACCATAAACTTAGTTTATCAACTTAAATGCTTCGGTTAAAGTTTAAACATTTTTAAAACAATAGTTAATATTGGATTTTTGTTCGATGCACATTTTTGTACGATGACACAAAATACTTCCACTTCAAATGCAATAACTTCGCTTTCAGTCCACCAAATTTCATGAAATTTTTACTAAAAATCAGGGACAAAATTTAATTTTTAATGCATGAAGTCACATAAGCCACAACAAAATGCCCTATTTGGAAAGTGCACTTTACTTTAAAAAACATGTAATACTAAACTGGCAAACACATTTTTTAAAACCCCCCCCATGACCAAGTTCTGGCTACGCCCCTGTGCCTGACTATAGGAGAAAACCGCCTGAGAATGTCTTGGCAACCACATCTATTATAGCGCAATTTCCCCAACAGCGAGGAAACCGTTGCGAGTCAAATTCAGGGGCGTAGCTCCTGGGTTTTAACAACGTCGTCCCCGCATAGTGTATCATTAATCAAAACTTCCAATCACTTTATATGCTAAATTACTAAACTACTGAAAAGTGCCTTTCACATTTTTCGGGTTGCATTTCAAACGGCCACTCTCTTGCCAAAGTTTTATGTATTGTATTTTGCTAGTAACTACAGCAAAAAATAAAAAGTATTTTTTTTTAAACACTATTCAACAAACGCCATGTGGAGGTAGATTTAATGATTTTCCCTGGTACCATAATATACCAAAAAGAACCGAGCTTATTTATTTTAATAAAAAAACTTTGTGTGGTTCAGCCGGTACATTGCGGCGTCTGATTGGAACAAGTAATCACTAGACACTAAGACATTCAATCCTGGGAGCCCGAAATCCAGATTGTTTTTAGTAGCGCTGAAATGCCGGAGCTGATGCTTCCGGCTAGCTCTTGGTACATTTCGTTAGAACTCGATGCGATGTCGTTTACCCCTACTCTATAGCCTCAAATTTTGTGGCTAAGGTAAATGCGCCATATTCCGGCATGGTAGGTAGGTAGGTGTGGCTGCTCCAGGAGGAGCACACTTAGGCCAGGCGGCCCATTGTGATTTCCGGCATGGTAAGGCGGATAAAAAAAATAGCGAATTATTGTAGCCCAGTAAAAAGATGTTGCACTATAATTTCAAGTGTTTCACAATAAAATAAATTTATTCATTCTGAAAAAATTGTAAAATATAAATATGTTGCATTGGATTTGCGTATTATTAATACTTTTCTAAAATCGGCTTCTATTCCTAATTCCGTACGAAAAATGTCTTGTGTTCCTAACTCCGTGTTGATGTATACCTAATTCCGTGCTATTTTATTTTTCAACTTTTTTATAAGAAAACCAAATTGAATTGTTAACCCTCAATCGCCCACCCTGAGTCCAGGGGACTCACTACGAACTTTAATAAGTTGGTACAGGTTGTGTTTTTATGTTTCGGCGTCCAGCTTTCGTATACCTTCGTACAGGGTCGCGCTGAACGCGAAGACGATCGGAAGTTAGCGTACTACAATTACAAGGCTGAGTTTTGGCACGGAGTGAGTCCCAGGGACTCAGGGTGGTGTTTTGTGTTACAAAAATTGTACTTGTAATTTTTTTTAAATCGTGTTAATTTAAATTTAGGATGCCAAAATGGCTGCCAAAAGTTCAAGAATTGAGAGTGTTAACCCTTTGAGAAGTTTTGCTACTAACAATTTGCCTTAGTTGTGCTAAAAAGGTATGTGAGGTATGTGCACAACATATGAAATTCAACCGGCTGCACGTTTTCTTATTTTATATAATGAAGTATTACTTCAAGTTTCTTTTCTGAACAGTTATTTGGTTTTTAAGCTATTTATGTAAAAAGAATTGTTTTTGTTAATTTATTTATATCTTTTATTTTTATAAAATGTTTAGTGTATGTTTTTTAGAGTATTTTTTCTTCTATCAATTAAAAGGTGAATTTTTATTTGAGTTATGTAAAGATATGGAATGACATCTGTTACAAGAGGTCTTAACGTGGCCTACAAAAAAATAAAAAACCATAAAAATTTAATAGGTGTTGCGTTATTTCGTAAACAAAAATTGTGAGTCCCGGGGACTCAGGGTGGGTAGATACGTGATTTTAATAGGGGTGGGTGATTGAGGGTTAAAAAAAGTTTATATTATTTACACGAGAGGTTTTTATTAAACAACAGATTCTCTTTTACGTTTATATCTATACTTGTTATAAGTATGTGCATATTTCATGGGTTTTTATCTATACTATCTATCAGTGGCGGATTCAGGGGGGTGTTTTGTGGGTTGAACCCCCCCCCCCCCCGAAATATTAGCATCGACTTTAAAACTACATACAAATTAAAAGGCATTTTGTGAATATTAAAGAATTACTTTTTGAAACCCCCTCGAAATAGTTTTCTGAATCCGCCCCTGCTATCTATACTATACTTATACTTATTACTTATCTATACTTATTATATAAAAACCAATGTGACGTTGCTGTTTTGAGCCACAATCAGGCAAAAACCACTGAACCGATTTAGATGAAATAAGCACCAAAAAAATGTTTTATGTGGGGAATGGTACATAGGCTATATGAGATTGACCACGCCCCTTATTACGCCCACTATGGTAACAAAACTCATCATGGAATGCTTTTTTTAAGGCAATATGGGTGTCAAACGATTCAGTGCATCATTGTTGTAAACATAGGCTATATACAATCGACCACGCCCACTTTCCGTGTACATTAAACTAGCAAAACAAAGTCATTGTACATGTCTGTAAATTAATACTGACAATTCTGTTTTTCATTGAGGTAAACATAGGTTATATAATCTTGACCACGCGCAACTGATACGCCTTCCTGTCCCACCTACTATAACGGCAGACATCAGCTGTGGCACATGTTTTTAAAGCGATATATGTACAAATTCTTCATTTGTTCCCATTCCATTCTACGCACGCAATTAGGCCCATCTGAGATATGAAGTGATCCTAATTCCGTGCTATCTATAATTCACGATTTTACTGTAATTCATCAACAAAAACCGTTTTATGAAGTTAAAGAATCGAAATAAAAACCATGTGTGATGTTTTTTTTTTTTATTTGATTTACGTAGGAAGGTTGGAATCTTCAAAAGAAACTGCCTTGTCCGTACAAGTCAGCCTGCACGATTCACTGGCAGTGATTAGCTACCAGCGCCTACGTACTAAACCAACCTCCCTGGTATCCTCCTCCTGTGAGTCCCTGCGGCACCACCTGTTTAGGTATTCCTTCGCAGGGCAGGCTTTGGTCAGTTACCGCGTCATGTTAGCATTAAGCCGTTCGTCTGTTCTGACTCGTTTCATCATCATCGTTATTACCTCCATACAAGCGTTCCACGCGTCCTCGGTTGTCAACATGAGCTGAACTATCAACTTTGCCGTCAGAGGTTCAGATTCTATCCGCATTCGTCGTCTTAAGTTATTTCTCGCGTCGGTAAATCTACTGCAGTTCGTCATTACATGGTCCGCACATTCCTCTTCTCCGTTGCAGTATAGGCAGAAAGGATGGTCAACGTGTTTGTATTTGTACAAATATCGTCTAAAGCACCCATGGTCAGTTAAAAATTGCGTCAAGTAGTAATTTAATTCTCCGTGTTTGCGGGTGGTCCAGGTCTCTATGTCAGGAATAATCTGGTGTGTCCATCGTCCTTTTGTCGAGTTATTCCAGCGAGTTTGCCAATCTGCCATGCTTTGCGTCCTAAATGCTACTTTGTCTGCTCTGTTTTGCCTAAGCTTTGCAGATTCTTTGGCCTGGATGTCGACCGGCATTTGTCCACTAATAACGCAGGCCGCGTCAGCAGAGAGAGTGCGAAAGGCACTGCAAACTCTTAGCGCCATCAATCGGTGAGCAGAGTTTATGGCCCGCATGAAAGACTTAATGGCCGTTGCGTGGGCCCATATTGGAGCTGCATATAGGACGGTAGAGCCGAAGACTGTGGCTAATAGTTGTCTGCTTCGTTGTCTTGGGCCGCCAATGTTTGGCAGTAAACGCGTCATAGCTGCGCTCACCCGTGCCGCCTTGTCTGATGCATGAGCGAGGTGGCTTTTGAAGTTCAGTCGGTGGTCCAACAGCAGGCCTAGGTATTTAAGAGAAGGTGCAGATGGAACCAGGTGCTGTCCTACTCGTATCTTAACTCGCTCCACTTTCTTCCGACTGGACATCAGAACAACTTCTGTTTTATGATCAGCTAAGTCTAGGCCCGCATTCTTAAGCCACGTCTTAATCTTAAATATTGCTTCGTCACATTTGCTCGTCACCTCTGTCAATTGCTTTGCTACCACCACTAGGGCTATGTCATCCGCATATCCAATTATATGTGCGCCTTCAGGTTTTTGTATCCTAAGGACTCCGTCATACATAGAATTCCACAGGACTGGCCCTAGAACCGAACCCTGTGGGACCCCGGCTGTGACTACGTACTCTTGTGGGCCGTCGTCAGTATCGTACCAGAGTCTTCTGTCCTTAAGGTAGTTAGCCACAATTCTAATAATGTAGTCAGGTGCACGCATGTCAAAAAGCGAGTCCAACACCCGCTGCCAATTTGCGCTGTTAAATGCATTTTTTACGTCCAAAGTGACCACCGCACAGTATTGTTTTTTGCCATCACGCCACCTTGTACCAGCTAGGGCTTCTTTGGCTATTTTATAAACCGCGTCAATGGCGTCCAGTGTTGATCGATTTTTCCTAAAACCGTATTGGTGTTTAGACAGTCCAGTCGGGCCTTCTGTACAAGCGGTGAGTCTACGGCATATGACCTTCTCCAGTATTTTCCCTACCGCGTCAAGCATACATAGAGGCCTGTAGGAGGACGGGAGGCCTGGCGGTTTATCGCCTTTTGGGAGTAAGACCAATCTTTGACGCTTCCATATTTTAGGGAAAACACCCTCGCGCAGGCATGAGTTAAAAATATTTTTAAAAATCTCGGGCTTTCTTGTCATCGCCAGCTTAATGACGCTATTAGGAATACCATCGATTCCTGGTGCTTTTTTCTTTTTAATCTGTGCCGCGTCGTCTAGTACTTCGTCCACGCTAACCAGCGGAATCGTGTCGGTATCGTCATTTGATGCACATACTATTGAGCCAATGTCATTGCAGAATGGAAAAAGCCCTTCCACAATTTTAGCCATTAGTTTTGGGCAGCTCGGCGCTTTAGAGGGGCCTGTCTTTAGTTTATTAAATGCGATTTTGTACGCGCTACCCCAGGGGTTGTTGTTTAGATCATCTCTGATTTCGTCAAATGCGGCTGTTTTGCTTGTCTTAATAGCTTTATGAAATTCTTTTCGTTTCTTTTTGAATTCTTCCTGCAGTGATATATATTGAGGCCGCCCCCTCGCTCTCTGGTGTTTTCTTCTAAGCTTATGACATTCAGTGCGCAGCTTTGCAATTTCGTCATTCCACCATAAAACAGGCATTTTACCAGCCTTATGTCCTTTTCTTATCATTGATGCGTCACATGCTGCAGTTAGCTTTCGGATTAGTGTTTCGGCCTGGGTATCTGGGTCACTGTTCTGGGTTTTTATGTCGTCAATCATGTACGCAAGCATGTCTATGTCCATTGAGTCTTCACGCCATTTGATTTGTTGCACCTTTCTTCGTAGGTTTCCTCTGCAGGAGGAGCGTTTCGCTGACACGTCAAATATGATAGCGTTGTGGTCACTGTGTGTGTAAATGTCCGTCACTTTCCAGTTTGCGTCTCTCACTAACGAGCTACTTACAAACGTCAAGTCGATTTTAGATACACGTCCGCCTTTATTGTAAGTATGTTTTACTCCGTCATTCAATAGCACTAGGCTGGTCTTGGCAAACGCTTCGGTCAAAGCTACGCCTCTCTGGTTAGTTTTGCGGCAGCCCCATTCTGCTGACCACGCATTAAAGTCACCAGCAACTACGACTGGGGATTTCCCTATCACGTCATTTGTCAGTAAATCCAGCATTTCCTGAAAGTTATCGATGTGGGCGCTGGGAGGAGCGTAACAGCTGTAAAAATGGATGCCACTGACTTTTGCGTGAACGAAGTTACTGCTCAGGGTATCACCAATATGTTCGAAGGCATGTGATCCACAACTCCATATAGCCGCTTTGCCATTATTATTAACAGCCCAGTTGCTATCACTTTCGGGTACATTATAGCATTCAGATAGGATTGCCAAGTCAATATCTAGCTCAATTACAGTTTGCGATAGCAATTCCTGGGCCGCTATGCAATGGTTGAGATTAAGCTGGAGGATTCTCATTTTGTTTGTGCCTTAAGAACCTCTTGGTATAATGGGCACTTCCAGCTATTTAGGGCATGGTTCGTTTCAACCAAGGACCGTCTCTTGCACAGAACACAGCAAGCGTCATTTTCGCAAACCTTTGCTACGTGTCCTGGTTTTCCACATTTCATGCAGCATTTGCTTAAATCGTCGTTGCTTTTGCAATACTTAGAAATATGTCCATAATCCATGCATTTATAGCATCGCTTTATCAATTTCCGCTCTCGCACTCTGCAGTTCACCCAGCCAATTTTCACCTTTCCCAGTGTGAGCAGCCTGCTTGCTATACGCGCGGGCAGGTTAAGCAGCGCTACTTGTGTGCCTGCATACGCCATGTGTGATGTGTGTGATGTGATGTGAGGGTGGGCAGGAAAGCTGCAAGCCTTCTATAGCACTCAGTCCATTTCGGACCATTGCACAGTGATTCGTTCCATAGACAAAATTCAAAAAATTTATGGTCTCAGAATTTAACGAGTTTGATATCATTTGAAAGAAAAAACTCCAACTAAGAAAACTCCAAAAAATCTGTGCAAAAAATCAATTAGTGTCTGTGCAAAAGCGGCTCAAAGTTGAAACTTTTTTCACAAAAAAATTTAAACTCATATTTTCTGTTTTTTTGTCTATTGAGTAAAAAAATTTTGAAAATACATGGTTACCAAGAACTTTCAATATAGAATAAGAAATGATGTGGCCATTTTCGCTTTTAATGTTTTCCCAAAATTTGCAAAGCGTAGGCTTTTACTTCACTTTTAATTCAAAATATTTTTCTAAGTTAAAAATCTGAAAATTGGCAAAACTTAGACAAAAATATCTAAAAAGTATGTGAAAGTATGTTCCTGGAATTTTTTTTATTTTAAGAAGCATTCTTTCTTTGTCCGATAATGTAATTATATTCTCCGATATCTTCCGATCTCAGAAAATAATTCAATTTGAAAAGTGGTCTAAACACGTATTTTTCGACAAAATTTATTTTATTTATGCCTAAAAGTATGCAATTAGCACCAAAAATGATAAAATCTGTAAAAATGCAAAACATACATCTATTATTATCGTTTTTATTGCAAACCCAGAGGATCCGAAGACAATTTCTGTTACTCTTTGGAATAATCAATGTTGACGTTACCGATTAAATGTAAAATCTGAAAAATCTAGCCAACACATTTGGTGCTATAGCTTTCCAAAAATGACGAAATTTGCAAAATTAAGTCTCAAGCATTGCCAAACTACCAAAGTTTAAGAAAAACCAAATAGAGATTTCAATTCAGCAGACCATGATTAACTAGTATACCAAATTTTATGAAAAACGGACCACTCCTTCTAATTTTGTCCCGCGGTTTTATGGAGTCGAATCACTGTGCATTGTACTATACCCATGGGGGATGGGGAAGGAAAATGAGAGTAATATCTCATATTTCACCCGTTTTTGTAATGCGTATGCAACACTGTCTTTGCAACATGTGTTACAGCAGACATTTCAAGCGGATGGGGAAAGGGAGGCGGAGGGGACCTACAGTTTAACGCCGAATCCGAACGGCGATTGGCAGTTTTTCTTTCACACTTGGAGGTTTTGCCATTGCCTGCCAAGAGCGCACTTGTGCGATTATTGTAATTCTCATCTGCTTCATGTGGATAGCGATAGAAGTAGATGAGCGTTTTTTCCAGCCCAAGCCAGGAATCGAACCTGTGGCGCTCGGTATGAGAAGCCAGCGCGCTACCCGCTGGGCTATCGAGGCCGGCAAAAAATAAAAACCATGAGTTACCGAATTATTTATTAAAAAGTATATTTGCACTAAATGAAATTGAGAAAATTTTGACGAGTTCTTGGAAAATATTTTCAATAGTCTCAAAAAGGACTCACATTATCCTAGTTTTTCCACATTAAACTTCGCCTGCCAGGATAGTACGGAATTAGGGACTAGCACGGAATTAGACGCATTTACATTATGTATTTTTTCACTAAACCTCAAAAAGTAAGGTGTTTGGGAATGTCAAAAATGTACAATTATTCCCTAAACCATGTCTCTGATCTTCATAAACTAAGTTTTAATTTACTGTAACTTGCTTACAAAAAAATGAAGGAATTTAATGGTTTAGTTTTGGTTCGCGATATTTTTATACAAATTGCATACAACTTTTGTTAAAATAAAAACCTATTTTATGTAAAATACTGTTTCATTTCATAAAAACGACAGCTTAACTGAAAAAGTATGTGTTTACATAAAAAAATTGGCTAGCTGGAAAAGTTGCCGGAATTCCGGAATCCAGGGATTGCAATTTTTTAAATCCCGAAATCTCGGGACATCATAAGTGCTTCGGGATTGAACGCCAAAAAATACATAAGTCCGAGTGACTTTGATAATTAGAAAAAAAATTATGTAATGTGCATTACTTACTTTGCTGAAACCCGTCGCCTATCTCCCCAAATAACGATAATTTATAAATACACATATCTAGGCACACGCATCGCGATATAGTTACATACTTCATAACATATGCACTACATAACATATGTACATACGAGTATGTAAGAATGTAAATGCGCATGTGTAGGTATAAGCAAAATGTGCGCGTGCTTGCATCTTGCTGATGAATTTGCATACTGTAAACGTTACAAATTAACTGAAATTACAAGTGCGCAGTAATTCGATTACCATTCAATGTAAAAATTAAAAATAATAAAAGAAATGAAAAAGGGAAACCGGCAAAACGGATCATGAGCAAAATTATTTTGAATGGGGCATTTTAGTAGCTTCTTATTTTAATCGTATTACTATTACACAGAAGTCGAGAAATCCACCATTCAATGTCCAGGAAGAGTAGTCGCCAAAAAAATTAAAGCATAATTTTAATTACAATTAAATTAGGTTTAGCCGCGATTCGAACCTGGCCTTCGTGGGTATAGGGCTTTAACGATGTTTTAGTTTAGGTCCAAAAACGATACGAATTTTTTAAACTCTGAAAAATATTATGTATGCATGCTGCACGCAGTTAACTACGTTGTGGTTGAGATGGGCACGAATGACAGCGGCTGTGCCATTGCCGGCCGTCGAAGCACCATTTCACATTTACCAGTTGAAAGCGTCGTTGTGGTCTTGTGCGTATGGTACTACATCGTAAGCGGATTTTCCGCGTCACCAATGATATCAATTGCATGCAATTGCGCATTGGTCCGATACAGGTGCATATAATTGAATAAGTGGATGTGGGATTTTGCAGTTTAAGCATAAATCTGATTCGGGACGGTGTTAAAAATTGGCATTTGTTCTTCTGTAGTTAACCGTCTTTATGAGTTTTTCGGAATTTAAATTTTTAACTAATTATTTAGGTTTTTGCTTTGCTTCAACTGACACTTGAACCAATTTAATTACTGTATACTTTGGAAAAGCACATATGAACATCCGTAAAGCCTTGTCTGGTTCGTAGGACGAACTATACTGAATTTATTGTCTGATTATATAATATGCGTGACTACCCTAATTGGACTGAAAACCTCATGTGCTTCTACCGGTGCATCTCTTTGCCCTGTCGGCTTTCGTCGTCTCTGGCATGTAATTATAACGCACATCGCTGGTGTTTTTGTGATTGGTTTTAATGGTTTTGTTGCTGTAATTTTCCACCATGACCAAGTAAATGGATAAATTCATTTAATTTCATTAGTCACCAATAGTCACACTGCATCGCGGTAATGCTGCGTAGCAATAAAGTTCAGCGAAAAATTAAGGAACATTGAAAAAACTGCATGTTGGAAAATGATGCAGTTGCTGGTGTAAGCTGTAGAGTTTTATGAGGTGTGCATGGCGTATTGTAATTTGTTGTGTTTTACACTTTGTGCATACGGCTCTATTCTTTTTTGCGTTCGTGATTTTTCGCTGCATAATTGTATTAAGTGTAAAATTAATCACAACTGCAGTGCAGGCCTATAGCTGCCGATACTCCAGGTGAATCATACCTATATACCTATTATCGAGCAAGGCCAACGTGCTATGGTAGGGGCGGCGAGAGTGGTGGGAAGGTATATAAATATGTATCTATAACTTTGCACATTTTATGTTCTTCACATACGATTAATAAACTTAAGACAAATATATTCTTCTTCTGCTACACACTGCAAACAATTATATACTTAATACATATTTATACATTAGATTACGGGTAATTCCTGCAGAAATTTTTCAAATAAATATTTGCGCTTTGACAGTCGTCACTGGATCTTATTATTTTTTGTCCATGATTCGCTGCTCCTTGTGTTCGTCATCAATCTGCAATTTCAATTCTAGTCCGGCTACGTTGCTTACGATGTCGGTAAGTAGAGCAACAACACGGTGTGCCGCGTTGATTTGATTTGGCGCTGATAAAACAATAAACAAATTGAGAAAAAATGTTCGCGTTTGTTTGCCATATTTAAATATGAGTCGCACACAATCACATAGTTACAGTTTTATATATGCAAAGCGCCAACGTACAATATTTGACACACGACCGTAGAAAAAGTCGTAAATTGTAACGAGCAAACAGAGAATTGTAAATAAGGAGGAGATGGGGAGGAAAAAAGGCGGAGGAATAAACAACTAAATAAAAATTCAGAAAACAAAGCAAAGAAACACCACGAGGAACAAAAACAATAAAAACAATCCACCATGAATTACGGGGGCGTCATACTGTCAAAGCAAGCAGTGACAGATAGACTAAGCCTAGTGGGCCATGCAGCGCTATGCAATCACATCGTTGACTGCTAAAACGCTTTTCAAAATGTAGAAGGGTGAAAAGGGGTAGTGACAGTAGTAGTATAAGGGTTGGCAAGCAAATGATATAAAACAAATTAAAATAAAAACAAATAAGTAAACAAATGACTGAAAAAATTGAGTGCCAAATAGTTCATTCGTTGTGCCCTGGCGGTATACTACGAGTATGTAGGCGGCAGTTTGGGTAAATGTATTTTTGTTGCTATTCATGACTTCATGTGATAATTTCAAAGCGATGGGCCCTAATCTGCATTACGATGATTACTCTCTCTCTTCCCTATACTTTGCAGCGGTTCAGAAGTAATACATCAAGAATTGCAATATGTAAATCTTAATTTTTCTATCAAAAAAGTTGAAATGTTTTTGATCAATTACAATTTTATTTTAATTTAAAGTATGAAATAATGCAAAACGAGCAATTTTAGTTTGTCAATTATTGGCTTTGGAAAGGTGAATTTTCGGCTTAATTGTCCCCATCAAACTATGCACAGTTCTATCGAATAATTTGAGTGGTCTGAATTTCCTATTTTTTGGACACATTAACAAGTTCAAGAAAGCGAATGATTGCTCTTTGAACTGTCGCATAGCTTGCATTGATTTTTTTTCATTGGGGGTTCTAACCCCCCCATCGAGAATTTTTCCACATAATTTTCCACTAGCAATAGTCCTTATTCTACGAAAGTCAAACCGACTTGATAATAAATATTTTGTTGTCAATTTTTGTTTCGACATTCTCAACTTTCTCGATCTTGTGCACGTTTTTTTTTAATTTTCCCGCCTTTTTTACCTCCTATTATCAGTGTCATTGTGAATGCAACCATCGATAGTATCGATACAACCAAAGAATATAAAATGTATAGAAGGCGCATCTGAGCTCAAAAATTCAAATTTTTGTTTGCGAGCTTCATAGAGCGGGGGGAAGCCACAAAAGGGAATGAGCGGTGCCAGCAGGAGAGCAAGCGCTTCAGTTTACGCTCATTGACTGTGCGAACTGAAGCACACGCTACCAACAAACACACATGAACTGACTTACCTCAGGTAAACAATGTCTGAAGATCGGCTGAACGGATTAGCCTCGCTCAATATACATCACGATGTCGAGGTCGATCCGCAAAGAGTTTTGGAGAAGTTTTTTTCTACACCTCGCAGAGTTAATTTATTATATAATAACTGAATATCAAGTCAAGACACAATAAAATGTCTTCATTTATAAGAAAAGTTTCTTATTATTTTTTATTAACTTCATAACCTAACATGATACACATATGTCAAAACACCCCCATAAACGAATTCTGCGCACGGGCCTGGCCATAACACAGAGATAATAAGTAAAGGCGAAAAAAAGCATTCCAAAAATAGAGCACTGGGATGATGTGGGTTAAAGTGCTAAAATGCTTTTAACAATCACAATCAATACTGCATGCTGTTTGTTCTGCGAAGAAATAAGCGCTTTTTGCAATAAGCGGTTTAAATTTAAAGCGCTTTCGATTTGTCATTTCGACTACTCGCATTTACGACTTCGTTCTTAACGCTGCGCACATACATAAGATTCTGAATAGCTATTGCTACGCTGCAGACTATTCAGTAAGTGTAGAGCGACGAGCCAATTTAGAGTTTTCCCCTCCAAACTTCAGAGGCCCGCATTTTGCCTCATACCCTTAACCCTTGCAAGAGTCTCCATATCCAGAATTATTTTTAGCTGTTGTTTTCTGTGCGTTGACTTGGAATTTATTCATGTTTTCGATATTCCACTTTCTGCAATGTAACTTATATTTACCACAAAAGTCCGCATATTCCACTCTATTGATTCATCTCCCATTCAGTTCTCTGCTTGCAATTATTTCGTACGCTGTGAGGGGATTTGTTAGAACGACGTTATAATATCTTTATACCTGCCGATTAAGCTGATCTTGGAACCATCTTTGGTAACAACGTGACAAATAAATTGTTTTTCTTGGTTATAAAGTAGGAAGAAATTAGATGTTTGTATGAATAAATATGGGTATTTGTTAAAAAGTTTATGTTTCGATTCGGTCTTCAAAACCCGGTCGGACATTACAAAATACAAACGTCAACGAAAGAAAGTGGTGCCGTGGTGACGCTATCGAAGTTTGAACATAGCAATTTAAAGCTTTACTTAAAAGTAAGTAAGTAGGTAAGCTTTATACTTTGTATATGATACATTTTATTTTAGAATGAAGTTGTACATAAGTTACGTTTTTTACTTCGGTGGGCCATAATTATCGCCGCCCGTGAGCATTTAACTACGCCACCTTACACTATTTCACAATTAACACTTGGGTATTTTATATCCTCGTTTTCTCCGCTTTTCGCTAACTTAGCAATTGACATTGGACGACGTGTTTGAAGTGTCTATTGTTACTATTGTACATGTATCTGTATGAATTTCTCTCTCTCTTTGTTGTCTCGCCCTGCGTTGCGCGTGATGTCATATCGATTGTGACACAGCAACAACGTCTTGAGGTTTCCTCTGTTATCTCTTGTAGAACTGCGCCATTAAGTACAATTAACACAAAGAGCGAAAAGGCGTACACCACTTCCGCAACGTGAAGCCTGACTTTGTCATTACTTACCACTTTTGTTGGTAATGGCACCGTTGTTTCGCAAGTGGCAGTTGAAAAACCTGCTTGCCATTGTGTCTAAACTGCAGTGCACACGTAAATAGTGCAAAAATCATTCGTATGTGTGTGAGCGTTCGTAGGGAGCTCCGTGTATAATAGTTGTTTATAGCGTTGTTGCAACATGTTGCCGCAACCTATCTGTCGTTCATATGTTTCTCACCTCTACTAATGGTCATTGCGCAGTCGTGAGCAATGCCATTCCCCATCGCAGTCATTGTTAAAAGACAACAAATGCTAAGTGTGGTCTACACCGGCTGACTAATTGACCGTCCAACCAAACGGTTGCTTTACGGACCTCCGGTATTAATTTTCATAAAATATTCTAGAAACAAGGGGAGCGGGGTTGTTGCCTGCAAATACCAAGTTAAATCAAATCTAGCACAAATCAATTATTTTATGTCCTTAAACTATACGACTCTGTGATGCAATTTTTTTTTCAAAAGATATGGTTTTCGAAAAGGTTGATAATATTTTTAGCACGTTTTCCACTGTACAGGCGTTGCTGTCATAATTAAAATAGTAGAACGCTATGGGACAGCACCAATACAATATTTTCTGCTGCTAGTGACAGCACTTCTTGTCGTTTGTTGAATTTTTAAAAGTAGAATCACAACTGGTGACAAAGGTAGTGCGACCATTCAGCGCAAAAATGCATTGTGAGCTAGGCAAGGTGCATATAAGCAGATTCATATTTACGAATGTCCTGTGGAATAGAGCTTTGATTCTCCTTCCGAAGGGGAAGATTGGTATTTGCATTTAAATTGACATTCAGACAGTACAATAACAACAATAACATGTAAATTCAGGCAGCAAGAATATATGGGTAAAAAGGATCGTCAGTGCCTTTTCACTCTCTAACCCTCAAGCGATGCGGTTGCAAATGGTCATTGAAAATTTTGTGGAATATTTCGTAAATGTTTTTCAATCTTGGCAAGTAAGCGGATAATTTCGTAAAGCAAATGCGAACTTGAATGTAGGTGTTTTGTTAAAAATTATTGATGATGTGATTGTTTATGTTTGCGTATTATACATTTGGCGATGGCAGTTAAATTCTTGCGTCAAAAGAATTTAACTTCTCAGTAATGAAATGTCCGCAATTTCGACGCGTAGAGGCACATCCAAACAGCAATGAGGTTCTTCGCTTCTGCTCTGACCTTCTCGTGACTGCACGCTGGATTGTTCGTACGACCATTTTCTTGCTTGTTTGTTGGCTTTATATATGCGATGCTACACGCGGCAATCGTTTAGTATCCTGGGTCACGTGCTGTGTGCTTCTAGAATTTTAAGACAAAATCAAGCAAATTATGCTCACCCGCGATGCGGCTGGTGGCCGTAAGAGCTGGAGTGCATATCGATGGGTGGACGGTTGTGTGGAACCGAAGCCAAGACTTGTGTTCTCACAACAATCTTCTCATCCACTTATTTTCCCTCCAACATTACACTTGATGTACTTGATTTTATTTTTCGTTATTTTTACATAAATGATTGGTCTCTGGCTCTTGTTATCATATTTCTCAAAATTGTGCCAATACAGAGGTGGGCTGCAGAATTACGGCACACGCTGGGCGATATACATATGTGCGACGACAACAAGTGCAAGCCAGGCATTGGTATTTGCCACAACTGTCACATCGAAAATGTACAGACACACTGGCACGTCGATTTATTACCGTTCGCAATTTATGTACGCAACACCGGTAGCAGACGCGTACCTTCGCCGTCGACTTCACTAAGCCGTCGCGCCCAATTTTTCGTTGCCGTGTGGGCATATAGCAGCGCGCAATCAAGGTGCTAGAAAAACGTTGACTGTCAATAATGTCGTTGTCATCGTTTAAAATTTAATTACATGTCCTGATATGATATGTTTTTAATTTTTTCCAAAATCAAAGTCTGACGGGGTCAACGATGGGTTAAAAGTTTGAATAGAGAAACTATATATAGTAAACACCTGAATTAACCCTTTCCGACATGAAAATAAACCCGTTCTGTATGAATTGTATGGGCAGTAGTCCAATATATTGGACATTGTGACTGAAAGGGTTAATATGCCTATTGGCTTTTAACTTGGTGAAAGTGTTGCGAGTGAGAAATAATTTTACACGTGTTTTTCATTTTTGTTCAAATAAAAATCTGACGGGGTCATCAACGCATGTCTTTTAATATTCGAAAATCAACACCAGACGAGGTAACAAATTTGTTAGAAGTTGATGTGAAGAACCATAACATTAGATAAAATCATAAAGTGAGTAAAGATTATTTCAATGATATCATAAAATTCATGCGTTCAAAACCGTCGGGCCCTACTAGTATTTTATATTCTTTGACATCCGGCATATGCGTACATATGTAAGTATGTACAGATAGACCTAAATTGTTGTCCTAAATATTAATTGTAGTATTAATTGTTACTTACACATTAACAATAAAATTGATTTAAAATGTAGCAGTAAGCAAAGTCTGATCAAATAAAAGTCTGCCCAAGTTCATGTTACAAAAGTATTTCGGATTTCCAAATCATGATTGGAATGGGGAAAATTCGTGTGCCCATAAATGTAACAAATTTTAAAGTCAATAGGCCCATTGGTTCATGTTTTTTTTTCGTAGTCTTCCCGTGTACAAACGTTAACCCATTGTTGACCCCGTTACATTTTGATTTAAAAAAATTTAAAAATAAATACGTGTCAAATTATTTTTGATTTGGAGCATTTTCACTAAGTTTGAAATCAATAGGCCCATTAAATCACGTTTATTCACACAATATACCTTAATCCATGTTTGGATGCTTTAAGCCTCGAATTTCAAAAACACCGTCTTAGCCATCAGTCAGACAGTTAGTTAGGATAAAGAATTATATGTATATACGAGATAGGATGACACCTGGACGGCATTAGTAAATGTGCAACGCGTGGGGCAGCATCAGCTACTTGATTATGTTTCCTTGAAGTACTTATTATATTATACTAGCTGAGCCGGCGAACTTCGTCTCGGACGACATTTGTTGTTTTTTATAATGAAATACGCGAGATGTGGAAGAGGATGAGCTACTGATTAACGCAATTGAGACCCACAAATAAGCAATGTTGCTGCTAAGTTTCAGTAAAGCAATGGACTGCGCTTAAACCAGATTTAAATTAAATGGGCGGTGCCACGCCCCCTTATTCAATACCCGCACAATGCCCTCTGTCGAAAGAAAAAATGGTGGGTTCGTACTAAGTTTCATTGCTGTGCGACTTATAAGTAGTTCAGCGGAATATTTGGGTCACAACAAGTGTGCCACGCCCCTTGTCCAACGCCCATCAAATCTTATCTGTAGAATGACTCATCTATGGGACGACAAGGTACTAAATTTCAGTGTTGTACGACTTGTATGGGCGGTGCCACGCCCCCTTGTTCAACACCCGCACCATTCCCTCTGTCGAAATATATGAAAAAATGGTAAGTCCGTACTTAGTTTCATTGCTGTGCGCAAAATATTTGGGTCGCAAAAAATGTCCACCGTTCCTTGTCCAACGCCCATCAAATCTTACCAGTAGAATGAGTCATCTATGGGACGACGGGGTACTAAATTTCAGTGTTGTACAACTTACAATTTGAAGATATTCTATATTAAGATTTGGCTTGTATGGGCGGTGTCACGCCTCCTTGTTCAATACCCGCACCTTTCTCTCTGTCGAAAGATATTAATAAATTGTAGCTTCGTACTTAATTTCATTACTGTGCGACTTATAGTTCAGCGGAATATTTGGGTCACAAAAATATGCCACGCCCCTTGTCCAACGCGCATAAAATCTTACCAGTAGAATGGGACGACGCACAGTGTCGCGATCCCATATAAGCCGTGGCCAAAAATACTTAGCGTTGTCCTATTTCGATGAAACTTGGTGAGATTGTTTTCGTGGTGGAAATTAAGAAATTTAAAAAAAAATCATTAAAATTGGACCACTGCCACGCCCACCTCCCATACGAACGGAACTGTAATATTGAAATAACTTTCTTAATATTAGTGATAGAATTATGAAATTTTGTATTTGAGCTTAAAATAATGACATAAAAGACCACACTAAAAATGGGCGGTATGTCATGCCCACTTTCAAAAATATTCGTATTTTACTACAACTAAAACCGTATTTTTAGGAGGCTGTTTGCGATACTCGTTCCACGATGTAATTTTAATTGGTAAGCTTTCTAAAACCTTAAAGTGGGCGTGGCAGCTGGAGCATTTATATAAAGTGGCCAAGACTTTTCCTTTATGAATTCATGTTTAATTTTTTCAGCTTGTGATACCATATTTTGGTATAAATGTTTAGATTTTTAAAGTGTTCGTGGCAATCTGCCTACTTTTGATGATACGAACAATGTGCCAACCTTGTCCTTTATACAGCTCATCATTTTAGCAGCTGCTTTGCCGCTACTTTCATTGAACGTCGGAAGCCATACTTCGAAAAAATCACAATTTTTGACTGTAGGTGCCACTGCAAAAAGTAAATGTTTAGGTGGGGACGTAAACTATGCTTTTGTTCATGATTAACATCAACGCCCGTCTTATCTTTAAGTAAATTTATAAGAAAATCAAGTTTTATTGACCGCTTTCTGGATTCAGCTTTACGCCACACTTCGAAGAAATCACGTATTTTTAGTGGAGGCGTCACTAGAAAAATGCGAATAACAACCGAATAGGCACTTGAAGGCAAAAAATTACTCCGGATTATGTTAATACATACTTTTTAGAGTAATTTAGGGTTGGAACTAAAAAAGTGTTTTTTGACGTTTTTTAAACTTTTTTCCACCAAACTTTTGGTTCTTTGTTAGAAGCAAACCGAAAAACGTAATTTTTCAATGTAACGGGATTTCACAGTTATTTCAAAGCACAAACTCAAAAATAGTACTGCCATACAGGAAAAATTCCCAAGTTTCATTTAATATATAACATGACTATATTAGTACATAAATTATATTTTTAATTGATTTTTCATTCAGCATAAAGAATTACCCACAAACTTGGAACAAATGCGTATTTTTTAACATCAACTTTGAAGCTACATAAAACTGGAACGGAGTAAGATATTGAAGATCGGAAAACGGAGTTTTCTTAGTTGAGATATTATCATTTTAGTCAGTTTGAAACATTGATTTTTACCATTTTTGGCCACGCTCGCGACACTGTGCGACGGGGTACTAAATTTCAATGCTGTGCACCTTACAATTTCGAAGATATTCCATTTTTAAGATTTGGCTTGTATGGGTGGTGCCACGCCCCCTCGTCCAATACTCGCTCCATTCCCTCTGTCGAAGGACATGACTAAATAGTAAGTTCGTAGTGAATTTAATTGATATGTGACTTCTGGTTCCAAAGTTATCTGAAAATGTGCAGAATTCACGGTCAAATATGGCAGGGATTTTTCGACTTTTCCAATAGATTTTCCGGAATTTTCTTTTCTCATAACCCATGGAAATCGGCCTTTCCGTTTGAGCGTGATGCGCTTACACACATACATCCAATTGTTTTATATACATATATAGATTTCGGTAAAGAAAGAATATGCAAAACGATGAAGTAACAAGTATGACCCTGTAGGCTGCTGAAAATGCCACTGTTTGCAGAATGTTTTATACAGAAGGTGTCGTCAATGTCACTGGTACCGTTTAAGTGTTTGTTTACATTATTGTGCAGTCTTTGTTTATTGAAGTGTGCTATGGAAAAATAAACAACTCATCCAAGGACGTGTCAGACATGTCCACAGTTTCGGTATTTGCCGTAGGGGTAAGGTGCAGGAGGGGGCAGACTTATGTTTTAATTTTACCTTTTACTCTGGCCATTTGTCTGCATATGCGTCGCATAAGTTTGTAAAGTGCCATGGCAATTATGGACAACTTACGGCCTTCCATGCGTGCTCTAACTATTGCCATATTAGTGGAAAGTTTGCCTTGCATTGTTGTGAATGTTCTCACCTCGGACTTCGAATGCATCTACTAAATGTTCATAAATTTCGCTTATATTTTCGAAAGTGTTGGGGTGAAGGACATGCGTGAATAATTTACGTGGCTTGGGCAATGGAACTGAAGTGAGGAAAGATGCCGTTGGTCTAGCGAATTGTATTCGAAAGTCGAACGCTGGCCTTAAGCAAGCTCAAGTGTTAGCGTACTGAGGCATGCAAATCCGCGTCCTTGTGAAGTGCAATTTCGTGTTACGTTTCCACATTTGCATTCTATGCAGCTGAAGGCAGAGGAAATTTGTGTGCATATTACATAAATAAAGTGACATTTAATACTGCATGGTAATGAGAATTGTGAAACCAAAGTTGTGAGTCGGCAGTAGCAAAATGGCATATATGCATATATAAAAATCAGTAGAATTTTTATGTCGGGAACTTGTAAGAAAAATTTTTGATCAATTGCTATTACAATTCACTCTGCGAAATTTACTGCCTGCGGCCATACACCAAAACTAAACTGAATGTATACTCGTACAATAACAAATGTGTGAAGCGACGATTGATGAAAAGGGAGCTGAAATGTTTTAAAAGTTTTGAGTGCCTGTAGGACATTACTACATAGTAATGGCAATTAACACCACAGTTGGTGTCAGTCAAATTGTTGTAAAATTTTTACATTTACCGAGGAGCAAGAGAATTGGCCAAGGGCTGCCTATGACAAGGAACTGAAACAACAAGCTTTGTGGTTTTGTGCTGCAAATTGCATACGAGCAAGTGCGGCGTTTTAGCGGACACGTTTTATGGCTTACTATCTGGCAGATGTTGCGATGCCCCAGCAACAAACTGCTGGTAGTACAAATATTGATGCTCATCGCCTTCACACATAATCTGTCATATGCTGGTATGGCACGATATATGTACAACAACCACAAAGAAGCAGTACAACGTGAAGAAAAACGCGATAACTGCGTTTTACGCAAGAAACGCCACTCAACGCGTCTAGCATAAATGCCATGCATTAGCTGTAGCAACAGTTCCGGCAAAATGTGTTCCTGCAGTGAGTGTTCTCAGATGGCTGGTTGCATTTGCCCCAACATTGTATAATGAAGCGCAGCGACGCAACCGTGCATCATTTATCATGCTGCAACGGAGCTTGGCTTTCAATCTTCTCGAATTTCTTAGCGTGATGACTGCTTCTTTTAGTCAGACTGTCCGCCAAGGGTAGATACGTAGATATACTGCTTTTTTAGATATGTATGTACGTGTTGCAATCACAGTTATCAAAGTGATTTGTTTTCTTATTGCTATAGACTGTTACCAAAACAGTTCTTTGTGAGTAGCAGTAACAACAGTGAAACTAGGACAAGAACAGAAACAAAGAAATAGTGCTGTGTTATCATCAAAGCTAAAATTATTTGATTCGGTATCATATGGGAGAAAGGTAAAACTACTGTTTCTATTATATTCATTACCGTGGTGGGCCACCCCTATCTGCGTCTGCTCAGCTAGATATGGAGGCTGCTGTAGCAGCAATTGAGTTGAAGTGCCCAAATAATTGGGACATCAAACGAATTGAATGCAATTCACTTTCGCAAGCATGGCTTCCCACTCCTGATCATCTCTGCATCTTGCTGAGCACTTACTGTTATAGCCATTCGGTTCGCTTAACCCACTGCAGGCACATCGTTCTGGCCCGTGGATTTTATACGAATTCAAATATGTTAGTAAAGAATTTTTAAAATAGAAATAAACACAAATGTAAATATCTAGCAGCCCAAACAACTGAAATTTTCACCGGTGAATTTTTTTTACGGTAAACTATGTGAATTCGCGGAACAGAAGGAAGTGGTACTGGCCTTTTTTGCTTCAATGATAGGTACAAATTTTCAATCTCAACTTAATCTTCGCCACAGCCACAGCAAAAGCTACGCATTGTGCGCACTCTCATACACATTTAGTGTCCGACCGAAACCACTTTTCTGGGCCGAAACCGAAACCGAGTTTCGATTTTTTATTTAATATTCGGCAGAAACGGAAATCGAAACTTTCTAGTTGAAAGTTGAATCAAAATCACCATTTTTCAACAAACGAATTTTACTTTAAGTAAATAAAGAACAAACAAACATAACATAACATAAATACTTATTAATCAAAACAATTAATTCATTTTTTAAAAACATAAACATAAAAAAAAACACCTTTTCGTACCTCATCGCTAATATTCAAAATAAAATAATTTATTATTATATTCTAAAAAGAAGTTTATTTACATTGGTGCATCATCCTTTCACTATATATCTGCTCGGCTGCACTAACTAAGTAGCTGTTCAGTCGCTACACAATAAAATGTAAAAAATATTTCAGAAAGTTTCGGTTTCGGCCGTTCGGCCATTTTTTGGCCGAAACTGAAACCGACTTTGGGCCGAAACCGAAAATTCGGTCGGACACTATACACATTCAAACATCTCAACTTTTGACGGGTTCTAACCTACCACAGGCACATTATTCTGGTCAGAAAGTTGGTCATGTGGGATGATGACTAAATGATGAAGATGATGAAGATTTCTTTCCAGAATTTTTACGGGAGTTTTATTCAAAATGGCGGCAGAAGCGCCTGGGGTCACCCGGGTGGGTATTTGGTAAACGTCGTTTACAAAATGACAAGATTCAAGTTTGAACATGAAAAGAATTTCCAAAAAAAATTTGTTTATGATATTGAAAACTACTTGTTCTGAAAGTCAAAATCATAACTAAATTAAATATACACTCTGGCAGATCACCTTGGTGGGTATAAGTAAAGCGAAGGTTAAGCACATCCATAAAGGCAGAGTGAAGTTGTTAATTTTAATTCAATATGATTTTTGGTAGTATGCCGCCCGAACATTTCTATTCAAGAAAGGATGCAATAGCCGAGGTACAATAGACAGTAGTGTCTAACACCGTCCGACAAAACTCAACTTTTGCGTGCACACATGATCAAGATCAACCATTTGGATTTCTTTCCGCCTGATCTTGGTAATTTAAGTGACGAGTATAGCGCAAGTTTTGACCAAGATATAAAAACAATTGAAACGCGATATACTGCTGGTCACTTTGACGTGATACGAATCCTGAATCCTTCAATCGTCAGGATAAGTAAGTGTCAGACATTTTTAACAAAATAAAAGAGTTATTATAAAATACAAATCGGCATCGGTTTAATCAGTATTGGTCGGTCCTTATGAGACCGATTAATTGTCATTAGTTAAAAAGGGTTTCGGCTCCACACTAGTTTAAATAAAAACGCCCTATTTAAACCTACATAACCGGCTGGAGTGGGTTAACCGTTAACGTTCGCCTTTGCCGGCCATTGTCGTGCTTGTGCAGTAAACTCACCAAATAATTTAATTTAATTTTATGAGTGTTTGTTACGCAAAATATGCACGTAGTCAACGGTGGCAACAGCTGCACCAGCGATGCGAAGCAAGCGTCATTTTATGTGTACGAGTACATGTGACGGGTCGTATGTGCAAGTCGCGTTACGCATACGCCTCCGGTAACATTCCGCTTTGCTTGGTCGTATGCTTAGGAGTATTTGGACTGTTGCTTCGCAGCAGTTTTGTTAATTAAAAAGACAATTTAAAGCGTGCCGGCCTTTGGTCGGAGCTTCAGTCGACATTCGTTGATCTTGTGAATTTATGAATTAGTAGCCGCGCTTCTGAATGTTTAATACCAAGTCGGCAAGAAGCAAAAAATGTAACAAATGTGGCTGTGGACTGTGGCGGTACCGGAGCACATTGTAGCTGGTTTAGTGTTTGCACCATTGCTGGCTTGTCTTGGCGTGCGTTGTCTTGTCGCCTTATTTTCTATAGGCAAAGTAACTGCATAAAAGTTTACAATTGTTTGCATTGCGCGCTGGTGCAAAATTAAAAAAGCCATAATTAATGTGCTTGCCCCATGCTGTGCACTACTCTAACGACGGCTGAAAAACTGACGCTATGCTGAAGCCTTAAAAGAAGCACGAAACGCACCTTGGGGTAAAGGGTGAAGCAAAAATTTCGTGGTCACCTTTTTGGGTGGTCTGCAGTGCAAATTGGTTTATTGCAGCAAAAACAGCGACAGCAAAGAGTGAAAAAACAAAAATTGCCGTTGGGAGAGAGTGTGGAAAGCGAAGGCCAAGCAAAGTTCATTTAAATTTTTAGTCGTTTACGTAGAAAATGGCGATTTAACCAGCGATTTAACCTTTCGACTTGGCTGCTTTAGGCTACAATTGAGCGTTGCCTTCACGCAATGTCCCTTACTTGTCCTATCGTGAATTCCCTTTATTTTATAATGTTTTTTAAATACATACAAATCGAAATGCCAGTTTAGAAAATTCTTTGTATTCAATAAATGACATAAGAAGAGAAATTAAAAAGTATTATAATATTTTCTTTCCATTGGTGGTCAAATTAAAATGTTGTGTTTAATTTTAGAATGTTAAAATTTTAGATTTCTCCCATAGTCTATTTACGGTTTGTAGCCGGACAAAATTTAATAGTAGTACGATGTGTTCAAAAGCGCAAAAGTGTAAGTTTTGCACTTTTTATTTAAATACACTTAAATGTTGTCTGATGTGTCTAGGACCTAACTGGGAATAGTTATAATTGGAGCACATAAATCGGTTTATTTACTGCTAGCCAGTTAGCAGTCTGTTCATACTCTTTGTATTCGAATTGAGTGTATTTAAGCACTAAACTCGCATTAATGTGTGTGGTTGAACCTGTACTTCAACGCGTTGCTTTCGTTGTATTATTGCTATTGTTGCGATTTAGAAACAGCATACTCGTAAAAGCTGCAACAAAACATAAACCATCGAAAATTATTTAGATAATTTTCTTGCTCTCACATAGTATTGCTTTCTCTTATTCCCTTTTGTTGACCACTGCAAGCGGCGCGTTACAACATTTTTGGATAATGGGAAAAGTTTTCAGGCTGTTTGGAAAGGATAAAGTTGCCTGGAATATAATTGTGTTGAAATGCTTGTGAGCTAGTGAATTATTATTTTTTGATTAACAGCTCAGAAGGTCAAGTGGTAAATATTTTACTATAATCAGTGTTAGCATACAGGTACTGAACATGAATCTACATGTGTACTCATGCATAATAAGTAGTTTAAAATGAGACTCGGGCTCTTGGACAGTTTGGATATCGGTTCTTTTCGGGCTGTCGGGCGACTTCTTAGGTTCGCTATGATTGTCAAACTCTCGGCATGTAAGTATACAAGAAAACATAATCTACAATAAAGCTCAAAGGCTGGGCACTGGTTTAGAAAATCCACACCTTCTGCTACTATTGAAATACGCACGCAAAATATTGCTTAACAGCACATCGGGCTTGTCACCCTCGCAGCATATTAAAACAGCTACGCTCAACGCCATACTTGACTTGTTGTCGGCTAAACGGTGAAAGGCCACGGGACAATTAACGTATAGCAGCTATGATTGCTCAGGCTTAAAGGTGGCAATGTATGAACTCTCTGAGATGATTGGCCACTCGTTTTTGGTTTCGTTTCGTTGCTTGGACTTAAATCTCTGTTCGGGTACGCTAAAAACATTCGTATTCTGACAGACCATTACTAAGACTCATAAATGGGTCTCCATGTGATCTTGCGTGGTCTCCCCGATCGATCAGTTTTATATAAGTATCTACATACCTGTCGCTAGGAATTCGTGAAACCGAATGAATGATGCAGGATGCAGGAAAATGAAACTGCAACACTTTACTAGACAATGCCCTGCACTTATGCCTGGTCGAAAGAAGCACCTGGGGGATTACTTCATAACAGGCTAGTCCAGAGGCTTAGGTAATTTCTCTTGGATGCTGGACTCATGAACGAACTATGAGTTCATTAAGGGGGTACAATGGATCTGTTAGGTCGCAGTGCACTAAATAACGCGAAGCTTCTCCGGCGAATATTTTTCAAAAGTTCAGCAAGACATGTTTAGGTACGTTTAAAACAAACAAACGGAGTTACTTCATTAAACAATTGGATAATCACACTATCAAAAGTATAAAATACACAATTACCTGTTTTTGGTAGAAATTGTGCAAAAAACAATCTACATACATATACCTGAAATAGAAAAAACTTGTATAACCCATTTAAAACCCATTGTTCTATGTTTTTAAATGGTGCCAGATTTCGTTTGATTCTTTTAAGATTTCAAATAACTTTGAAGCTCGTATGTTCTGATAACAAGATTATTGTGGATCAGCACCCACGCAATGGGGCACCTACTGCTTTATCACATCAAATCCATATGTGTAATCATATTTCGCATATTCTATTAAAAGTTCCCCTCCTTATTCGATGCTGGTTTAAGGTATGCTGCCAAATGTCACATGTAAATGCAAGAAGTGCAGTCAGTCGAATTCCATGTATTCTAGCCAGTAAAGTGTCACCTTAGATGCTTGCTTGTACTTAAATCTGGGAAAGAGGTGCGGAAATATGAAAAACTTTTGTTATCCCGGTAAATTGCTGTGAAATAAGCTGCAGCTCTTTTATATCAAACGTCAGAGCGTGTAGCCTTGCCATTAGATGAGGCAAACTGCTTGGCAGTTAACATTATGACCTCATACCAGTATGCCTCATTCGCATGTGCACATACCTACACTGTAGCGGATTTAAAAGTTAAAATGTGAAACATGGAAGACGAGCAACAACATCCACGCACAGTATGTCTCAATCACTTGGTTGATAAAGGGGTGTGTGTGCACTGCGACAGGGGAGGCCAAGTGGCAAAAAATAAAAAAACTCCTTAAGATGAGGATAATAACGAAAACACAAGCTTGCATAGAAAGGAACATAGAAAAAAACGACAGGGGCGGAAAGTGAAAAAATCAAGAAATGTGAACCATTAAAGTCGCATCCTCCTATGTGCCAGCATGTGTAGCTATGGGTGCGCGAGGGAAGAGGCCACAGTAAAAAGCTGAACTAGAAATTACACAAACATTTTGGAAAATAGCAGATACTATTCCAAGCAAAAGAAGTATAAAAGTAGGAACCCTGTCTTTTGTCCCTTGCGTTGATTTCCGCTAGCTGTCAAGCAAAGTCCAAAATTGAGTTGAGTGGCATGAAAAAAGTGTTTAGCAACAATTTGAGCCAGCTTGAATACTGCACACTGGAGTAGCCACCAACCGCCATAACTAGCAAGCAACACCACCTCGTGTGGTGAGTGGAGTCAACAAAAAATGAGAATGTAAAGACCAAAAAAGCAATGCGCTCACATCAGCGTCTCCGTATGTGAGTGTGTGTGTTGTTGCCAACCAGCAGAAGATGAACGACTTTGGGTGCTTCCTTTTCCCTGTTTTCAAATAAATTTTATATGCTTAAACAAACTCCTTCTCACATCCTGCTGTGTTTCAGCGCACTCCATGCTCATCGCCGTTTTTGGTGGCATGGTTACCAGGCTAACGAATTGGGCTTTTTGTGGAACCACAGTCTACGATATTTTTCAACCAATGTTTTTATTCGGTTTTTATAATTTGCCCAAAATGGTGGAAGAAACATGCCGATGGTCTCAAAAACCACAATTATTTGGGTGTATAATTGAGCATACTTGGTAACTCTATCCCAGTGCGATTGCACTATGAAGCAGCCGCTTTTTTCAAACATTTTGGAAATTCTGCGGAATATTATCCGCTCGTATTCGACCAACTGCGCTTAAGTCGCCCTGCCGCTTCGCTCTACCACTGCAGATGTTTTGCTGAGGTAGCGGTTGTTGTTGTTTGCTCAGTTGGTAACAAAAGCAAACATTAGCAGCAGCGGCAGCAAATAGATGAAAACAACAGCACAGAAGTCGAGACAGTCAAAAACATTACCCGTTTCGTTTTTTCCATACTAACAACGCAATATTACATGTAAGAGGGAGGGGAGGCTTTAAATAAAACGCAAAAAAATCAAATAGTAAAACACCAAAAGCGCACGCAGCATTTGACTAAACCGCTATGAAAGTTTTATTTGATATTTGCGTTGGGATTTCGACAATAATTCCAACTTAAGGTGCTTGGTGGATGCTTCGCGCACAGGTGAATGGCTGCATGGCTGAGTGGAAATTGGCTGGCGGCTCGGATAAACTGCTGAGTCGGCAACAGCGTTGCCCGAAACCGCTCAAGCGTGGTTTAACGCCACAGGCGCCTTAGCCTGGTTTCGTGTGGTTGTGGCATTCGGGCATTGCGCAAATGTGCGGAGCGCAACTGGATACTATTGCCATCGTGCGGGTCTAAGAGATCGCCACCACTAACAACACTTTTTGCCACGAACACTACAACAACAGCTACTAATGTGCTTTGAGAGCGATGCAGTTGTACTACCAGGCAATGACACAATTTAGAGTCTATTAGGAGGTGTAGTTGCTCACATGCACACGTGTTAAATACTTCCTGTTGTGAGTACGAGCCAGTGGCGCACACCGGTTTTGATTTTGAGTTGGGGAGGACGATGGGGTTCTGCACACAGCTTTTGCGCCCAATGCTATATTTGCTACCCACAAGCTTTGTAACTACATATTTTTGGGGGGAGGGGGGCAGCGGGGGCGTGTTGAACTTTATTTAAAAATAACTTCAACAAAGATTTATTTCGTCAAAAGTGTCACAATTTGAATTAGGACTATTTTGCATTGAGCAGCAGCGATGCAGTAGTATCACACTTCTGGACACAACTGAAAATAAGTTACTATTGTCGATCGAAACATGAAGAGAGACCTAACTGCTTTTTGGCAACAGTTAACAACAACAAAATATATTTTGCTTATTGGTAGACACGTACAGTGTGCACAGTATTAATACATAAACCCGAAAATAAAAAAAATTTAGTTGTGTCACCTTTGAAGTGGGTGTACAATACATATTAGGGATTGCAATCCCAAACTAGTTTTACAATCCCGGGATTTTCGGGACTGAAAATCGCAATCCCGGGATCCCCGGAGTTTCTGAGATTGAATATATTATTTTCAATAATTAAAGTTTCCCTATAGCTTTAAATCTCAAATGAAACTTTTATATTAGCTATTTCTTTCTTCAACCCTCTTAGACGATTTCACACTGGTGTAAAAAACAATTAAATTTGCAAGTTTTTACAAATTTCTGTTTGTTGACTTGTTTTGGATGGTTTCTTTTTTGGAAGCGTACACTTGCTTACTCTCCTGATCAGTGGCGCACGCATGATTCCATTTTGGGGGCAGGGGTTTTGCGTACAACTTTGACGCTCGATTCCATTTGAAACCATATTTTGCACCAGCAATTTTTGTATTTGGGGGTAGAACCTCTCCCCCTGTGTGGGTCACTGCTCCTGATAGCTACTAGCAAATTTTTACTGGAAAAGCAATCAAACAGAGCTAGTTTGTACAAATTTGTACAAAGTATCCGTACACAAACGGAGCTTTTGTTTCATTGGAACTAATTCAAATGTCTCAGGCAGTATGCAATTTCCTTTTTGTATTATATATATATAGTATAATATATATTATATATATATATTATATATATATATATATAGTATAATAAAGTGTTTGTAGATATTTTATACATATGCATGTATGTGTGCGTGTGTGTGTGTGTGTGTGTGGTTAATTTATATATTAGGAGTTGCTGCGGTAAGACTAACAGTAAAAATTTTAGCATCAATATTTAAACTTTACACGTTCAAATCTAAAGGCGATTGCGAGCACTCGTACACATTAAGACGAAAACGCGTGTTTGTACACCAACACGAACATAAATGCAGATGCACACATCCATGAACACATAGAGGCACACACGCATGCTTGCACGTCAAACGGCTTTTGTGAATTAAAACCATTAAGTTGGGCAAATTTCCCTCAATTATTCAAAGCGTGTAACTGATGAAGCAGAAATGTTGCATGCAACCGTGTCTGCAGCTGTGTGAGGAATGTACGCATGCTTGTCTGTATTTATGAGTGCGTACGTTTGCAGTAATATGCGAATATGCATTTATGTACATGTTCATGTGTGTGTGTGTGTGTGTGTGCTATTAAGCCAACCGAGAAATGATAATAAATTGAACAAGATGTTACCATAAACCACACACACGCATACGTGCACATACCGCACTAACTCAAAACGAAGGCATGGAATATGTACCACCACTCGTGGTTTGGACATGCAGCAACGATGCCACGTACACAGCGTGACTGACGCGTTGTGCTTACTAGTGGCTTGCACTCGTGGTAGCGCCTGGCTGCATCGCTGCCTACCTTTCCAATCACCTCCGAGGCAATTCGCAAAAACCAGTGGACTAGTAATTTTTGCTTCGCATGCAATCACACCCAAACACCAACAACGCCGTTACTAGAACTTTGGCCATGACATTGGCGCAACACTACCTTGCTTATGGTTGGACCAAGCAAAATTGGTAGCAGCATTTGAAATCGGCGCCAGACGCAAGATTCGAAGCTGGTGGTAAGTCCGTGTAGCGTTCGAATTGAAGATGAAATCATACTGTTTGTCGCGCTCCACCAAACCATTTACGGCTTTACATCCCCTTGATTTTTCGCACACTAGTGGGCACATCGTCCAGTCTATTTCTTCGCATAATCGAAACATAGCCAAATGGCTGCAGCGCCATAACAAAGTCTGAATGCGCTTTAAGGGATTTTCGGCTTCGGGGTGATTACGGCGATTAGATGATAAGTGCAGTTGTAATTAAAAATGCTGCAAATTATTGCTTCTTCGACATTTCCCTTTGTACTCGTTTCTATTCTCCGTATTCATTCTTAGGGCCAGCTGCTGTTTTCTGAATTCCTTTTACATTGCCAGCCAGTTATTTCGTCAGAATGATGGCATAATTGGGTAGCGGAAAGACGAGTCAGCTGCCTTACTCGCACGGCACACTGAATGCACCGATGCTAAGCTGCATCAGTGTGTGCATTTGCAGTTGCCCGGTGCCCACATTAATCCCATTCGATGTTGGTTTAGTTGTTGCTGCCACATTTTGTCGCCGTTATGATTTATGTAGTGGTGCTGCAGCGTCAGCTTTAGATCGTATTAACTTCACTGTGAAGTTTTTGGTTCATTCCACATTAGAAGAACGGTCGTGCACATTAATTGCCGATTTTGACATTTTTAGCAATAGTGCTTGGTGGTGGGTCCACACCGCAGATATGGCACAATGTAAATTACGGCAGAGGCGACGTAAAACACATTGGCTGTGCAGATTAAATTTCTGGCGCTTCCTGCTGACGGAATCTGCGGGCCATTAGCAGTGTTGCTGCTGTATAAAAAATTTTGCGTGAACAATGCGAAATTCTTGTGTCAATTGCACTGTATTTTAACCCTTTCGACCCCAAAGTTGCCTGAGAGCAACTTCACCTATTTGTCATCTTATAGCAAAAGCTACGATTGATTTATGGGTTCAATTTAAGTGGGCACCAACAAATGAATATTTTTAGAAGTGAATTCAAAGCAAATTACACACATTTTACTGTTATCCCCAAAATAATTTCTAATAATTTGCAGCGATATCAGGGAAAGTTTGTGTTCTAATTGAAGTCTACTAAAACCCTGTTTCTTTAATAATGGTTAAATGAAATCAATAAGTGATTATTTTGTATTTTTCCATAAATATTAAATAATTTTTCTGTAATTAAAAAATAGTGATACAAAATTTATTTAACCCATTTTAAGCTAAAATTGTTCAAAACTAAACTAGCTCTAGAACTCTAACAAAGAGGCTTGGCGACTTCAAATGTCGTGTGCACACTTCTTAGACAAGTGTTTCATGATTTAAATACCAAAAAGTAATATCGAGACACAGGATAAAATTCGGGGTCGAATATTTTCGGTAATGAAATAATTAATGAAATAAATGAAAGTTGGCACAACAAATCAAGAATAAAGTTACAAACATATAGATAAATATATTTTATATCCAATATAACTTTATGATTTTGCATGGAGGCTGCAGTATCTACACTTGACCGATCGAAATGAGATTAGATTAGAAATGAGTTTCTAAACTTGACCGAAATATGAGATATTTTCGATACAAGCATTCAGCTGCCCTCCTCCCAGTAAGTGCGATTTATTTTTGAGTGTATCATCGTGCGAATTCATTGCGCTTGCGAATCTCCACTGCCTAAGACTCTGTAGCAATACAAAGCATAGCGTGCTAAACTTTTTATTAATAAAACTTTGCGCAATTTTTCACCAAAGTTTCATGCACATGGAGATAGAGCAAAGTGCGATGCAATGCAGACGGGTACCAATCGTTGCGCCCGCAACTTCAGCGTCATTTGCTGCATCTCCAAGTTCGGCAACTGCAACCTTTGTTTATGTGGCGGGGTGTTGCAATAGCGGTGACGGTGGTAGTGGTGGCAAGATTTGCCACAGTGTCATCTTTGGGCAAACCTCTTGGGAAATTAAGCATTTTCCATTTGAAATGTACGGCGAAAACTTCAGAAAACATTTGCGGCATCAGCGTGCAGCAAATGAGCGAGAGTTTCGGTATATCTATACCGAAACTATCTATCTATACCGATCTATATACCACTATATGCTATTCGGTATTATTTCACTAATTGATCTGGCTGTTTCTTAACTGGCTTCGAATTCGAATATTCATTTAATTTATTTTAATCGCTTTAGTGAAGTATCGACTTGTCATAGAATTTATTATTCAATGACTTAGAATTCACTTTTCTTTGAGCGTTAATTTACCGTTATGTCCCCTTTTATCGCAATATTCCAATGAAAAAACGAATTAAGTGCATCCGCGTCTACTGACATACGTTAGCCCAGTTCAAAATCCGCCAACCGGAAGTGCGCACTATTCCAGCATCGCGTTGCGTTGCAAGCGGCAGCGTTCGCATAAAACCAACGGACATCAGCTTACATGTCAAACTGTCCACGCCACGTGGAGCGGAGGGACAGATTAAATTTGTTATAGCAACCTGTGCAGTGTGCGCCGACAATTAATGTGGCACGGCTGCAGGGGTGATGGGGTGGCAGTTACTTGTGGAGTTCATTTCCACTTTAGCAACTTTGCATAGCAGCGCGTGAAAATTCGAAAGTTTTTCTTCGCTGCTGTTGGCGATTGTTGTCAGTAGTTTGTCGCCTGCTGCTGCTGTTGGTGTTAAACTAAAGTGCGAACCTGCAAAATAAGCGGGACGAAAGTGGCGCACGCAGGACGAAATTTAAATGAACAAAAACTCTAAAAGTAACAACACCAGCACATAAAGTCACTAAATTTAGAAACAGGCTTCATACAAAAAAGACAGAGTCAGCGAGCGACAGCGAATGCGTTTTGTACCGACAACACAAAAAATGTTTTATACGCGTGTCTAACGTACGTTGTTGCAGCGATCCATACTCTTGCAACTCAGAATGCGCGGCAGTCTTTTTAAGCAACTACCTTTCGTTTGGTTTTTCGCTCTCCCAGTTTCCACAGGTCTCGCATTTCCAACCACTTAGCCCGTTTTCTAGTTTCTTGGTATCTTCTAGTTGTGTGCCTAAATGTTTGCTACGGTTTTTTAATATCGTACGCTCCTTATTTACCTTCTTACCCGTTGGCTAGCTTTCACTTCCTGTAGCCAACGCTAGTGCGTTCGTTGTGCGCGGTTGCCAGTTAATACCGTTGGCAGACCGTAACACAAGGTTTTGTTGGTGATGGCACAGTTTGTGCTTTTACTGCTTTAAACCTAACTCTGCAATCAATTTGCTTCAAAACAATAACAAAAAAATTACAAAATTAATCGGGAAGGAATAGGGAAAATCTGGAGGCATCAACTAATAAGAAAAGTTTTCTGATCCCGGTGATCTTATTTCAACTTACTCCATTATTGCCAAAAATAACTAAAATGGCCAAGGCGATTGGTTCCAATGACAACCAGTGGGACAGCATCGTGAAGTACTTAATCGACAAATCTGTAGTTGCTTATCTGATAAGTCGGAAATGTTACGTGTAGGGTTTGGAAATGTGTACGAGAAATGTGACAGACGCATGTAGAACTAAAAGTTTTACAATTTCGCAGTGTGCAGCAAGCATGAGCAGCAGTGACGAACGGAGTAAAGTCAGACTATTTTTCAATTGCAGCTTTTTATGCGAGCGCTGTGTGCTTTTTACGCACGTACCTCACATGAGTGTGTGTACATACAAACGTAAGAACATAATTTATTGTACAAGACGTAAAAATTAATTTATCAGCAAAGTTCCAGTAGACAACAGGCAAAATACTAAGAAGTGCAATTAGTGCTTTGTGACAACAATTAGTATCTGTCTAGTCTGCATTTGAGTGTTGTAGCCGTTTTCATAGATATTAGTTGGTAAATATTGCATATTTTCTGATAACAAAAATGCTCGGAATTTCCCATTTAAAAAAACCGCGGTTGAGATAGGGAAACTTCGGGCATTGTGGTATACCTATTGGTTTTCTGTCTACATTACAGTCAAATTCGGTCCAAATTGAATGAAATTCAACAGATGACATATATATTTTAAGTATTGGCTTCTAAACAAGGAAAGGGTTTCTGACGAAAATTTTCAGCGATTGATGGTTGATTTGTAAGAAAATATGATTTTTAAATATTTTTAAGCATGTGCAAAAACAAATCCTGATTAAAATCAGCCCTCGGCTTACTGTAGTAGATAGAAGTTTTACAACTGTTTTTTTTAAATACTTGCCATGCCCTAAAGGGATGTGTAAGCTAAATTCGTTCCTATTTTATTATTCCTTACAGTCACAAGTACATTTTTCATGCTTTCAGCAATCCATTTTCGATTCTTCCTTTTCCCAGCATATTTAGTACTAGAAGATAGAATACCACATTACTCTTCACGACCTATATGTATACATTACCCTCCATTACCGAAATTTGACTTTTATTTAAATTATTATGAAAAAATTTATAAATGTTATTTATTCATATGCTTTATTTTATATAACACTCAGTTATTGATTTTAGTTTAACTGAAGAAAGATTATTTTTATGCCTTAACCCTTTCGGTTATTCTATGCCATATGGCATAGTCTCTTTTCAGTGCCTGTTTTAGGTAAAAAAACTTGTGGATACTATATTTTTGTTGTTCCTTAGAATAGTTTGATGTTTTAGGAAAAATACGAAATTAATAAACTGAATAATTAAGTTGAGAGAAGAGGAGTATACACGTTTTTTTAATGGTATATCTTGAGATAGTGAAGGAAGAAGAAGCAGACAAAATTAGATAACTTTTTTAATTTGACGTTTTCTTTCAATTTAGATAATTTTTTAAAAAAATTTTGGCTGAAGTATATGAAGAAATATTCAAATTTTCGTTATGCATAAAAAGTTTTATGTTTAAGTAATTATTACAGCCACAACGATGTGGTTGCTCTCATAGAAAAACACTCCAAAAGACAGGGAATTATGGAATGTTGCTAACATAACCACATAGAAGCCTAAAACCTAAAATTTAAAATTTTAACTTTCCCCAGTAAAAAGAAGTTCCGAAAGGGTTAAAAAACCTCCCATACCAATGCATTTTTTGAACAGCCGACCAACAGCATTGCTTGCGAAAAGCATGTGGTGCAAGATTCTTTACTTTTTGCGCATTGTCAACATTTCATAGTGGTTCCGTTTTTTGATTGCCTGTAGTTTTCGAGAAAAACTGCTATATCCACTGCTTGATTATACAGCAAAACCCGAAGTCACCCTATTGTCAAATACTTTTGTTCTGGGTTGGTACATCTGCACTCTGGTGCTCAAATATGTATTTGAGCGCCATCTGTCAGGAGCTTGTGCGTGATAGCTTTGTAAAAAAGTCAGTGTTTATTGTATTCTGCGAATTTCACAATGTCGGATTCAATTTACTTTTCCTATTCCCACGACTCAAGCAGTTTTAGATGACTGAGGCGTTTAAGGAGATTTCTTGGTCCCAAAACCAGGCTATGCCAAGTGTTTTCAAGATTGGAGTTGGAGTATGTGCATTGCTTGCAATAGAGATTATTCTGACGAAAATAAAATAAATACCGATGAATATTGAACCATGGCTTATGATGCCAAATTTTAATGTTGTGTGAATAGTTTAGAGTATACAAATAAGTGAGACTCTTGTTGAAACTTTACGTTTTTACGAAACACAACTTTTGTACATATTTACCAAGATTTAATTTTACATATATGATTTGTTCTTCGCAGAGAGAGGAGATTAAAATTTTTAATCTGTAACAGTGACAAGTAATAGATCCTCTGCAACCTAATTTCCTACACATGACCACGTTATGCGACCATTCGCATTTGCCACGCGTATTTAGTTTTGTGAAATATGCAGAACGTGCCCCAGACTTTGTTGCGCTTGCCCCCTACCGCCGTGTCATGCACCACTGTGTTGTAGCTTTGTTTACGATTTGCCGTTCACGTGCGCTGGCAAAGCCGATTTGAATTTACGAAAAAACATTCCGCCTTTCCGTTTGCACAATGTGCGGCAACTCCATTTTTCTCTTCGCGTGTCGCTTTTTGGGATATTTTAAATATTTGCGGTGAGGTGGTGCAGTTTTTAAATAAAATCTACTATCGCTGTTTGCACGCGCACAGACGCGCAGTCGGTGCAGGTGAAAAAAGTCGCGCGGAAGTGTTGCTGATGCATTGCTAATGATATTTGCAGAGCGGATTATCAGCATGTGTGTACAAAAGCGCAAATAAAGACAACGAGCAAAAAAATTTCAAAATGATATTGGTTGGCTTGTTGAACAAGTCGGATGTGCTGTAAACTCGACCTCACGTACACAAACATTGGCTCCCTCATGACTGATTGAGTGATTGATTTGTTAATTGATTGATTGGCCAACCAGCAGGCAAGCGCTGTCGTAACTGTAGTTGCAGTTGCTATTATCAGAGTCCTCTATTTTTAGAAACAATATTCAAATACTTAATATGTATATACACATTTTACACGTTTTGCATTTCAAATATCAATTTGACTGCCATGTTGCGATTGTTAAAAACAGCACGAATCTATGACCGACGGTATCTATTTTAAATCGGTTACATTTATTATTGTCAGAACCAACAAGGCTAATATAGCACTTGAATATACCTTGAATACAGATTGAGTACCAATCTTAGTTGATTCCGTATTTCTAAAGGGCCAAAGTCTACGCTGCTCATCCTTTTCCCCCATAAGACTGGCAGAGAGCAGTGTTTTCTATGCCAAACATTTCCATATGCTTTGCAAATACAAAATGGTTCGTCAGATATGACAAACACCATAAACATCAAAAATTATGCCAGCCTGCAGATAGAGCGAATAACAACTGTTACCAACAGGTGCTATTTCAGTCTCGACTTGCAATTGATTAGCATAGTGCTCCGAACCCCGATGACGAGTTGTTAAGGCGAGCTAAGTAAGTATTTGTTTAATTGAATATCGCACGTTTCAAGGCGCCACAGAAATGAACAATGAATGAATGAACAAGTGAACGATGAAGCAATTCTTTGCACTGCAATATGACCTGAATGCCGTCGGCTCAAGATTAGCCGCCGCGTCGTGCGGCATCTTCGGACCATTTTAGGAATTAGAACTGAATACCGTATCATATCATGTTACCTGCAACAAATCCATTTTGTTTTCGGTTATGCGTGGAGGATGGAAGTTTTAGGAGTTCACACCTTCAGCTTACCGTTAAATTGTTTTATAATTATTTGCGCGATAAACATCAACGATTTTTGGAAATCGATTTCTGCTTTCTCCCCTGGATATCTAAAAATTTGTACCTACAAATCTGCATTCACAAAACATTAACCAACCCAAAGAGCAAAGTGGTCGCCCGTGAATACCAAAAAGTGTGCTGCCATTGAGTTTAGTCTTGATGGTTAAGTACAAAGATGGAGCTACACAGATCTAGTCGGCCAGGCAGCACGCTATTTAGCGATAGCCGGCAGTTAAGCGTTGCATTGAATCGTTCTCCTGCAAGGTGCGGATGGCGAATGGGGCACAACACCAAATTGGCACAAATTGAACGCCCAGTGGGTGTTGGCATCCTCAGTGCGTTGTAAGCGATACCAACCTGCATGTAAAAGCCACATTGCGGCATAGGCCACAGCGAAATGCAGAAAAGCGGTAGAGAGAATGATATTTGCCGTGGGAATTTCGTGTGAATTCGGCGAGGAATGGAGTCACACACCGAGCGCGACAATACGGCACGAGAGTGCGGTGCGGCTGGTATGTTCGCGGTGTCGTTTCATTTGCCGATTTGTGTCGCATCTGGTATGTGGTTTTCCCCTTGGGTGGCAGACTGGCACAACTCCACATTTCAAAGAGGGAGACATACAGTAGTGTAAGCAGCGGAGGGCAAAATTCTTCTTTATCGTTGTGATGTCACTTGCTTTTTTACTACAAGTGGAAAAAACAGAATAGTGGACAACACCAATTTTCGATCTGTTTAAGTATAAATAAATTGTTCTCATTGGATGTCTACTGTAATAATAGAATTGCATTTATTTAACTTCATTCTTAGTTTTTCTTATTTCTCCTAACTTGGCTTTAAAATCAAAGTCAACTTGTGTTAATTGTACGTATTTCTATATATGTATGTACATGCACAGGTATGCATTAATCTACAAGTGCTTAATGGGTGTGGGTGTTTTTATTCTTGAATTTTTCTGAATTTCGCAAATCGCATCTGATCTGGTTATAAGCTAAAGAACAAAGCAACAGTACAAAATTAGAGTTGGACATCAAATAGTTAAATTATAAAGGCATCAACAAAATTTCTCAAATTGTAATCGGTTCAAATTGTTCGTTAATGATTCAGCTGTTCGAAGAATGTTGACAACCCATTCAGTTTCTTTAATATAACTCTGTTACGAATTGGGTGCATTTCATAAGTATTTATTCAGCCTAAGCACAACTCACAATACAAGTTGGATACAATTTATAGTTATAATTTAAATTCTAACTAAATTAATTTTAAACTGACACATATAGCGTTTTTAGTATAGTCAGACAAATATTTCAAACTTTCAAAATATTTATAAAGGCTATAATAAATAAGTACCAGCCGTTTGGTTATTAAGTGTAATAGTTACCAGATTTTTTTTTCAAATTACTGCTTTTTAATTGCAATTAACATATTTCAATCGCTAATTCAATTGTTCAAAATTACAGTTAATAAATGCCTTTTTCCCAAACTTCTTTTTTGTAATCTGATTTTGAACAAAATTTCAAAGACACTCCAACTGAACTTTTAAACGTTTGTCACAAATAAAATATTTTAATTGCAAAAACCATTAATAAATGTTTTCGTTCAATAGCGGTGTTTTTCAAAATTGCATTATGGCCATCGTATTTGTAAATGCTAATAGATTACGGCAGATACGAGTAAGTATATTCCTCATTTACCTGCGATCACATTTCTGCCTAATTGAATTTCATTTCATTTTAATTTGCCTGCAGTAGGAATTATAATTTATAATAAGTAAAAATTATTACTTGCTGCCCGGTAACTTTTCAATTCCAAAAGTCAAGTACAGTGCCCGTAAGAATAATTCTTAACTTAACGGTGATAACTCTCAAAAACTCAAACTTCACTTGCACTTCCAACTTCATGTTATTCAATGCAATATGCATTAAGGGGCGTGCACTTAACTAAATGTTCAACGCAATTGCTTTAATAATGTTGTTATAAATTCATGCTAAAATAGTGGGTTCGCTTACAACTAATTGTCATTGTAATTGTGGTTATGTGTCTATTTTGCGCTGGTTTTGCTTTTCTCGCTACATACTGTGTGCGTGGCAAATAACGCCACTTGAAACTAGTAATTGCTCCAAAATAATGTGTTGCTGTTATTGGCCTTTTGGTGAGCAAAATGGCCAATTTTCGCTGCGTGCTTTTTGGTTTTTATGTTGGTGTTGGCGTTGCTGCTCTATTTGGTGCACTATGTGATGCATTTTCTGGGCTTTGCGCAGAGTGTTGTTGCTTTTGTGTTTGTATTTATTGCGGGGCCAAGATTACCTAACCTCTGCACTAACGACCGTACTAGGCCGTTTTCGATTTGAGTTAGTATTTGGAAGTTTTGAATCTCTTTCATAAGATAAATCAAGTGCAATTAATACCGGGAGTATTACCCCTGAATTGCCCGGCATTGACGACTCATGACTGGCTCTCGCGATTCAATTTCAATGTACTCTGAAACGGAATCTGTATTCGAATTAATTCGATTAATTCGATTAATATCCACATAACAACTTTGTTAAACTCAAACTTAAAATCGATTCCAGGGCGGCAAAGCAAACAACACCAACCGTCAGCTGGCGATAAGTAGAAACAGCCCATCACCCACTCGCGCATCTACCTCAACCACATTCGATTCTGATATTCAGTGAGCATCAACAACGCAGCCAGCAGTGCGGCTAAGCAAACCGGTGAGTGATATAGTGCGACACCGGAATCACCGTCACCATCCCGACAACTGTTTGGCTGACGCGTAAAGTCCTCGCAATAGAGCTGCTCGAGAAAAAACGAAAAGAAGAAGAACAATCCAAATCAATAACACACGCGTAAACAACTGCTTGGGGATGTGGGGTGCAGGAAATTGTTGGCATTTTAGCTAAACTACTGCATGGACATGCGAGGGCGCTGATTGTTGCCTTTCGAACTTGCCTTCGTCAGACTGTGAGCGTACTTATCCACGAGCTCACGCGTGAATTTAGCTGCATCGTTGCCGCAAATTTTTCGCGCCGCCTCCTCGGAACAGTCGACCAGTTCATTGATTGAGCTGCAATTGAAAGTACAGGGTTACTGAATTTACTAGACAGTCCGTGGTGTGCAGTGCCGACGCAGTGCTCGTAGACGCCTACTTAATTGTCAACACTCACCAGCAAATCGTTTTAATATTTTCGTTTAGTGTGATGTTCTCTTGACTCTCCTGATTCTTATTTGGTTTGAGGAAGACCATCGTCTCCTTGTAACGATTGGCACATACCTCGAACTCCTTTTTGGCCATTTCCGAGCAGGGAGCATGTTTCAAGTATTCTAGCAATAGAGAGAAGAAAACCAATGACTAAAAAATGAAGCAAAAGGATATAGGGATAAATGCTCTACCGAGGGGGTGGAAACGAAAAGGTGAACGAGGCAATGCCTACTGGCAAGACTAGCTGCAACGGCACTGATAACACCAATGTAGTCGACTGGGCTGAGTCGAGCAATAAATCATGTATTGAATGAGTGTGATCGAACTCCGCCAGCGTCAGACTGGCAAATATACATACGTCTGTGGAGCTGAATTTGTTCAAACGTGCTTGAGTTCGCTTAAATGATATATGGTGGTCAGAAGTAAGTAGCTTGAAATTAATCACTTCTTCGAATTTACTATTTTCCATTTTTATTGTCAGTATGGTCTAACCGTAATAGTGCATGGTAACACAAGATTGGCTTCAGACTTATGGCAGATATTGTAGTTGTAGTTTAGAATTTACTATAAGCCTTAAATGTGAGTTGAAACAAAAAGTGTGGTCTTATTGGCATAACGCTAGTATCTCAAAAAAGATATTCACCCCCGTTGAAACAGTATGAATTAAAGAATTTATTGCAATTACAGCGTGTTTTGATATTAATTTCCATCCTTTAGAATGACTGCGACAAGGCACTGAACTGGCGTCCTCACGAGCAATGGCCCTAGTCTCAATATTAAACTTTATAGTAAATCATAAAAATTCCATGCATAATAATTACCATCTTGAAACTCTCCTTTGTTGCACAGGTCACGAATAAATTGATTTGTGCCATGATACAATTTGTTAAATTGATTTCGCTGCTGCAGGTCCATACACCGACGTGTGTAGCTCTGAATGCAGCGGACACCTTTGCGTAATTCACTGTGAAAGACAAGTAAAGAACACATAGGGAAATGAATGTAAATTGGACTTTCCTCCCGAGCCTAGACCGATGCACAAACGAAACTCTTCACTGCTACGTGTACGTAGCACAGCCAGCAACGCAATGAAGGAGAATTATTAACTGTTTACACTCTGTGCAACTGTATTTTACAAGGAATCAAAGTAGTGTTTTTACTACGTTCACTATAATTTGCGCACCTCTGTCGCTCTTTCGCAATACATAAGTACACACTCGTATCTTTTTTAGACATTTTTAGGTATCTGCATAAATGTGTATGTAGGTATAATAATGTATTTATGTTAAAAGTAACAGTTCTCACGCAATTGTTTTAAAGTGCCACATGTAGGATGAGTACATGGAGTTCTACATATGTACATATGTATGTATAATAAATGCGGCATTGTGGTGAGACAGTTCCAGGAACATACAAATGTCCTTCTGCGGTGCCCTCAGTTGGCGGCACTTGACAAGTCAAATTAGATACTTGAGATTTGTAGTGGCGCCGTGCGCGGCAGCAAGTCCAACTCTTCATTGTCGGAAGGGGTGGTGTGTTTGGCGGGTCGCACAAAGCCAACCGTCAGCTGTCAAAGAAGACATTTATATCCTTGATGCGGGCGTTGTAGAATAATTCACACCGTACAGTTGCAACAGCCGTGTCGGTGGCGCTGTTGCTAGTACAAGAATGCTGTTTATTGGCGACAGCATGACTTAAGTTACGGATGTCTGTCTGCATGCTTACGGTTCTGTTGATCTGCAGCCACGGAAATGCAAAAACGTTGCTTGGGGTACCGTGGCACAGAAAGATGGGAGTGGACAACCGCGACAGCAAATAGCGTTGCAATAATTCTACACATACGAGGTTTGTCCAAAAAGGTGACTTCAAATTTCACGGACTACTAATGTACATTCGATTCTAGATTTTTGTCCTTCCTGAACCAACGCAATGCTTCGCATTAATAGGGGTCATCCCCTGTGCGTTTGTTCGTGTTTAAAAAAAAAAAAAAGTATGTTGTTGTAGATGTCCCCTCAGGTATTTTACATATTTAGTTGGTTTTTAAAGGCATAAAGGTGCTTGGCAGTTTTTTGCTATCGAAAAAATCTATTACTTGCTCAAATTATTATTTGCTACAACAACATTGTAGACCCATGAAAAGAGCTTTTCTAAGATCGAGAAGAGAAAGACCGCATCGCTTGAAGAAGGTTGAATTATAATTTACATAAGTATAATAAGATGTCACCTTTCTTATTAAAGACCTCGTACATATCTTTGGCGGCACTTTGAACGAAGGTGTTAGCCGTCTGTAGCGTAACTCAATAAAACTACCAAGTGAATTTGAAATGGGTCAGAAAATCACAACTCCTGTTCTCTAAGGAATTATTTAGTACTTAGGTGAGTTATTTCCTTGCGCTAATCGTTTGGATAAAAAGCGCAAACGAAAATCTGTGAGTTCTTAGAACTGAATTTAAAAAAAGGAGCATGTATTGCAAACGAGCTGAACTGATTACAATTTACATGGGCTTAGCATTAAAGACATAAAATTACCAATTCATCAACATTTTGAAAAAACCTGGCCGTTTAATAGATTTAAATTACGTCGCATTTGATTGCATTCAATACCTAGAACGGCAGAATTTTTGAACCTTGGAATATTAATGTAAGTCGATTCAACCAACATCGCGAGCGCTTTGTAGTAGAGCTAACAAAATTATACCCGTGCCTGGCCGTTTTTTTTAAATCAATTCGTTTAGGTTTTTTAATAAAAAAAAAAAACTTCTGAGTTAAAAATATAAATATTCCAATGTAAAATTGCCTTCTGACTGCGTTAAATAGATATTACCGCTTCGCTATTCTCTTGGAATGCGATAGATGTATGTATGCCTATGTATTTATACGTATAATACATTTGTTTAAGTTAGTAAAGAAAAACGATACGTTGTATTGTCCGCACACATTACCAGCCGTGTAAATGTGAATTCTAATGCGGAGGGTGAAACTGCTCAAATACGCTACTTTTTATCCATTAATGAACCGAAAGTTTTCTTTTCTCGTTTTGCGAAACAGATGATCCGCTTAGAATTTTTAATGAAGTCAACTTCATATGGCTGTACATTTGAATTGCGCACGGACAGTTCAACAGGCAGTCCTCGTGGCCTTGGTGCTTTGGATAACAAGTTGAAATTTAAAGGGACCAACAAACGGATAGACTGATCGCTGGACAGACAGATACATGGGGAAAACGCACAAGTAAGCCAACCTACAATAGGGCCAGCAGGAGATGAAAATGAAGCAATGGCACAAAAAAATACAGTCCGTGCACGGTTGCAATCAACAAAAATTGACTGAACAATAAGTCAGACAGACAAAGGCGAAAACGAAAATTGGAAAAAAGTCGAACAGTATAAGTATATGGGTGAGTGTCATCAAAAGTTGAAAGAGCACTCGCACAAGTTGAAAAACAAAAGCTCATATAAAAGTAGTATAGACGAACACGTAGTGGCGTGGACAACCAAAGATAGCAACAATTGAATGCTGAACACTGGAGGAGTGGAGGGGACAAAGTAGGGCTTATTAGTCACTAAAAAATCTGTTGATAACGAGCCGCTGAATATTTTCGGAAAATATGAATTCTACTTACAAAGTAAACTGAAAGTGGTTGGCCCAAACATGTCGACCACTATACAGTTGGAAGGTGGATAACTAGTTGCTGATATTTTGTGGATATGCGTCACAGTTCACCACACAAGGTGTCGATGACAGTGGGGTACTGGATTTTGGGTATGTAGTTTTATGGAGTCGTGCATTGTTTATCAATGACCAAAATTACCGAGTTTGAAGTTGAAATTTTCGGTTTTTTCATTTTTGTCTGCTTTAGTGGGACTAAACAAAAAATGTGTTGCGACGAAAAGTTGCAAATTCAATTTGTGTTCCGTGATGATTGCCGCATAAGAGATTTTACCAACGTTTTCGTCAATTTCTCCTTTTGTTTTCCCTCCTTTTTGCTTTTTGGTTTTTCTTGTTTGGGAGCACATAAACTTCGTTAGAGTTGCCTGCCTCGAAAGTTGATGAAAACTTTTTGAATGGGACACAGCAAACAGTCGAGGCCAATGGCGACGAATAGACATCGTCAATAGCAGCGATGCGCGTTGAGAACGCTTTCGGAAAACGAGGATGCGGTGCGACAAAGTAGGGGCACTACGGTCAAATTAAGGAACAGCCACAAATTACTTGCAGTTCATGCAGTCAGCACCTTCTGAGGCTGTTCTGGGCGCTCTTCTCATCACTACCGCACCACTGTAGAAATGAGACGCCTGGCCTTCGCTAAACGATTGCGTCCGCCTGCCTATTCCCTTCTGTGCGCCAGCGTAAAAGTAAAAATTAATTTCGCGGGTAATTTTTATCAATTGCGCAGCGCAATTAATCCTCAACAGGAGACAAAACAAAATTTCAACTGCAATTGCCCCTGCTCCGCTGGCGGATGCTTATTCACAGTCGTATTGAAGCAGCGCAGGAGGACGGCAATGGAATTAAAGAAATTAAAAATACTTTTTTGCCTGTCTTGTTGCTGTAGCTGTAATTTTCGTGCTGTGTTGACTTACTGACAAAGTTTATCCAGTTCCTCCTTCTTGGCGGCACCAATCGAAAATTCGGAAGTTAAATGCAACATTTCCAGCGGTTCCGCACACTTGGTGAACTCCTCCTGGCCGCATTCCTCAGCTTCTGCGCCTGTCAATGCGAACGAGGTGAGCGCAACTGCAACGAGATACAACAACAACGAGAGGATACAAAAATTGTCATGGCATTAGGACTCCGGGCCAGGGAGGAATGAATGCAGAGTGGCCAGTATGGCGTAGAGGTGGCATGTGCCATGGAATTTCGATACGAAATGAGAGTTTCCAACTTGGATTCAACTGCACTTGCCTTTACCCACAATTGCGATCACGCAAGTACCGTCACCACCACGTTCCTCAGTTTTCAGCCCTTCGACTCGCTCAACCAACACTGCTCAACATAGTTGAGAGTATGTACCATGGGTAATAAAATCTTTTATACGTTAAATTGGCAACGATGGCTATGTCTCGACAGCAGTGGCAACAGCAGCAGCGCAAATAAGTCCAACACGAACAACAGCAACAACAACAACAAGAAAAATGTGAGTAGTGGCTGCGACGGCAGTGACAGCGGTTGACAAGGGAAACTAAAAGGCGGCGGCGGTGGTGGTGGTGGTGGTGGTGCTGGCGGTGGCAATTGTGGTGTGAAATGCAGTGCTGCGCCAAGACAACATACAAAAAGCGGTTAGATAGAAATATTGCAGTTTTTATTGCAGTTGCTTTGGCCAATAACGCTGACAAATGGCCGAATGCAAGCTTTCGAAACGCATTTATTGTGAAAGTGATGCGCTGGGCACCATGATACGCTGGGCCACATGATACGCTGGCAGACACACAATTGCAACTGTTCAAACTGCAGGCAGACTGACACAAGTCCGAGCAGACGCTGCTGCACTTGGACGCTCGATAATTTCCCTCAGCAGGGGCTAAGCGGGTTATACATTCCGCGTTATTTGTGGAATGTGCCCAAAGTTTTCCTCCATACAGTTAGTTTTGGTGAGGGGTGGACGAATTTCATTTCTCACATAGCTCTACTAAAGTGAAGTATTTAGTGTGCTAAAAGCGGGTGTAGGCTATTTGGTCCAACCTCTGACCAGGCCGTCCCGATTTCGTTTTATACGATTTAATTTTCAATGTCGCAGAAACCAGCTGTGCTTACTGTCCTGCGCTTTGATTTCGTTTTCTTGTCTCGTATTTTTATTTGCAAGTTTGTTGCAAGTTTAAAAAGTTGGTTCATCGAGGCAAAAAGCTATCATGCAATAAATCAACAAATGTTGGGGACGCAATTTCACGAAAACAAGCCTTTGCGGTCCTTTGCTTTGTGTAACTGCAACCGTGAGCGAGTGTGGGTCAATACGTTACAATAGTAGGTATGAGTATGTGTGTGTACGTCGCGTTAATAAATTCTGTACCTCGCGCCTCATATGTGGCACTGCTGGCGTCTACTCGGCAGGAAGAAATGCCCGTTTATTTCTGATCCAGCTCGAACACAAACTTCTGCCTTTCGTTTTCCATTCCAGTTTGGCCTCCGCCACCACCACTGTCCCCCATCGGTATTAATTTTTGAAATGCAACGAAAATTTAAAATAACAGTCCGTGGTTTCGCATATTCATAACAGCAAGTGTAGTATTGGTTTTTCGCTATTTCCTTCTTTGGATTTGTCTGGCTTCATTGATAATTCCGATTTTCACTTAAAATTTCGAATGGCCGCTGGCCTTGTTGCTATCCACTGCTCAGTCCCATTAGCTCAATGCCCATCGGCCCATCGTCAAACACCAGCACAGGGTGCGTGTTTTTTATTTATGAACAAACTGCCACCGCTTCCAGAATGACAGCGCATTCTTGTATCGGCGCATATTTGCTGCTCAATTTGCGAGCTCTCCCCTTGTCATCCACTCCGCTTACTGTTTAAAACTCATAGCGCTAAAGTCGGAGTTGAGGTTTTTTGTTTATTTTTTTGGATACTTTCCGTTTTCCGAAAAACAATAAAATGCTCACATGTATTCATGCAATTGTATTGGCGCTGATAAAAGCTGCTGCTTTTGCCTTCTCTGGGTCTACTTGTCCTGTTGCATACATAGCTGTGCACACAGGGCGGAATACACACAACATAAAGCGTGGTCGAAAAAGCATTTGTTAACATTAATAAACGGCAGCTGCAACAAAAATGCAACAACAATCATAACGGCAGCCATGGAAATTTCACAATTTGTTTGTTTGATTTCTGCGCATTTATTGTTGTCGCCAATGGTTGAGTGCGTACGAGCCATGGGGACATGAGGACGCGGTGTGGGCTTCAGAGACTGAGTACGGGAATGAGTGCGCAGCGAAAGCAATTGTTCAGAGCTTAAAATATTAAAAGATTCTGTTGTTTTTGTGCATTTGCCTGTCAGCATATAGTGGTTGGGGTGGTCAATTGGTCGGGCTGTTGGATGGCTGATTGACCATATGAGCAATGTTGCCTTTTTAAATAAATTAATTTTGTCCTGCCCAAATTTGGTTGTTGTGTCAGACTAAAGAACGTAATATTGCTTAAAAAGAAATAATATTGTCGAAAATGTACACGCCCAGATCCTTGATGGAGGCGTATAGTAACTATACTTATGTATGTATATTTTCGTTGCATGTCTCTGCGGTGAGGACGTTGCACCTGAGCTTTGTGCGGTGTTTGCCAATGACAAAAGCAGGGCTGAAGCCGATAACCAACCGCTGTCAATCCTTCATCACAGACTAATGTCGTCAACAAGTCGCTCAAAGTGGACGCGCATGACGGTATGAGTCATGTTGATTTCTATTTCCTCTTTTTCGTTCGGAATAAGCATTTTGATTGATCCGAAGCGCGATGATTTGCGGCTTTAAAGGCGTCGACGCGCCGAGAGCAAAGTGAAAAACCATAAAGTTGAGGCATAAGTGGCATCCTGAACGTCACGTTGACTGACACTTGAAAGTGGCTGCACTGTTAAATGTCGGCGATATTTTGAGCATTTTAAACATGGTAAAGAAAGTTCTACGACAGTCAGGCAGCCGAAAATAAATACTCGAGATTCTTTAGGGCCTGTGGTCAATAAACTAAAATGTCTGTATATGTTCACTACCACCAAGCGACCAGTCGGAGCTGTCACTAAATTGCATCTGAATTTCAGTGGATGCTGTTTGCGTACATTTGGCATCAGGCGGAAATTGCGTTTTCACGGCACGGTGACTGATTGCGACTGAGTTTCATTAAGCCGCGGCGTACAATTTAAAATGAGGATTTTATTTGCATATTACATGCGACACGCAAATGTGCATCTGTTTGGGTGCCGCTTACAAAAGCGGTCTCATAGAGCCAAACTGGCAATCATTAAAATAATTCATACAGAACAGTGTGCACAGCTTGGAAACTTTTTGGGTGCACGTATTTGAAATTGTACACGAATTAGTTTTTATTTGTGAGCATTTGACTTGCTGTGCGAATTTGTGCAAATCCTGCAATTGCTATTGAGATATACAGTGCGAAGAATTAATTACTGTTGCACGCAGTGTAACATAATCTGAATAATTCAGATTATTACATTAATGAATAGCGACAGCGACAGTGAAGCTATACAGGCCAACAGATGTGAAAATTGTGGTCCAACTTGACCTGCTTATGTTTGGGTCGTTGTAGGAAATATAAAATGCCAGCAGGAATATTCGAGAAACGGGCCGTTCGTTGAGCAAGTGTTCTAAGTATTTAACTATTTGCTTGTAGTTATCATTTGAGTGTTAATTTTTATTTACATATTTTTATCTTGTTCCTAACAAACTTAGTATACGGACGACACTTACGGTTCAAGATGCTTAGGAAAGTCTTGAAAGGTCTGCGTGTGGAATATTTTTACGGTTATGCGGCCACTGTAGCCGAGTGGTTGCGGCGTTTAACGATTTCAATGTTTAATCAGTAAACCAGTCTGGGAAATGATTTTAAAAACTCTTGCAACTTTGGCCGTCTTCAATAAAGCGAAATATATTATGTACAACATACATACGTAATATATGTACGGTATTGCGTCGCTGCACGCGCAGCACGAGGGAAAATATGTAGAGTCGGAAAGGATCAAAACCTGTTATTGGTGTTGCAGTCTGTTAATGAGATGTTGATGTGAAAACCGTTCAAAAAAATGACTAGCACTTCAACTGCCATCATCATCACTTTGGTGATTTTGTTTTTACCGCTGTTGACCTTCGCCGATGCAACCTGCAGCATCCCAACCACAAACTGTGGCAAACATAAAAAATGGGAGCCTTGGCATTCTGCACTCCTCGTATATTGGCGCAGCGTGACTCTTGCGTTGCTCACTCCTTGCCTACAAACCGCCGCCCTTGCGCCAGTATGCGCGTTTGGCCAGTGCTGTATATCGCGGTAGTTTGCTACTGCCGCCGTCGCAATCAAGTCAAGAATAACGCAATTTTCCAAGCTGATTTTGTTTGTGTTTTTCGTTTTCAGTTTTGTTCTTTTAACTCCATGCTACGAATTTTATTTATTAATTGTATTTTATGCATTTTCCTCTCTTCACACGTTGTTTATATGCAGTGCAGTGGAAAATTACACTGTGCAAGTCCAAAATTTAGACATGGGAGGGACCTACTGGGTGAGTTTCCTATAGGTATACTGAGTTGAGATCCACCAGCCGTTTGGTAAGATTGGCTCTAGTTTATGAGAAATCCGACTTTGAAGTTTGGTAATTGTCGTCAAGTTTGTCGCTTAAGTAGGTCCTAAATCGTTTCGAATATCGCTTTACTGTCTTCGGCAAGTTTGTAGATATTTTAACGACCAACAAATTTGCTTCAGACACCAATTCAAAAAAAATACATTCAAACTGTGTAATTGCGATGTGTGCATTTTTTTGCGCAGCGCTACGTGGCGTATGAGTGTCATTTAATTATAACACTCAACATGTAGCGCTGCGCAAACAAATGCACACATCGCAATTACACAGTTTGAATGTATTTTTTTTGAATTGGTGTCTGAAGCAAATTTGTTGGTCGTTAAAATATCTACAAACTTGCCGAAGACAGTAAAGCGATATTCGAAATGATTTAGGACCTACTTAAGCGACAAACTGGACTAACATGAGCAAACTTCAAAGCCGGATTTCTCATAAACTAGAGCCAATCTTACCAAACGGCTGGTTGATCTCAACTTAGTATACCTATAGAAAACTCACCCAGTAGGTCCCCCCATGTCTAAATTTTTGAGGGCAAATTTCACGCACAGTGTTATTAATGGCGATCAAATTCACCGGTCGCCTTGCTTCATAGTCTCCGCTTTCTGACTTAATTTTTTGTTGTTGCCTTAACTTAATTTTTAGTTGTTTAAAGTTCTGCATGTGCTGCAACAGCAATCAGCAAGTTGCAATTCCTTGTTTCATTGAATTGCTCATTTTTAATACAACCCATCAGTGGCACACACAGGATTTTATTTTGGGGGGGGTCCGTATCTACACAACTTTTGATATATGTCACCTACAATTTGTTTTTAACAAACAGTTTTAAGCCCAAACCCCCCTTGCGGTCGCCACTGAAACCCATCCATCCAAGTTGCCCTTTATTAATATTTGGTGACGCATACCGTGAAATCGGTTTAAAAGAGCAGTTCTCAGTTCTTTTCTCCCGCAGTTCTTTTTTTTTTTGGTTTTCATATTTGTAGTTTTTTTTTGTGGGTATGTATTTATTTTTAGGGTCTTCCTGTAAGCGCTCACAGAAATCCACGCCAAGTTTTACCCGCTAAATTGTTGTCACTTTTGTGGCCTATACATAGTGCAAACATATGCATGAAATTTTGTGTTTTGCTCTACGAGTGTTTATAGAAGATTTTAGGTGGCATTATTGTTTTCGTGCCATTACCGTTACAGCAGGCATCAGAGGGATCAATAATTTGAAGTATTGCATTATAACCAATTCTACCTTGTAAGAACCGTTGTCTTTTGAGTTTGTTTAACCCATTCGAGACCGATTGCACACCATGTGTGCAATGGATTTCCGAGGCTATAAGACAGCCTGCACACAGTGTGTGCAATAACAGTAATGTGCAATTATCAGTTATTCTGAGCAAACTACACCTTTTCAACCTCAAAACGAGAATATGTTAATCCGTAATGAGAATACGTTAATTCATAATGTGCAATATAAATTCGTAATGGGAATACGTTAATTCAAAATGAAAAATATAAATTCATAATGAGAATGTGTAAGTTCATAATGTGCAATATAAATACATAATGGGAATACGTAATTCAAAATGAGAAAAGGAAGATTCAAATTGAGAATGCGTAAGTTCATAATGTGCAATATAAATTCGTAATGGGAATACGTTAATTCAAAATGAGAAAAGGAAAATTCAAATTGAGAATGCGTAAATTCAAATTGGGAAAAGGAAAATTTGAAATGAGAACCATGTAGTATAAGGTTTATTTTTAGTAACTTTTATTATATGATTTCAAAAATAATGATTTCAAAACATAAAGATTTCAAAACATAATGATTTCAAAACATAAAGATTTCACAACATAAAGATTTCAAAACATAAAGATTTCACAACATAAAGATTTCACAACATAAAGATTTCAAAACTTAATGATTTCAAAACATAAAGATTTCAAAACATAATGATTTCAAAACATAATGCAAACAAGCAGTGCTTAAACAATTTTTACATCCCTATGTTCATATCCTGTAAAGCAAGGCCATTTGCATGGAAAGTTGTGGTGTGCTGTACAGCTCTGGCACTTACTCCAATCTCTGCCTTATCAATTATTGCTTCCAGATACTGCAAACGTTGTTCGTTCACATACTGAAGGAGCGTGGACATTAAGTATGTGCAGATTATTTCACTTTTCTTCACTTCTAATTTTTGCCCAAATAGTTTCGATTGGATTTGACATTGGCAAATATGGGGCCAAGCGCAAAACAATAAAAAAAAATATTCTCATTTCGAATTTACGCATTCTCAATTTGAATTTTCCTTTTCTCATTTTGAATTAACGTATTCCCATTACGAATTTATATTGCACATTATGAACTTACGCATTCTCAATTTGAATTTTCCTTTTCTCATTTTGAATTACGTATTCCCATTATGTATTTATATTGCACATTATGAACTTACGCATTCTCATTATGAATTTATATTTTTCATTTTGAAAGAACGTATTCCCATTACGAATTTATATTGCACATTATGAATTAACGTATTCTCATTATGAATTTATATTTCTCATTATGAACTTACACATTCTCATTTTGAGGTTGAAAAGGTGTAGTAATCGAAATAAGATTTTTGTGGAACTAATGAAATCTGTAAAGTACAGGAAAACAAAATTTGGCATTGGTTTTACTGTGTACCAAAAAATCTAAAAATTATCTGAAATTAATGAAAATGAACAATACAAAGAAAAAAAAATGTCGCTAATGGGGACCGTGTTCGAAAAAAATCGTCGTCTCGAATGGGTTAAACGTAAGTGACGACCGATCAGATAACATTGTCACTAATATTTTTACAACGGTACCCATTTGGACACTTATAGCAATTTTTTTAATTTAGCTTCACTTTTTACATTTTTGTTAAACTCTTACATTTCGTATTCATGTGATAACAGCCAAGAAAGTAACAAGCACGAATTGGCTCACCGGTTCTCGCTTAATTAGTTAATTTATATTAAAATTCATGATTGCGCTGAGACGGTGACACGCTCAACCACTAGAGACAGCATCACTACTCCGACGCGAATGGGAGGAGCATGGGAAGAAGGTGGGTGTCGATGTTTGTCTGCAAGGGTAAAAGTGTTTACTTGGTTAGCCATAAATGTCATCTTAGCTCTAAGTGATTCGCCTGCAATTTTTCCACAGATATGCCCTCGATTGCCATGGCAAGAATTTCATGCACCGGCCGCTCTTGCTACAACATTTCCTCATCTAGAGCGGTTGTTGTTTGTTATGTCCTGTAGACCTTTTCGCGTTGCCAACTTGTAATGAATAATGTAATCGCTTCGTCTTGAAATGAAGCATTGCTCTTGTGCTAAGCCCGCCTCTGTTCCCTCCCTTCACACTTGCGATGGCATTTAACCGAAGATGGTGGCTGTCGACTGACGGCAACGTTGCAACGTCGTCGCTGGCAGGATTCATACAGATACTTTCAGTAAAGCGATGGAGAAGAGAAGGAGAAGTGTTTACGGGCTTGGGGTGTGAATTTTAATATAAGATGTACGACGATATACTAATTAGTAATGCAGGCGTTATTGCATTACACTTAAATATGGGCGCAGGTTTTGTAGAGCGGTCACGAAGGTACTGCGTAGTTGCGTCTAACTAAATATAAGGATGCGGCGTTGACAGTTTTATATAATAGGATAGACAAAAGAGAGAGGCGAGTTTGTGAATATGGAGTGTGTTATGGGATAGCGGGAGTCAAAATTCAGATACAAAATTATCTATGGACCATGATTTACTGCGATATATTAGCAACACAGCAACAGTTGAGATTTGTGTCCATTTTCGTATCGTAAACTATGAATATTGTTGGTCGGTCATTGTGCCGATATTGATGGAGTCAGGCATATTTACCGAGTTTTTATTGAAACAAAACACACAAACTCAATTCAATCATATATTTTTTGATATCTTTTAAGACAGCAATATTGAAAAATGTGTAACTATAATCAAATGAATACGTTCGATATCACAAATAAGCATAACTTTGCAATTTTTGTATTTTATATCTGAATCCTGGCTGCAAATAGCGAATGGATGTTTTCTTTAACGAAAAACTTGGTTATTGAAGTCACATTGACTTCATTGATTTTATGACATATGCCATGTTGAGTGTTGTTTGTCGGAGTAGACAAACAGCAGATAAGATCTGCAGATCTAGACTGTATTATGCTTAATTTATTTGGACACCATACCAGGCTATATACATAAATCGCTGCGGAGCCTATGCCTTCTTATGATTCCCACTGAATCTAAGTTCGTTGCACCCCAGGCGAACGTTTTCATGTTCCTATTCGGAACCTACGGCATATGAACACTTTATCTGCAAGTCTGTGTAGGCCGGACTATGCTCGTCATGCCTCGCTCATGAGAGTGCTCTTTGAATCTCTCTTTCTCGTTCTTTAATCTAATCGATTTCGATGTTGCTCTTCCGAAAGAGCAACATGTTAAATAAGCTAAGATTTATTGTATAGCTTAGTTCCTTAATTTAGTTTCTTATTTATATTGTATTTTCCTATAGTTACTAACATTATGTGTTCATTTCGCTAATTAAATAAGTCCTATCGAAAAGTAAAATCACATTCGATCGGGAAATTAAGGATTCAATTGTCTTAATTCATTTAGAGGTTATATGTATGCATATTGGGTAGTGTCCGACCGAAACCGAGTTTCGGGTTTTTTTTTTAATATTCGGCCGAAACCGAAACAGAAACCGAAACTTTCTAGTTGAAATAAAAATCCCCATATCAACCATTTTTTTTTCAACAAACGAATTTTACTTTAAGTAAATAGAGAAAAAACAAACATAACATAAAAAGAAAATACTTGTTAATAAAAACAATTCATTCATTTTTTAGAAACGTAAACATAAAAAATCAACCTCTCGTACCTTACTCGCTAATATTCAAAATTAAATCATTTAATATTATATGCTAAAAAAGAAGTTTATTTACATTGGTGGCATCTAAATTACTGCTCCTTTCACTATATATCTGCTTATCATTACATTATCATATATCTGCTCGGCTGCACTAAATAGCTGTTCACTCGCTACACAATAAAATGTAAAAAATACTCTAGAAAGTTTCGGTTGCGGCCGTTTTTCGGGCATTTTTTGGCCGAAACTGAAACCGAAACCACTTATTTGGGCTGAAACCGAATATTCGGTCGGACACTCATATTTGGGATCGCAATTTTTGGCCATTTTGCCATTTTCGGGATTGAAGTTCGAATCCCAGGATCCCGGGATTCAATCCCAGGATTCATATAACAAATTTTTAAAATAAAAAAATTTTCCCAAATTGCATAAATACGTGTTTATCATATAGTTTCCATAAAAATGGACACAGTTTAATCACATTTGGGTTAATTTCAAGATTTTTTATCTTGAGTTAACTTTAGACATTTTCATTCAACATTTAACTTCAGTTTGATAACATTTCGTTTTATCCAAAAATAACATTTAACATACTTATTGATTTGTAACATATGTATATCATTCATAATGTGCATATATATGCATATTTGATAAAAAAATAAAATATTTCATTTGTTTGTACTTTTAATTTTACTTCGATTTCGATAAAAAGCGTTTTGATTAATGAAAACTGAAATCTTAAAAATATTGGGGCATTACATTTTTTGTCTCCTAATCTAGAGCAAAATTTATTGAATTTTTCAGATTCAACACTTGTTTGTTGAATTCTTAGTAAATAATTATAAGCCTTTTGCAAAAGACGCCCTCTATCACTTCCAAAAAAGGTAAATTTCTTTTATCAAAGTCTCAGATACGGAATTGAATTTTTTTGGCGTTAAATTTATTTCGTCTGAACTTTCCAAAATATTTTTAATAAAGTAAATATGACAAGTTAGCAATTTCATTTAAATGCAATCCCGAAAATCTCGGGATTAGAGAATTTGAATTCCGGGATTTTCGGGACTGGAAAATGTCCGGGATCCCGGAATCCTGTTATTGCCTAATGCCCGGGATGCCAAATGTATACTTATATATTTAAGTAAAAACATAAGTCATGCTCGGTTGGAAATAATCCGCATATATTAAATTATGTACGACTATGTTTTCATAACATCCATAACTTTTTGTAATGAGCATATTCTTTCCACATTGTCGTTATTGTTCGTATCGCTGTTTTGTTATTGTGCTCTTTGAGTGCGTCTTTGAATTTGTTCTTGTTTCTAAAAATATGATCATATTTTTTATTCGCTGCGTGAGAAAATAAGGGGACACGAAAATATGTTGCGATTTGTCGTGCTGCAGCCTTGCGACTGCAATTGTCGCGCAAGTGCTTGTAGTCCGCAGCTACCTCCCTCCCTTCACCTAATGAGTATTTCATACGATTTCAATAGTGGCATCTTTTGTTTGCTTTGAAGCGATTACCAGAGTACAGTAATTGCAGAAAAAAAGCCGAGCCGTGCAACACAGCCTCCTCATCATCAACAACAAACACAGTCGTCACCGCTGCAAACGCCTAAAGTGTTGCAAGAATTAAAACTGTGTGCCGCTTACATGCTTCGGCATGAGCGCGTGAACACAGCGCCAGCTAACAACAAGCAGTCCACGTTACCGGCTTTTGCAGTTCGGAAGTGGCGTAGCGCTGGTACGGAAAAGTGGCGCTGGAAAGCGCATAAAAAGGGACAAGCGATGTGGAAAGTGTCAGTGCAGCGACGGATGCGGTTGCTGTGGCTGTGGTTGCGCTTGCGGTGGGGCTGTAGACTGGAGGGTAAAGTGAAAGAGTGGGTGGCACTGGCAGTACGGGTTTAGATGTGGAAAAGAGCGAATGACAGTTGGCCACGCAGCAGTGAAGCGTGATTTGTCTTTGCCGGCTTGGGCTTGTAGGGCGGCGGGATGTGCGGCTGTAGGTGGTTGCTAGGAGAAATGTTTGCAACGTTGTTGTTGCACCCAGCATACAATAGTAACGATGCGAGTATGCAAACAACCAAAAGTTACTCAAACAAATTTCAATTAATTAAACTAAATGGAAATGCCGGCGTTGGCAATACTGATGGCAGTGATGCAAGCCGGGGAAAATAGTATTGAACGGCAGTGAATGGAATGAAATGAAAACGAATGAATGAATTAAAGCCAACATATGGCATGAAAGCCGGCAGGGGTTAAAGAAACATTTGCGCTTGAAGAACAGCAATTCGAGTGCGTTTTTGTATGCACAGCAAAGGCGACGCAGTAACTGAAACTGAACGCGACGAATGCAGATTGAAAGTTTCTGCCATTAGATACAATTTTAGATGCTACATTTGTGGCTGCAGATGTGCATACGCACAGATGTCCGCTCAAAAGCAATCGATTTTAATTTAATTAATTGCCCAACACTCGCTCTCCAGCACCCATGCGCCACTTGCCGTTTTATTCTCAGTTTTAGGGCCGACGCGTTCTTGAGATGTTACATACGGATTGTTGCTGACACTGTTGTTATTGATGTTGTTGTATCTTTTGTATACTGCCTAGAACAGACAGTAACAAAATAAACGCCAATTAAACTGTTGCTCACGTACACACGCTCCAATAAATTGAAAAGAAGAAACCAAGTGGCGAGTTCCCGTCTCATCGTTGTAGCTGCAATTAGCCTCACATACATACGTATAGATGTGCATGCACTCGTATACTTACTCACGCTCGCATACATATGTAGATGTATGTATGTAGAAACATGTGACACATGCGTATGCACCAGCAACTGCGACAACACTTGGTGCGGGGTAGTGCTCCTGTAAGTCGCAAGACCAGATTTCGTAGCCACAGCTTTGTATGTGTGTGTGTGTAACCATTTACTACAAAATGCAGATTAGTTGCCGGTTTGCTGCTGCTGCCACTCGCTTACTGGGGCTGACTCTGCTGCTTGTACTAAATGGTTAGTTGGTTGGTCGTCTGGTTGGCTGGTTGGTTGCTTAGTTGTTTAGTTTGATTCTGCAACTTGAATCTCTATTGCATCGCTCATTCAGCCACTGCATGTCGCCGCAAAACACAGCTGCGCATGTGCAATCAGGCTTTTATTCGAGACTTTTTGTTTTCAGAAGCATTAACAATTTTTGTTTTTCTTGAATAACTTGCTAAAAGTTCCACAGAAGTTAGGCCTTGTTCATGTTTGTGGAGACCACTTTAGCGTTCCGAACCACAGCTCTATTATCTCGCTGGACAGCAAAACTAGTAATTAAGTGCGAACGGGTTGCATGGGCGGTACCCCGCCCCTCGCCAATTAACAAGAAAATATATCCTGAATATATAAAGACTGGCAAAACCTTAATAACAATTGCAGAAACTTAAAATAATTTTTTTATTTCATTCGTTCTTGTGTCAATTGTAAACTGTATTTTACATTAAAATGTCTGTGTTACTTAGAAACAACGTACCGCTTGTCAACAAATAGATAATATTTCCGATTTTACTGTGTGCACAATTTCTTTCTACACATTTTAATGCATGAAACCATACAATTTGGCATCCCTAACTATGTATAACGAGCAGCTGATTTGGGGCTATCAGTAAACTGAAGCATTACAAACTAAAAAATATCCTACCCCCCGCTTCAACTACAGTCGCAACTTCACACTGATTTGTTAAACTGCATTTTACTTTTGCCAGACTGTTACCCCGTTTATATTCTATTCTATTCCACCCCGTTTATACGATAGCTCAAGTCGCTATGAGTCAATACGCATCCACTCAATACAGTCGTATAAACACGTTTTCAAACCGCTTTGAACATGTTAAGCTATCGAGTCAAAGCGCTTATCAAATGAGTTCTTAAATTTTCAAGTCGCTTCGAAAATCCGTATAAAGTGCTTTGAAAATCAGCTGATGGTGATGTACTCAGTTTTTTGAGCATTTTCAACTGAAAAACAAGCAACACTAACAGCTAATTTTCATTCAGACGTCAAAAAAATAAGAGAAACGAAAATATAAAAGCATGATTTTCAAACCGTCTGCAGTCAATTCGCTTCTGAAATCGATGTATAAACACCTGGCTCGAAAGCGTATCGAGTCAATGCGAATCGACTGGGACCGTCGTATAAACATGGTATGTAGCGCCTTTCATTCTGTTCCTGCTTATGGGCCAGTTACCCGAGACGCATAACTTAAACTTACAACCGTAAACTTAGAAAATTTAAGCGATTACCCAAAACTTAGTTTTCGTAAACATAAACTTAGAAATCAGCTGATTTTCCTTGTTGATAGAGAGAAAGATATTGCTACTCAGTTTTTATACATCTGGTGCACAAGCAAATTAAATCTTTTCACGACATTTTTTTACTTTTATCTGAATTTATGGGCATCGAACGACATAAAATATTAATATATTTACAAAAATAATAACAATTTCATTCCATTTTGTATATTTAACAAAATCTGGTAATTTTTTCATTTTCCAATTTATTCAGAGCAGAGTGGCAACATTTCCCTGAGCAAAACGATCAGCTGATTGCGTTTTCCGTAAACGTAAACTTAGAAACCAAAACGAAACATATTTCTAAGTTTACGGTTAAGTTCTAAGTTTACGTTCTACGTCTTGGGTAACCAGTTGTACAGCTTTCGGGTATGGCAGATCGTGTCAGCTTACACTTCAAACTAAGTTACGTCTCGGGTAAGTGGCCCATTACAGTCCTTCCACTGCTCGACATCTGTATGTTGAATACAATATATCAATTACTATAAAACTGAAGAGTATTGTACTTAGCAGTCTGCGGCTCAATGCGCACATGAACATACATACAAAATTAAATGCATAATAGAGAGATTTTAAAGAGTTAAAGCACCAAATACTGATGGACACGTTGAAAAATTGTGCCTCGAGCCTAGGGGACGCCATTAGAAGGTTGCGTTTGGAAGCCTGCAATGACGCCTACTTCTACAAGGAAGTAGAAGTCTCGATGACCACGACCGGAAAACTGTTAGAAAGGGGCGAAAGTATTGTGTGTTAAACTTTTTCCACTTACCTAAAAATAGCGCTGCGACAGAATACCAAGCATTTCCAGTGCCGGTGCTGCGACTGCGGTTCGGACCTAAATTCATGTTCACGGAAGGTTTCAGCATTCTTATTATGGCACTACTCTCTGAATTTTTTTGGAAGTGGGCGGGAGTCTTCGTAGCGCGCCAAGATACACGTCGCACGTAACATCCGCCAAATGAGTCGCGTAAGTTACAACGGCAACTTTGTTCAGACAAAAAGTTGATTATGTGGCACTTTCTGTCGCAATCGTGATACGCTAGCTCACTTTCTACGTAATAGAAGAAACGTTTTTCAAATATCGTTTCGAGCAGTGTAAATTTGTAATAGTCTACATATACATATTGATACGCTTTTTCATACCCCTTTTACGCCTCTGTTTCTGAACCGAACAAATGTTCTTACCAGTAGAAAGAGTACCTCTAGTTAATGTGCGGAATCATAAAGTTGTTTTAATTCAGTTCAGAAATATGAGTAAACGATGAAAATTTGTGACTATCTACCCCTTCTTATACCATGGCGCTTAGTTGCAGTCGTATAAATTCCAAATGGTCAAATTTGGACCCCGGGACAACACTATTCACAATAATTATAAGATGAAGCTGCTAATTTCTTGAATATTTTCAATATTTCGTTAGCTTTTTTAATACCCACAAATTAATATGTACCTATATTAATATATTTAATAATAATTAATTGACTGGCACGACAGCCCGCTTACGCGAGACTAAGGCCTAGCTTCCCGCAACCACCCGTGTTGTGCGTGTGAATTTGTACGCGGGTGGAAGGGACCTACAGTTTTATGCCGGTTCCGAACGGCAGGTTGGGAGCTTTTTCATAAGCAATTTATATAATTAATAAGCAATTAATATATTTACATGTATTTAAATCACAAAAATAGAACAAAAATATATTTTTTGGGGCAAATGTAGTATTACGTGCGAACAGAACTTTTGAAACCGGGCAAACAGAGTGAAGCCAGCTATATGCGACTTAGTGCGTCGGGAACATAAATTTTTTCCGGATTTCAGTCAAAATTGTATGGTATTTAGTTGACTGGAAGCGGAGTTATTGCGTCAAAGTGAAAGTATATTTCCGTCATCAGTACGAAAAAGGGTTTGTCTTAAACTTGGTAAAAATCGTATCGAAACATGCAATTGATGAACCAGGTTTATGATGATGATTGTTTATTCCGTGGCAGAGTTCATGACTTATATACGTGATTTAAAAACAGTCCTGAGAACATAAATTATGACCAACTTGTTGGCCAACTGAAATCCGCGATCATCGCAGAATTCATCAAAGCAGTGCGTCAAGATCAGCCAAAATCTTCATTGAAATTCTTGAAATTGGAGTTAAGCTTCTCAATAACATTATTATTATTATTATTGATGGGGATAATGCACTGCGACCTAATAGATCTATTGTGCCCCCTTCTTGGACCTCAAAGACTGTCAGTGAGTCCAGTATCCAAGAGGAATTTTAGTATGTTTCCTAAACCTCTGGATACCCAGTCTGCACCCGATATGATATGGTCTCCCAGGTGCTTCTTTTTCTTATGCATGAGTACAGGGCATTTTCCTAGTATATGTATTGCAGTCTCGTTTTCCTGCAAGCAGAACCTGCAATACCCGTTTTCCGATAACCAGCTTCGAATGCTCTAGACCTGGTTGATTTTCCCAGTATTGATTCCTTCTGGTTATCTCGTCCTTTCTCAGTAGGATGGAGGAGGCTCCTTTTCCCAACCCACAAAAAGGTTCAGGGCCGACAAAGGGTGTGGAAGCTCCCTTCCTTGCCAAAGCTGAACTTCGGTGAGATTGTGTCCCTCGGTATTGCGATTTCAGGATGCTGATGCGTGAGAGTATCAATCCTCTTACGACTCAGGAATCCCTCAGCCCCGATATTAACATCAGTCATCTGTAGGAGAGCCCTCTTCGCTGGGTCTGTATGTATAAGTGAAGAGGTGTAAGTTCAAGAAGAACCTCCAAGGATGCTGTTGGACACGTTCCCATAGCCCCTGTTATGCAAACGCATGCCAGTCTTTCTAGCTTACTAAGCGCCTTGATAGTGGTCGCCTGGCTGGTCTTGCTTACCAAGACAGCCGAACCATACGTTGTCATGGTCTTACAATCGCCGTGTAAATCCATCTCAGTATAGTCGGAGTGCAGCCCAAACTTTTACCTGATATGGACCTACAGGTCATGAAAACCCTCGTGGCCTCCCTTATCGTTGCCGCTAAGTGTCCTTTCCAGAGAAGTTTCTGATCTAGTATAACGCCTAGATATTTCAATAACATAAATTTATCGCATTTTAATTGAACATTTGGCTATCGAAAAGTGTCTGTACAGTTTGTTCTGCACAAGTTGACTGACGCCACCTCCTCGAACGACACTTATGAATGATTTTTGGACTGAAAATCTCATTTAACCACAACCACTCCTCAATATTCGCCTGATTTGGCACCGTGTGACTCACCTTTTCGGAAAAATGCATTTGCCGATGAATCAGAACTTGGTACGTGGAACGTGGTTTTTATAAAAGTATTATATTTTAAGAAATTTAAACTACTTTTTAATCTTTCACAAAAACTACAATTTTTCAGTGTCAGAATTATTATTTGAGACACGAAATATAGATGTATGTAAATTAGAATAGTGACAACGTGCTAGTTGTAAATGCTCCCAACCGATCGTGATTTGGAAAGTCCGAATACTTCTGCGACATGAATTCAAGCCGATATTTATTTGATTGGTCTTTTGCTTACTGCTACAATTGCATACTTCTGATCAAATAAACACTTATATTTTCATTTAGACAAACCGCGCGTGAGATTTTGTCAAAATGTTCTTTTTTTCTGGGTTGGTATATCTGCGCTCTGGGGCTCATATTTTTATTTGTGCGCCGCCTGTCGGGAGCTTGTGCGTGATAGCTTTGTAAATATGTCAGTGTTTGTTGTGTTCTGCGAATTCCGCAATGTGGAATTTAGTTGACTTTTTCCTATTCTCACGACTCAAGTTACCACTTCGCGGAAAGCGTTCCTAAATTCAGCCTATTTTTGAGAAGTGTTTTCGAAATTGGAGGAAGCGTTGGAATATATGTATTGCTTGCCAGCCCTGGCCCGGACAAAATTCCGTCTCCGACCTTGGGGCCCTCTTTTCTGGATGACGTGGCTTACTTCAACCTTAACTGTATCGCCCGTCTTACTTACTAACTACTTTATATTAAAAAAAATCCCAGACCTTTTATCGAGCATAGAGTATATAGACTACATTATTTAGCAGCAGCATTGCTTTCAACAGTGCATCGGGATCCTATAACGGTCACAAGCAAATGCAGGTTGTAAGACTCCTAAAATTCCTCCTCATGTGGAAAATTAATGTGGCAAATAAATTTAAATCATTTTAAGTTCCCTGCAACTACGGCAAAAATGCGCTGAGCTTCAAGAAAAACTTAAAAGTTTCATAAATTATGACAAATCACTACAACGAACAAGCTACTGGTTGCTATCAGCACCGCTATCTGCCGTGCCCAGCTGCAATGGTCCGTTTTGCAGTACCGTGGAACGTGGCTGACGGCAACATTCATTTTCATTAACTTGGTCACAATTGATGGGCACGAGGAAAACACTTGCTGCTTGTTAAAGTAGGATTCTCGTCCACATTTAGTACGGCGGGAATACGCATTTGCTTTTAATTGGGACTACGCCACTACAATCAACAAGTTGGCGAATTGGCTTTGAAACACAACACATGTCTACACTCTTATGGTCATATTTCGCAGTTGAATTATTTAAAAGTTGGGCTGCCATACACACGGGTCTACATACGTGTGCTTGTTTATATAGACGACGAAAACCTACCTAAGGTACCTAGCATATTAGCAACGGTTAAGCGTAGCCCACTACCAGTTTCAACGAATTCACTATAACTAATATTGCTTTTTATGCTGCAAGTACGATTTTGTAATTTACAATAGGCCACTGCATCCAAGATTCACTTAATAGCAACGCTTTTGTTTCTTCTGCATGTACTCATTAAAGCACACATAACTCGTCCCCTTTGTATGATCGCTCGTGCACACATTGAGTGAATTTAGTAAAATGTTATGTTTCCGTCAGCTAACAACACTTGATTGCATGTTGCTCCTTGTGGAAGAATGTTTCTTTCTGTTTTTTTTTCGGTGCAGTTACCTTGTGTGCTTATGTGTTTTCCCTGGACTTTCGAGGCGCCCTACTTAAGTGTTTGCATTTTCGTGTTGAAGTAACGTTAAAGTGAACTTGGGAATTCAGTAGGCGTTCGGTGTTGCCATATCAGAATTGTTTACATCGACATCTTACAACCTGTGCCTTCCGCTCCCATTTCTCGTGTAAGAATTTTGCTTCCCTCTTTTGTAGAAAAGAGCCACATTCACACCTTCCTCAACTCACGCCATAAGTGGCAATATTGTTCAATGTTTGCTCCATATCCATTGTAGGTTACACATACTTTCACAAAGGTGCCAGTATCCCTTCCATCCTCTGTTTCATCTGCACCGATGGGCTGTTTTGCCTATTCCGGGCTGTCAGATTTCATTTTCGCCACTTTGCGTTAAACCCTGCGTTCAACTCCCAGGGTGTGCAAAGTGTTCACATCGCAGCAACAGCTTTCCTGCAGCACCCCACAGTAACCATGCCCAGCGCTCAGACAGCGATGTTCATAATCAAAGCAATCATCATTTGGACACATTTAATACTTTTGTCTTATCCCTTTGAGTGTCAAGCTGGTGCTGGTAGCGTGACAGCACCAACAGCAATGACAATAGCACTCGACTACTCGCTGATGCGAAGTTTTTTCGGTCTGCTGCTGATGCTGCTGGCGTTGGTCTTGCCTTTTTTGTCGTCCGCATTTGTTTTAAGCGTGCTACAGCAATACCCCCACAGCGGCAAAAGTTCAACAACTCAGAATACTCCCAGAAGATACGTTTCGTTTTCGCGGCAATTGAAATTTATGGGCGTGCCGCTTCTACATACTTGTGAATGCAAACGTGAACACACAGAGGAACATTGTGCGCGTTGGAGCACTGCGGCTTTATTTGAAATAAGTTTTCTTCGCGACTTTCATTAAAATGTTAATCGCTGGCTCGAAATCGGCATAAATGTTTCGGCGACTGCTGTTTGCGGTTTGTTCTCTTGTGTATGCTCTGGTCAGTGGCAAATCGACACAAACTCTAATTCGCAACGATTGTCCCTTGGCGTAACGCGAGTACCCCTTGCGCTTTCGCTACACAACTTTAAAAATTTCAAATTTCAAATAAATTCAAATTTCAAATAATGTGCTGGATTTACGGACACTCGAATTTTATTAGCAGTGTAATTTGAATTGTTAATTAGCCTAACTGCCCACTGCCTAGGGAAATACTAATACTTTGTGAAATCGGATTGTTATTGTTTTCATAGAAAAATTTATTTCGAGAGAAGTTTACCGATAAAAATGTTGAAGAGAGAAGCATATTCTACTGAAATTGAGTACAGTATTCCAACTGTAATTTACACTTATACTAAAATTTTTGCCATATTTCGGTCCAGCACTTTTCATTTTACAGATGTTCTTTCAACTTTCTTACTTACAACCTACGTAAAATCGATTATAACCTTTTTTATTATTCAAAGTATATTTTTTCACAGCCGTTATTAACTAATTTAAAAAATTAATGAGTGCATTCTACATCGAAGAATTCATTAAGTGTTGCAACGATCATATAACATATTTATTGAAATGTGTTTTAATTTTGAAGTGATCGAAACAATTAGGTCAGCAATCACATGAGAGAATGTTGCAGGAAGCATAAATTCAAGATATTTATTCAATGGCGCACTCCTTAACTTTGAAAGTTTGTCATTGTCAATATTTTTATTAACCCGAATTAGCCCACGAAAAATTTGTTTGAATTTCAAAAAGATTTTTTAGGAGCATACTCTTTATATGCAAAATAAAAAAACTGCATCATTAGTTTTTTAATCCTGCCCATAGGACGCTCGGAATGTCCTGTTGCAATATGGCAACAGGCACAGAAAACTTCAAAAAAATATCACAAAACGTATTTTTTTAGAGTAGCACACTTATGGGGCATTACTCCCTTCTTCAAACACTTAAAAAAACGCATTTCATTACGCGATCAAGATGATAAGTATATTTTTTAAGTAGGTCTAAACTTACTTATTTTTTCATGCCCCTTTTTTTTGCACTCAACACTATGTCTTCACTTTACGATGCACTACTTTATACAAACAAACACGCACTGTTACCCAAATGATTTTAAGTGAAAGCAGGATCAATTCTGCGTTCAAAATGTGTTTCAAAGTAACGGTATCTATATTCGTTTGTATGTTATGATCGTTTGCAAATATGTCTATCGTACGTTGCCATATGGCAACGCTGGGCTAATTCGGGTTAAGGTCCGATCAATTAAAGATTTCACAATCCATTTTGATGCTCTCAGCGTATAAAAATAATAAGCGTATAAAAATAATAAGTCAATATTTCAATTAAGATAAATTTAAACCATGCAGCCCTGCACGTATATACAGATATTAAATAAATACGTTTTTGCGTTTGGAGAAAACTGTCGCGCACAAAAACTTTTTAAATAACTCTCTGTCAACGACTGGTCCTCCAATAGCACCTGATAACATTCGACTAATTGATTAAATTGACGGCCCTAACGGAAGAATAGTTGGAGAAGAGAAAGCAGAGCGAAGCAAACCAAACGAAATACAGTCGTGTCTGGGTATAGTGAACACCTCGATGTAGTGAACACCCAAATTTTGACATGGAGCCTCTAAATCATGAACAAAATTTTCAAGCAACAAGCAAAAAGTGTATTTTGAGCAAATAAAACGAGTTTTTGAACAAAAATGTTAACCTTGATATAGTGAACAACCTCAATACTGTGAACAGGCCTTGCAATAATTAGTTCACTATATCCAGACACGACTGTGTGCCGAGAATTTATTTTTGCTAATTATATGTGCATCTCTTTGTTGAGACACAAAGTTAAATATACAGTTAACATTTGAGAGACAATTGAGAAAATGATCAGACAGCGCGACCAATACGAATGGTATTTTTCGGTATAACACTCACACATCTGTAAAGGAATATTAACCGCAACTGGGGGCTGAACTTGAGTTGCCCATTTCAAAGTCATTGCTGCCGTCGGCGCACAAGCGCTGGTGTCACTCGCAGTGAACCAATTTAATCAAGGCTCTTTTTGGTTGGGGTAATGATGGAACTACCTTACTCTAGTGGAGGTCACCCTAAAATTCCGCCATCTAGCTAGAGTTACCAGACTCCAAAAATTGTGAATTTTCCGGAGGTGGAAAATGTGGCGAAACGTAGTGGCCCTAGAGCCTCACAAAAGTCTGCCTCCTAACTCACCTGTTAACAATACATCTTTTGTTCACGTGTTTAGCTGATCACTTTAAAAAGTATGAAAAAACGCTACCATTGCCGCCTAATGGGTAAAAAATACCCAATGAATATCTCAGCAACGTGCAGAGATAGAAAGCTGAAATTTTGTTTCTGATCATTTTGGGTCAATTCCATCGTCGTGTATGAAATTTTATCAAAATCGTATGGGCGGAACTGGTACCCGGCTTTAATGGGTTAAGCAGAAGCAGAGGTTGTGGCGATCATTGGTTTGAGAATGTTTAAGTTTGCTGTAAGATTCGTTTTCCTGGGATGATTGATCAATTAATGTTTGGCCTCTCCGCCCCCGATTAGTCCCTGAGAAGGTAAAATAGTCTTACGTCAGCTAAAGCGTCACAGAAGTGCCGAGAGTGCCATCACCATCACAAACACCAAATAAATTATTCGTGATCTGCACATACGAAATTTCGAACCCTGCGCTACGTAAATTTGGTGGGGCTAAAAATATAAACAAACAAAGACGCGCCCCCACATTTGCTCGATCTTGTGCCGCGCACCAAACAACCGTCAGAAATTGGTCGAGAACACGAAAATAATCACACGAAATAATTTATCAAACAACAGACACCGCACTTGTCGCATTCGCTGAATGCAAGGCTGGCTCACCTCCACTACGCCACACTGTCATTTACATTGCAAAATAAATCAAATACAAAAACTGCATCAAAACCGAAATTGCTCGACTGTACACCAATGCCCGTACGAACTGCTCGCGTAGATGTACCGCGTTTTCGGCAATGCCTTTCGAAGCTTGCAGAAGCCCCAATTCACGTTTTCGTTTCACGTATTGGTGACGATCACCGCAGTCAACGATTTTCCACAACAGCCGTGTGGAATGCAGTGGAAGGCCTATGCACGACTGTTGGCTGAGCGTCAATTCAGCGGGATTTTTATCTAAGAAACGTAAGCGGCTGACTGGCTCAGTAAAGACACGTTCCGCTCTCCAAGTGCATTTGCTGGTGCTGCTGCTGCACTTGTGCGGCCCAATAGCATGCGTTGTTTCGATGCAATGTTTACGGAGATGTTCGCGACGGCGGACCAGTCATTTACAATTTTCATACGTAACTCAGATAGCGTCGTAACGATATTTTGTCCGCGCTGCGACGCAACCAACATGAACGACATACCAACACTGCCACTGTTCCATCCAAAACGACAATAACACAGTGCCAGCAGCAACAACAGAAATCGCAATGCCAGCAACACCACAGCGTCGGGGCGCAGCGTGCTTACTGATTGGTATAGTAGAAGCAAAAACAAGAGTGAAAACGAAAATTAAAACAAAAACCAAAACCAAAAAGCAAAAGGCAAAGCTGAGCCATGGCAACATGTGCCAGGGCAATATACGATGTGATACCTGTTCTTGCTCTTCAACCGAGCAACATGCTAGCTAGCTGGCAACATGCTGCTACGCCTCACGTTCAGCTACATTACAACAATAATGCCGAAAAAGTTGACGCGTGCTCTGTTCGGTTGTGGACGACCAACAGGTAAAATCGCAACAACAATCACAACAACGAAAGCCGCAAATGCTGACAACGTTCCGAATGTTAGCAAACCACTTCATCCCCCGAACCCTGGCTTCCTTCTTCTTCACACAATTTTTATATCGGCAACCCTCCCATTGCTCTTAAACAACGAATGTAAACAAACCCAGACCTACCACAACCACGCACTGAAATTTACACACGATGCCAACAACCTTCTACGACCTTTGCATACCCACCCTTCAACCCCAATTATATATACCGAACAATTTTGGCGTCAGTGAGCACGGCATGCTCCAACAAATGAGTGACAAGGCTAGTCAAATTGCCGTTGAAGCTCTTAATTCTGCGATCAGAACCGATAAACGCTTTAGTGGACTTAAGACATATTTGAGTTAAGAGTGCTGGCATGTTCCTTTAAAACGTTCTGCTCAAAATAGTATCTATGTATGTACCTAAGCGATTATTGCTTTTGACCCCAGAATTATATAGATACATAAGCTGTATGCATAACATGAGAACTAGAAAAGTATTACTACAGCCGATGGTCTCTGACGCCAGTGCAGCATTTTCCCTCCATGTCAATATTCTAAACTGTTATGGTATAAATCATTTTAAAACAAATTAAGAAAAAATAAATTTTTATTGGCGACTTGGTTTTGCATACATATTGTATACTTATGTCAAATCAAAGCATTTTATGCAACTTAAAGACATTCCTAATTACTGTAATTAAAATTCAATGATTTGGTTTCGATTCGCTCATAAATTTAAGTTTTCTGCTAATATTTTTGTCATTATAAACCAAACCATATATTAAATGAAAGAGGTAATAAAACTTCCAATTTGTTCGAATTTTCGCATTTTCTGCACATGTATGTGGTACCAAAACGATATAAAAAATAATAGTTTTCAATATTGATTTCGTATTATTTTGTGCCGTTATTATATTGTCAGTGATAACTTAAGTCAAAGATGAAATGCGTGTGCAATGCACACGTTTTTTAATTAGAAGAATCCGACGTAAAATCTCAGGGGCCAAGTAAAAAGAAAAATATATCGCAAACGATAAATTGAAATCATAACGCGAAAATTGTAGAAACAAGTATGCAGGTGTTAATTTTAATAGCTCTAGCGTTTTTAATCGGATCATATTATCTTTATAATTCTATTTACAACGCAGAAGCACCACTCAAATCCATTAACCTCTTCGATTGCATTATGGCTTTTCCCTATTACTCACACATACTTACATACAGACAGTGCCGCACGCAAGGGCCGCTTTTGGGGTTCACAGCCCCCCAAATATCTGTGTGTATGTGTTACTAAATGTGTTTAGTTAGGAAGCAATGCAAATATGCGCCAACTCACTACACTAAGGATATACAATTTAATAAGCACAGAAAAATTACAAACGTTTATGAAATTTGTATTTGCGTGCTTGCCATTTACTTTCGATTATTTTATTTTATTTTATATTAGTTATTTAAGTTATCAAGTGTTGAACACGACTCCAGTGTAACTATTTCATGCGATAAGTCCAATATTGCATATTAACATCCCATTCAACCAGAAATGAGCTTTGGCGCTTAACATTTATTTTCGGAAAACATCATTGTCTCTCACATTGTCCGTCACAATCGATTAGCTTACGTAAATAACTTGAAAACTTTAAATCGAAGAACTAAATTTGTAAAACTTTATTTAATCGAATATATTGAATTTTAAATTATTCTGTGTTTATGTATGTATATAGTTAGTTGTTTGTTCTTTCGCAATTGACTGAACAAATTTTGGGACGCAAAAGTTATGTAAGGAATCCGCCAAATGAAATCCTGTGCGCGCCACTGCATATATCCGTTGCCGTAAATCAGGTACGAAGCGGCACAACAATGCATAAAGTAAATCACTAAACCAATTGCAAAGACGCAGCGCAGTAAGTGCTCAAGTGCTATGGTGGAATTAGCCACTTAACTTTGCGGCTAAAATTTCCAATGATTAGATAGCCGACATCTTAAGCCACACTGCTTACGGGAATTTCAGTGTTGCCTTTATGGGTGAATATATATAAGAGTGTTTTCCCGTAATCGCGATAAAATAAGTTTATTAATGAGATGACCTTGTAGCTTATAATTCAACTGTTGGAACGAGGAGCGTTAATTAATTAAATTTTTAAATTATATAAAACTGCACTGATTCAACGTAAATGCAGGCACATATTCATTTATCGGCTTTGAGATTTTATTACTTATGTGCAACAGCTGCATTCACATTTTTGCAACTTCTCCTAGAGGCGATAAGATTTTACAACTGCAATCAAAATATAAAAATTTTCTCCCATACTCCAGTTTGCATTTATTAGTCGTGGTGCAAACATTTCGCGAATGGCAATTCAATAAATTCCGTTTGGAATTACGAATATTTTATCATAATATTGACTATTTATGCTCAATGTAAAATGTGAATACGCCGTACAGAATGAGCGCTAAAGAGGCATTCTATGATTACTCCGCTACATAGAAATGTGGGGCATCAGCATCGCCACCGGCAACAACCGCAACTTATGACGGTTTGCAACCACTTTCCTGTCGTTGCGCAGTTTGCTGGTAATTTCTCGAGCACTGCATGCGCTATGTGGCCTTCTGCTATTTTATATCGACTAGCTGGACTCAGTTCAAACCAATCGACTTGGTTAGTCGACTCGATTGGACTCTACTCACAGTCGATCTTGGCAAAAAGATAGTCAGATAAGCTGTCAGTCGTGTAGTTAGGTTAGATGACTACGCGTCCTTGCAACATACATACAAGTCTATAGTTTTTTTTTACAGCGCGCAACAAAAGAATCACAATTGTCGCCACAATTCGGTGGCTAATATTTGAGTCGCTTGGTAGGTGGTGAGGGTTTATTTATTTGTTTGCATATTTGCTCGGCAAATGAAGTCGAAAATTAATGTAAATGAAGATGAAGTGGTTTAGTCAACAAACGCTTAAATTTGACGTCACAATAGCACAGGCAGGATGAGCTTCAAGGCGGTCATTTAATATTGTCCTAAAAGGAAAGCAAATATTTGCTACACGTTTACCGTGTGATGGACGATGAACCGCCGAATCGAGAGAAGCACATTGAGAAAAGAAAAAGCAAGACCAAATGAAGAACAGTGAAAGTGTAACACAGGCCGGAGCGTCTACATGATGTGGAGGAGCTGTTGGGTGGCACTTTGCATAAGTGTCGTTTTTCGAGCAGGGCAAAGGTGGTTATTGCTTGCTTGAGTGTTTGGGCGAAGGTTTAGCTTCGAATGATTTGCTAGACAGCTTTTGTTCCTTATGACGGTTTTGTGAGACTAAATAGCTGGTTCGTTTTATGACTTGCTGCTGTTATTGTGTTGTTATTATTATTGTTGGTGTTGGACTTGTCGCTGCTTAGGTATGTAAATGCATAAACACTACCAGTGGGAGTACCGAAAATATTTGCTTGTTGATTTACTTATGCATAAACATTTACCCAAATGTCATTGCCGTTAAATTCGGCCATAGTTCGCATTGAAACTGGCACGGGGAGTGCTCTTGCACTAGCATTTAGCACTTCTTGCCCTTTTTAGACTTAGGGCGCACAAAAAACTCATCTCGAAAGCAGACAGTACATCAGCACAGTCGTCACCATTTTGGCAGGGCATTGCTTATTTGAACGTCATGCCAATGGGCTCGCTCCTGGCGGTTGAAACTACTGCTGCAGTTGCCTAAATGCAGAGGAAGAGAAGACTGCAGTATTGACATGTCATTACTTTCCCTATTTTAACTCAATGGGGCCATCTGGGGCCTAAGAGTGTCTTGCAGCAAACTCCCATGGCCAGACAGCCACTTTAACATAAAACCAGTGTTGCCAGATGGATTTCAAGCAATCCCCCTAAAATGAAGTCTATTTCCCCCTAAAACTAAAATTTCCCCCCAAATTTATAATGCACACATAAAATTAATATTTCATGAAAATTGCAGGGCAGCCGCCGTGGCTCAGTTGGTTAGTGCGTTGGACCGCGAGTCGAAGGCAGCAACCTCAGGTTCAAATACTGCCTGTAATAACACCTAAAAAAATAACGGGAAAATTCGTTTTCTCTTTCGGTGGCTGTCCTCTCAGCTGGAAATGGCAAACCTCTGAGAGTAAAAATTGCCTATGATAAAGCTCCCAACCTGCCGTTCGGAACCGGCATAAAAACTGTAGGTCCCTTCTACCCGCGTACAAATTCACACGCACAACACGGGTAGTTGCGGGAAGCTAGGCCTTAGTCTCGCGTAAGCGGGCTGTCGTGCCAGTCAATTATTAATTATTATGAAAATTGCTCATTCTATTTGGTACATGTAATTCAAAAAGACCCATTAGCCAATATATCTGAACAAGGTGTTGATGTAACAAAAATGCAAACTGGTTGGCCATAGACTTTTTAAAAAGCGTAAATTAAAAATGTCTGTAAAATATTTCCCCCTAAATTTTCCCCCTAAAATATTTATCATAAAATTTCCCCCCAATCCGAACAAATAAACCCCAAATCTAGGGGGAAAACCCCTAATCTGGCAACACTGCATAAAACTGCGCATTGAAACTGAGGCTTCTAGTGCGTGTACACATGCCTGCCAAATTCAATAGCAACAACAATCAAATTTTAGCTTATAGAAAAAATATTGTAAATTGAATTATCCAGCTAGCATAAATGTAACTATGCAATAAAATGCATATTTGTAAGCATATTCCAAGCTTTTTTCGCTTTGAAGGCATATTTCTGCATATTCACAATAAAATGCATATTCAAGCATAAGTAGTTTCCGATTTTTCTTATACGTAATTCTTATATACGGCAGCCGCCGTGGCTCAGTTGGTTAGTGCGTTGGACCGCGAGTCGCAGGCAGCAACCTCAGGTTCAAATACTGCCTGTAATAACACCTAAAAAAATAACGGGAAAACTCGTTTTCTCTTTCGGTGGCTGTCTTCTCAGCTGGAAATGGCAAACCTCTGAGAGTAAAAATTGCTTATGAAAAAGCTCCCAACCTGCCGTTCGGAACCGGCATTAAACTGTAGGTCCCTCCACCTGCGTACAAATTCACACGCACAACACGGGTAGTTGCGGGAAGCTAGGCCTTAGTCTCGCGTAAGCGGGCTGTCGTGCCAGTCAATTATTATTATTATTATTATTAATTAATTCTTATATATGTATAAGTACTAAACTTCAGGAAATTTATTGATTGCAAATTTTGTGAGTCGCTCTGTGATTCTAGAAGTAAAAGCGAGTAACATATGCAATCGAGGTTTTGTTAGTATTCTTTGTTCACAATGAATTTATAAATTGTTTTTTGCATTGTTTAGCATATTTTTCCAATTTTCAATGCATATTTTAAAATTTTAGAAACATATAAGCGCATATTTTTAATTTTTTTTACTCATTACACTATCCGTGCTACTCCGTGTTTCGCCGCTGCTTGCCAAAACGAAACTCGTCTCTCTGCGCTGTATCCGGCTGCCTTTTATACTTGTTTGCCCGAAGCGCAGCCCGTTCTTTAATATCCCAGTATCGCCTTCAGTCGTTCCCTCGATTGTTCCATCGAAATTACAATGCGCCCTAAAAGTATGCAACTGCCCCGCAATTTTACAGTGACAGCGAGCATCGACGTTACAATATTTTTAGTTATCTGGGTTTTTACATTATTCCATCTCCCATCGCTAAAATCACGCTTAAAAGCAGACTTGCTCTCCTATGCAAAATCAGTTGCAAAGAAAACTCAATATATATATGTTTAAAATTTTAGTCAGTCGTCCCAGTTTTCGATGTGTCCAAAAGGGAACAATTTTTCGGACCTCCTTGCGATCAAACCGCAACGGAACGTGTACTCCGCTTACCTGGTAGATACACCTTCAACACAGGAGTTAAATATTTAAACCGGACTTTAAATGCTCACACAATAAATTGGAGTGCCAAATGCCAACAATTTCGCAACAAAAGCGACTACTCAAGCGGCGGTAGCAGGGACCTGGGCAATCCTGTCCATTGTTTTGTCCCGTTTTTTGTTGAATTTGTTGCTTCCTCTGTCCCACTACACAAGCTGAAAGTTGAAAGTAACGAAGTTGCCAAAGTGCGCGTTGGCTTTTGCTTTCATTTTCGTTTGTTTTTTTTTGGTTTATTTTCGTTCCCATATGGCAAAAGTTTGTCCTTACAAGGGGTAAAGCAGCGTGCTACATCCGGGGCATTGTGTCCCCATCTCTACTACACATATGAGGTCATTACTGCCGCTGGCGATGCAGCTGCTCTGTGCGGCGATGATGATGGTGACTCCATTGTTTGGGAGCTAATGGTCGCTTGTCCGCGTGTCGACCTGCTGGCTTGTTACTTTCCGACTGGGCGGATCGTTTGTTGTTAATTTGTTTGCTTGCTTTTTGTTTGTTGACATATCACAATTAAGAACTTTGGATATTTCACTATCACGCGGTGGCTGCTCAGCTGTTTGGATCCTGTGCAACCAACCGAAAGAGCGTGACTGGAGGCATTGCCAACGTGGCTCCTTGCTGATGACCCAAAATGGGTTTAGTTTCTATAATATTTGGGTTTGTTGGGTTTGAAGGATGTTTTATGGATGTCGTATTTGTTGTAAAGTTGCCCCGTTTGCATGTGCAATAAAGAGTGGCGATAATATAGTTTAGTTGATTGTGCTGAGATTTATGATCTCTGTATGCAAGACACGTTCGCCGAAATAAGTTCGAACTTTAAACGCCAAGTGTTAAAAGTGCAACAAGAAAGCTGAAATAGGTGAATATATTTGTAACGTGTAGCATAGCAAAGTTATGTCTGGAAGTATGTGTATGTACGTGTTTACAATTATAACTATTCAGATGCAAAGCAGCTCTCGCAAAAAATATGCGGATTTTTTGGATACCAATGAAGACCTTTTAACAAAAGTTGATAACTATGCTTTTGAGACAATCTCCCGCACGCATTTAATAATTCATAGTCTAAGCAATTTTTCAATTAAATTTTTCTACACGCATGCATGTATGTTCATAAAAGTATCATATTAGAAAAATTAAATTGGTTCGCCGTGCTTAGACTTTCCTTCACACATGGCAACGAGTAAGAAAAACTACATAACAAACATTTTATTATAGTTAATAATAAAAACGCTCCACCACTCTTAATACCGAAAACTACTAGATGTCGCTCTTAGTTCTTTTTTAGTTTGAGATCTCATATCACCTACAAACAAATTTCATATTTTCGAGTGCTGAAGTTTTTTTAAGTAAATTTTGCGCTATCCTTTTAGCATCATCTGTCTTCATACCTTGCAATAAAGAAAGTATTTAGTCGAATTGAACTTGCTTTATTCAGTAATGTTCAAATGCATAAATTTGTATGACCTTACGCATGTAAGAAGTATACATGTAGCTTGAGTACTTCAAATTGCGCTTTTACGATATTCACAAATAATTTAATACCTACAGTTAACAATGATAAAGTATGAAGGAGTTAAAATAAAAATTAAGTCAAATACTATATATTTACAACAATATAAGCTTCTTAAAAATGTTAGCCTTATGGATTACTTTTGTTAGGCTCATGAAACGGATTACGTACGAAATATACATACATATTTGCTTCACTACAACACAGAAGCATGTTTGTAACAAGAGTCTATAACTGATCCATAGTGTTTGGAACATTTGAAACGTTGTTTTCTAGTTTGCGCCATACCACATTGCACATTTCGCGTACTAATGCCTTTTCGCCGTCATCCATTTGATCAGCGGTACTATCTGGGATAGTGTTTAAGCGATCGCGTTCAAGTTGTTCACGTACTTCAAGAACTTGAAGCGCACGAACAACTGCTTCGGGGCGGCTAGATATCGGATCGGGTAGAGTATCCTGTGCACTTTGCTGGAGCTTTTGTTGCCGTACAGGCGGCTGCTGGGCAATCATATTCGATGTAGAAATAGTGCCAATTACTCGCTCTTCCTCCAATTGTTGTATGCGTCGTTCCAGCGAGCGTACATATTGAAGTGTTTGGTCATTGAGGGTAGCGCGAAGATGCATATCCTTTCATAAAAATTACAAAGTATACTGTCAATCAAGGGCGTGATTTTGAAACTAAAGATACAATATTTTTTGCAGCGCTTAAAGATATCTATATTAACTTATAAATATATTTCTTACGGGCATCTGATTCTCGTAGTTTCGTAGTGTGGAAATTGTCTCTTCCACATTAGTACTAGAACTGCTTCCATCGCCATCATCTCGTAATGGATTTCGAATTGAAGCTCCGCAATTCGCACATAATGTATTTGTGGCCACATGTGCTCGTTCCTCGTCCAAATATAAGCATAATTCCTTCAGTTCCAAGTTATCAGTGATTAATTCTTGCTGCTTATCATCAAGTTGACGAAGCTTATTCTACAAATGCGAAAATAGTCTGTCAATAACTTCTATGGAAATGAATTAATGATTGCAATCACCTGATACGTAGATACTTCCTGCCGCATAACGCTCGCAGTATATCTTCCGAAGCGTTGCCACTCACGCGCCAGTTTTCTACCCTTTTGTCGGTCGTCGTCAAGAAAACAACATAAATCACGTAATTCTTGGTTGTCGTCTAAAAGCCGCTGATTCTGATCTTTGAGTATTCGTAACTCATTAATTAAGGACTGTGTGAAGTAAAAATGAAATTTTTGAGTTACCAACTGCAAATTGCAACTTACTTGCAGTTGTCGATTTTGCTCGGCTGTAAGTCGGCTCCCGGTTGATGGTATGTTTGTAGCACTTGATGAAACCGACGCGTTAGGTGACGGGTGATCCTGTTCCGTTTTGCGCACAAACTTTAACATATCCTGTTGGTGTTGTTGCTGTTCAATTTGGTTTTGTCGATAATGTTGTTGTTGGTAGTTGTGATGGTGGTTATTAGAACCGCTTCCGCTCAAAAGAAAAGCGTTCCGATATTTTTGTACGTGTGACTGCTGTTGCAAGCAACGTAAAGATGAGCTCTGCGTCTTAATTGAGTCCGGTATGTAGGCTGGGGAAAGTTGTGGTATATCTGGCGGATATTTGATATTAATTTCTGTGGAGTCAAGGAAATGTGTTAAGTTTGATTTGGTGGCACGCTCGCTTTCTCTACTTGGCAGTGTATTGACGTGTTTCAATATGCCGCTGTTGGCCGGTTTTGGAGGCGGTAGATATCGAGGTGGTATACAGTGTGCTGGAGCTCTAAGGTCGTTAGATGACTTAAGTGTTTGCGGGTTGCCCTGTGTTCGTCGTGAGTGCGGGCCTCTAGTAGGTGCTGCTTCAATTTGTGGTGCTGTCTGCCTAGGAATCTGGAGTTGTTGTTGAAGAATAGATGGCGAGAGAGTTGTGGTTTCGATGGATGTAATGTCTGTGGATTGTGCAGCACTGTTTGTTGACAATGCCTGCTGAATGGGTTTATGCTGCTGCGAATGATTTTGGTGAATTGTTGCAACTGTCCACAGTTGATTTGGAAGCGAACTGGGATGTCGTGATGTAGTTAGCGGTGCCGTCGGAGGCAAGTTCAGGTTTTGTTGCTTGGTCTTTTCTAAAGACGTCTGGCTCTTACCAGAAGGTGGCTGAAACTGTTGACGTGGATTTATTGACTCATTCCCTTTGAGTTTAGAAAAAGTAGAAGGAATCACTGATTCGGCAAACGGGGTAGACAATTGCTCTGGTTTTGGTGCACTTAGACTCACAAAATTTTTGCTCAATTTGCTGTCATTGCTAACACCAGACATTTTAATCAATGTGGTAGTCATGGTTTAGAGCCTATAGCGAGCGAAACGTTCTGCGCGGTATTCCTGCCATTCATTTGAAAATGCAGACATCCTCGACATTTTCTAAGCGCTGCTTATTCATTTCACTGCAATAAACATTAGACATTATAGTATTTATACTGTGTAATATTAATGAAAAGTTATATTAAACCGTACTTTTTTGCTTTTGCTCAATCGCTATTGTACGGTCACAAAATGCCGCAAGTGGCGTCATCAGGGGGTTTTGGGGGTTGAAACCTACCCCGAAATATTAGGATCGACTTTAAAACGTCATACAAATTAAAACGTATTTTATAAATATTAAAGAATTACATACTTTTTGAAACCCCCCGAAATATTTGTCTGAATCCGCCCCTGAATGCCGCCGACGTCTTTTGGCAAGCTGATTCGCACCTTGCCTCAAAAAAATCAACAACAAAGTAAGACCAGTTGAAGTAACGACAAATTTAAAGTGCACTCCACAAAAAATACAAATTGTGGGTGTAATTGCCAACGTTCAAACGAAATAATTGAGAGTACACAACTTTCTGCTGTGTTGAATACAGCTGTATTATTAATTTGACTTTTCATTCGAGGCAAACAATGGCTCAACGAAAAATATTTAGCACAAGAAATAATTAGACGACAATCATCGCCGTGTTGTGATCCAAATTGGCTCCTCTACAAAAGAAAGTGAATAAAAACTCGTTTACAGGCGCGCTGTGATATGGCGTTCGAGCTACTTTTCCCCATTTACGATCGCCTACAATAGCAACGACGCGTGTCACGAAGTTGCTTATGACGCGTTTTGTAATTAATGAATTTGTCAGTTTTTAGATTCGAAGCCTTGTTTCACTAGCGATTGCATTCAGAGACTGTAAAACAGCAAAATTGTGTTTTAGTAGTGATGTTGTTTATACACTGGTATGCAAATAAAAAAGGACAAAATTGTTATTGCACCTTACTTTTTTCCACTATTACATAGTTTATGTTTGATTTTTAGATGTCTCAAATTATTTAGTTTTTTTATGTTTTTATGTATGACTCCACTCAAATGCAAACCATCCACCTCAAAAGCAAAATTATAACTGAGCCGAAATACTGGTATTTGATCGTACAGGTCAGGTATGCGTTTCTCACTTAGCTAAGTACAGTGATGAGTTTTTAATCTTCATTTGCAACTATCGAAATGTCCACAGTGGAGGAGATTCACTGCGAAATGCTATGAAACAAATTGTGTTTTATTATCCTTAAAGGATAATACGATACTACAAATGTATGTATGAAAATCTATTCATATCTGTATACAAATATACTGAACATACCTAAGTCTTCATCTCATCATCACTGCCTGCATGACGGATAAATTAACTTTGAATGACGCCAATTCTTACATTACGCGTTGCCACCTGGCATGCTCTGTCGATTCATGGGAACCGGTCGTGCCGCAGAAATACGAAGGTATCGTAGATTTCCGCTCTACTGGTGGAATAAGGAATAAATAAAACTCCGGGCTTAGACGGCATACTAACACTGTTTTGAAGAAATCCACATTCTCACGTTGCCTGCGAAAAGTATGCTTTCTAAAACGGTGGAAGAGGCAGCGATTAGTTTCAATCACAAAATATGGCAACCCTTCAGAAAACCGGTATTCGTAAAAATCATTATGTATACTCGATACAATAAGGTAAGTAAGGTCCTGGAGAAGATTAGGTCGTCGAAATCGCAACGAAAACCTTGGCCAACTGAAACCAAATCAGTACACCAAAAAAGGTGTTCGATGTGGTAGCTGAAGGTCGACCGCGAAGAGGAAGGCCGCGTCTCCGGTGGAAGGACCAAGTTGAGGACGCCCCATGATCTCTTGGTGTGACCAACTGAAGAAGGCGCGCGAAAAGCAGAGGCGCTTGGAGAGAGCTTTTGCGGCAGGCCGTAACCCGGTAACGGGTTGTTATGGCCAGTTAAGTAAGCTCATTTACTTGAGCCACTTTTATTTAACGTCATGTACAATGTGGTGCTGAGAGCCCCAAAATACATACATATATCATTAGCTATACAAACGACACAGCGAAAAGGCTAGAAACTATTGGCAAACGATAAGAAACGTACAAGTGCGCTATTAGCAGGCAATGGCAAAACCTCAAAGTGTGAAAGAAAAACAGGCACTGTTTGGACTCGGCGTTTACTTGTAGGTCTTCGTCCTCCCTCTCCCCTTTCAAACAATCGCTTGAAATGTGTGTTTTAATATGTACATGTCGTGTGGCGTTGCGACTACTAGGTTAAGATTCAACTGAGACCAAAATCTACTCTGCGATGCACCACCAAAAGATGGTGCCGCGGAGCAGAGATCGAGGATGAAGACCTGAAGCCGGTTTTTTCCACCTCTGATAAAAAAACTTGCATTGAGCTTAGTGAACATTCAAGTCCATATCGTTTCTGTAATTTAATAGTTGCATTACATTTTAATTACCACTATAAGGTATAAATTAAATTTCAAACTTCGTAATCATATACCAGGTAGTGACAACTAGAGGGCAGGTTTTTCTGAACAGGCAGAGCGCATGCTCATAAATTTTCCAATAACAAAACATGTCTGATAAAAACAATATGAACTGCGTTGCTTCGAAACGAGGGCTATACGTGTACTTGCATTTGTGGGAAAGAGTCAATTGAATGGGGTGATTGCATTGATAAAAACAACACACAACTGCAAAAACTTAAGGCAATGGAAATCGAATGAACTGCATGTTTTCAGTTTTCAATAGGAGTGCGGGCGGTCAGTAAAATGCTTATAAGTTATGCAAAGCAGTATAAACCGAGACTTAAACACACATAGAAAGATGCGAACTGAAGTTCGAGCGTAGTGCGTGTTAAAAAGATGTTGATAATAAATTACGTATAAAAGATGAAAAGAAAAAAGTGTTAATTGATTGATATGATGCTGAAAATGAGAAAAGCTTGAAAGATACGCAGCACTTGTAGTATCTAATTTTGTGATGCTGTGAGTCGTCCACCATAGTTTAGCGAAAGCCACCTTTTAGGTTTTCAGCACATAAGGCATACAGTTGGCATCGCTATGGTATTTCGAATGAAAATATATAAAAAAGTGTGGCACCATTGGTTTGCATTGTTTTGACAGCACGCTGCCTGTTTTATTTCACTTTTGTACCAGCACAAATGTCAAAATCGACGTCATTGGATCGTCGATATATTTTTCGGTTCGTGGTGGTCGTGTAATTTAGAGAATTTTTCTATATATTGATAGCAGGTTGCACGTCGTAGTGCAAACATTTTCATTCCATGTCGTGAAATGCAGTATGAGTGAATTAAAGAAGAAAGGAAAATAATGTGGAAAGCATGGATAAGATTTCAGGCAGCTTCACTTGCACTTAATGGCGGGTGCAGTATTGGAGAAGTGGATGAATAAATGTTAAAATGACTATTGCAAATAGCCTCAAATATTAACAAGTGGTTAAAAATTATTACAATGTGATAAAATGAGTTTGATTGTGACTTTATTAGTTACAACGAGCTGTGGACGAGAGCGCACAAAATCCAGAAATCAGAAATTGCAAAAACGTTTAATGCCACACCTCTACACACACTACACACTTAGCAAAAGAGGTGGAAGAGAGGAAAGCAATTGTTTTTGTTACCACTAAATATTCACGATACAGTAAAGTTGTCTACGGTCCGAGAAATCCAGCACCTATATTTCCTTCGCCGCAGTCTCTACCTTCTGCCTTTACTGTTGCTTCCGACTACAACAACAGTATGCAAGCTAAGAAGCGCTATATCCTGGTTTTTGTCTCATGTGCGTTCCTTGCATATTGCTATTTCGGCGGATATCGGCTGAAAAAAACGGTAACAAATCGTCGCCGTGTTAATCTCGACTCCACTTCGCGTGCGCGTCTATATAAGCACCTGCCCAGCTACCTGTCCGGGCCGCAAGGCCAGTTTAGGACACCGCCTGATAACTCTATGGATGAACTTTACAGCCAGACAAAGTGGGATCCTGCGAATCGAGGACAGCATTCAATGACCGGCAATGATAATAGTGCCGATACTACGTCTTTGCGCTCCTGTCGCATGGAAACTTGTTTTGACTTTACTAAATGCTATGATCATTTCCTGGTGTATGTCTATCCACCAGAGCCGCTCAACTCTCTTGGAGCAGCTCCCCCTATATCTGCTAATTATCAAAAAATTCTGGCTGCCATACGTGAGTCACGATACCACACAACGGATCCGTCGCGCGCCTGTTTATTTGTATTGGCCATAGATACTCTAGATCGTGATTCCTTATCGGAGGACTACGTACGAAATGTACCATCTCGTTTAGCGCGATTGTCGCACTGGAATAATGGTCGCAATCACATAATTTTCAATTTATATTCGGGAACGTGGCCTGATTATGCGGAGGAGGCTCTCGGGTTTGATCCCGGCGAAGCGATTCTAGCCAAAGCGAGTATGAGCGTTTTCCATGCCCGCCCTGGATTTGATGTTAGCATTCCGCTGTTTCACAAACAGTTTCCGCTACGCGCTGGCGCTACTGGCCTGGTCCAAGCCAATAATTTCCCAGCGAATAAGAAGTACCTGCTCGCCTTCAAAGGGAAACGGTTAGTAACAAATTTAGACTTAAGTCTTTTCATTGGGATTGGCAATGTAGTCTTCGTTCAGTCTACATCTACATGGCGACGCCTTGTATCACAAAACCATAGAAGACCGTGTCCTTGCAAATTTTTGCCTAAGAATACAACAATGTAAATAACTTTCTGTATATTGCTGCACGTTTCTTTAAAATCACTCTAACAGTTTAACAATAACGGAAATATTTGGTTTACTTTATTTTATTTTTTAAATTGAATATTTACAATTTTGAGGCTATCATGAGTTGGATGAAGTCTTAGAAGAACTTACTTTTATGCAACATACATTTGTGGTAGTATTCTACTTGCTTATAACATTTGAAAGCAATACTTATATTCTTGAAGCATTGCCACATGGCATTTGTATACTTCGAAAAAACTTTTCAGCACTTTTTCCACGCTTTTGATATGAAAATATAAGTATTTCAGAGGTTAACTGCGATAACCCGTAGTATAGCAACAAATTGGTTACGTATATATTTTAAACTTTAGACGCAACTTTTACACGCATTCAGTGTTCATACAGTTCTTAGAAATATTTTCAGCACAGGTACCAGTTAGTAATATGTGGTATCGAATGATCTTGTTTGTTTCAAATTGAATTAATAATGAAAATGAAGAGCCATGAGATAGAAAGACTGTACTTCGATTTAGAATTTTGGGCATGCTTAGTAAATTCACATTCGTACATTTGGTTAGGCTCACATGTTTAAATTATGTATATTAATGCTTTCAGCTGTTCAATTTTGGTGAGTTCTACCGATTTTCTACATAAAAGCTGTACGCTTTGTAATATTTACAATGTACTTCGAACTATAGACGCGTTGACGTTGTCAAGTTAGAATGGTGTGCAATAACGAGTTTGATGGGTACTGACTCTAGTGAGACGTTGGTTACCAGAGATGAGCTTCAGAATTACGGGGAATATTATCGGTGGAGAAATTGTTGTGTGATAGGATGCAACTAAGGCTCTATCACATTTGTGGGACACCTAAAATTGTTTTAAGCTTTACAATTTTGTAAATTAACCGTTAAAATGATTCAGCTGAATTGAGTTTGTCGCCGAATTTAACCGTACCGCGATTGTTAAGATCACGTGTTTTAGAATTTTTATTTGGTTTCGTTAGAAGTTGTGGCGCACGATATTGGGTGCTTTGTTGTAATATGTTTTCTTGTAATTTTGCCGCTCGTGATGACGGTGATGAAATAACCTTCTTGACATTATTGTTAATTTCTCCAGCAATTTCTGAAAAAGGCAAGCGTGATGCCGGCATGGAAGCAGTTACAGTCGGCAACTGAGGTGGCCACTTTTCACTTTTAATCGGTATGCTCGCCTTTGTACGTAGATTTTGACTGTTGACTGCTTTGTTAATGTTGGTTGGAACCCACGGAGTCTCTAGCGCTGTTTCACCGATTTGAGGGTTTAATGTTGATAGCCGCAGTTGCGGAGTTGGTGCCATCGTTGATGGTACGGGTACTGTTCGTTCACGATATCGACGCAAAAATGATGCAGGATAGTTGGGTGGCTCTTCGGTAGTCGTTTTAGTTATGCTCGTTGTGTGTGTTAATGTTTTACTTCTAACTGTTGTTGGTTCTGTACTGGTTGATGCTGACGGTTGAAGATTTCGTAAAGGTAAAAATCCCCTACGTGCATTATCACGAAAACTTTGCACAAATGGCAGTGCCGCTGTTTCATCCGCGATGTATTCAGTTACTTCGTAAGTGCTTTCATGCGCCGGTGTCTCGTAGTAATGTTTTAACAACGCCGAGTCTTGGTACTCTTGAGTTGCGGGAGTAGTAATAGCAGTGAAATATACTTGTTTCTCGGGGCGTGGCAATGCTTCGGCCATTATACTAGTATGTAGTTGGCTCATAATGTATGGTTTCGAGACAGGGAATTGACTTGCCGATTTGGGAGACTCGTAGACAGGCAACCAGCCATCATTACCAAATTGAACAATTTTTCCACTCACAACTTCGCTGTCGTTGGTTTCTTTACTATTGTTCTCTATTGGATTATCTGAGGCGTAAGATTTGCCGGCTGTAACCTTAACAAGAATATCTTTATCACTCTTTAATGGCAGACGCCCCTCGGCAATCATTTCTTGCTCTCGTTCCAATTCGTTCATCTCTTCTACACTGAGGAAACGATTTTTTTCTGGTTTACTAGACAGTGATTGAGTCCCTAAAAACGTTTTGGGTGCAGTTATAATTTTAATAATTTTTTTTGGCGGACGAATTTTGATTATCTTTGTGGGTTTTTTTGATGTTGGATTACGAATGATATATTTCACTCTTGTTGTTTCTGATGGTAAATAATCCAATATATTGGCAGTGGTTTGTATGGTAGGCAATAATTCACCGAACATATTCTTCATGACACGCGCACCTGAGGCTACACCTCCCATTATACCATTCATGTTCATTTGCTTCCACATAAAACGGCGTTGAATTCTGTAAAATCCGAGATATTAGTTTGATTGCCAAGCTGCGCAGACAAACATTGTGATACACGTGTCGGCATCTCACCTAATATTTGCAGCATTGTAACCACCCGTCGAGCTCAAAAAGCACAAAATGAATATCATGCATTTGAGACGATGTATTTCCCAGCGATCATTCAACAACATACACTACAAATAAAAATAGTCTAAAAGTTAAGTTAAGTTAAAGGCTTTAAAACAATTATAAGGACTCGTGCATTGAGTTGTTTTCCACTTACATAGCGAACGCTCACCGACTCTGCCATTCCTGAACGTTTCAAGTAGCCACGGTGATCGCCAGTTGTTGCACGCGTTGCTGCAGTTGATGCAATATTAATTCGCAATCAGCGCGCAGCGAATGGTTTTATGCAGTATTTTACTTTGCTACAAAAATATCCATTCACGATGTGGTGATTGGTGCGAAGTATCAAGCCAATGCACTTAAAATCACCAGGTGGAATGATGTGCTGAATTAAGCAAAACAAATGCGGCAAAGCCATTGTATTGTTAAATTAGCTATTCGTTCCGTGGAAATTATTTTCGTACGCTACACCCAAGCAAGGAAAGTGTTCGTCTCTAAGAGCTATTGCCTAACTATAAGCTAATTTTTATAAGTAACCGACCGTTTTATTGCGTTTAATCCAAACCATATTAATTTAAATTGAAATTTAAAAAGAAAGTCAAGCAGGCAGTATCGCTAAATATTAATTTCTAGTTCTAGTCTGGAGGGGGATATTTGCTTGGCTGTTTTATGAATATTTGCAACAACGACTATTTGACTATTCTCCTTTTTTTGTTTTTTTTTTATGATGAATTACAAAAAAAGTTGATCGGTGATTTTGGTAGGGGCTATAGAGACATATGCACTTAAGATATATGTATACCAAATTTAATATCATGGGAACCGATTTTGAAAATAATTGTATTTCGAGAAAAACGCTTTTGAAGCATGTTGATGTGCTGCGCCGTTTGCCGCTTTCCAAGCTTCTATAACACTGTCAATTTGCAGAACTAAGAATTTAATATTTTTAATTGAAAAACTTTGACTTTGAAAATCGAAACTTAGTAGATATTAATGTAATTTTAAAATGCAGTGAGTTGTTGCTTACTCAGCGTACTGCCCGCAAACTGATATGTTTGTTAACGATACCGCTTTCTTCCTATGTTCCGTGTATGCTTTCATCACGTTTATTGTACATGCATCAATTTTAATTATTTTCTGCCACATCATAAAAAGCGCATTGCGTGGAATTACATGCTTGCATGCTACTCTCTCTCTTTGGGCATTGACACTAAATGGCACTACATTGCAGTTATAACTCAACTTTTAATTGGTCAATAAGCATTATTTGCCTACTTATGTAAATAGTTCAGCATTAGCAATGCGCGAAACTACATCATGATAAAAGTTTCAGAACTAATGGGATACAACTTGACGCAGTCAGATTGTTTTCTGTCGTCTGACTTTATACTGAAAATTGTACTATAACACCCGATTTTCATCCTGCGTGAAATGTCATGCCTGTCGCGTTTGTAGGTGAGGTGCGTAAAGAAGTCTATTAGGTAGGCGTGTGTGCTTTCCTACCCCGTTGAATTCTTGAAAGTTCTCACCTAGAAACACGACAGGCATGACTTTTGTGTTTTGTAAAAATAAATTCATGATAGATGCCATGTTTTATGACGTTTTCTTGAAATACCTACAGATACGTCCATGGGATTGGCTCAGAAACCCGAAATTCACTCTTCCACTTACACAATGGACGTGACATCATTCTGGTTACAACGTGCCGTCATGGTAAAAGTTGGCGAGAACTACAAGATGCTAGATGTGATGAGGACAATCGTGAATATGACAAGTAAGAAATTCAATTAAATTTTAATTGAATTTGAATGATTGAATTAAATTATTAATACAATTTACACAATTCATTCTTAGACTAAAATCATGCTTATGGAAATATTATAATATTAATTGCATTGATTTTCTCTTTCATCTTTGAGAAGCTGTAACAGTATTTTTCTCATTCTTTGCGAAACATTTCATATTTTGAGCTAATACATTATATCAACTCATAATTAACGAAATTTTATGTGGGCTTGCCTGCATTAGCGCAGTGCATTATATTCTCCATGCTTAATGCTGTAAGTTATTTTCATTCACTGTTTCATTCGCTTTTTTCGTGGTGGTTGGTTTTGGGCTGATGTTAATTCCCTTTAATTGAATGCAATTTTGGACACTTGGGGTGTCAGTTATAATTTAACATGAGTTAGGTAAAATTTATTTGCCGCCGTCATGCACGAGTTTTGCTCTCAAAGTACAAGTTTGGAACTACATTGGGTCCTGTGTGCGTTTATATAAACAAGCAAATTGCTTTCTTTATTATTCATAATTTTTTATAATGTTGCTGTTGTCTCGCTCTTCAAGGACAACAACAGAACCCGTGGAGCAGTGCCGGAGCGTTTGCAAAAGTCATACTAAACCGCAAATATATTGCAAATCACCTATCGAGTTGAAAACCTTAAATGGCAATGACAATATGAAAACGATTCTATATTTCATATTGAAATATATTTATTTGGTTACTTACACACTTGTATTCGTTCTTTTTCCTCCTAGTCGATGCGATGCGAGATAGTCCTGTCTTAGCCTAGGCGTACACACATTGCAGCGCAGCGAAAATGAAACTGTGTGACCCAGAAAATATGTGAACTGCGTATACGAATGTCGTAAAACCAGCGAACGTGTTTCGTATTCATTCCATAGACCCAGCAATATGAGTTCTTTGTCTGAATCAGACTTTGAAATAGAACCTATATAATATAATATGGGCTGTCCACGCACTTTTTCAATTAATTCTTAAATTTTTGCAAGAGAACGTGTCGGCTACGCGTAGAAAACTGTATTTCAACTACAACGCGACGCAGGAGTGCGCAGGCACGTCTCTCCGCCGCACGCGGCTATGTCGCTGTATACGCTGTCATATGGTACTGCATTATTTACAAAAAACTGAACTGCGTTGAGCTGTGCTGCTTGTGCGGCCTGCGTCTCCGTATACGCCTAGGCTTAGGCCTACACCTTTGCCTTTTTTACCATATTAATTGATCTGAATATCATAATTTAGCCAACCTCTGTTCGATGATTTTATGAAAACTGATTTTACAAAAATGAAGGTGGTTATTGTATTACATGTTATATGAATTATATTTTCCAATTAAAGTAACTTAATTGTTTTATTTGTTTAAACATTTTACATTTCAGATATGACTATGAAACCTTATTACAAAATTCAACATTTTGTTTAGTGCCTCGTGGAAGACGATTGGGTTCGTTTCGGTGAGTATTTGCATTGGAAATGTTTTATTCTAGAAATATTGAAGAGTCCTAAGGAAAAATTAGGGACATAAGTTTGGAAGCTTTTACATATGCCGTAGCCATTTTGGTCGTACACGTTATTTAAGTTGGCGAATATAAATTATTAGAATTCGTTGGCCTTATTTTTTCCGTTTTGCATTTTATTAAAGGTTTCTTGAGGCGTTACAAGCGGGATGTATTCCGGTTTTGCTTTCCAATGGATGGGTACTTCCATTTGAATCGAAAATTGACTGGAAGCAGGCGGCTATCTGGGCTGATGAAAGGCTTCTGTTACAGGCAAGTGTTCTATTCTGCAGCCCTTTTTCTACGGATCTTAATATTGTTTTTATTTCATATTTCACAGGTCCCCGAGATAGTTCGCTCAATCTCAGTGGAGCACATTCTGCTTCTACGCCAACAAACACAAGTACTCTGGGAGCGTTATTTCGGATCCATTGAAAAGATCGTCTTCACTACGTTCGAGGTAAGTTTTCTTTATTTCTTATATTTCCTGCACAGAAACACATAACCCAGAAGGAGGTGTGGTTCAATTATAAATTTGAAATGGTATTAATGGATAATATTAAAATTAGACTTATTAGCCATTTTTTAGTTCAACGGTTCTAGTTCAAAGTTCTGCAATGCAACTTTTTGTTTAAATGACTCGCCAGTGACCACATACAAGCAAGGAAATACAAGCCAACTGACTTGTAAAAGTTATCATTCACTCTTTGTGGGGTCAAGTACGTTTTGCGTTAAAGCTGCTTCGTTCATTCGCGGCATAAAAAGTCAAGTTCAGGGACCCATAGTATGCATATGTATATGCGGTGGGAACTTTATTGTACAAAATGTATTTCTTTTCGCCTTATTCACTCCACTTGAAAGCATAGGGGTCAAGAAGGTTATTGCCTTGTATCGGTTACATTGACCAATTGAAATTCTGCCTGGGTGGATAATTAGTCTATCGCTAGCAGTCCTAGATGATGGTACTCCCATCTATCGTCCTCTAGGAGAGATGCCTCCGTATGCTGATCGTTTTTCGACTAAGTTATATTAGCGCCCTCTGCGTATTTGTTACTTATAGAAGGTATATAACGCGGTTAGTATCTTTGACTGGGAAACAAATAGAAGAAAAAAAGTTGGAAAAGTGCGGAGTCAAGTCTTAAGGGGGAATCGAAACCACATCCTCTGAAATGATAGCCCAGTGAACTTAACTGTAAAGGTGGGCTACCTAGACGGTCAAAATTTATTAATATGCCTAAAATAAAATGTAATATAGGTATATAACAATATTTTTTGAACATGGTTACTTAGAAACAGCACGCGTTTCATACTTTCATTTACGAAATCTTTGCCCTACTACGAGTAAAATTAAATAAAAATATTAATAAATAAAATTAATTAAGTAAAATTATTTTGACTCTAGAGCACATTTGTGGTATCGACTCTCGCGGCTTTCACTAGACTAAAATTTCTTAAACCATTTTTAACACGTTTTGCCCGGCGTGGACCACCGGTGGTCCACAGGCAAATTCATTTATCTGGCGGCGTGGACCATTGGTGGTCCATAAATGTGCGATGCGCAGTAAAAAAGTGCCGCTAAACGAACAACTTGTCATCTCGTGCACGCAATGCGTAGAAACATCGAAAAAATGTGCCGGGTAGAACGTGTTAAGCTCGCCAAAGGTAGATTTAAAAAATTAAAAATATATACATACTTTGGCGGTCAAAGCACGAGGCTTACGAGGCAAATGCCTAGGGCGGCATATTGGCAGAGGCGGCAAAATTTGCGTGCGATTTCAGAAAAATATTGTCTTTAAGTTGCATTCATATAAATATTTCCACATGTTCACTATTATTTTGAATATCGGTCGATTTGTATGAAAAAATGGAATTTAAACAGATCACATGTGGTTCATCATTTTCGTAAGTATTTTAATACAAAAATTTAGGGGCGGCACTCTGGCGATTTGCCTCGGGCGGTATATAAGCTTTGTCCGCCACCGTATACATACGTATCGAATTATTTCTGATTTGGAGTGTTTTCACCAATTTCAAAGCTTAATAACGGTTTTCATACAAACTTTCAGTCCGTTTCTGATATTGATTTTGGAAAAAAAATTAAATCATACATATTAAATTATTTCACTATGCAACCCTCTAGGTCTTTTTGTCCTCTTTAAATGCTAAATTCTGAAATACATCGTAGTTGGTGTCCGTTTTCTAAAATTAAACTACTTTCTAATTTCACATCTGTAGTTCCAGTGGGCTCGGCGATGCTAAATAATTATGTCAGCGTGTGTGTTGATTATATTGAATTTTTTTAAACTAAATGCGTCAAGTGTTTTGTAAATAGATTTATTTGTGATTTTGTTGTACATTAAAGAGGGATATTTTGTTCATTTTTTATGACTTGTCTGTAATCAAACATACAATCCATACGGATGTAAACACTGTGGCAAAAGTACAGGTACAGCGCTTGCTTGATAAATGCACCCATTTTCTTGCTTGCTGAAATGCTAGGCTCCTTTTTGCATTTTCAAGTAACTAGAAATTGTTTTTTTAATTAATATTGTGAATGAATTTGCATTCATTTTGCTAATGGCAATCAACAAGGCTTCTATACCTGTTAATTGTCATTTAGTGCTTTACACTTAGGATTTCTTGGTTGATTTGTTACAATTTGTTGAGGATATGTTTAAATGCACCTTTGTTTAAAAGAAAAACGGAATTTATTGGATCCCTGTTTGCCTTAGCATTTACTTTTTGCGTACTCCTGAATTATGTTTGCAATCAACGTCGTGTAGTTGAGTTGGTAGTTGCAGCTGACTTTTGTGTCGACTACTTAGAACAGTAACGAGAATAGGCTTCTCACGCCTGTTGAACCAATTCCGGAGCCGAGTGTAAATCCACTACCGGTACCCCGATGACGGGATGCGTGACTGGAAACGTTTGCACGAACACGGTCGTAGCTGGCAACATCCTGCAAAACAATATAAAAGGTAGTTAATGCCAGAATGTTGGTGTGGAGAAAAGTGGGAGAAATTACTGGTCGAGCACAAATTCTAATTGTTGACAGTGGCGACAGGTGTGACACATGCTACAAGTGTTGTAAATCGACAAGACTCTCACCTCTTTGTCAGCATTAGCTAATACGCTACGCATTGAGTCGGCCACTGGCCATTTCTTTTTCATCACCAAGCTTTGAGGTGGATCGTGCGTTGCACCGGCGTCCACTGACCAAATGGTGACAGTGGTACCTCCGACAATTTTAGTGCCACGCGAGAACTTGAATGCTAGCTCTTCGTCACCAGCAATGCGTGTAAGTTGCCAGCCGGTGAGATTGATTTCTTCGGTTCCTTTGTTGTGCAGTTTAATGTAGCGTCCTTCACTGTCAGCTTCGATTATTTGAAGATCCCCTTTTGCGGCCGAATTGACAGAGAACTCAGAAAGGTTTCGATCTTCGGATTCATCGATTACTGTGCGTCGACGCTTGACTGCACTACCGCTACCTCCAGCACCAGGTGTTGCCGAACGGCGGCCACTGGGCGTAGCACGTCCCGAGCGGTATGCCGATGTAGAACTAACCGATAAATGCGTACCGTTCGAATAGCCCGAATCGGCATTAGTGCTTGTGCTTGGCTTACCAGGCGATGTAATATTCAAGCGACGCTCCTCGCCGCACAACAGCTTGTCATAAGCAGCAATTTCTAAATCAAGTGAAACTTTAATATCCATGAGGTCCTGATATTCTTGCAGTTGTTGGGCCATTTCGTCGCGCATACGTTGCAATTCAGCTTCTAGTGAAGCTATGTACTGATTATGTCGTGCGCGTTCGCTGTCCAAGAGATTCTCCAATTCGCGTATGCGTGCCTATTAAACAAATTCAAAAGTTTCATATTAACGAAATCGCGGTTTAAACTATACACAAAAAATATGTAACTCACATTTAAGCCAGCATTTGTATTTTCCAAGTCCTGTATCTTTCCGTTGAGGCCTTCAATTTTCGAACGCATGAGACGTACTTCTTCTGTTGCATGTGCAGAGGAATTCGCTGCACGATTTGCTGCTGCTTGCAAGTTTTTAATCTCGTTATCATATAATAACTCGATTTCTTCGCGGTTCGCGCGCATTTGCGATTCATACTGGTCGCGTAACTCTTGAAGTGACTGCTGCAATTTGGCTTCGTACTGCTTGGCAAGCCGGCCATCAATTTCGCTAATTTCAATCTGGCGGCGCGAACGTGTTTCAGTGAGCTCCTGGCCATGTATTTGATCTTTAAAGCTTAACTCCTCACGCAGACTTTGATTCTGATTTTCTAGATCAACACGTGCCAGAGTTTCAGCTTCAAGCTGTTTCCGCAAATCTTCGAGCTGTTTGCGTAAACGTTCGTTTTCTGCAGCAAGTTCCTTGGCTTGGTCTTCAGCTTTTTTACGATCAGCTAGTGCCTGGTTATACTTGCCATTGACTTCAGAGTAGCGAGATTCATAGACACGCGCACTGTTCTCTGCGATAGCGCAATCCTTGGTTTTCTTATCAAGTCTGAAAATAAGAGATGTGAACTGGAAATTACTACACTGCAAAAACTGTTAGTCGCTATATCTTTGCTCAAACAAACGCCAACAATTCCTTCAAATTTCTAAACTTTGTCTTGTCTTTTTTAAGAAGTTTATTTAAATTAAAAGCCATACCAAGGAATGCAATTCCAAGAACAATTAAATAAATGTGTGCTGTGTGAGTGCGCAGAATATTGTAACAGTTTGCATTGTTCCACTATGTTTAGTTGTGTCTAGTTGTCATGGTTACAGGTGGTGGGAGCGGTGACGTAATACTGTCACAAATCAAATGGGTGAAACCGATTGAGGGATACAGAATGTTATATATACCTAGTAATAGAAAGAGGGTGTGGCTTGCCTTAAAAACAAAGCGACAAACTAAGCCATTTTCCCCAAGTAGCAACATACATACATTTTCGGATGTGACTAGTGGGCCTTGATATTAAAACGAATTTCTTAAAATTATAATTTCTTGCCGGTCTTCTGTTGTCTAGTCTAAAATCTATATGTGTCTGACTACGCAATTTATATATAAATATCTAGCACGTTGAGGTTGTATTATATTGCGATCATTCATGCTCTCTGCACATTCCACAGCATCTGCGTATTTGTGCGTATAATTTAAGCTCGTTATGACTGGTTCTAAGTTCCGTTCTATAAATAATACTAATATCTATTATAAAATTTAACAGATGAAATTAAAATCGTGGGTGTCAGTGACGTTTAATTTAAGCTCCATGAGCACGTTTTATGATGTTTTTGCATAGGTAGAAGTTAAAGCCTAATAACACCTAAAAAAAAATAACGGGAAAACTCGTTTTCTCTTTCGGTGGCTGTCCTCTCAGCTGGAAATGGCAAACCTCTGAGAGTAAAAATTGCTTATGAAAAAGCTCCCAACCTGCCGTTCGGAACCGGCATTAAACTGTAGGTCCCTCCAACCCGTGTACAAATTCACACGCACAACACGGGTAGTTGCGGGAAGCTAGGCCTTAGTCTCGCGTAAGCGGGCTGTCGTGCCAGTCAATTATTATTAATTATTAGAAGTTAAAGCACAACGGAGAAAGTGCTGATGAAAATTCGTTAAAAACTCAAACTAAAACATGGTAGAATACTAAAAGTCTCTCAAAAAGCACTCTCATCGAACGCACAGTCAAGCATGTGCCAATCGCGATAATAATGTCGGTGTTTTTATACAGAAATAGTGCTTTTGCAAATTCTTCCTCCGTGTGCCGTGGATGACGAAAATGCTTTCTCGAATGCTGTTTACTGTGTGTGACAAACAAAATAAAAAGGAAGGTCGAAATATTCGTGAGAACGGAAGGGACAAACAAGAACGATAAAACAAAACCATTTCGTGGAAAGGCCGAAAATTGACAATCTGTAAATGGGAGAATGTGAAAGGATGGCGGGAAAATAAAATTAGGTTCGGCCATAATTATAAAAACTTTTTGTATCTTAAGCAATTAATATTTTTATCTGCAACTAGGACCTGATCCACTTGCGAGAAGACAAAAAGGTTTCCTCAACCGCTAGATAACGAAACAGCGCTGCTTAGTGTGATACCATGTATTCGAGCCACATTTAAGTGTATGTGTGTGTGTGTGTGTGTGTGTGTGTATCCATAGTTATGTTACTTAGGCTTATGTAGCGCTTAATATTTTATTCACGCTTTATTTTTGGTATAATGACATCACATTTGGCCACATAATATTGGTTGAAGGAAGACTGGTCGACCTCGCTTAGAGTCATTTATTGAGTGATTAGTGAAAAGGTTTATATTTATGTTTTACTTCAGTCATTCGCATTTTGTTTTCATACATTAATTTTCTTCTTCTTGTTCTTGTTCTTGTAGTTAATGTTTTAGTCAGAAATTTTGAGTGGATTCACTGAACTCTGAGTTATAATTATTATTTTTGGTATGGCATGCTTTAACTAATACGAATCTGTGAGTAATGATGATAATGGTTCCGAATTAATTAACATAATTTGGACATTATGCTTCGTTCATGATGGTGTTAAGTTTAGAGACAAAATCACTGTCCAAACTAAATAAGAGGCATGTCTTTTTGCATTTCGTTCATTTACCTTCTACCAGCAGCACTGCCGCCTCTACTACTCATTTTCCGAATATAAACAAAATTAAAAAGCTTTAAATGCCGAAGTTGGCAAAAGGAAAGCGTGTTTCACAGCAGCGACAGATATTGCTTCGCACTGCATCTGTATCTGTGTGTAGCGTTCACCTCTCTCTTCTTTACGTGAACGCGGAATGACATCATTCTCAGCTGCTGCTTCAGTTTTCGTTGGCATTGACGCGACTAGCAGCAGTGTGTCCAACAACAATGGGAGTGCATGACATCATTGCGTACACGCGGCATTCTTCCGTGATTTACGCTGTTATTGACACATGCCAAAGCTTAAAAAATTAAGTTTGGTTGTTTTGAAAATGTCTTGATTCTCTATAAGGAGGTTTAAGATAGTTCGCGCCTATGTAACCTGTTTTCAATTTCCCTACTGCTGATCTATCAATATATACAAATCAACAGTAAATGTTGGTGCTACCTTTGTTTGAGGTCGTCATTTTCCTCCCAGAGTCGTTTGATATCGATTTCCAATTTGGCCTTTTCCTTAGCAGTTTCGTCTAGTAGTTTGCGTGCGGCCGCAAGCTCCTTTTCATACATTGCTTTGATATTCGAAACCTCGCGGTTAACAGTATCCTGAGCTAATTGCACTTCTTGTGTCAGGCGATTATTTTCATTCTCGAGATGCCGCATGCGATCGATATAGCATGCCAGGCGATCGTTGAGATGCTGGAGTTCTTCCTTCTCCTGAATACGACTTGTACGAGTTGGACTTGTAGCGGGACTCGTGGCACCCACACGGGCAGACGCGCCGCCCACAGGTGTGGAAGTGCTGGCGCGTGAGACGCGCGTAGCGACTGTGACGCGTTTCTGAGACATCTTATTTTTTGTTTGTTCTTTTGCTTCAGATGAAAACTTGGTTCTTGTTGTTGCGGTAAGTGTAGTTTTAGTGCAGCCGAAAGACTTTAAGTACGTTTGCGATTGGTACAGTTGAAAGTGTTTTTATTTAGTTTTAGTTGGTGTCCACAAACTGCGGTATCCGTTTTTTTCCGTTTCTAGCACGTCTACTCTGTGTGACTTGAAAAATCAAACTAAATGCCATTGAAAACTTTGGTTGGAATCCAACATGAAATCATCATCGACGAAATTAGGCAAAGCGAAGTGAGGCAAATATGTACTCACTCACTCTTCCCTCATGCTCACTCGTTTGCTTTTGCTCGTGGTTCTCAGACAACAACCAAGCTCGTGTGCATGCTTTGCTTCGTGCTTTTTGGATTTAAGTTTATTCAATATTTTACCTTTTCTGTCGTATCCATTGCTTCTATTTTCCCGCAGTCGTTTACTTACTTCTGCATACACATATTTACATTTACGTGTGGATTTTGTTGTTTCTACTCAAGTCAGTTGGGCAAGAAAAACAATCCACCCATGGCAATATTTAAAGAGTGAAAGAGTTACTGGATGCCTTAGTGTATTATGTGGTAGTTGCCTTAGTATATTATGGTGATGTAATTTTGGAATAAATTCTGTGGTCAAAAGCAATAATCGCGTAAGTTCATAAGTACTATTGAGCAGCGCGCTTTAAAGAAACATGCTAGCACCCTTAACTCAATGATGTCTTAAGTCGACTTTAGCATTTATCGTTTCTGACCACAGAATTAACGTTCGCAAACGTGTTTCAATTGAGAAAACGTTGCTAGTTAATTGAAAAAGATTAAAATCGGGAATTCCAAAAGCGAAGTACTTTTAATTCAAAAACTAAATAGGAAAAAATAGATTCAAAAAATTTTTGGGAGACATGTTCTGTGTGTGCTTTCCGGTTAATTAGTAGTTTACAACAAACATGCCTGTTCATAAGAGCAAAGCATGCATGACCATAATAAAAACCTCTGCACGGAATGAAAATTGAAAACAAAAGTGAAGATTATTTGACAGGAACGAGTGGTGCAACATCACCATTAACAAGAAGAAGAGGTTTACCTTACTAACACCACTCTGTGAATACACTTTGGTACAAAGCTCTAAAATCTCTCGATTTTCTTTTCGATTCTTCTCCAGCAATGTTATCACATGATCCCTTGGTACAATCACTACAGATAGTGTATTTCCAATAGGCGTTCTCACAGCAGCTGTCATCTCCCTCCCTTATAAAGGATTTTTCAATGAGGACGCTCGACTAAATTTTATTTTATTTTATAGTATGGATGTGGAATATAACGTAGTTTAAATGTCGGTTGCCTCTTTGCTTGGTTCACGAGGTCCAATTTTTAAAACATTTGAATTTGATTTGTCGGTAGAATTTTAAAGAAATAGTGTTTAAAAGTTGTATTACCTCTTTACTCTTATACACATAAATACTTATTGCGCGATATAGTTAATATTTAGATTTGCTGTAAACATTTTTTCAAGAAGTGACCTTGTTTCCAAGATGTGAGTAGACGACTACGGTGTTTTGGATCATTATCTTCTTGTAGAATCCAATCGTTTGTATCCGGTCCATAAAGTTTTGCAACAGACTTTAGCAAACATTTTTCAAAAAGTTTGATCAGAAATGCGGCGTCGACATTTTGTGTAAAGATAGTTAAAGTGCCAAATCCTTTTTCTAAAAAGCATCCATAAACTTGGACTCTAGAAGGGTGTTTAACAGTCCCTTGAAAAAGATTTTTACCTTGAGCAATCCAAGATATTCAGAACCATCAAAGTTGATTTTGACTTTGCTCCAATCCCAAACCAAATTTTCCGTGCCCACACTAGTCCTTTTTTAATATGAGCTTCAGTCAATAGCAGTTTTTGTAAAGTACTCCTGTTTCTGATGTCAGATTCCTACAGGCGGAGAGCCTGATTGTACAAATGAAAGTGTCTATGCATTTCGAAGAAAGCTTTTGCTTGGCTTATCTAAGGAAGGCATTTTACTAGAAACTCTGCTGGTCATATCGTCGACATTGCCAGCCGCCTTAAAATAGGGTATTTCACTTTCTAACGAAATGACTCGATTTATTATGTACTTAGCGGTCTCGGTAATGGGTATTTTTGGCCCTTTGGGATGGTTTACCAGAAAGACTGCTTCAAATCGCTTCTTATAGATGGAACTCATTTTCGTTTACTTTAACGGTGTTATTTGGTTGCATTTTATTCATGTAACTGCAATTAAAGACCCCAAGACATGAAATCTAAAAGCATTAAATCGCACAACATAACATAACATAGCGTTTTCCGCCAAACCAAAATCCGCACCGAACAGTGACTTTCTCATTATACTAGTATATCTGCTGCGGATAGGTATCGCCTCAAATCCGATCATTGCGCTTGTTTGCGTTTCCACACATCCAAAGAAAGATCACATTTCATGGTGATTTGCCGTACAATACTAAACAATTGAAAAATTTCTTCAGCATTGTCCTGCGCTAGCACGTGCTCATATTTTTATTTAAACAGACCATTGTGATTTTGCCTTTCTTTCGGAAAACAATAGATGTAGTGGCTGCATTATGATCTGGCCCAAGGTGTATTCATAGAGTCAAGCCCCTTCTTCGTTGCTGCTGCGCGCGATCCTCTCAAATCATTTTCGGTTTTGTTTCATCTTATCAATCTATATCATAGCTATAGGTTTATCTAATGTTTGTTTGTAGGTTTGTCCTTTATAGACTCGAAAACTACCTAACCAATTAATCTGAAAGTTTTGCATACGATTCGGCAACCCAGGAGAGTATTTCTGGATATCTTTTGTTGTTGCCCATAGCAAGGGGGTGAGGCACCGTCCATACAAATCAAATCTCTAATATTGAATAACGACGGAGTTATAAGCCGGACAGCATTGAAATTTGCTAAAGCTTTGTCCTGTAGATCTTTTGTTCCACTGGTAAAATTTCATTAGCGTTGGACACGGGGTGTGACGTTATTTTGCGACCTATATTCTCTATATTTGTAGTGCTCTTCAACCCATATCCCCCTACAACTAAAATGTTCAGTATTGAATAGCTTCGGAATTACAAGTCGTACAGCATTGAAATTGGACATAAACTTACAGTAATATTTCATAGGCATTGAATGAGGGACGTGACACTTTTCAAGCAACACAAATTCTTAATCATAATAGGGGTGTTGCTAAAAGCTTCCAATATAAAAAATGTTTCTTCAATACGATTGCCGGGTGAAGCAACGCACGCCAATGTTCGCTAGTTTAAAATAAAAAGTGAGAAAAACTAAGGTTAGGATTAGAAAAATTTTGAGGAATTTCGAGCCAATTATGCGCTAATGTTTGCTAGTTTAAAATAAAAAGTGAGAAAAATCAAGGTTAGGATTAGAAAAATATAGAGGATTTTCGAGCTTTTATGCTTCAGTATGCGAAGTTTGGCGACGCAGAAATTGCGAGCATCGCTCTAATTGTGTTTGAATTAAAAATTAGCTTTTTTTGTATATTAATGAGAACAGTGTGTACCTATGTACGTACTTATGTACATATGTATGACACCGGCGCCCGCAAGGGGCGTTTGTTGGTTCACCCCTCAAATATCTGATACAAAAATTGTAGCTAGAAAATATGATTTCATATGGTATTGGACTTAAAAGTTGTGTAAAAAATCCCCCCAAAATGAAATCCTGTGTGCGCCGCTGATGAATGTACATATGTGCGTGTATATCTATGCGTCACTTTTCTCCTCTATTGTAGTGCCTTCATTTTTTCGATTTGTGCTGGCATGTTTCAACATGATGACGTCACTAACTCATATTTGAACATTTCACATGTCTTATTGTCATTAATATTATTTTTCTCAATTAAACAATTAGCTTCAGAAGCAGATCTTATAAAAAATAATAATATAGATTTCGTTAGATGTCCGTGCACAAGTGAGTGTCTGTACAATGTATAATAAACGAGTTTTTTGCTATTTGTATGTAATTCGATGTTTTTTGTTTTTACTGAGAGCAAGTTATTATAATCCTGTAGTTGTCAATTTAGAACTGATATTAATTTAAATGAGAACAAGACATTTTTAAAAATTGAAAAAATTAATATTTATTAAAACATCTCATCCTGCACTACGATGTTGCCTGCCACAGTAGGAGACGGCACCTGCAGATATAAGCAGATCTTATAAAAAATAATAATATAGATTTCGTTAGATGTCGGTGCACAAGTGAGTGTCTGTACAATGTATAATAAACGAGTTTTTTGCTATTTGTATGTAATTCGATGTTTTTTGTTTTTACTGAGAGCAAGTTATTATAATCCTGTAGTTGTCAATTTAGAACTGATATTAATTTAAATGAGAACAAGACATTTTTAAAAATTGAAAAAATTTATATTTATTAAAACATCTCATCGTGCACTATGATGTTGCCTGCCACAGTAGGACACGGCACCTGAATCGGGGACGTCAAACATCTAAATCCACAAGAATTCCAAGTCGCATTAAGGTTGTAAGCCTAGGGGACATCCTTTAACAAATAGTAGGGTGCACAGTTGATCAATATGATCACAGTGACGAATACCCCACCTATTATAATCCACATATCTATTTATCTATTTATTATAAAATGTAAAAAAAATGTAAATGTAATTATAAACTAAAATTACAAATATAATCGGTTCGTAAAAAAATGCTCATGTAGTTATGTAAATTTCTCTAGAGTTAAGAATTTTAGTAGAATTGGAAACAGAGCACTGTGGAGAAGCTTAGAATAGAATTGATAAGGGTATACTGCACTGAGACCAAGATTGATCTATTGTGCCCCCTGCAATTTTAAGAGTACATCCTCTAGACCTACCGCCCTAATGAAACTTAGTAACTCGCGGGGGTTTAGGTGTTTGACGTCCTCTTCTGCAAGCCAGAACTGGCCCAAGTAACGCAACCTGCTGCGATAAGCTGCATTGCAGTGCAATGTGATGTGTTCGGGAGTCTCCTCTGCTGTTTCGCAGAGTCTACAGACGCTTATCTGTTCTATCCCGATTGTATGCATGTGTTTCCTCAATCTGCTGTGTCCAGGTAGAAGACCTGTGACCTGTCTAAGTTGGTTTCTCCTTAGTTTGAGGCATTCTTCACTCCATTTGGGTTTATAATCTTTGATGGAGATTTTCGATTGCCTGAGACCGGAGGCGCTAGTGCAGTGTTCTTTGTCCTTTCCTCAAGTCTCAGTGACTCCCTTATGGTGCTTTTGCCCAGTCCAATGAAGGGTTCAGGTCCTAGGGGGCGTGGCTGCCGCGGTTCTAGCGAGGCTGTCGGCTTCCTCGTTTCCTTCGATACCTCTGTGTCCTGGAACCCAGAGGATCTTCACATGTGGTTTTGTCCGGGTTTATTCGCAGGTTTATTCGCAGGTGTATTCGCGGGTTTATTCGCAGCCGCCGTGGCTCAGTTGGTTAGTGCGTTGGACCGCGAGTCGCAGGCAGCAACCTCAGGTTCAAATACTGCCTGTAATAACACCTAAAAAAATAACGGGAAAACTCGATTTCTCTTTCGGTGGCTGTCCTCTCAGCTGGAAATGGCAAACCTCTGAGAGTAAAAATTGCTTACGAAAAAGCTGCCAACCTGCCGTTCGGAACCGGCATAAAGCTGTAGGTCCCTCCAACCCGTGTACAAATTCACACGCACAACAAGGGTAGTTGCGGGAAGCTAGGCCTTAGTCTCGCGTAAGCGGGCTGTCGTGCCAGTCAATTATTAAATTAAATTATTATTAATTATTAAAAAATTATTAATTAAATTATTCGCAGGTCTACTCGGGCACACCGTTCTTGGGTTATTTTTAAGCCTCTCTGGATTATGTCGCAAAGAGTGTCTTCAAATCTTCCTCTAGCGATAATGACAATGTCATCGGCATAACCTTGACACGTTATGCTGTTGCTTGTCAGTAGTTCAAGGAGCTCGTCCACTACCAGACTCTACAGCAGCGGTGAAAGTACCCCGCCCTGTGGACATTCTCTTTTTGCTTTATCGCCTCATGCGAGGTGTTAACGAAGGCTCCTTCGATATCTAGAAAAGCGCCCAGTGTAATCTCTTTGTTTTTAGAGCTTCTTGAGTTGAGCTCGTGAGCCAAGCCTGGCGATTTGAAGGGTTGAAAGGTGTTCAATGCCCAATAAATCTTATTCCGAGAGATGACCGTCTGCTAAAGCCAGTCTGCAGTGCCTTTGTCACTGCAGTCCAGCAGCAGATGTCCCGGCCGGAAGTGGATTCCGGTGAACTGGGAGAAGCTTACACAAAGATAAAAAAGACTCCGACGGTTCCACTGTTCTTCTTCTTTTCACTTTTCATTCGTATTACACGTGTTGCACAAGAACTTTGAATGATATTGCATCATATCTGGCAATCAGTGTGGCAAAGCGTAAATTGATGTGAATTATTATGATTTTTGTCAAAATTACTTTTGCCGCATTTCGCAAAAAGTTCTTAAAAACACATTCTTTTCGCCAGCCAACAACACCTTCGTAATTACCAGTTGATTGCCTACATCAATAATTTATTACGTCTCTAATTTTTCAATAAGATAATTTTTCGCCCACCTTGTTTCGAGGTTCGAAGCTGCTGTTAGAAGCTGCTGTTCGTAAAGACTGCACTCGTCTGGAAGTCCTAGTTGCTTGCACGTTTTAACAACATGCATATTTATATACTTATGTATATTGCTCACAAATAATTGGTAGAGTTTCCTTCAAAAATTGCTTGCAATTTCTTCCAGATTGTACGTGAACGTTTACCAGATTATCCTTCGCGTAATACATTTGTATGGAACACATCACCAGGAGCTCTCCTTACCCTCCCTACATTCGCTGATAGTTCGAGGTGAGTTATTATTATTAGTCATCATCAACAGAATATTATTTAACTTGTTATGTTTAGATTTATGCCATTTTTATTGGATTTCATGGGTGTGGAGCCACGGCTCAACTATACGGCCGTCATTTATGTGCAAATTGGTGCTACGTTAAGCCCTAATAGTGCGCTGTACAAACTAGTCAAAACTATAACAAAGAGTCAATTTGTAGATAGGGTGAGTTGGGTTTGAATTATGTTTATTATGTGTCGTGCTTATTTGTGATGGTTATAGATACTCGTCTTATGGGCTGCTGATCGCCCTATTCCTTCAAAGAAACGCTGGCCGTCAACGTTTCACATACCATTCCATGTAATATCGCTTGGTGGCTCAGGAGAAGCTAGTGCGATTGGGGCTGGATCAGTACGCACAGCTAAAAGTAGTGGTGGTTCACGCCCCGGTAATGTCAGCATTCATATCGGACCCGCAGCAGCATTGCCGCGCAACAGCGACGATCACAATAAGGCGAATAAGGCCGGTGTCGACGCCGACACGAACGCTGATACTAGTGATGGGCGTCCCAGCATATCGCAGCGCTTCTACCCATACCCAGAGATAAATACTGACGCGGTGCTCTCATTGGATGAGGACGCAATACTAAACACAGATGAACTGGACTTTGCTTATACAGTATGGCGAGATTTTCCTGATCGTATCGTGGGTTATCCAGCTCGTGCCCATTTCTGGGATGATACTAAGGTTGAAAGGCTAAGCAACTGCTTTCTCTTGACAGCTCATATGAGAAAGATTTAAATATTGTCTTTACAGAATGCTTGGGGCTATACGTCCAAGTGGACGAATTATTATTCGATAGTGCTAACCGGTGCGGCGTTCTATCATCGTTACTACAATTACTTGTATACCAATTGGCTGTCGTTACTGCTATTAAAGACTGTACAGCAATCTTCAAACTGCGAAGATATCCTAATGAATTTGCTGGTATCACATGTTACCAGAAAACCACCGATTAAAGTAACACAACGCAAAGGATACAAGGATCGTGAGACAGGGCGTTCTCCTTGGAATGATCCGGACCATTTCATACAAAGGCAGAGCTGTCTTAATACGTTTGCAGCGGTTTTCGGGTGAGTTCAAATGGAAGGGCGGAAAAGAAATTTGTCCCAGTAAATTATGCGAGAAATTAAAATAAATTGTTTTTCATTCGGTAAATTGTATTGTACTGTTGCAGTTATATGCCGCTCATACGATCAAATTTACGCTTGGATCCAGTGCTGTATCGTGACCCGGTATCAAATTTACGCAAAAAGTACCGCCAAATCGAATTGGTTGGCAGCTAGCGGTACATAAATACCAGTTATAAAAAGTAAATAATTGAGTCCTGTTTAAAACGAGAGATACAACTGTAACAAGAATTAGCAGGAACAAACAGCAAATTAGATATTTAACAAATTACTTAAAAGGACTATTATAAAATATCCTTCGCTTATGTGTAATTAAAGTAGAAGCAAAAGTAAACAATGAGATTTGGATGGGGGAAAAGCAAGAAAGCGATGTGCAGAAAAAATGTTAATGCGAAAATAAAACTTTTTGTGTAAAATGCCATTTACTAAGCTACAATAATTTAGAATTGTGTAATTGTAAGATGTGTACATGTTAATTAAGTTAACAAATTAATACGTTAAGTAGCGCATATTTTTTACAAAGATTATACATATTCGAGTTTTAGTTATGTTTAAATATGCGCATACAGAAATAGGTACGTATGCGTATTTTGTGAGAAAAAGCAAGTTGTCTACAGTAAGAAAGCTAAGGAAAAAGTAACAGAAACAGTAGATGAAATGGAACGAAAACGAAAGTGATTTCATATTGTGTAGGTACATTATATTATGAAATTACAAAAATGTACATAAACTTCAGAAATTGTACAATTAGTTTTTTTTAAATATGATTTTGTTGTTCAGTTTATCTACTTTTGAGGAGATCCGCATTTGTTGCTGTTCACAAATTTAAAATTTCGTATTTGTTTATAAGTAGTGGAATGTGCAGATTATTGCGCAAGCTCAGTTGTTTCTAAGTTGCCATTTGTTATGTATTTAAACGCCACATGAAGGTTTCGCATTTTGAATTTTCACAATATATTTTGTCTTTTGTATTACTTTTTTAGTGTTTGACATTATTAAACAAAGAATATGAAAAATTATTTTGCATTATTTTATGCATTTTTATTATTGGAAGGTTCAAACCATACGTTTGCTTTTTGTACCCTTGAATGTAGGTACTTCTAAATGGACATGTTTCGAGAAAAGTAAACATTTCCTACATGTTGGTGTGGAGTGCAAATAATTCAACAAATCTTTATAAATATTCGCACTCTAACGCTATTGTAAATATTCTATTTCAGATTTACTGCCTGCATGATACACACTCTGTTTATAAAAAGCAGTACATATTATTCCTACTCCGTTTTAAGTCATATGGAAGGAAAACATGAGCGTAGCCGGAACTGAAGCTAGAATTAAAATTATATACATATGTAGTTATAATTTTAAAAATTTGAAGTTTAAACAGAAATGGAGCCACTGCGAATATCCCATCGATTGCTTTCTACTGTCAATAGTATTAGTTGTAGTTAATTTTTCAACATGGGGATCAAGAAACATGAAAACTTTGCCGTGCTTCGGATTTCTCGATCACTTCATCCCAAAAAATCCGTCTCCAAATTGTTGCTTAAACAGGAATGCTTAACAAATCAAAAATGATAAAATGGAGTATAAAATAATCAAAAGTAGAAAAATTAAAGTTACAAAAGTATTTTTGGGACAAAACAAATTCATAACATACCTAGAAAGAAAGTTCCAATTGAAATAGCTTACAAACCATATATTTTATACTCAGGCAAAAGGTTCTACACATTTCCCGTAAATTAAAACTCAGCTGAATTATGTTACCAGTTTTACATGTGAAGATAATCGCCATGAATGCAGACCCTCTTTGTAGACAATTTCATTGTCAAACCCTACCACCACTGATACATGAGTGGTTTTTGGTTTTATATACCTCTGTATCTATTGTATTTGCGGGGTAGAAGCGTTACTGTGTATAACTACACATGTGCATAGCTTTTGAAGCATCAACTAGGCTATCACCATGGTGTATTCGATGGATTTATAACCGCTCAGATAAAACACCCATAAAAACGTAAAAAGTTTAAACTAGTCAGTACAAACGTACTCCCCCTCGGAAATTAGTGCAACGGAATGAGGTTCTGAGTGAATTCGTAAAAACTACATATTCAAACTCTGACGGCATATGTGTGTATGAGACAAGTATCGGAAGTCATTTAGTTGTTTTGTTTCTTGTGAATGTACTACTTACGTATGTATGTACATATAAAATACAATATTTAAGTTTCTATAAAAAACTTGCAATGTGCAGTTATATTTTTATAAGTCAACAAATGAATCAAAGTGCATCAAAAATGGAATCAATTACCAAAAATGCAAAAAAAAAAACTTTTTATATCGTTTTTATACTTTGTTTTCATACTTAAATATATACTCTAAAAGAAAACACAACAAAACATCAAAAATTGGACGGTTCGCAAGTGATGATGCTGGAAGAGTTTGTCATACAAATTAAGTTTTCTCCCGCAATTCTTTAGTATTTAATCCAAATTTACTTTGCGTTTAGCCCCTTACGTGTGCGTATTATTGAACTCAAATAAAAGCAATATCAATGAACAACGTGTCGAAGTGTGTATAGAGAGAAAGTGCAAGGAGAATTGCAGAGCTCCGTACTAAACGAACAAGATGTTATTTCTTGTTTGATAACCGCAAACAAATCGAAAAAACTGACCAAAATTATTTTAAGGGAGGCTAAACAAAAAGACCTGTACTTAATAAGCCCTGCAAAAATAAATGTTTTACCCCTTATGGAATGTACATGATATATAGCAAATTAGCTACATAAACACAAGGAATAAAGTAACTAAATTGCGTTATTTTCACATGCATGTAATGTATTGTACATATGTGTATGTATGTATGTATGAGTAAAGCACGATAAATCATTTTGTTTATAAACGAAGCGTGAAACAGGAACCAAGCTTGCCACACCTTAACTCAAAAGTTGTATTAGTTGACTCTTTCATCAATTGGGATGCAAGCTGGAATTATAACGAATGAATTTATAAAAGAAGCTGGAGGAACAGAGAGTCTTCCCACACATTTAGTAATACTTCCGGCAAGGCAACTGCTATGATTGTGCTTCAATCATTGTTCCAGATTTTAGTTGTTTCTAAACTTTATATTTTTAACTTGTGAGTTATACTAAACTAATTTGGTTGAATTTCTGCAGAACTCATCGCCGTTTATTGGTTTTCCCTACGTGCAGCAGAAAGGTGTTTACCTTTTCAGCACTTCTTCCGGAAACAAGTTTTTCTCTTCAGTTCATTTGTAGCATTATTTCATCCAACAGTTAAGAACATATCTTCTAAGTGTAGCTACATATACTTATGTATATGTAACTGCAAATATCCGGTAAGCAACAAATACATATTAAAAAACTGGAAATAGTAAGAATAAAACGCATATTTCAAAAATGACCAACCAATCAATTACACAAAGATTTCCATTCATGTATGCATAATTCACCTTTCCATTTTAATCTTGGATTTTGTTCAATGTTTTTCCTTTCTTAGAATAAATGTGAGTTTCGACGGATTTTGTAAACCGGCACTTTGAGTTAGCAAACTAGAGTAATAAGCTATGCAGTTTCAGTGTTAGGCACACTGTGAAAAGCTTCTGCAAATGTTAATAAAATATGGAAAAGTATGCAGGATTGTCCGTCATTGAAACACATTATTAGTTCTAGTGAGCTTCATTCGGTTCGAATTTTAAGCACTACTGAACAGCATCATTTGTATAATATCATAAAAGTGTAAACAAGAAAAATATACATACGAGTACATACACAACAAAAATGTGATTTTTAAATAAACAAAATTATATTGAACTTTCAAGACCGTTTATTTATTATATCGGAATGTGGAACGTAATTTACGTCTTCGTCCATGTAGCTCAACTTTTGTCTCTAGAAGTACAGGTAGACCTCCTTAATACGGAGGTTACCTTCCTGGAAACTGCAGTGTCAGTAAAATTGTGTTGAGCCAGTGCATATAGAGGATTCGTTCCAAGAAGTGAAATTTTTTAAGAAGTGATAAAGACAAACAAAGGCACAAAGTAAATTTAATTGTTACCATTTACCATCAACTACTGAGTTAATATGTATTGAGTTAATATATGTATATAAGTACATACAACAAGTTATTATTAAAATTTATTTTTTACCACATATTAATTCAACGGGGTTGCTTTTCAGGGACCTATCTGGAATTTTTTGTTTTGGAAAACTCTGTTATTTTTGTTTGGTTGGAAAGTTGTCTGTACGATTCTTTGCATAAGCAGTTTTCGTGGTCTCTTAAAATTCATCCGGAAGATCGGCATATACCTATGTATGTATGTATACAAATATATACATATACGTATACATATGCATATACGTTTGCATTCATTATACGCATACAACTATCTGTATATGCACTGGTGCACTAAAAGGAGGGTTTGAAAATGCAAGCCCTCAAAAATAAAGTTCTGTATACTTATACGCGAAAATTTCTATATGTTAAACGAAAAATATGCCGCAAGACGTTAAACGTGTTGGAGGAAGGCCGTGTTGTAAGACGCTTAACATATGCGTCGAGGTCTACCTGTATTTTAATATTCGACAGAGTACTCAAACTGGAATTTGTGTGCAACCAACATAACTCGTATTGCCCAATATCTAAAACTGATATCAATTATCGTCAGTGCCAGTAGTAGTCAAGTATGTAATACCTGAATCATAGAGCGGAAACACGCTCTAAAGGCCGTCACACAATACCAAAGCAGACGTACGGTGTGCACTCAATTGGGCTTTTCTAGAGGAATCGCGCATTTCACTGGTTAGATCCACCGTCGGTTACGTTGTGTCGTGTGGTTTTTGACGTTTCTAAATTATGGAAATGGAATACTTTATGTGACCTGCAACAGTTTATTGTTGCAGAACATTAAACCCTACGCGGCCAGAAATGCTGGCCGACACGCAGAGAAGTGGTAGCCTCACACATGACGACGAACTTCGCACGCATGAGTGAATGATAGAGCTAAATGACAATGTATGTATGCACATACCTACGAGTATGTAAATAAAAAGCTTAGTCTGCGCAGTTGAATATTTTTAGTTTCCCCAAAATTATACCAACCTGAGCCCTGTTGCCTCTGACCACGCCGCAGAGTGCCGTATGCAATGAAACTTAGTGCTCTGCACAAAAATCATCGATGATGTTGACTAGAGAGTCGGGCTAGTTATTCCGTACGGCATTGGTCACTAGTGTTATTTATGTCACCTGCTCTGTTGTACTATGATATTAATGACCATGATCTACCACCACTAACAAAACGGCTGAATGATTTTCAACTACTCTCCCATTGGAGTTTCGAATTGTTTCGTTTTAACTTTTGTTTACTAGAATTTCACATATTCTCCGTGCAAAGGTTTAGTGGTTTTAAAATTCAGTATGTGGAACAAAATCGGTCAACTCAGAAGCAGAGGGAAACGGTTTGCAATAATTTTGCATTATTCAGTGTTGTAAGTTTTTCCTTAGGTTTTGTGAGAAAATCTATCTCGTAATATATATTTGGTTTGATTGGTAAAATTATTACAATAGAAAGAAGCGTAGATCGATTAAAATGTGTAAAGATTACATACAAATTATCATTACGTTGCTGGCGAGTTTACCGCAAATTTGTCAACCGTTGCAAACCAACGTCGTTTTGCCGCAAGGTCCTGTAGCAGGCGTAAGTTCAAATTCTTGTTTGTTCCTAAATATCTACATACGTAGAAGACATAGTTGTTTATCAAAAAATTGCAGTTAAAAATTTTCCCCGAGTCGTCACGTACTGCAGTGTACGCTTTTCTCGGTTTGCCGTATGCGCAGCCGCCTGTGGGAAAGTTACGTTTTGCGGTGAGCGACAATTTTAGTTTTTACTCATTATAAATAATGGCCACCAAGTTAAAAACATTCAGTAAATTATGTATTTGTTTGTAGCCACCTCAACAACACACCGGTTGGAATTGGACTTTGCAAGCAATGAGCATGAAGCCAATATGTCCCCAACTATCAAATACTATTTACGATGAGTCAAGCGATGGTCTGTTAGCACGCCCAGCATTAATGGACGAGGATTGTTTATATCTGAACATTTGGGTACCAGAGGTGAATTGGATAAAAATAACTTATCAAGATATGAACTTCGATTTAATTTTTAGACTGGCATGCGTCTTGGAAGTTTGCCCGTACTGGTGATTATTACTGGTGAGGAAATGGCTTTTGATTGGCCACGAAATCGCGTGACAGGAATTGATATGGCTTCAGAGGGTGTCATAGTTATAAATATTCAGTACCGTACTAATATTTTTGGTTGGATTATTCTTGAAAACCATGAGCTATCGGGTAATTATGGATTAAAAGATCAAGAGTTGGCATTGCGCTGGATACAGCGTAACATACAACACTTCGGTGGAAATCCCAGCCAGATCACCGTACTTGGCCATGGGACAAGCGGAGCACCATGCGCCACAGCCCATTTACTGACTCTTTCAAATACAGACATTCTGTTCTCGAAACTAATTTTGATGTCTGGTGGCGACATAGAAAGTGCATTAAATGCTCGTTCGGTCATTTTACAAACCTCTAAAATTATAGTACAGAAACTCGGTTGCAACTTCGAGGAGCGGCGCAGCCAGCTGGTCACATGTCTTCGAATGAAGAGCGTTAGCGATTTACAAAAAGCATTTGAGAGCATTTACGATCACGGCAATAGCACACTGCATTTGGGTCCAATTGTTCCCACGACTCTCAGCGACTTTGCATCAAATCAAACACGGCTACAGTTGCTGCCGCCAATATTGATCGGCATAACATCCAATGAGGGCGCCTTCCTGCCGGAATATTGGTTGGATTTGGCGCGTGAGGGCTACCAAACACTTCGGACGTATGTAAATTATACCATGTTACCTAATGTACTGCGTAAATCAGGCTTGTCAAGGGCACTTCCAATGGCGACACAACTTGTAGATACACTCGATTGGCGGTATTTCAGTGGAGAGGCTGCTACCAGCGTGAGCCATCTTCTCAATGCCATGCAGCGCCTCATTTCTGAGTCATTTTATGACACGCCATTTTATCACAACCTAGAACTTTTCAGCACCTCAAATAGTAACGGAGCGACTACTTCCCCAATTTATGCATATATCTTTGAAGTTTCAAATTCCATGGATATGCGTGGCAAAGTTAATTGGTTTGGGGGCGCGTCCCATTCTTCAGACTTGCCGTTTTTATTTGGACCAAACTTGTTTCAACAAATCTCACGACGCCGATTTTCAACCGAAGAAGAACGTTTGTGTCGAAAGATGCGGGCCGCTTTCGTAAATTTTGTGAAAGGTAGCAACCCAACACCAGGCCGCATTGCCGATGCCTGGCTACCATATACCAACGAAAGAAGCTTTATTTTCAATCTCGGTGAAACTCAAAAAACCAGTGATGGTGAAAGCAGTTCTGGAGGCATTGGTAACCAGTTGAGACAAGCAACAGTCTTTAATCGGAATCTTCAAAAAATTGAACATTTGGTGCAAAGTGAAAGAACCCTTGACGAAGGGCTATCCCGATCCAATCGAAATGAAAACAATCCATACCAGGTAGACACCACAGTACTTGGAGCACAATCCGGAGACGAGTATCGCCGAACCAAATCCACTTTTTATCTCACAAATCAACAAGATTCTGGGTATGTACAGCATCTAAAGCATGTTTACAGCTTTTGGCATGTGCTGCTGCCTTATATGGCATCTTATAGCATGGATGTCAATTACATCGATAGCAATGACGGACTAAGACAAAAGTATCGCCTTATGGAAGCGGCCGCAGATGCAATTCGTTATAGACGTGGATTTTATGCTATGCTGGGCTTAGTTGCAGTGCTGTTGGGTATCTTAGGATTATGTGTTTATTTATTGCGTCGCGACCCTTTCCATCCGCCAGCACGTTCCTCCAGTTTTTGTTTATGACGAAGGTGGTTTTTTCGGCCGGTACTCTTCCGTCGCAATATCAACAAGAGCGACAGCATCACCGCCTCCTGCACTAAGAAAAACGACGTTGTCACAGTTGGCCCATGGCGCAAGGAGGAGCCCACAAAGTTGGAGGTACCACAGCAACACAAGCAGCTCTTTTCAGATACCCCACAAAAATCTCGCAACCCTTGTAACCAGCGCCAAAATAATCAGCTCGGAGAGGGGATCAGAAACTTGTCAGAGCCAAAAGCTGCAACAAAGTTTTCTATTAGCCGATCGACAGCGCCCACAACCATCGGAGTCGACGTGGAAAAAAACGAAAGCAGAAGACAACTTTGTACCAACGAAAAAAATTGTCATTCAGTGTCGGGATTTATGGGCACTTCGGCCGGCAAATACCAATCAGACGTGGCTATTAAAAACTGGCAATACCAGCTGACGTGTGATAAATTTTGAGTATGGTTGCTGGTGCTTCGGTTATAATAAACTGCATATCACGCTTATTATTTGAACTCTTATTATTAAATGGCTTAAGATTTTGATTAAATTTATATATGTACGTATGTTTTAATATATGTACATATGTATGTATAGTATCTGGCATAAGGCAACTGGCATTTATTATTTTTTGATATACATACCTATCGCATTGTATTGCAAATATTCAGTAAATCGGACGTTGAATAAATAGTGCGTAGTAGTAACGGCTACTTCGGGTGGAATTTGGCATTACTTCATCTGTAAATTAAATGTAAGTAAGAACTGCTTCAGCTTAATTTATATTCAAATTAAAAACTAACCAAAATTATTAGAATTATTTTTCACGCTATAATACTCGCACTTTGGAGTTAAAGCCCTTCATTAGAACTTGGACATCTCTTCCGCCGATAGATTAAGCCTGTTTTCGCTGTTTTCTGCGGAAATCAATTATGTTTGAAACCGTGACTTTTGTTTTCTTTAATTTTCGTTCAAACCAAGGCGAATTAATAGTAAAGAGCGGCACAAAACTTCTATTGGGCACACTTCACTACTGTACAGTACTGTCAAGTACTGTACTTGATTGTCGCGTTGACAGCGATAGCGATCAATAGTTATATTCTGCAACAAAGCAAGCACTGCATCATTCGAAAACCTTTTCGCTACAGCAGCGACAGTGCTTGTGTTCTGTTGTGAAGCAAAACATCAAAACAAAAAGCTATAATGAGGTGAAGTAACGGTAAATCGCAGCAAGCACACCGAGTGAAGTAGAACTTCTACTTCACACCGAGTGAAACAGACTTAAATAAATATCGGAAAAACATGTTTTAAACCTGCGTTTTTTTTACATGAATGTTGTTGTAATGCTTGAAATGCAGCCCAGATTCCATACAAAATACCAAAAACAAACATCAGCTACTCCGATCGTGCAAAACAAAATACCGTATGCTTGAAAATGTTCTACTTCAGTGCTTCACTTCAGTCTTGTTGTACTTCAGTGTTGTTCTACTTCAATGTTGTTCTACTTCAGTGTTGTTCTACTTCAATGTTGTTCTACTTCAGTGTTGTTCAAGTTGCTTGAAGTTCTATTGTCATTTCGTGCAGTATTCGTATGAATATCAAAAGCTTTGTTCAGAAGAATAGCGACAGTCATTTTTATAGTGCTTGCGCCGCTCTTAATTAATATAGGTGACCTCGTTGAATCAGCTGATTTGATTTTTTTGTGGTGGACACTCTGGTGTCGTGTCAGACTTCATGCAAGCAGGTTTATGCTCGTTTGCGGCTCGCATATTGCGAATATTTACGTTTTTGTGTACACTGAGTATTCACGCAAATCAGAAAATGTTTAAGGTTGAATGGGAGATAAAATTTTTTTTATTTTCCTTTTTTTTAGTTCCTGTTATACCTGTCCGTTATCTGTCCGTCCGGCTTTGATATTTTTACGCTAGCAATATTTTTCAAGTTAAAATATTAGAGCAAAAAAAATTTACGCCTTAATTTTGTGCAGTGTTTTTCACGCGTACATTGCCAAAATGCGTGATTGTGTTAGTGCCCATCACTGGTCTAGATTGTCAAAATGCCTGTGTAAAACTGTGACAGTTTAAAAATGAAAAAAGGAAGCTTTGTTCTGATTGGCTGATTTTGACAATCTAAACCCAGAAAACAAATACAAAATACAGTTGAACCTCGATTATCCGGGCCTCCATAAGCCGGAAACATCTATAAACCGGGATGCTGAGTGGTTGATTTTATACCTCTATTAACCGTGATTTACCTCTATTATCCGTGAAGCACATGTACTTGTGCTTGTTTTTTCCCGTATAACACACATATAAATATACATATTTATTTTAAATAAATGCATTTTTTGAAATAGAATAAGATTTATTGATGCAAATTTACCTTTATAGAAGCAGTTTCACATGTTCTTATCAAAAATAAAAATAATACAATTTTTAAACGATTATATGTAGCCTCTCTTAACCGGGTTTTTCGATTATCCGTGATGAGCCCAGTCCCGAGCAACCCGGATAATCGAGGTTCAACTGTACATTGAAATTTTGTTGCTGCCCTTACGCTATCACCTGTATGAATTCGCCTTGGTTCAAACGGTCGCAGCTGCGGACAATTGGAAGAGTTGCCCATTTTCGCCACTACGTTGCGTAAAATTGTTAGGTTGGTTGCAATAACATAGTTAAGGGCATAGCATAGTTTTTAATAAAAGGCAGTAATAGCTGCCCTTCAAAAACTAATTCTTCACCTTGTTAATCCCCACACGTACATTGCCTGCCAAACTAAATATATTTTTTCGATATATTGATGCTTTTGAGTTTGTAAACTTTGGATACCCATTTCTTTCTCCTCTGAAATATAAAGGTCCCAACCATGTATTTGATTAAAATCAAGAGGGCAATATGTCTCGTCATCCCTGACACAGTCGAAGTCATTGTGTAACTTTCAAGCGCGGGTTTTGCACAACTCTATTCTCTATTCGGAATTTTCTGATTCTGTGAACAGTTGATGCTGATATTTTAAGTTTAGCACCAGAAACACGTTCAAGAAGGTTGGATCCCTCTCGTAAGCCCTTAGAGCATCTATCTAAACCTTTTTTATTGCTCATGCTCGATTTTCTGTCACGTCCAGCTATTTCCTCAACCCTGACATTGTGGTTGATATTTGTGAATCCGTTTTATGTTACCGATCTTCCCACTTCCATCATTTTTCCTAGGCTCTATTAACAATTGCTTAGATTTTTTAGGTTTTTCACCACAAAAAAATCAAATCAGCTGATTCAACGAGGTCACCTGTATTAATTCGCCTTGACGCAAGTTCAGTGTTGCCCGATTAGGGGGTTTCCCCCCTAGATTTGGGGTTTATTTGTTTAGATTGGGGGCAAATTTTATGCTAAATATTTAAGGGGGGAAAATTAGGGGGAAATATTATGCAGACATTTTTAATTTACTCTTTTTAAAAAGTCTATGGCAAACCAGTTTGCATTTTGGTTACATCAACACCTTATTCAGATATATTGGCTAGTGGATCATTTTTTAATTCCATGTACCAAATAAAATGAGCAATTTTCATGAAATATGCATTTTATGTGTGCATTATAAATTTAGGGAGAAATTTTAGTTTTTAGAGGGAAATGGACTTCATTTTAGGGGGATTCCTTGAAATCCATCTGGCAACGCTGCGCACGTTACACGTGCTTGTCAACCACATTTAGTTTTCGAGTGTGTTTGAAGAAATATTTTTGTTTAGATTTAATAATATTCTCAGCGAATGGGCCAAATAATTCCCGTCATCGAGTAACTTAAACCTTTAAAAAAATTCATAAAAGCGCTTTAAACAAATTTTATCAAAACAAAATGGGTACTGCAAAATCTATCGACATAGATATGCTTCCATCGGATCTAGAGTTTGCTGTTTTTACCAGCGATGAGCTCAAACGATTAAGTGTTGTGAAAGTTGTCACTGGCCTGACATTTGATCCACTGGGACATCCACTGCCGGGCGGTCTTTATGACAATCTGATGGGCACTTATGGGCGCAGCATGGAACCGTGTGCCACGTGCTGCAACCGACAAGACTGCCCTGGTCATATGGGTCATATAGAGCTGAACGCTCTAGTGTATAATCCATTCTTCGTCAAAATGGTGCACAAGATGTTGAATATTTTCTGCTTGAGCTGCTTCAAAATTCAGATGAAGGGTAATTGGTATCAGTCGTGCCACTGCTCACTTTCGATATACATTTGGTTTATTTTCTTTTCAGATCACGTACGTGAAGTGCTGATGCTACAACTGCGCCTATTGGATGCTGGGTATATTATAGAGGCGCAGGAGCTGGAGCTCTACAAGTCAGAGGTGGTGTGCCAAAGTGAAGAGCATATGGTGAAGCTAGAATGCGGCGACACTGTACATCCGCGTATTGCGGAACTGCACGAAATGCTGGATAAAAATGAAGGTGATGTTTTACCATTGTTTTTAAGAGCATTTACTGAGTTACTATCGTTACAGATCTTTCAAAAGCTTGTAATAATACGAAAACTTCATGTGCCATACGTTCAGCTATTGTACATGCGGCTCTCCAACGCGTTCAATTAAAAAAATGCATTCATTGTCATAACAGTTTACGCAACGTACGCTATCTGTATCGTAAACTTGTGTATTACCAAACCGCTGCCGAATTAAAGAGCGCGTTAGTATTCATATAGATGTATTTAGATTCATAATGTCATCACTAAAATAATGTTTACCATTTAAAGCGTACCAGAGACCACACAGACCACTGGGCAGCATACAACTATATTCGCCGATGAATGTCGACAATTTTTGCGCCAAATCTATAAGGGCTACTCAGATCTTTTGAAGCTACTCTTTCCTGTGATTAAATTGTCTAATGGATGCGATAGCAGTAGCACCGGCAATAGCCCTGTCGACGTTTTCTTCATGGACGTCGTACCAGTGACACCACCTAATGCGCGGCCGACTAATGTGGTGCGTGATCAAATAGTTGAACACCCACAGACGGCAATTTACCGTGGCATTATCGAAAATAACGCAGGACTGTGTGTTATTATGAAGCACATTAAAGGTCAGAGTGACGAGTTGTCCGAAGAGGCGCTAAAGGTTTTCGAAACTACCAAAGGAAAGTCGGCGCACGAGAAACTATACAATGCGTGGCAAGTGCTGCAGACATCAGTGGATTTGTTGCTAGATGTTAGCGCTTCCAAGGACACACCGTCAAGTCAAGGCCTGAAGCAAGTACTGGAGAAAAAAGAAGGACTGATTCGCAAACACATGATGGGAAAACGAGTCAATTATGCAGCACGTACAGTGATCACACCCGATCCTAATATCAATGTCGAAGAGGTGGGTATACCAGACATATTTGCACGCAAGCTTAGCTATCCTGTGCCAGTAACGCCGTGGAATGTTGCAGAGTTACGTAAAATGGTAATAAATGGACCAAATATACATCCAGGGTAAGACTCCGTACATCGTTATACAATGAGGAGTTAATACATATTACGTTATTGCAGGGCCAACTACATTCAAGATCAAAAAGGCACGACCACCCTCATACCTGCAAATAATGCTGCGAAGCGTGAAAGTATGGCGAAGATGTTATTCAACTATCAAGTGGTACATCGTCACGTACTCAATGGTGATGTATTGCTACTAAACCGTCAACCTTCGTTGCATAAGCCATCTATAATGGCTCACAAAGCGCGTATTTTGCACGGTGAAAAGACCTTTCGCTTGCACTACTCAAACTGCAAGGCATATAATGCCGATTTTGACGGTGATGAAATGAATGCGCATTACCCACAGAATGAAGTAGCACGGGCTGAAGCATACAATTTGGGTAACTTTTTCTTTCTTGTTATTCAACAACCTCTTGTACATATTAATTATTTGCTTACCTTTAGTCAATGTTGCTAACAACTATCTAGTACCGAAGGATGGCACACCGTTGGGCGGATTGATTCAGGACCACGTTATTTCTGGTGTAAAACTCTCTATTCGGGGACGGTTTTTCAATCGTGATGATTATCAGCAGTTAGTATTTCAAGGACTGTCCCATATTAAGGGTAATATCAAATTGCTACCACCAACAATTTTAAAACCAGTTATGTTGTGGTCTGGCAAACAGGTGAGGGTTATTCTCACTGAAATGTGAATTTCTATTTTTATTAAATTTTGCAGATACTTTCCACAATAATCATAAATGTTATTCCGAACGGCTATCCACGTATAAATTTGCATACTCGGGCGAAGATAAGTGCCAAAGTGTGTTTCCATATAAGTACATCTGATGTTCAATAAAAAGTTATTTGATTATTTGTTGTTAATTTTTAGCAATGGAATAGTGAACAAATGCCTGCCTGTGCTGTCAGTCTTCGCGAAGGTGAAATGTGCGAAAGTTGCGTGATCATACACGATGGTGAATTGCTCACCGGTGTACTGGACAAACAGCAATATGGCGCTACGACTTACGGTTTAATTCATTGCATGTATGAGGTTTGTTCAATAACTATAGTTGGGGGATTGTTTTCACTTTAATAACCTTTTCAGTTATATGGCGGTGAAGTATCCACACGCTTGCTGACTGCATTCACCAAAGTATTCACAGTGTTTTTGCAACGTGAAGGTTTTACGTTAGGCGTTCAGGACATTCTAGTGACAGCTGCTGCTGATGGCATAAGACGTAAAATTGTCAAAGAGTGTCGTGAAGTACATATTTAACATTATTGATCCATCTTTGCTTGATAATTTATTTGTTTATGCTTGAAACGGCATATTTTTAAGGTGGGTAACGCGGCCGTAGCATCTGCTTTAGACTTAGACGAAGTTCCAGCGTTAGATGTACTCGCTAAGAAAATGGACGAAGCCTACATTAAAGACCCGAAATTCCGAGTAATTTTAGATCGGAAATACAAGTCACTTCTTGATGGATATACGAATGATATAAATCGCACATGTTTGCCTGAAGGACTAATTTCTAAATTTCCGCTGAATAACTTACAATTAATGGTATTATCTGGCGCTAAAGGATCGATGGTGAATACTATGCAGATTTCTTGTCTATTGGGCCAAATCGAACTAGAAGGCAAACGACCACCTTTAATGATTTCTGGAAAGTCATTGCCAAGCTTTACGTCTTTTGAGACGTCTCCAAAGTCAGGTGGATTTATCGACGGACGTTTTATGACTGGAATACAACCACAAGATTTTTTCTTTCATTGCATGGCTGGGCGTGAGGTTTGTTAAAAAACTAATTTTCTGAATGCAATAATGATATATTCTCCAATTACAGGGTCTTATTGATACAGCTGTTAAAACTTCTCGTTCAGGCTACCTGCAACGGTGTTTAATAAAACATCTTGAAGGCCTGACTGTCAACTACGATTTAACAGTGCGGGACAGTGACAATAGTGTCGTACAATATCTATATGGGGAAGATGGTCTCGACATTGGGAAATCCAAATTCTTTAACACGAAATTTTGTACACATTTTCTGGTTTTCAATTCGCCAGTTATACTGCATCCAAAAGAAATGGTTCATATTAAGAGCGAAGAGGATTTGTTCAGAACTTCTCATTATGCAAAGAAAATTCGGTCCTGGCAGCGCAAACATAAGGACAGAGAGGTTCATAGCAGTAGAAAGGTACTTTCTGCCTTTACAAATTTTTCTGCAGAATTGCGTGGTGAAGTTGAAATTGCTAATCCGAACGAAATCAATCCGAAAACCGGCCGACGACGCTTGGATGAAGGAATATTAAAACTTTGGAAGAAGGCAGATAGGGAAAGCAGAGAGCGTTATCGGAGGAAGTATGCGCCGTGCCCTGATCCTACTGCGGCTATCTACAAACAAGACTGCTATTACGGGGCTGTATCGGAGAAGGTGGAGAAAATCATTGACGAATACATAGACATGAATCCGAAGTATAAGTCAATAATTTCGGATATTATGTATGTGAAGAACATAAAAGCGTTGGCGGCACCGGGTGAGCCAGTTGGTTTATTGGCGGCACAATCAATTGGAGAACCGTCTACTCAAATGACGCTGAATACATTTCATTTTGCTGGCCGCGGTGAAATGAACGTCACTCTGGGCATACCTCGTTTACGTGAAATTTTAATGCTAGCTTCGTCAAACATAAAAACGCCTTCTATGGACATTCCGATAAAAGCGTCACAGGCGAAAAGCGCTGAAAAACTACGCATTAAATTAAATCGCGTAACTTTGGTTGACATTTTGCAATGTAAATGACTTACATAGGCTTATTTTTGTTACTTAGTATGATTCCATGGTCTTTACAGTTGTGGACGTGAAGAATAAATTGGTTTTGAGCCCGGAACGCGCTTACCAGTACCAGTTACGTTTTCAATTCCTGCCACGGGACGCTTATCAAGACGATTTCTGTGTACGACCAAAGCGTGTGCTCAAGTATATGAACGAGACGTTTTTTAAACTACTTTTTCGGGCGATTATAAAGTCGTCGAAGAGCAAATCATCCATGTAAGTGGTTTTTGTTTAGGAAATATGAATGGCGTATGATTTAAATATATTAATGCAAATTTTGATGAAACAGCATTGATGTCGGTGATGGCAAAGCAGCAAAAGAAGGCCATAACTCTGATGACAATGATAATGATTTGGACAATGTCGATAACGCGGTTAGATCAAAGTCGACTGGTGAGACAGTAAGCGCGGATGCAGATTCATCTGAGGATGAAGCCACTGTAAATATAAACCCATTGAAGAACTTCAGACCTTTAATTAATTACGATTTCTTTAGAATGATGATGATGACGCAACTGGTATTAAACTGAAATCACGCAAACAGGATGAAACTGAATACGATGACCCAGAAGATGTTGAGGAAATTATGGATGCAGATGGTAGTTAATTTCTTAATACTTTGAATTTAGGTATATTTATGTTCTTTTTTTAGATGAAGTGGAGGACCTCTTACAACAGAATAACGAAGATATTAATAAATCCAACGTGGACCCACAAGATGAGTGTGACGATGCATTGGTCGACAAAGTCACGCGGAATGAAATGGTTCAGGACTATATTTATGACAGAGAGCAGCACCTTTGGTGCAAACTCACTTTCAATGTGAGTTTGTTTATACTCTAAGCTATTTATATTTTATATAATTAGTATTAATTGACTGAATTGCATTAATCCTTTCGTCCTGCAGTTGAGTATGCGATTCAAAAAACCAGATATTTCTTCGATTATACGAGAGTTAGCCAGTAGGTGCGTTGTGCATCAAGTGCCAAATATTAAACGAGCCATTATTTACAAAGGGGAACACGATGTGCAACTGTTGAAAACCGATGGAATCAACATTGTAGAAATGTTTAAGCATAACAATATTTTGGACGTGAATCGACTGTATTCAAACGATATACACGCCATCGCCCGAACATATGGTATTGAAGCAGCCGCTCAAGTCATTGTGAAGGAGGTGACAAACGTGTTTAAAGTGTATGGTATCACAGTGGATAGGCGACATCTTTCGCTGATTGCCGACTATATGACATTCGACGGTACGTTCCAACCGCTTTCGCGCAAAGGTATGGAGCACTCATCGTCGCCGCTTCAGCAAATGTCGTTCGAGTCGTGTTTACAGTTTCTGCGGAGTGCAGCGGGCTCTGGTCGCATTGATGAGCTATGTTCACCATCTAGCCGCTTGATGGTAGGTTTGCCAGTACGCAATGGTACCGGAGCGTTTGAGTTACTAACTAAAATCTGTTGAATTCTGATTAATAAAATTAAGTAAGAGTTTATTATTTTATTCAAATGCTTATCTACTCGGAATTTTCGGAACTGTCGGAGTAAGCTGAAAGTAGCGATAACCCCCCTCCTCTCCCACTTGTCGACTCCTTGGCTGATATACAGTTATGTAAGCTCGCCTCCGGATTTTTATCTGCTGTTACTGATTGGGTTGTAGTTGGACTTGCTAATGCTTTAGGCTTTACTAGCAGTAACGGTTTCTTGTGCTTTAAAGTATGAGAAATGTTCAACTTTGCTTTGTTTGTAATTGCAACCAACTTAGTAGCATTTGATTTGAAAAGTTTTACGGCAGGAGGCTCTTCATCTTCCTTGACATCTTCAATTATCTCTTCGGCAACTATTTTGGATCCTCCTCTTTTTTTTGTGAATTTAAGGGATCTACAACAAATGAGAAATATAAGTGATCCCTGAAATTCCCTAGACAGATCGGAGCTTACTGTATATATTCTTCATCCTCTCGTTCTTGCCGTTCTAAGCGCTCACGCTCTGTCTCCGTGCTATTATATTGTTGTAACATGGACTCGTAGTCAACTGTCTGCTGCCGTCGGTTGAGGTCACGTAATTCTTCTAAGGACTCTAGCATCTCAATTTCGTTACGTGATTGCTGGGTGCGATTTTCTAACAATTTCATGGGGTTATTGGCTTCTTCCTCCCGTTCCTCCTCTAAACGCAAAACAAAAGGACGTTATGTCTATGTAAAGAACAAACAAATTCTGGTGCGTACCTATTTGCCGGCGAGCTTGTTCCTCCGCAAGTTTCAGTGCCATGAAGTTTCGTGTGGCGCCTGCCTCAATTTCATAGTCCGTATTTTTCGGATCAGTTTTGAAGGAAATTTCTTGCAGACAGCGCGTGCATTTTATGTAAAAACGATAGATGCGAATACCTAAGTAGGTTTCATTCTCCACGTCCTCTTTTCGCGCATTAAACTTTTTGCCTTTATAAATATACTCGCCACAGGTTTTACATCGCATGTTGAAAGGTGCCATCAGACGAACAGTGTACTGGCGATTCTTGGCCAGTTTCATGCGCGGAATTTTCGACGGGTCGAAATCCGGGGGATAATATTTCTGTAAGCATGAACATAAAGCAATGGCTCGTTATACTTTTACGAGACGTTATACTTACATTTAAAACTTTTCGTTCCGACATTTTCCAAAACTAATTTAATACGTCTGCTGCCAACTGCTGATTTCAATCTGGTACCCACTCCTCTTCTTTACGTATAAAAAATAGTTCACAATAGACCACTCAATTTGCCAAGTGCTGCCAAGCTCAATGATAATTTTTGACTTTTTGGCCAAACGACTATGGCCATATATGTAATACTTCTATATTGGGACTAACGTATCTTCACTATGTGTTTTCATTCGGAAATCAAAGGAAGACAAGCGATGAGACAGAAAACACGAAATTTTGCGAATGGATTTATATGCGTGTATACATGAGCACTTCTGCACATGAACAACTGTCAAACTGCTCCAGGGGCGGTTGAAGAAATTTCAGTTAATTTCGACAAATCTTTATTTTTTTCCAGGCAATTTTTTTCCCGCCTGAACGCACCAGACTTTTTACAGCTGTCAAGGTACTTTCGTTTATACGCTTGCTCGCTCATATTTCACTATTGCTGTATTGTGATGTTGGCGAATGTACCGTGAGCTTAGTGCCAATATAGAAGTATTGTAAGTGATTGTTATTTTTGTTTGACTCAGACGAAATGCATTATAACCAAGTCCAAACACACTACCCAGTATCTAAACTTGTCTTCGGCCAACAGACCTATTCTACATAGTGCCGAACTGTCTGTGCCAAAGCCTCCAAATCGATCAGAAAATCAGGATTCTACTCCGGCACGATGAAGTATCTGAAGATAGTGACCCAAGTTATGAACCGTCAACTTCAAAAGAACCGCACTTATTGACACAAAGTGATTTAAACGATTTAGTACGTGATTTGAATCTGTCTAAAAAAACAGGCGGAGCTTGGGGTCTAGATTAAACGACTGGAATTTACTTTCTCTTGATACGAAAATTTCTTATTTTCGACATCGTGACGATGAAATAAAACTTTACTTTTCTAAAGCAGGTGATTTAGTCTATTGCAATAACGTTCCCGTCTTGATGAATTTATTAAATTTTGAATATGATCCAAATCACTGGCGATTGTTCATTGACTCCTCAAAAACTAGTTTGAAAGCAGTGTTGCTGCGTAACGGAAATAAACTTCCTTCAGTGCCGGTTGGTCATGGTTCTGATATGAAAGAGACTTACGAAAATATGAGATTTCTTCTTGAAAAAATTGAATACAGTAAACACGCTTGGAAAATTTGTGGCGATTTTAAAGTCATTGCACTTTTGCTTGGACTACAGCTGGGTTGCACAAAATTTTGCTGTTTCATTTGCGAATGGGACCGTAGGGACAGAAAAAAATCACTATACAAAGAAAGTGTCGCCCAAGCGTAAATCACTCTAAATCACTCACTCCAGGCCATAAATTGTTAAAAATGATCCTTTAGTGAGCCCTGATGACATTCGTTTACCACCATTGCACATAAAGCTCGGCCTGATAAACAATTTTGTAAAAGCTATGCCTAGAGATGGCAGTGGATTTGTAAAAAAAATTAAAGAGGGAATATTTGTAGGTCCACAAATACGGCAACTGATAAAGGATAAGAGCTTTGAAGAAAAACTGAATGATCAGGAAAAACTCGCCTAGAAATGTTTTGTGAACGTTGTCCAAAACCATAAATTGGAAAATTACAAAGACTTAATAAATGAACTTATAATGTCATATATAGCTTTGGGGTGTAATATGTCCTTAAAAATACATATGCTGGACTCTCATCTGGATTTCTTTCCCGCAAATTTGGGTGCTGTGAGTGACGAACAAGGCGAGAGGTTCCATCAGGACATTTCCTTAATGGAGAAGCGCTATCAAGGGAAATGGAGCGCAGGAATGCTAGCAGATTATTGTTGGAGACTTAAAAAAGACCTTCAGAAGCCAAATATTCACGAAACTTATAAGTATTTTTTCCATATTAAGCAATAATTTCTCTAAATGTAGCTGATGTTTGTACTTTTTAAGAAAAATATGTTTTGATGTCACAAGGAAACCTGACGTGTAAATGTTTTTTCATTCACATATTATTGCTTACTGGACCTAGTACATTCAGAATTTGATATAAGTTTTCATGTGACAAAAAAAGTTAAAATTTTGTTAACCAGTTTAATTAGATACGTGTTTCTAAAATCAAAATCTGACAAGTGGTTAAAACCATGGTACAATAACATGGTACAATACCATGGTTAAAACTTTGTACAGAGAAAAATGAAATGGTATGTTTGACTTCAAGCTTAATAACGAAATGTGTTTTTAATTTTTTTTTTAAACAAATTCTGATAGAGAAACTGCGAAAACATATGAATAAATGGGCGTTTTGACTTAAAAGCATTATAAATAATATTAATTAGTTGCAATTTGTTCGTGTAAATGATGGAATTTAGACTAGACTTCAGACACTAAGTAGTTCAAAGAGTTACTTATGGGAATAAGGCATGTCACTATATAGTACATATACATAAGTGTATATACATATAAGTGTATGTATGTATATCGCTCATTCATGAAAGGAAATGTTTCGGTGCAGTTAGATATTTCAAACCTATATTGACCAGTTCTCGTGATATTCAGCTTTACGTTGTCGCATGAACTTGAAATCTTGTTCTCTTGAATCTTGAAATCAGTACCGAATATAGTAAGAAATAGGAAACTTTTCAAAATGAATATCGATTTATGGAATACCAAACAAAAACCAAAAAAAATACTTTGAGTAATGTACATAACTATATCTCATATAAAACTAATTTTTGGGTTGACATACGTACCACACATTTACCCCCCCTACTTACCCAACTTTTGAGTTATAGATAATTAAAGGCCCCACGAATTTACATATGTATTTATGTATACGTATATATGAATAACAAAAAATTAACTAATTAATGATCTAAGTTGTAAGACAAATTAAAAGTAAATTTCATCCTATGTACATTGTACAAACCTGTGTAAACGGGGGCAAAATCTGATTTGTTTAACAAGTCAGCGCCAGCTACAAATTAAAGCTAATTCTTAGGAATATTTTATATATACACCTCGCATCCTGTCAATTATACTCTTAAAATCGAATCTGATTGCAGCAAATTCTTTCGTATATATCCGCGTTTAGTGGTTCATATTTTCCCTTTGACGTTAAATAGTACAATGCATCCTGAATTACGTTGGGATTGAATCCTTCCTTTTGTAAGTCAACTTTTCGCAATTTGAAAGTACCGGTTAAATCAATTTTTGTTAGAAATCGCAAGAACTGCGGCCTGGCGTAAGTTGGCAAAACTTTTGACAACTCCAGACTGAACTCCTCTAGACTGATCTCTCGTTCGGGGTCGTAGATAGCAGCCATACCAGCACGTCCTTCAGTATTTGGTATTGACACGCCATATACAATTGTGTCTTTGTACCCAGCCACATTACTCACTTGCGCTTCAACCTCGCTCGTCGACACATTCTCACCCTTCCAACGAAATGTGTCACCAGTTCGGTCCTTAAAGAACAGATAACCCCTCTCATCGGCCACCAAAAGGTCACCTGACAAGAAAGCCATATCACCTTTTTTAAACACATCGCGCACAATCTTCTTCGCCGAAGCCGCTGAGTCCACATAGCCAAGAAATTCGCGAGATGGGTTGCCCTTTACGATTTTTCCAATGAATACGCCCGGCTCATTTGGCGCACATAATTGGCACAGCCCATCGAGTCCCCGAATCGGTTCGCCAGTATCTGGGTCAGCTCGTATTATTGATATGGGGTACACCTGCGGCAGAACACGAGAGACGAAGCCAATTGCACCGATTGTGTTGTCGTTGTTCATTATATTGGCGTTGCCCTCGGTAGCTCCGTAAAATTCGCCGACTTTGGGGATATTAAAGCGTTCTACGAATTGAGGCCAAATTTGCGGACGTAAGCCGTTACCGAAAATCATGCCGATTTTGTGACTGCGATCCATCTCTGATGGTGGAGTGGCCAAAATATAACGCGCCATTTCTCCTATGTACTGACCGATCTGTTTTACATAAAATTGATTACTAAAGACTTTGAAAATGTTTTCGAATGACTTACCGTGCAATTGAACCGTGCGCAATCTGCAAAATATCCAGACGCTGAGAATTTCTTGCGTATGGCCACTGTAGAGCCAAAAATCAGAGCTTGACCCATACTCATTATGCCACCAGCAGTGTGGTACAGTGGTAGTGGGGTATAAAATATATCATTTTGTTGGAAACGCAAAGTGTAGTGAATTCCGGCAGCAATAAAAATATAACTGTAAAAGCGTTAAAAGCATACATAGTGATGTGATCAAAAATAATGAATTATCTATGTTATAAATTCAGGTTCAGATACACATAGATGTGTACATAGTTACCGAGAATGTGAGATTACAGCTGCTTTTGGTAATCCTGTTGTTCCGGAAGTGTAAATGTAAACCAATTTATCGTGGTGGTTTGGTCGTTGTACAGAAGAGGCCACTTTGTCGCCAGCGGCTGATTCCAATAAAGTGGCCATGTCTTCGGCTAAACCAGTTACGGCTTTATTGGCTTCGTTATTGAACTGATATAGCGCTACATTCGATGGAATATCCTTAGAAATTTTCTCAACGGCTTCTAGAAAAGCATCACCATAAATGAGTGCAGTGCATTGCGCAACACTGATACTGTGCAGTAGCGACGGACCACGCAAATTCGTGTTAATTAGTGGAGTTATAATGCCGATTTTGGACAGTCCCAGCCAGATGCCAACGAACTCGGCGCGATTTTCCAACAACAGACCCACTACGTCGCCTTTTGTGTAGCCATGATTATGAAAAACATTGGCCACACGATTAGAAAAATCGTTCAATTGACGGAACGTCCAAGCCTGTGACTCGCTAACAACAGCTACTTTATCTGGATGTTTTGCAACATTCTTTTGAAAAATATCGGAGATAATAAGGTTCTTTCGCTCGCAACGCTTTATGAGTACCAAAAGTTGTATATAAGCCCATAGTGCCCTAAAAACGCAGTGCCATATTACAACACTGTATATAATAACTGTAGAGGATGTCTAGAGATGTAGACTTACGTTAAATCTCGCTTAGATGTTACGACTGCAATGTAAAACCAACGCCAGCCGGGCATCACCAACAAAATTGCCACTATTGCCACGAATGTTGCCGACAAGCCCACCATCCAGCCGAAATAGTACCACAGTATAGTGACAATTGCAATTATTACACCCATAACAATCGTGGTTAGAACGATGCGTTGAATCTGTAATTTGCTGGAATTGCAGCCTGGGAGCTGCTGCTGAGAACTCCTGCATTCCTTAGCATTTGAGAAAGTTTTGCCAGTATTTTCGATAAGGCCGTTGTTTCCACCGATGCCTTCTTTGTTCAGGTCAATATCGATAGCAATATGTCCTGCATAGTTGACTTCGCAGTCAGTTGTTGTAGGCACCGAAACGTCTCCAGTTGCGATTGCTGCTTCATTAGGCTGCTGAGAACAATAATAATGGTAATAGTGATGACAAGTTTGGAATTCACTGTCATGTGTTGCTGTCTGGGTCGTAGGTACTGCTGCTGTGTTGGATTGATTTTTCAAAATGCGACTGCGAAACTTTTGATAATGGCGCACAGCTAAATGACGTCATAATATGAAATGCGGCGAACGCGTCGGTAAGTAATTAGAGCGAAATATAAAGTTCCGTATTAGCATACTTTCAGGCGCTGTAGCTTCGAAATCAGTTCGTGTTTGGTCTTACGCCGTGTAAGCGATTTCCCCGGTTTCAGTTAAGGAACAATCAATAATTTCCACTGTCATGTACTTTCACTTTTCGTTAGTCAAATGCGATGTCTCTATTGCAAAAATAAGGGAGATACAATTTTGCACTTTTTCTCACAAACTCATACGTATATTCTGTTTTCTCTCTTCAATGCGAATCAAGGTGTGCTCAAAAAGGTCGTTTCAGAATGACAAGTCTCTTCTTCTTACTTTTGATGTTACTGCATTGTTTACTGTTGAATCATCTTCGGTAATAACTAAAAACAGAAAAATTTTAACAAAACCGACAGTAATGCCTGTCAAATAACAACAACCAACTCATTCCGATTTTTTTTGTACGCGATGTGAAGTTAGTCTTCGCCGTAGCCAAACCTTGAAATATAGAAAAAAAACTATTTCGCTTTCGACAGCTGCCCTCAGAAAGAAATAAAAGAAGAACAAATTCTTGTTGCTTGCTAAGTTTTGATGGTAAAAATGAAAGTTTGTTGAATTCCTGCATCTATGGAAGAAGTTTTGCGGAAAATTTCCGTATCCTGCTGAGGACGTTACGGCCGAAAGCAAAATCGATTTTATCAATATTTTTTTGTTGGCTACTGGGGGAATCGAACCTAGGTCGGTCGTCACTGTATACTCGTAATCCTACGCACTAAACAGCTGAGCGACGGCGACCGCCACATAACCATCGCCGTCAATAACAAACATTATTTCACCAAATCGAAACACTTGTTGTTTTTCTGACTTTTTGCACATATTTTCAATGTTATTCGCAAAAATCCGTTAATAATCAAATGTTTTAATATAAAAGGCACAACTGAAGAATGAACAACTGTAAAATCCTGAATACATGCATTGCATACATGCAAGGGTTAAACCATTATTCGAATTTATTTTTGACTTTGTGTCAACAAGTCATAATTCAACTATGGTCCTCTCAGTCCATTAGATTCCAAAATGAAACGGAGCAAATATCATGATTGAACTTAATAAACCGGCAAAAATTGCCACTTTGTTTGCTATCTAAAGAATTGCAGGTACTTTATTGCAAGCCTTCAACTTTTATGAGTACGTCGTTTTGCATATTTAAAGTAAACCAAAACTAATCTTACTATCCTAATCTGGACCATTATATTGTGTCAGATATGTAGCAGCTACAGAAAAACTGCACTGCTAAATGTTTCTGAAGAGCACCAGTGCGATTTTCTCGTATTCGTAAATATGGCTACAGCCCTTGACTCTCGTACGCGAGAGTCGCATCGCTCGTATTCAGGTTTAATGTTACGCTTAAGTAGTTTCGAGTCGTTTCAGCATTTTGAAACAGTCGGCATCAATTCAATTCTGGGCTTATCTTCCATCCCACTTTTGTTTTCGAATGCAACTTGTTTTAGTCGTTAGTCGTTGTTTCTTGGTCTGCAGCTTAACTTCGTTTTTAGTCACTGCAATTACAATCATTCAATCACCAAAAGTGTTTTTCGCGTTTCTGTGAAAAACATAAAGCCATCAATAGGTATATGCATGCACATATGTAAGCACCTTAACATTATTTGCACATTGAATATACCCGAAACTAATTATATTTCATTTTTTTATATATTTGAAATAAGCTTCCTGAACTTTTATTATTTAGTAGTTAATGATTTCTTAGCTCCTTGCGATCGCTTTTTTCGACGCAAGGGTGAGAAAAGTAAGTCATATGTATAGCGCTCTGGATGCTGTCATCTATTGTCAATATTTAACCATCCAAATTCAATTCCATCAGCAAATACTAATGATACCTACTCGTTGAACAACATACACTGTAATCGAGTCCAAGTAATTACATATATAAATACTTTGAGCAATCATTAAATTAAATGTGTTTCTCCAGAGTTGCACGTAATTTGCACTGATTGCGCAAATAATTCATAGCTGACGTACTACCAGCCTGCATAGATAGATTCAGTCAATTAGACAATTATTCCGATAGATAATACCATTTCTACACATTTTGTTTCAGCGTCTTTGAACCCGATCATGAAAGCACCAACCACAAACGCTAAAAATCGCGACTTGATTTGTTTAATGCCAACTTCAGCAATATAAATGCTAATACCTACTATGGCACAAATTTAAAAAATCTTAATCATTTCTTTTCACGTATTAACAGTGTATGTGTATATACGTTGCCACTTTTTTATGCAGTGCAAGTAACTTGTGCCACTAATTGTGCAACTAATATGGCTTAATGCAAGTAACAATGTGCTCTCAAGTTTATTTAATTTCAGTACAAAATAGCCAAAAATCTGCAAATAAATGATTTCTTTGCCTTACCATATCAAAAAACTGTGCTGAGTGCAGACATGAATAAAAGAAAATTTTTTTAATGATTTAATCCGTACATCCGCACAGTAGCTTCTACCTATATACATACATCCATACATTTTAATGTCTGCATATTTGTATATAAATTGGTGTTTTCGGAAACAGCACTCTGTGAAATTTAAACTTAGCTCAAAGTTGATATGGTGCGGTTGAATATTCAGTTGCGCATTACTCAGTGTTAAGCCCAGTACCAGTCACTCAACCACCGTTCGAATCGATTTCTTGTAGAAAAACACCTTTTTTTTAATAATAGTCATTAAACATTTAGTGATCTTGACATCGGTTGTAGTTGTTGTATACCGAATGTGACGCCAAACTGGTTACGGGTGAAGTGGAAAAAATAATACAATTCCAATTCGAGGAAAACCCGTTTGAGATGGGTCACTTAGCTGATACTCCACGCGCAAATTTTGTAGCAATCCAATGGAAAGATAATTTGTCCCAGCATCGGCTGTAGCCTTCGGTTTGGTTTACTCTGAAGTTGGAGAAGCCATGGCACTCACCGCAATTGCTACTGGATCCACCGCCGCCGTTTTATCTGAGCTCATACTGCGGCTCTACACATACATATGTATGTCGCAGTGCACACTCTTGAATGTTTTAGGTAAACGTAGTCAGGTCGCTGCGCCGGTCTATGCACGTGCACAGGTTGTCGTGTCGCCGAGTAATTATGCGAAACAAAGTCCATTTAATGAAAACAGTTCAGGTGGTGAATTATTTGCGTAATTCTTTTCTTTTTACACTTGCGGGCAAAATTAAAGGAGCTGAGCTGAACAAAAAAACGGTGATGGCAACAATGTGAGCAATATCTGATTATTACGCTCTGTTTCAAGTGCAGAAGATGCTGAACAAATGCACTTAAACCATTACTGCTTCGCACGATTTCACTTTTCATTCATTGAAAACTGGTCCGTACAATGAGACTCATACGTGTCACAATGTATACGAACATGTGCAATTTACGCTATCCTTTTTTTTACTCTCACAGCCCAACTTTGGGCGCTGCATACGTGAAGGATTCGTTGATATTTGAAAATACCACCAAACACTAAAATCCGAATATCAACTGCTAATCAACTGCTGGCCGAACGATATGTACGTCCGCTTGCCTCAACAGCCCGCGGTGTATTGGTGTAGAGTTGCTACCGTTGAGTTGGGAGAGCCATAGCACCGTATATTGCCAGCAAATCTAAGCTTTGGGATTGTGGGCAACAGAGCGAAAACAATGTTGCAGTGTTGCCATTTCATGTTGATTTTTGCAAGATATTTTAAAATTTTAACTTGACCTAAACATACGTTTCAATGGATTTTAAACGTAAAGAGGCATATGATAATGCATTGAATCTATTTCAATAGTTGAAGAATTTAAAGGAGTTAAATAGTCACAAACAGCTCGCTAATTGCAAATCACTACACAAAATGACATGCACACGTACATGCATGCATATTCAAACATTACTTTAATGCATACTTGAAATTGAAAGCACTTTGGCCGTAGCAATGTCAGGTCAATAGAACAATACCTGAAATATCTAAAACTATATGCACACACGCGTATGTATTTTAGAGACGAAAAGTCGCAATAAATACTAAAGATTACCGATGCCATAAGCTAAACCGAGTGAAAAACCATGGCAGCGTAAAAATGTGTAACAACATCAAAGCGAAATATTTGGATAAGAAAATGTCTTCAATCCGCTCGCTGTGTGGCCATTGTGGAAAATGAAATGAAAATCCACGCTACATGTTAGCGAAGTCTTTTCACTTCAATGTTCTTTTTTCCACCCAAAAACTTTCTTAATTTTTTTCACTTTTAATTCCCATTTCTATTTAAAATTAAGTCCACTGTTTCTATATGATGCTATCAATTTCGGGGGTTTGCATATCTTTTATGTAAGTTTTAATCCGTATGTATGTATGTTATATACAGAACTAAAATTTTATTTACACAGGAATTTCACTGTCAGGTGGATATGTAGATATATGTATTATTAAGTAACGTATTTATAAACATGCTTGCCAACATTCAAATATGAACGTCATCACTGAAGCTGGCACGGTCGTACAGCGAGCGATTGGCGCCACTGTTCATACGATTCAGCCCGAAGCAGCCACGTCGCCACAGTGCAATCGAAGCGAAAACAATAGGTATGCATATCAAAATGCCGACCAGGAGTCCTATCAAAAATAGGCTTTCATTTCCATGCGCCCAGTTGCAGACCAGTACTTTCTTTTGCGTATTAAGCTGCATTAGTGGGATATCACGCAAGGCTTTCGGCTCGTAACAAGTTACGTCTTCAGTGAGTTGGGGTGTGGTATTATTTATTTGCATCAACAACGTGTGTATCAGCCATCTGTTGTTGCAGTCACAGGTCCAGGCATTATAACGCAAATCGATAACCAAAATCTTGTCCCAACGTTCCAGCATATCATGATCTAATGTTGTCAAATTGTTGTTGTGCAAATAAAGCTACATTGTTTTAAGAGAGATTAAATATTTGAGGGAAAGAAAAACTCAAAATATGAATGAATGTAAACCTTTTCCAATGGTGGATAATCGAAGATTTCTGGATTTGTAGTATTTCTGGCAAAAGCTCTAACATCAATATACGTTAAATTCTGGTTGTTTGAAGCAATCAGGGTTTGCAAGTCTAAAAGTAGAAGTACTAATATAAAAACAGAATATGGTCAGATTTCCAAAATACTAACTTTCTAAATTGCTGAATGCTTCTGCTCCGAATTTCGACACATCCGGCATGTACGAAATACTCAGGTATTGCAAGTTTTTCATCACAGGAAAAACACTATTTAATGGTGAATTGATTGATTGATACATGAACATGACACAAGTGGTAGCTAAGTACTTACTTCTCTCCCGCAATGTCACCTATTGGGTTTTCATCGAGAACGAGCTCCTTCAAGTTAACGGCTTGCTCCAAGTCATCGGGCAGCTCGTCGAACAGGTTGCCGGACAATATCAGTGTTTCCAAGTCGCGTGGGCCATGTAAAAAATTGTCAGGTAATTCACTTATTTCCATATAGGACATGTCCAGAGTCTGTGGAGAAACAATTAAAACCAAACGCACTCACCATCAATAAACGTGGTTTCCCATCAAGGGTAGTATCCAAACCTTCAACGAAGACAGTCCGGTTATAGCGGACAACGTGAGAGTGTCGATGACTTGGAACGTGTTGCCGCACAGTGTCAGCATTTCCAGCTTGGGAACATGTTCAAAGAGATCTGCATCCAAATTGTGTAGTTGGTTGTAACCCAAATCCAGTTCTCGCATTCTTTGTAACGGTAAATAGTCCGAAGTGGAATAGACCCCCTTAAAGACATCTGGTACCAGTGCCTTTGAAGTCAGTTTATTGTGCGACAAATCTAGCTTGGTTAATTGGCTGAGATTTCGGAAGGCGCCAGTCTCAATGCTGTTAATCTGATTGAATGCAAGATACAAATTTTCCACCGGATATGTGCGAAACTGTGATATTTTAGAAATGTTGTTGTGCTCCAGTTTAATAGTTTCAAAGTCGAAGTCTCCGTTTTGCAAAATATTCCATTCTTCATCCGTAAACATTTGACTCATATTTTTGTGGCTGCAATCTAGCTGCTTAACATCTTTGTCGCAAATGCACTTCATACACAATGCACTTTCCAAAACATTGACCTTAAATTGAGAAAATATTTCGTTTCGTAAATTTGCTGCATACTTTTGGGATGCAAAAAAGCATTCGCAAACATAGAAGCGCATATGAAAGATAGCCTAATGTCAGGGGTCTGAATACAAGCACTAACACCGCAAACAGATTGATAAACTCAATATTTGGACGCAACAAGTGAGTAATGCAAGTAATTAGTATGTATTAATACGAAATAACCACGGCATTAATTTAACACATCTACGATTTAAAGACGAACTGTTCCAATTTCGACGGCATGCAAACTTACTTTGGGCGTTGAGGTAGTGGCGATGTTCGGAGATGCTGCCGTAGTGACATTTTGTTCTAGTGGCCCAGCTTTTTGTGTGGTGTTATCAGCGGCCGAAAGCGTGCAGTACAGATATACTATTGTAAATACTATGCACTTCTGTAGCATTTTTTAAGTAGTTTTAACTTTTCACAATAAGGAAATTACTTTAATATATTTTTAACATATGTATACGAGTATTGATGTAGATAATATTTCAGTTAAAGGAGTGTTCGTTTCGATAGCTATGATTCAGCTCTTATCTCTGTTATCAATATCGGCAAGTGCTTTATGTCACGTCTATCACACTAATCTGCGTGCATTTATTTCATTGTATTGCGATTTAAAAAATACAGTACACGAATTAAGTACAATTTTTGTCCAAGTGAAATGTGTAGCAATTATTTAGTTATATTAAAAATATTAATTAACAATTTTTTTTTTTACTTCCAGTCGTTCACTACACGTGTTTACGCAGCGCCGTCCAAAATTCACTTACCACAACTCAACTCCAGAAGAAGCCTCTGTAGCCTCACATCAACAATTACTATTTCATATCTAATCTTATCGCTGTGACTTTTGTCTCTTTCTGCTAGCGAAAGCTCTTTTGTAGCGATTTTAAAGCATGAATGTGCAAACCGATTACATTGGATAAAACGTCACATTCTTTGTATGAGTACACAATAACTTCAGAAAATGAATTCATTGAAGCAAATACCAAGACTAAAAATAAACCGCGTTGTGGTAAAGGATTCCCCCTCCAAATATATCACATACTGTGGCAATATGTAGAGCAAGGTTTAGTTGGGTGCTCCTGGTTTGTAGACCAAATGGCGACGACTTGAGCATGTGGAAAATAATGTGCAAATAGGAGTATGCCAAAGTCATCAACCCGAATATACATACAGGGTGGCGCAAAAGTTGTCACCCAATGTTCTTTGGCTCTAATTTGTTTATGAATGTATGTATGAATGAATGAGTGAATGAATGAATAAAAGAATGAATGTCATAGCAAAATTTACTTTTCCAACTTCATAAATTGAAACACCGTGTTCATTGACTAGGTCGAATCGAATCGAATAGAATTAGAAAGTGAAAATAATAATTCAAAAAGTAAAACCACTTCACAGAATCTGTTAGTCATGTTAATTACATGCCACTGGCTTCCCTGCACTCGGCACCAAATCTGTAATCGGTATTATTGCATATTTACAATGCACGCTCAAAAGTAGTAATATTTGATTACGCAGTTTTCATAACTTCACTACATAAATAGATTGTATTTATTTTTCAGTGACTAAATTTCTGTCTTATTGTTGTCAACACCTGATTTTCAAGAAACATTGCACCGACAATGACATAAATGGCTAACTCTTTCGGAAACCAAGCATAATTCGAGTTTAATTGCCAACAGAACCGCAACGTTCTTTGACAAGGTGCAAATTCGTTCCTTGTTTTTTCTTTCTGGAATAAGTAACTTCGCTATTGTTAATAAGTACTTGTGCCACGTCAAAATTTTAAAACCAAAAACGGAAATGAAACGCCGTTTTACCAACATTTTTAAGGTAATTAAGATTTTAGCAGTGTAAGAATGGTATTAATGAGTAGCACTGACTAACAATGACTACGAAGTCAACTATTTCGCTTTTGGCGTTCTCGCGGTGATAGTGGCTTTTCGCGTCTGAATTTATACATTTTACACTCTCGAGCGCGTATTCGCTCGCCTTAGAGTGAATTCGTCGGTCGCGAAACGCATTAATTCGAAACATATGTTGCCAATGTTCGGTGTTTATTGGTTTTCTATTGATGCGTGTCTCTCTCTACACCATACGGCTTCATACATACTACAACTGTTCGTTTCGTTACACTGCAGAGACGGACCTAGAAATTGAAACGAAGACTGAAAGAGTGGGGTCTATGAATATTTCGCTTGCTGTTGTCAACAGAATACGCCAATCACACAACATAACATTGTTTTAAAAGCGGCGGAAACATTCTTCCTTAAAAATAAGTAAAACATATTATGTTTTTTTACAATTCCCATACTTATAAAACGTGAATTTTCCACAGATAGGCTTCGGTCGGCCGGTCTACCATTTGTTAGATAAACATGTATACTTACACACAATATGTACAAACTTGTTGTTAGCTGCTTCACACTTGAGATTAAAAAGTGAATGCTGCGAAGAAAAAAGCAGCAATACATGTCAGAATCTATTGATTTCAACACACAGTGATGTCACTAATTTGAAACATATTCCACATTTTGTTGCTAATCATACATAAGTATAGCGAAAGAAATGGCGAAGAGCTCTATTGCTTCCTGCAAGCGATATTCCGTGCATATACAGTACGTATCCAGGCAAAATCGTTGGTTTCCGTCCCACTTTAGCATGCATACAAGCACTTCATTAAGATCCACACGCACATACTTATTTATGTAAGCACGTAGTTAGGTCCAGTAAGCGAGACTTAATGTTGGCAGTTGATCTGTTTGCGAATCAGTAGCGCTAATGCCAATGCCTCTTTCATTATACGGAAGAATGTAAATAATTATGTGTTAAATTATAGCCACATAATAAATATAACGCCATTGTGTCATAAAAGTGTGCGACTAAAATATAATATGCCGTCTGTCAATTGCTGCAACACTTGAGACCGCAGTCACAAACTCAGAATGATGGAACAAATGTGGGGATTACTTAAGTGAAGTGATTCCAAAGCGGTCGTTAAAATAAATAAATGAATTTATGTTGCAGTCGGTCCGGAACGACCTACTTATACCCTGCGCTTAAGTGTCGTAGTCCATTTTTCAACCGAAGATACCATGCTATCCGATACCATGATCCGAATTTTTTCTAACCCCTTATAAAATATTTCTTAGGTACACGTCCGAGTTTCATTTCGAGCTTCTACTTGGCATAAACTTCGTAATATTTTGCGCTTCCTGGAACCAAAGCGTTGTTATTTGAATAGTACATATGTATGTATATGCATCATGTTCGAATAACAGAAGATACAGAGTAGTATAGTAGAGGAATATGTTGAAATGCAATAGAGACTATACCAAATGCTTTGCTTTAATGAAAAGTTTATTCCTGGTCTGCCCACTTGTTTTGATTTGAAGACTTTCATTTGGAGATGGTATTAAAATCTTCATACCGACAAAGTGTGAGAATATGTCAACAATTGAAAAGACTGTTGCCATTAGACCATAGTTACTATACTTTAAACCACTCCTACGATGAGTAACCCCACTTCCCCACTTATGTTATTTCAAAACTTCCCCACCGTTCTCTCGTTTGCCTACGGATATTGACAATAGCATTGACAGCATATTCTAAAGATCAATCAACAGCAGCCCGTTAATGCATCGTTTTCGTGATTCAAATGCTCGAGCAAGTGCGTGAGAAGACGGCTACCGTTTGCGGCTATCAAGTATTAATATCACGAGGGTGCGAAGGCGGGTTGGGTTGCTCCAGATGCTCCGCATTAGTATTATACATAATTGTTGTTGGGCGAGGGTGCTCAACTCTGATGAATATAGACCTACGAGACCGGTAAGGGCTTCATTAAGATTTGGAATTTTATGAGTTTGCGGTCAACATTTATTTAGTTTTTAAAATCATTCATCGACTATGATTTCAAGTCCTGAAGTTTTTACCAAAATCCATTTGATTCATTAGCGTGTAAACAGAGAAAGCAAATTTGGCAACCTGTAAATGATGCGCCAATTAGTACCCGTAGTAAGCATGTGTAACTTCTTCATAAAGTGTTTTCATAACTCACATTCAAATTCGAGCCCATAGTAATAGGAAATAGTTTCATGGCAGTTAGAACGAGTGTCTTTTGTGCATGTTGCATGAAAAATGCCAATGATTTCTTATACTGCTGATCCTGCTCTTCCCACGACGAATGGAAGATTGCCAGTGCCAAGTTATCGCTGTCGTCCATTAAGCAGTTGGCGTAGTAGCAGCACGGAAATGTCTCGACCACTACTGCAATGATGTAAAAAAACGACGCAATCATGGCACTAATATCGGCGAAGATCATAATGTTAATCAGTGTGAAGCCGAGAATGAGGCCCATGATCAGGAACTGCACGAAAATGGTAGCGGAGATGATGGGGCCGACGGTGTTGAATAGACTGTTGAATATCAGAGATTCAGAAAATATGAATTAAGCGGTTGCAAACTAGGAAAACTACTTTAATATGTTTTTATGGTCCAATATGCATTGGATCAGTTCCTCGTTGCGTTCGCGTGGATCGAGGCCATCCAAGTTCTCGCTAGCCCGTTTAACGCGATTGGCCAGCAGCTTCAGATGAACTCGCAAGACGTTTATGTAAATGACTGGATAGGAATCGACCACCACCTCTTGGAAACAAGTGAAGTCCATTAGGAAATACTCGAAGAGAGCTTGAATGACGAATTCACGAGTACCGTCGCGCCAATTCATGACCGGATTGTAAACGGAGTATGGAGGTCGGCCATTGAAAATGGATGTTAAAAATGTACTGGTTGAGTAGCTCCAGTAAGAAGCGGCAAATATCAGCACGATTCGATTGCAGAAGACGCCCAACTTGCGGATTTTGTCGTACTCTTCCGGGCGATCACATCGCGCATCTAGCTTGTCCATGAAGACCTCCGCATCTTGTAGACGTTTGTACATAAACGCCATAACGATGAGCTTCATGGAGCAGCCCCAACAATTGATGGCCACTTGAAGCGACGTTAGAAACTGGCCTGGAGTAAATTCGCTGATGAAAATTATATAGCTAAGCAGAAAACTCAGCGGAAGATAGATCGTAACGCTGGCATTAACCAAAAATGACCATATAAAGAATGGAATGCGGTAAATTTTAGGAAACTTTATGCCGACGATGTAAAGTCCCCGAAAGAGGTAGATGCGAGCGTCACTGCTTTTCGCGGGGCCGGTGCCCTGAACCAAACTTATGCGAGCAAACAGCATTTCGACCAAGTACTGGTGCAGCGTTGTTAGAGTAATGCAATATATAGGAACTAGTTATGTAGCGACCGCTTTAATACATACAAATAACAGCGCGTTTCGTGTATATCTAAATCAACTTTAGTCGAATTTTTGAAAACGAGTTTTGTATTCAACTTATTAAATTTTAATTCGCTTCGTCCTTTGTGTTCTACAATTCCACTCTGCAACTCGTGTCACAATTATATAAAACTTGGTGCTTGTCAAAACTATCATCATTTTTTTATAACGAGTGTAATATAAAAGTATTCAAATACACACGCGACCATTCGCTTTACACAATAAAAAATCGCCATGCAGTTTTTGATGAATTCATTCAATTTTGGCTAAGCAGAGTAAATATGTATTGAATTAAAAAAATCAGTACTCTCGTACTAAGGTCCAGTTTTGAATGGTTTTGCGATGTTTGTCCGATGAAGCTTCAACTCGAAGCTTCGAGAAGTCTTCAGAGAGGGCATTTTAAAATTTAAAAGATTAACACACAGGAAGTATTCATAAGCTAACATAATTTAACATAATCAGATTCAACTTCGTACCTATATTTTGATTAATAAGTATACATACACAACAATGATATGTTTTAGGGGTACAAATAAATTTAGGTGTTTTTTTTGCATCTATCAATGAAACTTTATTCAACGTATTTCAAAGTTTCCTTGACAACTTTTGTAACATGCGGGCGATCGTTGGTCGTATATGTAGAAAGATTAGAGCTTACCGCATATTGTATTTGTTGGCACAAATATTGGCATAATTGGAGCACAAAGGAAGTATATTGTTTACATTTCATACTAATTTTTAGATAGAAATGATGCAGTCCATCTTGCAGATGGTCAGATGCGAGTTAATGCTAGTTCGTTAGTTTTCTTTTGAAAGTCCTTCAAATCTGACATGTACCTCCAGTAAAAAAGACAAAACAATAAATTCGACATTTTGACATTCGAAACTATTCTTCTGCCTGTACCATGTGGAATCGTCTCTGGCTAAAAGGCCCACATTCCATTTCACAAGCTTTGCTAACTAACTACGTAAATTGTTTTTACCCTCCATGTTGTTTTATACCAAATTCAATAAATAAACAAAAAGTTGTTTCTCTCTGGTTTTCGATGCCAAATGCGTGCTTGGGTGGTGCGGGATCTCTTTTTCTGGCTTTACTACCTTCAATTTGTTTACATACACATACTTTTTAAAGCCGACACACACACAAATCTAAGTATATATACGCATATCAATACATAGAACATACGTACGTGTATAGTTAGCAAGCGATTTAGTAGCGGCTATTAAACACTTTTATATGTGTTTTATTTTTCAGAAATTTTAAAGAAAATATTTATGCGTACACTACCTTTCCCCTCCTATACTATGCGGTCCTCTCTGCTTAAACTACATACACATGTATGTATGTATATGTCTAAGCATTGATTGTGCACTCGAGCGTTTCTGCATCTCTTGCTGGTGGCCCGAATTGTTAAATGGATTTATGGTTGATGCGTACACTTGTTGTTGAGTTTGTAATTGCAGTTTTTGTTATTGTTGCCGTCCTGATTGTTTTCTTAGTGTTATGAATGTGAACTAATGTGTATGCGCGCCATTGTGGGGTCGTGCTGGCGGCAGTAATGAACTTCAATCGCTGATTGATCTTTGCGTTTTGTGCGCCATTTCAAATGTTGTTGTTTCTTTATATGTTATTGCCTGTACGACATGATTTTTGCTGCACATTTGCTTAACTAAATTCACTACAGCTGCACAATGGGAGTTAACCGTACAGCTTTTAAGTAACGAGTCATGGCATATGCAGCTGCAAGCCTCGTGCCACCGTTGCTGGCATGCGGGATGTGAGTTGGAAATCAGACGAATACTTACATTAGCACTGCAGACGAACAAGAAAAAGCCGTTCAAATCAGTTGCATAAGAAGGTCACTTAGCTTCGTAAAGTCAAATTGCATGTATGTATGTGAATATATTACATACATATATATATATGTAGTATGTAGAATTTGAAAATGATGTTGTCACTGCCAGCGAAGCGTTCGACAGATGTGCTCATAAATCGACATAAGCGAGGTACAAAACTGTGGGCCCGAAGATTTCCATATCCTCAGAATTTTCGCTCGCACTTCTCCGGGCACAACTGGCTATTTGCGGTCACGGAAATGCGAGCAGAGTTACATGTGCAACGCGCGCTCATAGATGGAATCGCCACGGTCGGCAACGAGCGCTCAAGATCGCAGTGTTCGGAATGAACGCATCAATGGCCGCAACAACTTCCCGGTAGACTAATTAAAACACAGCCCGATGTTGGAGATGTGCGAGGTGTAGCACAGTAAGGCTGCTGAATTTACATACATAGATTCATACATACGTAGTTATATACGCCTGAGACTGAAAGAAAGCGATTTCTACTATACAAAATAACCAGAAGATGTGAATAGCAGAAACATTGTTTGATGGGCAAGAATGTCAGGATAAACGGCAATGAACCTTGGGTCTGTCAAACTGAACAAGAATTAACACCCTTAACATATGTATGTACATATATACTAAATTCAACTGCTAAGTGGCGCCCCATGAGCAAATGTGAGTTGAGGTCTTTCAAGAACCTTTTACATATGTGCAAATCGACGAATACCCATGGCAAGAGGACTCTCTAAAATCAACCGAAATATAAGGATCATGTGCAGCATCCCTCTGCGCTATTGTCTTTCAGCGGTAAGTGTTTACGTTGTTGGCTTCACTTCATATCCCGAAAAACGTTTGTCTGTGCTTAATGGTCACATGTGCACTGACGAGGCCACACGCCTGTATGCTCATTGTTAGCCAACATATTGTTTTGTCGGCGTTGTGCGCTCGCAGAAAATCCCACTCGCAGCAGACTTACAGCATGAAGTCCTTTCCTAAAAATTCCGCACTCCACACTCCAGCATCAATTAAAAGTAAAGAAAACAACAAAACCTACCGAGCGCAACCAAATATAACTTGAGAAACAATAACTACTATGTATGAGCAAAACAAACCGAAAACACAGAAGACTTTCTTGTGCTATTATTTCTAAATGAAACCATTGGCCAGCAAAGGACCCAGGAGCGCTTAAGTTTCATTTTAACGCAAATATTAATTTTCTAAATTTTATTTGCCAACACAATGATCAAAAGTGTTTCCGTGTGAAAACAGTTTGGAGCAAATCTCGTACTCAAGCCTAGTTGAATAACTGACTCTACGCTGATTTGTGTTAATAAAATGTCTCGATTCGCTTCTTTCCTTTCTTTTTTTCAAGATAACTCACTTCATAAGCAGTGGAAGATGACATACGCCGTAAGAGACATGCATAACTCGCACAAACCCTTCCAAGAGAGGATTTTGAGCCTGAAATACGAAACCAAAAACTGACTGCAACGAGGAATTCGTGAAGGAGTGTCAGAAAATCAATTTATTTTCTAGCAAACCACTTCAATATTATGTATGTACAATATGATCGCCACAAGTTCCCAAACAGTCCTAAGCAGGACAGGATAATACGACATGAAAACCGCAGTTAACTTAGTTTGAGTTCATTAAAACATGCGAGAGGCTCTCATGCGCAGCGCGTGGAAATCGGATACGTACATTTCGAAAACCACATTTAAAAATAATTAAGCAGAAACTGATTCAATTTATTACATTACCGTCATTTGCAACATTTTCCTAATACACACGTATGTAATAGTACATACATAGAAAGTCGAGACAATCACATACTCCTACTTTCAGCGTCGCGCCGTTAGCTACTGGACAAAGCAAGAATGAATTTCGAATTTCAAATACATAAAGGTTTGTGAGCCATTAAAGAATTCCGCTTCAATATCTATTAGAACCACACGCAGGATTAAATTTTGCGGTGGGGGAGGGTTCTTTTGCGTACTTTCTTCAAATCTGAAGTGAATGGACCCAATGAATTAAGTTTCTCTTAACCCTTTCTTGACCCGTCAAACTTTGATGGAAAATACTTGCCTAATTATTTCTCGTTTGAAATGCTTTCACCATATTTGAAGTCGACAGGCCCATTAAATTATGTTTCCCATATAAACTGGAAACCCCTTGTTGACCACGGCAGATTTTGATTTTCAAAAAAGTGAAAAACATGTGCCGAATTATTTATCATTTGGAGCACTTTCACCAAGTTTGAAATTCGTGTGTTGTCACAGTTTCTCTATACAAACTTTTAACCCACCGTTGACCTCGACAGATTTTGATTTTAGAAAAAATGAAAAACACGTGTTGTATTATTTCTCATTTGAAGTGATTTTACTAAGTTAAAAAAAGTAAACTAAAGAGCTAAAAAGTGAACGCATATAATATTGTTAAAAAAAAAAAAATTTTCAAAACGGCTGAAAGACATTCACGGCGGGACTTAATTTTGAGAACCAAAATACTCTTAGAAGAAATGTTCCCATGCTACTTAATAATTCCGAAGTCATTCTTTTATCCAGGGACTTATAATTCGAATAAATATTTTACGCGCGTCATAAGATCTGGCAATTGTTTTGAGGGGACGTACATATTATCCCGGTAGTCCCGAAAGGGTTAAACGCCTTGACTTCTATAAAGCTTTCAACTCAATAACTCAATTCTGCCTTATGTTCACTCAAGCTACTCTTCCATATGACCACAGACATGTATATAGAAGAACATTCTGCAATATACATAATCACAATATGTAAGTGTGCTTGTATAGCGTGTATATCTTGCGTACGTTCCTAGAAATATACTTAAACTAGATATCAGTATGAATATATGTATATATATGTATATACTTATGAGGTGGTTTCTCATATAGCAATCAGTCGCAAACGGTCACGCCCACTCATTTCTCCTTGTAACATCGAATGCGATTTGTATACATTTAAACAACTTTTGCTGAAGCAAAGTTAAGTTCCTACATTACATACTTACAATGTATATTATTTATGTGCGTATGCACATATGGCATTCACAAATGGTAAAAAATGCTTTTTGGTAGTTTCCCATCTTCTGGTCGTCCAGAAATGAAATAAGTTAACATAAATCACCGGATGTGGTGTTTGGTGCTTGCTTTGCTGCGAGGGTCTCCAGTCGCATAAACATGTATACTTGTATGTCCATACATACGAATATATGCATGTGCGTATAAAACTGTGCGCGCACATGTGGATCTGTCACTGCTACTGTTGGGTGATGGCAATCGTAATGGTGTTGGAGGAAGAGTCGACATTGATGGTGGCTGCAAGTGTGTGTTTATTCATTCGTTCGTACCACATTTATAGTAAATGACGTTACGCTTTGAATATGTCGCGCGGCAAATAAAAATGTGCCATTTATGTATGGATATTTGTGCCGCTCGCATTCCCTTCGGTTTTGTGCCTTGTAAAATCTCGAGTTCCTTTGTCTTCCCAAAGAAAGACGAAATTTTCTGCAGCCCTTCGCCAGCAATTTTTTCGCGCCTAATTTCATGGGGACGTAGAAAGATCAAGAAAACAAACAATTCCAACTACAAAGTGGCAAGCAGAGTAGAGCTGCACCCGTTTTCAGGAAAAGTCGTCACATATTTTATACAAACTACTATAAACTTTTATCACGAATTACTGGGACGACACCCATCTAGTGGTTTACATACAAATTTTGAAAATTCTCATTGTATTCCCATCATATACGATTTTGAATTGTCACACATACATATGTTTATAAAAATACGATGTACAGGTAGACCTCGCTTAACACGGAGGTTACGTTACTGGAAGGTCTACCTATGTATATGTACATAACATACATATACTTGTTTAAAACATACATATGAATGATTAAAGTGAGGTCTTGCACATTTTAAATTTGTTTGTCATGTGTATAAATCAGAGAAACATAACACGCAGTTTTGTTCAATACCGTTCTACGGCTTTTTTACTAATCGAAAATGTATCGCAAAATATGAACCGTGTTAGAACGAGGCCGTGTTATAAAAGATACGTGTTAAGCGAGGTCTACCTGTATTTAGTATGGGTTTTTCTTCTGCGAATTTAGGCATTTACAAGGTTGGTGTTTTTCTGCTGTCAAGCTTAAAATTCTCCCACAACTCGGTAACATTTTTGGTATATTAACCTTTTTGGATTTTTAAGCCGACAACAGCACTATATGAACTACGTGAGTCAGCTGTTATTTTAAAAAATTATTTGCCAAAAAAGCAACTCAAAATCTCCAACTTCTTTAAAAATGTTTAAAATGTAAATATATCAGTTATAACAATTGTAATTTTAAAAATTACATACAATTTTTCAACAAAATGTTGGGTTCTGTTATCGCGAAAATTCGGTTTTCGCGACATGTCTGGTTTTTAATTAGTCGCAAAAATCGAGCTTGCACTGTATATATGTACTTATGTATGAATGTACGAGAATATGTGTGGGACCTGTTTATATTAAGGGTAAAACAAATGCATACATATATACATTATCTACTTATAATATTTTAATGACCTCTTTGATTAGCTTCGAATGCAATTTAAAACGCATACGTTTTCACTTACATACTTCACTTTTTATTCACTTGTGATTAAGAAAACATTTTTAAGGTGTCCAAATACAATTACATACCATGTCTATAAAATATCTACGTGTACTTAAAATCAAATGGAAAATTTTGGCTGAGCGTAATTGACCGATCCGCCGAAAATAGCTAATTACATTCTCGCGCCGACAGTGGGAACTGACTGCCCCCTTTATGTTTTGTTATTCTGAGCATCACCCTCCATTCTCCACATTCCAAAAAGATAGCTGAGCTTCTCTGGTGGAATCACAGGCGCCCCTGTTACACGTCGCAGTCCTTTGAGTTCTGCTTCTGTACCATTGGCGGCAGCATTGAGCAACGAAGCCGCTCCGATTGCAAATCCGTTGCCTGTTGCACCGCCGTTCGTGTCCAATGCTTTTAGCAAGCTTATCTCGCTCGTTGAAAGTACCCGACAAAGGAAGTCAATATATCTGGAATTAGACTGATGTTAATGGAGGGCAAGGAAAGCGGGCGGCGCGCAAATGATTACGTCAGAAGTGCATGAAAGTTGTTTATGAAGTATGTACATATGTATGTATGTTATATGCACAAATATCCCTAAACTAGCAAGGCGCCTGCAAGCAAACGTAGGTAGCTGAACTTTACATTTTTGCAGATGACAAGGTGAGCCAATGCGGAAATGCCCTTCATTTGGGAATTTACCGCGTTTAGGGAATTTCCTTATGGGAATTCGAAGGCATTCGCACATTTCTACGGTTTAAGTGCATGAGAGGCAGAGAGAGCATTTTTGTTGTGATGAACTGTGATAAGCACTACATTCGTGGTTTTTGCGGATCACATGCTGAAGATAATCCCACAAGCCACGAGATTTTATATGAATTGCGCGCATGGCGCCTTAATTTTGGATGCTTACTAATCGGTTCGCAAACTGCGACCTCCTTACCTGGTGGCCAACTTCAGTGTTTGGATTTTGCTAAGCTTATCGCTCGGCAATGTTGGAATGATCTGTTGTAAGGCTTTGAATGCATCGTTCAAGCTTTGCGTCCGTTGGCGCTCGCGCACGTTTGCCATAACGCGCTGATTGTGAAAGTCCTCTACATCTTCCGACTTGCTCGCTTTACGTTTCGTTCGCCGGCGCGGTTTGCGGAACTGTTTGTTCGAGTCATGTCCTTCGGATAGAGCGTCCGCGGTTGATACACTCAGGTCATCATCGTTGGCATATGCATAGCTGTTCACGGCGGTGATGGATTGACGCTGATACTCCATATCGTCACGGTCAGAGTTTGAGTAAGTGCTTCCATTGAGCGAATTGGTCGCGTCGTACTGCTCGTAGGAACTGGCTGCAGGTGCCGTGTTGCTATGTACATGGGCGGGGATATGCCCGCTCACTGGATGCAGCGCCAACGCTGGCATATTACCGCCGGCTATCCCGTTGGCGCAGATGTCGGCCGCTGATTGCAGCGACCTCTGCTGCTGCTGTTGTTGCTGGAAGGTGTACTTGAAATTATCTTCGCTGCTTTCACACATCTCCTCGTCGACGAAATCAAATTGCTGAACTGTGTTATTGTTGACATTGCTGTTATTGCTGGTGGCGTTGCCACTTCCACCACCTATAACGCTCCCGCTCCTGTGATTAATGTTCGCATTAACCTCATGCACAGTTGTTGGAAGATAGTCTACGAAGAACTTCTGATCCTGCCGATGGATGAAGGCGGGGTGGTGGTGTGGTTGCTGTTGCTGTTGCTGATTCTGGCTCTTACTACTACTACGTAGTTGCAAATGGGGCTTCTTGCTTTCTTGCAACACTTCCTCAGTGCCCTGGTCAAATTCCCGAGTGCGCTTGCCGTTTTCGTTAAGATAGTAAGACGCCGTGGATGCCGGGTCGGATGCATTGATATTTGTCGAATCCTGTTGCGTGTAACTGTTGTTGTTTAGTTCCTTGGAAATAGTTTCAGCGCTACCGCCATTACCACTGCTCCTGCAGCCACTTGCAATCGACGCCGGTGACGCAGAACTTTGACTGTGCGGTGTAGAGGTAATACTGATACTGGCACTTGCACTATTACCACAGCTGGTTCGAAGGATCTCGCTGCTGGGTATATTGTAGTCGGCTTCATCGGGCTCCAAAATGCCGTACGAGATGTAATCGGCTCCATTGGATACCTGCTGTTGCGCGGCGAGCTGCAAATGTGGCAGATGCGAATTATTCGACGGCTGATGCTGCGGTGAGTTGATATAGTTGGGGGTCTGGTGGTGATCTTGCTGTAGGTGTATGGAATGCATGTAGTTCTGCTGCTCCACTTGGATCAATTTGATAACATTGTGCTGCAGATCCATAATGTTGGGAAGCGGCTTGTAGCTGATATCGAGAAGCACCTTTGGTGAATTGGACCGCACCGACATACTCTCACAACGGAACACAACACCGCTTAACTCCAATGAGGGGAGTGTGTACCGATATTACAACTCGACTCGATCCGATTCAACGATACGCAAAGGATTCCGCCACGGCGTGCTTATTCAATTTTTCTTAAATTGAATTTAAATCGACGCAGCACAATTACATATCAGGTAAATATGTTTGAATTTACATATGTACATGAAAATTCCATAGAAGGGTACAACTAATACAAGGCCAACTGAAATGGCACAAGGAAATGTATGAATCTTCTTAACACACGTACGTATGGAAGGGAACTGAATATGGAGTCCTTGTGGCAATCCTCACAATACGCACTCTCTCTGCCACTACGAGTTGTGTAGTTGCGTCGAGCACAACACATCTCCGCAGAAACAGTTTCCGAGTTTCTCCGCTTTCCGGATACAAGATCGACAGCGCCGATGGTGAGAAAGAGGCCACTATACAATGCTCATCCAAATGCATCATCATATGCTACCGAGCATGCGCATTTGAGAGAGGTATTCCCTCCATTTCGCCTACTCACACCAGCACATACGGATTTTGAGCAGCAAACGATCAACAGTAGCATCTTGCACCAATCACCAGAAGTGTCTCGTCGCTTATGAGTCTTTGCAGCTTACTGACATCGACCTGTACGAAGGCGACCGCAGTGCAACTGTTTATTACAATGGCGACTGTGGCTGCTCATTAACCAAAACCAGAATTTTTTACAATTTATCTGATTGTTCAAATTATTGGTTCGATTGAAAAGCGTCGGATAAATGTGTGTGGAATGTATTTGGTGTATTCAGTGACATGTATTTGCCGAAATTAATATTCCTAAATGAATTTCCGTTCACTCGTTTTCCTTTTGATTCAAACTCAAGTGCCTTGACCTAATGATATCACCAGGTTACTAAGTACAATCGTCTCCGAAATAAGCAGCTATCTGTGAATCTCCACATTCCGAATTTTTAGTTTTGGTTTCGTAGTTGTTGAACAGATGTATACGATAAATGTTTGGGCAATACATACATACTTGGGAGGGGGAAGCGTGGATAATAATGAGCAGCTGTTCACGCTTCAAATTACAGTCCCACATAAATTATATGTACTTCTTCGACTCAGTTCGCGGCGATTTTGTCTACTTGTCTGTCTGCCGCATTGCTCTTGTACAGTGTATATCAATCAGCAAGAAGTTTTAATATGAGTTTTGCTGTTGCGTGCTGGCTGGGTGCTAGAAGATAGGTTGGTGCGTAGGTGAAGAGTGCTTCACTTTTCCTCGCACTTATTGAAATGCTGCTCTTCCCCGAGTATTTCGCATTAGTAGAAAGGTAGGATATGCATTTTAATGCGAGTAGTTAAAAGTGTGGGAAAGGTTAAAAACTGCATATGTATTTATATCTAAAGTCGTTTTCCCGAAGTACATTGAATTCCATCATTTCGGATATTAGCGTGTGCTGAAAAAGTTTCGCACATCGCTGGTTGTAAAAGATTTTTTGTGAAAGTACGAAGTACAAACTCAGTCAAAATAACATAAGAAGGTGGTACTTTTTTTTATCAATTTTGAATTGAATGTTTATTTTATAACCAGCCACAAACGTGTGTACATGTGTCATGTTCTTACGTGCGTGCCTTCATATAAATGCTTCAGCATCTCAGCAAATAATAAGGGAAAGAATAAGGGAAAACATTGGCTCAATTTAAAACATATATAGTGAACTCGTAATAATATTAACATCCCAAAATATGAGCACCCCCAAAATATGAACACTTTGCCCTACCATTGACGACCCTAAAATATGAACTTGCAAAACCTTCAAAATATGAACATTTTTTGAAAAACTTTATAAAGAATGAAATAAGTAAGGCAAATAAATGTTTTTTTGGTGATTTCGCGCAGAAGTGAATAGGCTTTTAATTAGTTAATATTATTGCGAATTCACTGTATGTGCATACATACATACATATATAATACATAAGTACATATGCATATGCGGTGGCGGTCAAAGCACGAGGCTTATGAGGCAAATGCCTAGGGCGGCATATTGGAAGGATGTTCATTATGATTTTGAATATCGATCGATTTGTAGATATGTATTTGTATTTCTTTAGTATTTTAATATTAACATTTAGGGGCACCAGTCTGGCGATTTGCTTCGGGCGGCATATAGGCTTTGTCCGCCAACATACATATGTATATAAACATTTTAACCGTGTGTTTTAAACTCACAAACCATGTCAATTTTTTGAAAGTTTCGAGAGTTTATTGTCACATCACTTCGAATGCTAACAGTGGTGAGTGTGACACTAAAATCCCAGAAGTTTCAATTTGGTTTGTAAACGGCTCATGTTTTCATAAGGTTCTCTCTTTGTATGATCACTTCACTCCAATATCACCCCACTTTTTTCGACACAAAAATCAAGATGCAAAAATGTAATGACGATTATGCGTACTGTTTCACTTAAGGGGTATAACACCTTGAAGCTTGAATTTCGGCCTCTTTTTTACGATTTTTTTTAATGAATAAGAAATCGAGCTATTGAAAAAAGGCTTTTAGTTATCTTTTTATTATACATTCAAGTTTTACAAAAAAATTTTTTTAAGTAGAAAATCAATAAACAAACACTGAATTCAGACCGTTTTAAGGGACCACTTGCGTCATGTGAGTCCGGGTGGTGTACACGATTTCGGCTAACTGGTGTGACCTACAACAAAAATCCAATATATTTATTAATTATTGATAGATTAACTGTGGAAGTACGTAGGATTTTTGAAAAATATGAATTTTTGTGAATTTGACACTCGCTTGAACAAAAAACGTAACATTTATACTCAAAAATCTTGCATTAAATGAGTTCCCGAAAAAAAACTAACAGTTCAATTAAAAAATGGCTACGTACTTCCATGGAAAAGTCTATTGAGAGAAGAAAAAATTTTATTTCAAGTGAATCTGATAAAAATTGTGGGAGTTCTGATGTACACCAGTTTGAGAAAAGGTGTTTTTCAGAAATCAAGTTTGAAGTCTCCAATTTATCTCCACGCGCATTGAAGCTACGTATAAATATGGCTATTTTCAACATGAAAAAGGTCTTCACCGACTAAATGTTCATGGAATTATATTCTGTATACATAAAAGTGTCATTTAAGCAAAAAAAAAAAAGCAATTTTTCCTGGACCCTCAAAGGTGTTATTCCCCCTTAAAGCCGATCTTGTTTCCGCTATCTATAATTATACAACTGTAACGACTTTAAAATATAGTAACGAGTTCTGCCAAAAAATCAACTCGAATTTTGTCGTAAACACTTTATCAAGAGTCATAACATTTGAGGGGCGTTACTTATTTCATGCGAATTTCCGATATACACACACAAGTTTTGGACCATTCAACATTGACCAATCACAGCTACGACACCCTCAACGAACACCATTGGAGAAAATGTATACAATCGCTCATGGCTCAGTGCTTCCAAATTGCCAACATCCACAGGGAGCTTCGTAATTTGCTGGCGTGTTGTTGAAAAAACTTAAATTTTCTACATGTTGGTGAATTTCCACAGACACAAACCTTTGCGCAGATGGCAATGGTATCATACAAATGCCTCGGAAGAGACGAATGAAAAAATAACGAACAGTGTTGCCAGAACAGGCACGACAGTCCGATGACGCGCAAAAGTATAGCTAATTTTTCATCCGTGTTATGGGTCCGACTTTCATTTACATTCCGCACTTTACATACATAAATATCTGATGATCATTTTAAGTTTTTGCCATTGTTGTCTTACGCCAATTCTAAATAATTATGTTTATGGCTTTCAATTTTAATTCAAATAGGGAAGATCACAAAGTCAAAATATTGCCTAACTTAATATTTTAATTGAATCTAGTGTCATTCCGTGGTCGAAACTCGATCATTTACGCGCGCAAATTCTAACCAGTTAATACTATTTGTATTAGAAAGGAATAAGTGTTCACATTTTATCTACATATATGTCTGAACGGAATAAAAAATTTGTGATTATGCATACCTATGAGTGGTAGACAATAATAATAATAATTAATAATAATAATAATAATTCTAACCAGTTAATACTATTTGTATTAGAAAGGAATAAGTGTTCACATTTTATCTACATATATGTCTGAACGGAATAAAAAATTTGTGATTATGCATACCTATGAGTGGTAGACAGGTCTCTAAAATTGAAACATTTTTAACTTTCCCCTGCCCCTAAAAGAAAATTACGTTCGTTACCTTTGCGTAGATTTCTACGCATATAGGGTTCCAGTACATTTTTAGTTTACCTAATACCCAAAGAAAACGAGTACAAAATATTTTTTTATTATCATTTTCGAGGAAACAAATAAGAAAGGTAAAATAAATTTACAGTAACTTTTCATCAATACATTTTACACAAACATTTCGATTATGTTACATTTCGATTATGTTCCTTCTTGCAGATAGATTCTTCTTCTTCTTCTTCATTAGTGATATATTCTTGTAGATACATGGTATTTTTCTTTTTATTTCGTTTTACAAAAAAATATCTCCGTCAGCATTTTCTTTCTTTGCTTTGTTCTCGTGCATAGAAACGCGATATAAATGTCGTTTTTCCCGCCAATATGTATAAGCGCGCCAAATGCGTAGAAATCTACGCAAAGGTAACCAACGTAACTTTTTCATGACAGCTCCAAAAAAACTTTCGCTTCAATGGGAATTTTTGGAGTGTAAAATCATTTTTACAAAATTCCAATAAACGGTTTAAATAAAAATTTGGAAAATAGTCTTTCGTGGAATCCCTGTTCTAAAGATATAACACAAGTGTACAGCACATTGAAGGGAACATAGTGGCATCCATAACTACATTTTTTAAATCGACTCAAACGCTTTTCAGTTTTCACCACAGTATGATATATGAGAATTCTCCAGGAAGTTGAGTTTGATTGGGATCAATGCAACCAACCAATTCACTCCATAAATTAAATACGTAGGGGAATTCTTTTTTAAGGTGCCACTCTTTTTAAGGTGCCACCGCCCTGCTCGATTTCGACGTTCCAGCAATCCAAGCAAAAAAAATGCGTACCGTCATTTAAGGTATACTTGACATGACAACTTAAATTTTAATGTTGTTTTTGAGGGAACAGACGCAATAACACGGTCTGGTTAAAAAAAAGTGTAAAATTTGGTTAAGAAAAAAAATTAAAAAATAAAAACTGAAGGTTTTTCTTGCGGTGAAAAAGTAACCAAAAACTTATACAAAACTAAGGTAAATATCAGTGTTGGACTTAATTTTTAATGGTTTTTCATAATCCGAAATGAGATCCGAGTATATCGTAAAAGGAAAAAATGTATACAATGATTTCCAAAATGGCATAAAAATGTAAAGGTCCACCTTTTTTTCTTTGTAAGGTGCCACCCCCCTTTTTTCATTGTTTTGTGATCCTATATCGGTAAAATGTCTTTTTGTTGCTCGGGACCGTCAATAAAATGAATTTTAAGTGTTCTTAGTAAATTTTTCTCTAATCCTATAATGAGGAATAAAGTTCAGTTCAGTTTTGTTTATTCATTTCCATATAATTATCGTTTTATTCGTTACCATTCAATTTTCATTTTGCATTCGGTCATTTTATATTTAATTCAAATCAAATTCAATAACCTTTCATACATTTTCTAAATCATGCATTTTTACTTGACTTTTTTACGTTTTTAGCGGTTTTTTAGGGGGTGGCACTTTACATTAAAAAATTTTAGGGTGACGATTTTGAACACTGGGAAGTTAATTCAAATGAAGTGTTACCTTGGAGCATAGCTCTTTAAACCCTCTTTCCAACGGTATATTAACATTGGCGATACGTTAATTTTCTAACGAGTTATGCACAAAAAAGCTATGGGGTGGCACCTTACAAAGAATTCCCCTACATAATATTTTTTTATAAACATTAATAAGGGCTTTAATACAATCTGAAGGACTTATGCTTTGACGTAGCCGTAAGTTGATCTCAACAAATTAAATAATAGTTCCAACTAGATGTGACTGGAACAGACACACACTGGGGTGTGGGGAAAGCGAACTGTGAGATGATTTCCAATTAAAAACATAACTCGAAATTTGTGCCGTAAATGTGTGTGTACCTAGCCTAACGCACTGGTTGACCCAATGATTAGGTTTAGTTTTTATTTACCACTAGACACAGACTCGGGCCATTAAGTCAATAACATACTCAGCATACTCAGCAGTATACTTTCTAATTTAAAGACGATTTATCATCAGCACATTAGGGGAATTAATACAAGCATAAAATAATCTCTTGGAAGAGTTGAATGCAACGCGAGTTCAAATCGAAACGGTGCCGTATGAGAAATGAGAATTGAAAATCGCTACGCCACATTTGATTGGCATCATTTTTAATGGGCAAACTCTTTGAGCTGTGAAATTTTCATGAATTTGTGTTATGACTCAAAATCGTTCCCGACGATATTCGTCTAAACGCGTTCGTAATTTGGTCGAATTTATCGTGCTACAAGTAGAGTGGAATATTTTTTGGAATGAAATGGTTCCTGGACCCAGGACACACTCAACTTTGGTTCGATTTGTGTTAATGCTTTTATAAACTGTCGTAGTAAAGTTACAAAATTGAGGGCGAATTTAAAATGCGAGCGCATAAACTCGGCCCATTAATGGGTCTTTAATATTCGTAAGCGCCATCGTCAATTATACGGAGTGTCGTTAGCAGCAAATAAAAAACATTTCTGAATTGCTGCAAACGGAATGGGAAGAAATCACATTGCAAATTGGAAATTTACGAAAAATGAAACAAAAAACTGAAAGAATACAAAACGCAGCGAGCGCGACGCCGATTTATGCCGTGTGCCTTGAGAATTGGCATAAAGCGTGTACTGATCTCTGTGTTGTGTCATGTGGAGTGGCGCATAGCAATATTTGTCGTTAGCCCACGGACTCGCGTCAGGTGTTCGACTTCGGTAAGCAAATTGTAAAAGCTCGGCGGTGGCCGTTGAATGAGTGCCGCTGCTGTTGCAGTTGCAGACATAATAGCCATCGCCGCCGGCGGCACTGAGATCGCTTGCGACTTGTAACATGGCGAAATCACAGCATCATCGTGAAAAATTGCTAAACAATCGGAGAGATACTAGTGTATCGTTTTACGGGTCACATTATCATAACTCAGTTTGCCGTCTCGACCAAAGATAAGCTTTCGGACTAGTTGATGGACAGTCTTGCACATAGAAGCATAAAAACTAAATAATGCAGATGGTCGAAGGTATCTAAGGGAATGTGTAAAAATTCTGGAATTCATAGAACAGCAGCTTTAAGCAGAAAACCACAGCAGCAGTGCAAGCACAAGTTCGGGGCAGAAAATAACGCAAAAAACATTGCAGCAGCGCTTTACGATATTTGATGTCAGGCAAATGATTTTTGAGAGACAATAACTCAAAATAAACAAAACTAGGCCAAAACAGCAAGCATTCACAACAGCAGCATGGACAGAAAATGCAACGACAACATGGAAATACGAAAAAATGTTCGGCAAGTAATGCCCCGAACACATTAACGACGGCAGCGGCATGACCACATCAGTAAAAACATAGAATGTGCTATAGATACGATTGTTTTGACCCGACCAACTTAAAAATATTTCTATAAAATGTTTTCTTCATTTTTTTGTATGCCTTCAACACCATTACCTGTTGGTTTGTTTTTTAGGTAACATGTACTTCAGTGGCGCACGCAGCGGCCACTGGTACAAGATATGGTTTCGAACTTTTCCATTTGGTTTAACCTTCGCCTTACCAACGATTTTTGTATACGTCGTTTACCAAATACCCACCCGGGTGACGCCAGGCGCTTCCGCTCAAAATTTGAATAAAACTTACAATACAAAAAATTGGTTTCGTACCTCAGTATGTGTTCAAAAAAACACTCTGGAAAGAAATCTTCTGATATTTTCCATAGTCGCGAAACAAATCGCTAAAGTTAGGCCTTTTTTTGGTCGCTAGAGTTTGACCCTAATTAATGCTAATCGCGAATGTGATGAATAGCAACCATTGTTTGTCGAAGATGACGGTGATGAGGATTATTTGCCTGATGAGGCATATTCAAAATGGCGGTGGAAGCGGCTGAGGTCACCCGAGTGGGTATTTGGTAAACTTCATATTTAAAATGACAAAATTCAAGTTTAAATCAGGTTTCTACCTTGTGCGGCCGAGAAAACATGTTTTTTTTGAAAAATTTTTGATGGGAAGATTTTTAAGATAAACACTGAAAAATTTTTTCAGATGTAGGTATATGTTTATTGTACAAGTAAAAAAAGTTTCAAGATAAAATATGCAAAGGGGGGGGAGGGGCCATCGAGCAATGGCGGCAGGACTTCCTTACTCGCGGAAGTCCTGCCGCTGTTTGAGATGACTTGAAACACAAAAATGAAATTTTTTCTTATTCTGTATCCTTTTGTCTATGGCTGGAACTAGGATTTTAAAAAACAAATGAAAAATGAAGGATATATGCGATTTTGACTAAAAAACTCAATTTTTACCTACTTTTTTCAATACAAATTTATATTTTTACTGAGAAAAAATTATTATTTCTTGAAGATCCTAGTTCGTGCCATAGCTAAGACCTTGATAAATGACTGTTTAAAATTTCGTAGCTATTGCTCAACTCGTGTGGCCTAAATCACTTCCGCAAGGTCAAAAAATGTAGTTTTGAGAAAAACGCGTTCAAAGTTTTGCTTCAGCAGCAGTTCAAAGTTTTGCTTCCGTAATTCGAAAGATTTCAACTTCAAATTTTGGGAGCGTATTCTACAATCATGTATTAATCCAAAAATGCATGAAAAAAAAAATCGATTTTTTTGACCGCACAAGGTAGAAACCCCCCTTAAACATAAAACAATTTCCAAACAAATATTTGTTTATGTTATTGAAAACGACTGTAGTATTTGTTGAGTGAGTCGAAGTAATAACTAGATTGGAATAATACTCTAGCAGAAAGACAGATTCGAAGTTAGAGTATGCCTCGTTTATTTGGAGGCCATATCACCATTGCCACGTGAATTGGAACGTATTCAGAAGGTTTTCCTTCGTTTCGCTCTGAAATCACTACACTCTCAGGATCCTGTTCCATCTTACTTCCCACGTTGTAAGCTCATAAATTTGAAAACCTTGCAGGATAGAAGATCTATCCTATCTTTGTCATTTGTTTTTGATATTATTGGCGGGTTGGTCGACTGCCCTTCTCATTTAGAGAGGGTTCACTTCAACATTCCTTTTAGATCTCTCCGGCAATTTGATTTTTTTAATGTTGGTTTCGTCAAAAACGAATTATGCTTTAAATGCTCCTCTTATGCGAGCTCTAATAGAATTTAATAAAATCTCGAAGAACTTTTTGGTGGAATGAAATGATATTGAACCATAAATATCACAAATATGGGTATAAGTAAAGTGAAGGTTAAATTTTTTACAATAAATGAGTACTTAATACAGAAAGTGTGCAAGCTTCCTCCAATTGGTGAATTAGCGCACAAAAGACATATTATTGTAACCAAGTAGTCGGCCGTGTCCACAGCTAAAGCCAACTTAATTTTGTAATCGTGTGGTCATGTCGCCAATGTGTTCGTCGTCATAAGAAACATGAATATTTGTTTTGATGGCGGCCGGAATAAAGTGAACGCGCATCAAGAGGTACAGAGCGCACCACGACATGGCGTATTTAATTGGACTCACGTGCAATGTACCAAAACAGTTTAAGTGTTGCAAAATATATATATATTTTGTTTGTGTAAGGTAGCGTATGCTTCTGCGGCAAAAAGGAGCACGGGCAGAATGAGCGTCCTATAAAGTGCAAGTTTTGTCGGTCAAGAGAGGTATTTGCAACTCAATTGTCTACCGAGACCTTAGTAAATACTTAGCACCTATTGGAAAGAGTAATCATTCGCTTTATCTCTAGCCTGACATCATTACTGCTTTTTACGGCGGTGCCAAGGTAGACGCATTCCTTGACAACTTCAAAGTATACCTCGACATGAGACCCTAGCCGCTGCGAGTCCCTGCGTGTAGAAAGCATATGCTTCGTCTTTTTATTATTTTGGCAGATTCTCTTTGGAATGCCGCAAAGGCGCCGGTGACATTTAACCGAAAATTTGGGCTATGGAAAGGTGTGTGCACGGTTGTTCTGCACAAGTTGACTGACGCCATCTCATCGGTCGACACTTGTGACTAATTTTTTTTTACTAAAAATCGCATTTAATCATAAACCATTCCTCGTATTTGTCTGAACGTGCGACTTTCAGCTCTTCGCAAATCTGCGTTTTCCGATGAAAGGAAAGCGTTTTGAGGCTGTAGAAGTCATCCAAAAGGCTTGTACTGAAATCCTGAAGGAAATCCGGCCGACGATTTAAAACACTCATTAGAGATGCTTTCAGACCGTGCAAATCGCTATATTGACTAAGAAGTATACTATTTTAAATAAAACTAAACAAATGTGCTATTTTTTTTTAATTTTTTTGCTAGTGTGGAAATGTACATGCATACATGCATAATGATTGACAATTAGTGTCCCACCGAATATTCGGTTCGGTTTCGATTTAAAACGATTTAAAACACTCATTAGACATGCTTTCAGACCGTGCAAATCGCTATATTGACTAAGAAGTATACTATTTTAAATAAAACTAAACAAATGTGCTATTTTTTTTTAATTTTTTTGCTAGTGTGGAAATGTACATGCATACATGCATAATGATTGACAATTAGTGTCCCACCGAATATTCGGTTCGGTTTCGGCCCAAATAAGTGGTTTCGGTTTCAGCCGAAACCAAAACTTTCTAGAATATTTTTTACATTTTATTGTGTAGCAGATATATAGTAAAAGGAGGAGTTATTTAAATGCCAGCAATGTAAACAAACTTCTTTTTTTTAGCATATAATATTAAATTATTTAATTTTGAATATTATCGAGTAAAGTACGAAAGGGTGATTTCTTCTTGTTTACGTTTTTAAAAAATAAATAAATTGTTTTTATTAATAAGTATTTATTTATTTATGCTATGATTGTTTGTTTGTTCTTTATTTACTTAATGTAAAATTCGATTGTTGAAAAAAGTGCTTGATATGGTGATTTTTATTTCAACTAGAAAGTTTAGGTTTCGGCCGAATATTAAAAAAAAACCGAATATTCGGTTTCGGCCCAAAAAAGTGGTTTCTGTCGGGCACTATTGACAATGTTGATTAATGATAGGCTATAGGATGGCTTCAACACCCAAAACCCCCCTGTAGTACGTCCCTGCATCAACCATATACATATATATTTTGGTAAAAAGTGATGACGTTTTTAAGTACGAACTCTGAGATTAGTAATAGAAAATAATATCTATCAAATGTTCAACTCGGCTCACTTTTACGTCGATACGCAACACTAAGGAGCTCCAACTGGGTACCTACCCACTAGGGTCTATGCGTGGCCTACTTGGCCAGTCAGCTTACCTAACCTAACCCAACCTCACCTCGGCTCATTACAAAGGGTCTTTATTTTGATGAAATCTTGTATCACATCTCGCATAGACTGTTTTTACCAATAAGAGCTCAAGTAATCTTCCCTGTTAAAAGCACGATTTCACTGTGTTTTAAAATTACAACTCCTATTAAAAGGTCTAACATTAAGTCTTCATTTCCAACCGTGACAGTCTTGCCTCTGACTTCTTCAAAAATCGCATAAGTGAATGCTCAGTGGTTTATTCACAGCCAGAGAGGCGGCTCACTCTGCGGAATTAATGATCGCTAAATAATTACTTATATAATCTTGCTTTCTGAATTTTGCCGATATTTTCGCTGCTGTTAGCGCTTTCGTCAGCCAATTACCGGCCAAATGAGGCACAGTTCCCGCTATAGCTATCGGTACACAGAACGAAAAACGTTCAAACTAAAAAAGTTCAAAATAAAGGTTTATGAACGCCGTTCATAGGATTTTTATAAACTATTTTTACTCGTGTATGGACGATATTTTCATCGCAATGTTGTTTTCTGTGCTCAGGTTGGAAATGGAAAATAATTTCAATGTTCTTCGGTATTCTCTTCAAATTTGTTCTGTTTTACGATCATTCATCATTAATTATCGTCACTACTGCTGGCAGTGATAATTGCCGAAAGCAAACGCGTGAAGCAAAGTTCAAGCACAGGTTCAAGCATACGGGTTTGGTCACTAAATAGTTCAGCAATTACTTATACGCACTAATAACAACAACTATATAGCAATAATACCAGTAGACCAGTGGCGGATTCAGGGGGGATTGGGGGTTGAAACCCTCCCCCCCGAAATATTGGGATCGACTTTAAAACTATATACAAATTAAAAGGAATTTTTTTGGCATTTTATGAATATTAAAGAATTACTTTTTGAAGCCCCCCGAAATATTTTTCTGAATCCGCCCCTGCAGTAGACCGCATTTTGTTTACGTTCATTTCGGCCCAATCCAACTTCGGACTGTTTTAAAAATGTCAGCCAATGAAGTGTGAGGTGAGTTTTGTACGACATTACGTATCCTAGGAGTTCACACATCCGAACAAACACGACTATTGAGGTTGTGACTGAAAGGTAAAGCGAACGCATTGGCAATAAAGCAGAAAAGTTTACTAACACGCATACATACGAACGTAGAGCGTACGTACATGCCATATATGTAAATGCATGTATGCACCTACATACAAACATACGTATTGCATATATCTGTAGCTTCGTCAGCAGCAGAACGTAACAACGGTAATGACAAGCCAGTGTCTTGGACTGCGAAATCGCACGTGTGCGCGAGCACTTATGCAGGCTGCATGTCAATGGTGGCATTGTTAGCGCCGTCGTCGGTAGAAGTTATGCGCATGAGCATTTCAGCGCTTCACTTCACGGATCTTGGATGTCAAATGATATAAATAAATTACCGCCAAAAGGCAGCAATAACAACATTGCAACACTTGACTTGCTTTCGGCCACCGGCGTCACCACCGGCACCAATAAAAAGTAGCATTTAGGTTGTTACAGCGATTGCACGATGATGGAACACGACAGCTACAAGTCAATAAGAACTCTCCGTAACTTTTTCCAACTGTGTGGCACAACAAAGTCGGACCATTCATCTGCTCCAGCTCGTTATCGCATGCTTAGCGGGCATTAGATTACTGCAATAGTGACTAATGCTGCCAGTGTAATTGTTATTTGCTCAAGTTTGCCATCACAATTTGCTGCATAGTTCGAGCGAGTGATCTTTGTTGGGCAATTACGCCGACAACAACGATTACGGCAACGCTATTCTGATTTTCAAGTCGAACACAACGCACACGAAAGAAATTTGAGGTACCCGTCAATGGTAAAGAATGGTGCATTCATTTGCGCTAAAGTTAATGCGAAGTTGACGCACTGGCTGTGGGGAGAATGGTGCATCGTATGCCCGGACCCATAGTGAACTGCGAATGTTTTGCATGCGAATACCTATTTGCATAAGCAGATCTGAAGTCCTTTTGCTTTTTTATTTAATCTGATATCAATCAATGAGCTCGCTAAAGTCAGTGCTACTCTAATAGAACAAAAAAGTGGATACAATGGACCCTGTTATAGCTAAAATTGGGGTCATGTAGTGGTAATAACGCAACAAATATAAATACGGACTGATTGCAATTTGACAGTTGCGCTGGCTTTTTTTGTTCGAGATAAGAGATTACATGGCTGTGTGTGCATGCATATGCACGCAACGTGCCGACATTCTCATGGGAAACTAGCAGTGCCTTGTCAACGGAAGACCACAACAAACAAATAATCGAAGGAACAAAAACGCGAAAATAAATCAAAACAAAACCACTCCTACTGTTAAATTTGGCCCACTAATCTTGCAGCTCTGCATTGATCCGATCCAATAAAAGCGAAATAGGAAACATTTTACTGTGCTTTGCTAACAGAAGGCAATAAGAAGCCGCGACTTCAACGGCAGCGGTGGCGGCAGTGGCGGCAACAGAATTGGCATCGCGATCGTAAAACACCCGTTAAGTGCATTCGTTAGTGCCTCGACGCTCAGCTTGTCGTTTGCTAGCTACGCTTTCCCTGTCGCTGCGGTCGTATGTGCGTACGTCTGCACGTACGCTGGGCCGCTCACTGTTCGGCTTCCTGGCTGCACGGCTAGCCTGGAAGGCTGGCTGGTTCGCGTCGTCTAGCCACATCGCGCCTTGTTCTTGGGAAAATAGCGTAAAGTTCAACATCATCACGATTTATAGCTGCCTTCTTCAATGCTCGCTGGCACACTCGCCGCTCTGTGTTGGTTTTTTTTACTGTCTGAAACCGCCCTAGCCCCGTTCTTCAGCACTTGGCACTTGGCATCGCCTTTTTTAATGGTTATTTTGATTTGAGCTGCTTTTTGAAATTTTTTTGAAAGAATTGAAATATTCGACATTCATGCATACATACTTTTTAGCCAATATTAATCCCTGCCAAATAATTAGTATACCAAATCTCCTAATCGCTTTGGCATGTGCATACAGTGTTTGCACACGGCGCTCATAAATTTTGCAGATCTGCCTTACGAAGGTGTTCGTACAGTCGTTAGCGGGCCAAAGCAAGTGCGTTAGAAAATAGGCGCCATTTGAGTAGATGTGCCTTGCATAAAAATTCTCATTTCTTGTGCTTCGAAGCATGCTTTATCGATTTGCACTTTTACGCACTGGCATAATTAAAATTACGTGCGCCCACCGAGACATCAGTTCAGCAGTTCAGCGAGACATCACTCCGTGGTACCCTACGCAGTAACTACGTTCCACTTTCTTCAAATTGTTCGTCTAACTGCTTTGACACTTTCGATGTGTTATTTCAGTTTTAAATTTGTATATAATTTTCGTTGAAAATGGTTCGCGACTTCAGATCACACAATTAATGGTAATGATTATATGTAATGATATATGTAAATGATTATTGTAGGCAAGCGCGGATTCAGAAAAATATTTCGGGGGGGGAGGTTTCAAAGAGTAATTCTTTAATATTTGTAAAATGTCTTTTAATTTGTATATAGTTTTATAGTCGATCCAAATATTTCGGGGGGGGGTTTCAACCCCCAAAACACCCCCCTGAATCCGCCACTGATTGTAGGTAATGATTATATGTAAATAGAACCGAACTGAAGGTAAAATTTACTTCAACTAAATAACAATCAAGTTATTATGAGTAAATGCTAGGATGATGGTATATCTGCACTCCAATTAGATCCGACAATCTTTTTTTTTTTGAAAAAGGGAAATTCTATGTAACGCATTTATTTACAAATTCAAACTGTAGCGGCATAGACTAAGTTAATCTTCTATTTACATGTAGAGCTCAGTTGAGTCGCTTGGTAGTTACTCCATTACCATTAGCAGTCAGAAGGCATTCTGCCAGACTAAGAAGTACTAACTGGAAGAATTATGGCGACACCCAATGCGATCGAATATGTCGCCGTTTGTGCAGTCACGTGCAATGGGAATTTATAAGTGTATGAACGGATGTCTGTATGTATAAATGATGGATTTCAATCCCTGAATCGCGAGAACCGGAATCCCGAACAATTTCAATCCTGAAAAATCGCGTAATTGACAGACCGGGATCCCGCGATCGAAACATAAAAAAGCTTACGGTTTTGCTTTTTTCGAAAAATTCAATCATTTTTACTTTTTTTTTAAAAAACAGGATTTCGATTCCAAAAATTAAAACTATACCAGAAAGTAAGCAAACAGGTATTTGCAAGAGCTTGTGAGTTTGCAGAACAGCTAAACTGAAATCAAGCAGAGCTGAGCCAGGCGCTCGTGATCCAGTAATCTCTCGATCACACAGTTATTTACATCCATTTGCATCCATAGCTTTAGAAAGTCAGCTGAAATGATATTTATTCCAGTCAAGTTTAAGAATTAATTTTCTACTTGGTTCTAGATTTTAACAATATTATGTTAGACTCAAAAACGTTTGTTCTTCATTGAATAAAGGCACAACAATAAGATTCTGGATTTGCAATTCTGAACGGCAATTAATACGTTGTTCTACTATTATTATAATTGTCACTTTACAACGAATATACTGTATTTTGATATAAGTTTTAGATAAGAAATGAATCTAATACAAAAACAATATGAGTTTCTTCTTAAATTAATCAATTATTAAAATCAAGGTTTTGTGATTTGTATTCCCGAAAATGCCAGGATTATTAAAATGGTCCTGGGGATTGCCATCCCCAGTACCTATGTATACCTATGTATTATATATTGCATATTAACACATTAAAAGCGGGCCGGGTAAAATTACCCGTTGTGAAAACTGCTGCTTATAAGCGGGGCGGGTATTTTTACCTTTTGAATGTAGGCACTTTAAAAGCGGGAGGCGAGTATTATATAGGTTTAAAAAACAATAAAACATTTTTTTACAAAATATCTATTGGTTTATAAACGTAAATTTGTCAATATAGTTGACATTTTGAAAGGTAAACAGATAGGGTAGGTTGTGTTTTAGTACAAAACTTTTGATAAAATAAAATAGAGTATAGTTGTAAGTACTATATTACCAAATTTTATTAAAATCTAACCATTACTTTTGCAAATATTATTTATTTTGGATCGCGCAATTTTTGCTTGTTTTGCAAGTAATGCCCGCTACGCAGCATAGTTTCATATACTAGGCTACCCGCTTAAAATGTGTTAAGTTTACTTTAAAAGTTGTATATCCCTTTCGGTACAGCTTTTTACTGGGGAAAGTTAAAATTTTAAATTTTACGTTTTAGGCTTCTACAGTCTGTCCAGTAGAAGCGTGATCGTCGTAACTTGGAAACTATTTGTCCGATTCGTTTCAAACAAACTGCATTTTATGCGCTTATAATATTTATTGTACGCAATATTTTTAATAACAGGTATAGTCACCGCCATTCGCTATTATGGCCTCAAACCTCCGACCCATACTTTGCGCTAAGTTCTGAGCAAGTTGCCGAGGCAATCGACTTCAAATCAGCCGAATTTGTCTCGATAACTATTTTGCTGTCCATATAGTACTTCCTCTGAGTTTCTGCTTTACAATTGCCCACACATTTTCTATAGGGGTGGCATCAGGCGACTGTGAGGGCCAATCTAACACTTCTATCCCATTTTGCTGTTTTCACTCAGCACACATTCGGCTGTGATGTTTGTGGTCGTTGTCTTCTTGTATAATCCAAGAGAGTCCTCTTCTCCCGAACATCTTCGCAGCTGATGGTAATAAAGCTTTTTCATAAATTTTGTTCATCAAAACCGCGTTCAAGTTGGTGGTAATAACGAAAAGTCGCCCAAATCCTTTTTCTGAGAAGCAGCCCCAAACATGGACCTTTACTGGGTCTTTAACAGTTCGTTGGAGCAATCGGTTGATGGCAGCACACCAAGATCGATTTATGCTACTATTTGCCCAAAATTGGGATTCATCCGTGAATATTACATTATTCCAATTCCGATCAGAATTGGCATAAGCCCAGGCAAGCCGTTTTTGAACGTGTGATGATGAAAGCAACAGTTTTTCGAAGAGCTCCGGCATTTAACGGCGTTAGTTCTTAAACGTCCTCAAATCGTCTCGTTTGATATTTGAACACCACTTTTCTCTAAAACTGCTTTACCTTTACGCAACGATAAGCCCGGCTTCGTCGCAAACAAATCAATGATTTTCTTGTCCTGTTTTGGAGAGGTCTTTTTTTCAAGGCCCCGCCCAGCCAAATCGTCAACATTTTTTGCTTCCATATATCGATTCGTCCAACTCGTTACGAATGACTTCGACTTCTTCATATATTTTGCTAAAGCTAAACGTGATATTTACGGCCCTCTAGGGTGTAGACAAAGGAATACGGCTTCAAGTCGCTTCTCTCACGCGGAGCTCATCTTGTTAAAACATCCTGTACTTTGTAATTGTTTCACGGGACTGACAATTTTTGCAGTGCGTATTACAAAAATGATGAGGCTGCTTAGGTGCATTCAAATTTTTCTGATAACGGTACTCTAAGTGAAAATTTGGTCGATCACGCTTCTACTGGACAGACTGTATGTGGTTATGTTAGCAACATTCCATAAGAAATTTTGAAATTTTTATACTCGGACCCTGTATTTTGGAGTGTTTTTCTATGAGAGCAACCACATCGTTGTGGCTGTAATAATTACTTAAACATAAAACTTTTTATGCATAACGAAAATTTGAATATTTCTTCATATACTTCAGCCAAAATTTTTTTAAAAAACGTATCTAAATTGAAAGAAAACGTCAAATTAAAAAAGTTATCTAATTTTGTCTGCTTCTTCTTCCTTCACTATCTCAAGATATACCATTAAAAAAACGTGCATACTTCTCTTCCCTCAACTTAATTATTCAGTTTATTAATTTCGTATTTTTCCTAAAACTTCAAACTATTCTAAGGAACAACAAAAATATAGTATCCACAAGTTTTTTTACCTAAAACAGGCACTGAAAAGAGACTATGCCATATGGCATAGAATAACCGAAAGGGATATATATATGCCACATCTATTATATATATTTATACTTCTTAAGAACGAGGCAAATGTTTGCAGGAATTAACGATTCAACTAATCAAAAAGTGAAGGTGATTCTCTGTAATAAGTGTGCGCATCAATAATATCTTTGCTTTTTTACAGATCCGCACAAGCGCACAATAAAAACGAGGCGTTTTCCAGGCGCAGTCACGTAAAATATTAACATCACATGCGAGCGGCTTCCGACGCAAACACGCACGCGCATACACGCAGCGGCACTGTGCCAACATCCACCATATCCAACCGCCAGTCATAAAGGTCAGCTAGCTAGCCGGTTTGCGACCTGTAGCAGCGAGACAACAGAAGACAAACAGGCCCACAAAACAGAAGTGAAAGAAGAGCCAAACGAACGATGTAACCGTGAACTGTGCTGCGGCGTTGATTGAATTATTTGTTGCATTATTAAAAATCGATAAGTCAATGTAACAGCAGATACTGCCAGCACAATAACAAAACCAACAGCAACGAAACAAAAACTGCCATAGCTAAGCAAGTGGAGTGGGTTGCAAAAATTAAAATTGTGGCATTGCGTTGGCACGTGGTCACAGTTGCTCTGCGAAAGCTTTCAGAAATTTTGTTCATTAAATTTTTGTTTGATTAAATTCAATGCAAGGCAGTACCATTTTTGGCCGAAACTCTTATTGAATGTAGTTTATTTGAAATTATGAATCTTTTTTATTTTGGCTGAAATATGAAGACTCATATTATAAAAACAAAAAGCCACAAATTAAGTAGAGTTAACTGATAGTGCACAGATAGGAATGGAAGCACCCGGGCGTGTCCAAAAATGTGCAAGAAAAGTGTTGGAATGATGCATCATTCTGGCTCTCCCCACCCGCTATCGATATATTGCCTCTAGCCGTCATTAGGCAGTTCACCCACTCGTTCGCATATTCGCCGTTAGGTAGGCCCATCGTTGTCACTATGCTCATAGCAAAATATTTCCAGTCTGCATCGTTGTGCAATGTGTAGCTTTGCACTTTGTGGGCAAGGAAATGCTCGTCGTTCTGATCTTTGCGTTGCTGACTCGCTTCCTAGCACAATCTCCTGTTGGCATGAATGCACGGTTTGTCTTTGAAGTTTTATTTATGAATACATATTCAACACTAGTTGAAACACGGGTTGCAGCGGTAACTACGTCATCTTATTAAGCAACTGAGACGGCTGGGGGATGTAAACCAGTTTGGTCATTGTCTGCTTTCAGATGGTGGCGGCAGCTGTAGCGACAATGCTGATTTATGCTTTTGCCACACTAACTTTACCGCCAATGACGACGTCGATACAATCTCTGCGAATTAGGTTTTTATAAATGAAAGAACTGGATACAACCGAAGAATTTCTGTAATAGTTACAGGTTATTATAAGATGGAAAGAAAACCAAGTACGTATGTGCTCACTAAGAACCGCTGGCGGAATCTGGGCATCAATACTCGTATCTGTAATGAATAAACAGCAGCCCTGGTCCACTTAGCCGGTGAACCCGGCGCTTACATGCTTCAATCAAACTTCACCAGCACAAGTGCTCTCCCGACAGTCCAGCCAACAACTTCATTATGGACAGCCAAATACGGTCGTGAGAATTTCGCGCATACAACGCAATCGCCACCGTCACCAATGTTTGCTCGGCCAAAACTGGACAATTTCTCAACAACATCAACAACGAACGGCAGTCGTAGCAACTTCAATTAAAATTAAAATAAATTTTACGTGTCCCAATAAAAGCGAAATATTTGAATTCGCTTCGATATATCACGTACGGTTTTTTGTTTTGATTTAGCCGTTATTGTTTCCTAAAATGGACGCCTGTGAGAAAATCAAACAACGCTTCTCTCTCATACTTATACCACTGCTACGCGGACGGCACAATGGTTCAGACGAGCAATTCAGAGGCAAAAACTTTGACTAATTCAATAGTATGTACATAAGTCTATGAAAAAGCATGATATTTGCACTCTTTTGCTTTAGTAACAAAATTCTTGGGCAAGAAAAATGACGTCAATATAAATATACTTAACTTAGAAACTTAAGGTACGTTATCATGGCACGTTAGAAAGGGGAATTTTTAATGATTTACAAAATTATTTATTTATTATTTTTTTACAATATATTGAAGGTTTAAGGAACACAACAAAATTTTTATTTTTTTTTGCATATTGTCTCTTATATAGGTGGAGCTGAAGTCGCGAAAAAAACACATCCTCCATTGCAGACACTTAATCTCCGGATTCAAAAAAATTGATAATAAAGGAGCTGAAAAATAAATAATTTTGTAAATCATTAAAAATTCCCCTTTCTAACGTGCCATGATACCTTAAATACAAACCCCGTTGTAAGCAAAGTGGCGCTTTTATTTAAATAATTCCGGAAGTATTGAAGTGACGAAACATTTAAAAGTACTGTGCGTGCATATGCACATATTCATATATGCATATGTATGTACATACTACATTCATAGCTGGTACGACAACGCGATAATGACTGTGTATTTGGCCTTGAACAAGGTGCATTCGTTTATATGTTTTCTCGTACAAATTTCAATATAGTTGTACTGTGATGTTGGGGAATGTATCCCGCGTGTACTGCCAATACTACACATGTATACACAGTACTACACACATATAGGTATATGGAAATAGGAAACATTTCTCATACAGACAGAAAGAGAATAGCAAAACTACCAAAATACGCTCTGGATACAAAGGTATTTAGATATCTCTAATACCGAAAGGAACTAAAAATTATTTAGCCCAAATTATGTATGAAAAATAGTATGCCTTGACCCATAGTGGATTGAAGCAAGAGTTGGTGCTAAGGCTTGAAGCGATGACTGGAAATGGATCAGTTTGTTCAATCGCCCGAGACTCCCACAGTCGCTGTTTGTGTGTCTCGTTTGACGGGAGCAACAGACAACGTGGAACATGCAGTGAGGAGCAACCTGAATGCGTTTCAAGTGCCGAAATGTGACAGGGACCACAGAATCGTGCGGATCGTCTTTAGATGACAACGACAACAGAAAAAACAACAACAACCAAATAAACAAAAACGAAGACAACAATAACTGTAACATGGGAAACAGCAGCAGTAGCATAAATGGAAGCAAAAACGGCACAAACAACACAATTGACAGATCAGCGATCGGCGATCAACCTGTCAACGTATGCAAACATTTTTTGGATTAACGAAGAGCTGAATGAGTTTAGAGAATCACTATTGAGCCTGTTCATTCGTCTTCTTATATTTTCACCTAACTGCCAAACAAAACGTTTAACCCTACGTACATAGGCAAAATTAAAATAAAAATATACAATAAAACGTAGGGACAGATAAAACATTGTGTTTCTACTATTCATTTTCATGCAAGTACCTATTAAAAAATAGTTTTAAAATAATTTTGTGATTGTGTATTTTTTCAACGTTACATCTCACTTTGATTATACTAAAAGTCTAATTTTCTATCATTCACTACATTCGACGGGTTCTAATATCACATCCAGCAATACACACCTAAAATGTGCAACTACTGTAAATTAATCGAAGACCAATCAGTTTTGATGACGGCTCCCCCACACATCACCACCTCATTGCAATACCGTACTTCACCAGCATCACAGCCAACGCTGTTAGCCATGTGCGGCTGCAAAAACTTTAACAAAATTTATTTAATTAGCTAATAAACACATCACACAATCACAAACGCGCTCACACAGCTGCACATGCGCATTACCAATGAGAAATAAGCTCTGCGTTTTATCATTCCGACCAGCACCAATCTGTAATCAACAACTACCCTTGCGTCCTACAAATTTTCCAGCGGCCGAGTTATGGCAATTTTAGCTTTTGCGTGTCAGAAATTATTGTTAGCAACTTGCACCATTATTCAGCGTTGATTACGCACATAGAGTTTCTTTGTGGTGGCAGTAATTAGGAGTGACAAACTGTTCAAATGGCCATCTGCGTGAGCTTTTCGCACCGGGTGCTTTTTATTAAGCACACACACCATCATAAGCACCGGCACAGCCGTCAACTAACACAAGCAACAGCACCAACCCACCGAATAGCGCCAGGCCAAATGAGGCAAACGCCAACTTGTCGTCATTTGGCGTAGCTCCACCTTAAGCAACGGTAAAATTACCAACCGAGCAGCAGCAGCAATAATAACAAAACAAAAGCAGCTACGACATCAGCAACCACTCATCGGCCAAACGATCCAACAACCGAAACAACATCAACGACAGCGGCAGCGGCAACGGCAACTGCAACCGCAGCCTCAGCCGTGTCGGAGTCGGAGTCGCAGTGCCCAGTTCGATGTTGTCGTGCGAGGCGATACAACGTGTGTTCGCTTGAATTGGTGAAACATTGGGCCGGACCGGTGAACGGTAGGGCGAAGTCGTCCGGGTTTTCGCGCTGGCGCACTTGTTCATACAACTTCGTGCCACTTTGTCCACCGAACTCGGTACGCGTGTTGCAAGTGCGCGTACAAATTTGTCTTCCGGTTATTTCAACGGGTTTTATTGTTTTAGTTGCCTGTTTGTCAAAATTAAATGAATTTTCCACCGCGTAACCAATGTATGGCACATTCGCAATTTTTAGCCCATCGACCTTTAAAATTGTCCACATTTTATTGGCGACTTTAGCCACTCTCTCCGAAATTTTAAGCCGCATCTCTTAACAAATTGATGACAGCAACGTTTAACAAAGTGGTCCCTTAATCATTGTGTAAAAGAATACTTTCGAATCCCTCATACTATTGGCAAAGAATACAGTGGCTACAACTTGGTTTGCGAGTTAATAGTGGCTTGTGTCATCTTTAGTTGCGACTGCGCAAGCGTGTCATTCTGCTCGTTGGCTATTGGCTTTGTTTGTTTGTCTTTATATATATGTGGCGGCTGTGTTGATAATGTCGTAATGGTTGCTCGTCTGCTGATAGCGTGCGTGCGAATCGAGTAGAAATCAAATAGGAAAATATACAAATACACGAAAGAAAAATACAAACAACTTGGCGATTATCTGTCAAATTAAGTTGACACTTGTGTGCAGAAAATAAAAACACAACAGTGTTTTGCGGTGGTCCAGAATAAGCCTCAAACACCTGAGATGTGTTCGAGTGATTAAAGGCGTGTGCCATGGCGTGGAGCGCGTCTGCGTTTTTGCAGCGTGCTGCTGGCTTTGTATAAGTCGGCGTTGGTGTCGGCGTTTTGCAATTGCTTCGCATATATCAGTGCGCGCAGATTTGACAGCTTTGCCGCTGGTGCGGGCACGGATGCCGGTGTGTGCGTTGGCATCGGTGCCGGCGCACACAGCGGCAGCGAGTTGCTCGTGGCCGTGCTAGGCAATTAAACCGCCATAAATAACGTCACAATTCGCGCGTTCTGCCGGATGCCTCAAATTGGGCATGGCAATCGCTGGCAGCGACCCCACGCCAACGATCGTCTGCGCCCAGCCGTTGCGCCATAGTGCACTCACTCTTTGCAGAGATGGCAAGGCAACGGCAATAAAAACTACGATTGACAAACTGCACAATAGGCAGAAAAACGAATAGTTGTTGGTGTGGCTGCTGCTTACGAGCATTGCCCATCAGTGTTGTTGTTCTTTCTGTAGTGCGCCGTTACGAGCCGTGCGAGACCGGATGCGATGCGTTCCACTGCGAGGGGTGGTGCCAATTAAAAGCAATTGCACGCTGATGAGGAAATTTAGTGGAAATTTAAGACCGCACCAAACACTTGTCTCTCCGCCCGCGTAGCAGATCGCCCTGCAACCGAGTCCGACGCGTCACTTACTGCACCTCGCGTGTCGTTCGCGTATGCATACAGTGTGGAATATATGAACATACATACATATGTACACGTAGATTCATAAATTAATGCAACTCTCCCTAGTTGTGTTATTGTTATCGGTGTTTGTTATTGTAGTGTGGTATATATAATAGCCTCGAAAATGTGACAGACCGGAAGTAAGCGTTTTGACGTTAGGTTGCTTGTTGCTCAAAGGGAGCAATTAACCGCAGCAAGCCAGCGGTGACAGAAAAAACGCAATCAGAAATCGTCATGGCGCTTTGACGCGTGCGCAAACAACAATAAGTAAAAGTTTCGTCGCAAGCAAATGCTATAACATCTACCAGAAGATTCCAACACACACAAGTCAAAATATTCACACTTGCTGCTGTGCAAACTCACACACAAATCAGAACGCTGCCGAATTCAGCCGCAACTGGCCGAACCTTGCAATACTCGCGGCAACCCCTAGAAACGGCAAGTGTCAGTGGTACGACAGCTTTCCGCTTCACACATTTGCCATTTATGAACTTGAAGACGACGCCACCACCACGCCAATAAAATAAACAACAGCGCCATCCTTACTAACGCCGATTACTACGACGATATCTGCCTCCTCGCTTCTGTCCTAGCACGTCACGCATTGTAAATACAGCTGCTCGCTCCGCTCGCAATTGCGCAATGTTGCCGTTTGCCGCGATAATTTTGTCAGTTGTGTTCCAGGTCGTTGCTGTTGACGTGCACTTGCAACATAACTTGCAACAGCAACGAAAACGGCAACAAGTATAGCAGTGGTATTAAGCAGCGGCAACAGTTGTCATTACTCGTCTGTGTGAGTGCTTTGTAGCATGCAGTGCTTGAGTTGTTACACGACAGTGCCTGCAGCAACAACAGATAATAGACACATTCTTAGCAGCACACACACATACACGTAAGAAGCGCAGCGGTGGCGAACTGGCGGCAACAGCAGGCGACAATCATTGTTTAGTAAGCCGTTTTAAAATTTAATGGTTTTCATGGTAAGTACTACCACATGGCGCGAAAATGCCAATCTAACCACCTCTAACTCGAAGTAGAACCCTTGATCCTCAGATGACAAACCTCAACTGCAAAATGAAATTATAAAAGCTTACCGACGAGCCATCCCTAACGTTGGCCATCCAATATAACAAGGCACGCAGAAGATTCTAGTTTATAATCATATAGTATCTTTACTGTCAAATGTACCGTCATTTGAAAGGTTACTACCAATAGATAGAATAGGTTTCTCAACTGTTTAACGGTACATATAGATACGAGTACTGAAATCGGCTAAACTCTTCATAAACAAAAGACTTAGGACACAAACTGTCTAACACAGTGTTCGCGACAAATTATGAGAGGTAATCATTGAGCAGTAGTAATAGTTTCGTTTCCAGATCTTGCATGGTGCGTGATATTGCAGGCAATACAAATGTTGTTTGCGTATGTTACATTCCGAGAATTAACCCCTGACTAAATTCCATCGCACTCGCAACGGCTGCTCACCAATTTTTATGAGTACGCCAAGTATCATCATACATTTCCCATGCGCCGAAATTAATTTTGGCATTGTGGCACAACACTGTCAGCGGTTTTTTTAGCACCCCTTCCTTACGGTCAACTAACCGGAGTTTTGTCGTCATTTCCTCGTCATTGTACAAGAGACAGATCATCAAGCTCTGTCTGGAAGGAAGATGATTTTTGTTTGGCAAACCAAACATCTGTTGCACGCACTTCATCGTTAAGTGAACATGTTGATGGAGTCACGAAATTTTCTTTTCTTCAAGACTGCTTCTTCTCCGGAGTGTTCGTTGTTCCCAATGTATGTGAATGCACGCGACAGAACAAGTGGACGAGTGGTGCGTCAAGTGCCGACGTTAACATTTTTCTGAGTAACGAAAACTCAGCCCAACTTACATATGCTGAGTGGCTGAGAGTTTATCGTCATTGCTTTGCGGCTTTGTATAGGTTTTGGCAGTGTCATCCTCATCAACCGTTTTACAAAACTTCCGAGGCGCTTTAAATATTTGTTTATGCCCTACACCTAAAAGGAGCAGGGGCTGTTACTTTAGCTCGAACGTAAGTCTGCCCAAAAAGTGTTGTATTTATAAATAATGAACAGCTTGTAGAAAAACCAGAATACACTTTTTTCAGATATAGCAGATATTTTTAATCAGACCTATTTTTCATCCCCAGCCACCAGCAGCCGCCGTGGCTCAGTTGGTTAGTGTGTTGGACCGCGAGTCGCAGGCAGCAACCTCAGGTTCAAATACTGCCTGTAATAACACCTAAAAAAAATAACGGGAAAACTCGTTTTCTCTTTCGGTGGCTGTCCTCTCAGCTGGAAATGGCAAACCTCTGAGAGTAAAAATTGCTTATGAAAAAAGCTCCCAACTTGCCGTTCGGAATCGGCCTAAAACTGTAGGTCCCTCCACCTGCGTACAAATTCACACGCACAACATGGGTGGTTGCGGGAAGCTAGGCCTTAGTCTCGCGTAAGCGGGCTGTCGTGCCAGTCAATTATTTAAATTATTATTATTTTTCATCCCAGTAAATTCGTTATATGCAAACCCTAACAATCCTAACCTAAGCTCCTTATTTTAATAAGTGTTATTAATGACCAGTTCTACATAAGTGACGTTTTAACGCCTGCGCACGTGCGTTTAGCAGCGCAAATTAATTACTTTTACTTATGTAAGTATGTTTAGTTTTAAAACGTTTTTCGTCTGTCTTGTATCTCGTCGTTTTACCAAATGATTTGCAGAGTGGAAGGCTGGAAGCAGACCAGCACTTGACTGCTTCAGCCCACAAGATTGTTCACTTTGATAAGTGCGCCTATTGCCGGTGCATGTTTTATGATTAAAACAATATATGGCATGGTGATTATTGACTTGCTGCGAGTGATTTGTTGCTCTCGTATTGCACGAAAAAAATCGCAGTTTTATTGTTCTTACTAGTTACTGATGTTGTGCTGTCAGGCGCCGAAGGGGCTACTGGCGTGGTCTATCCAAATCCGCAGAATGGTCATGTCCCATGCATGGAATTTGCATTCAGTGCACAAATGTGCCATTTGCATGCTTCACTTATTCGCTACAATGCCATCCCACTTCACTTCCCGTCTTCAGCACTCACTTACTTAGTTGTTGAGCCACACAGCCAACACCGCCAACAACACTTTTGGTCATACAGCATATCGACTCCACCTTTGCGCCATGCTTGGCATCAATGCTTGCTTTCTGATATTTCATCACTGCAACGTTGCAACACTGATGCCATTGCTCTGGTGTCCTTTAGCACGGAAAATGCTCTCCTTTACCGTTGGCTCAACATTGTGGTCGTTATCGTTGCCATATTCTTTGTAAGTGGATGGAGATTTTGTTTTTGCCTCTATTGCCATTGCCGCTGCTTTTGCCGTTACTGGCCTTTGATTTGTGATCGATGGAGTGTCATTATTTATTGCGTTTGACGTTAACACTTTGACACTTCGCGCTGCATGCCGCGCATGTGCGGCCCTGTCTTTACGTATGCGTACAGATGTGTATGCGCTGGTGTAACCGTGTGGTGCCCTCTTTCGCCTCATTTGGTCGGGTGTTGAATATCAAGTGGAATCGCTGGTACATTTTGAAACCAATTTAGCCAGCCGTTTCGCTGACCGGCTGTGCAATCGGCTTCTTGCACTCTACTGCTATTAGATGCTTAGAGCTTGGCGCGCTAATAGCGCCCGGCGGAATGCCACATACGGTTAAAAATCATTCGCATAAATCTCGCAGCGGTCGGCAGCATTCGCGGCGCTTCACTCAGTTCGGTTCAGTTCGGTTCGTTACGATTAGATTTGATTTGATTCGAATACATTTCATTCGATTTTCTTCGTTTCGATTGGCATTTGGATCAGCTTCGATCGGCTCTCAGCGCACAAATGTGCCGCTCGCGCTGAAAATATCAGCAGCACAAATTACTTTAGCACCGAATTCATTGCCACCGCGTGAGTGCGCAGCCAAAGACATTGGTGGTCACATAAAAAATCGAGCATGCTGCCACTTCAGTTCGCATATCGCTACTTCACCTCTACGTATGCGCGCAATTACCCAAACCATGTGCAGCCAACTGTTGACATTTATCGGCGCTTTTGTACACAGCCACAACTCTGGACATAAAAAAAATTCGAAGGCAGCACAGCGTGCTTTTTACAGTGGCAATCCATGTCATGTAGTCAGGATGCCACAAATCCCACAAAAATACTTCATTGTTCCGCTACAATAAAGCGGCTTAGCTGACGTGGCGACGGCCGTCCCGATTTCGTTACCGATAAAGGAACAAAAGCAACAAACGCCATAATAGTGCTCTGTGCGAAAACGGGCGAATATCCACGGATGGCTCTCCCGCTCTTTGCACGCTCTCTCTTGACATATTTACAGGTTGTTTAGTTAATTAACATAATTCTAACTTTTCAATTACACTCTGCGACGCCAGCAAACCCCGTCTAAACATGTGCGCACATACGTGGCGTGCCATGTTGCCACCATTCCAATTTATGCCATGCTGTATGGAAGTTGTAGTGCCGCAGGTGCACCACAGATGCCGCAGCGGTGTCATAAATTTCACGATGGCAGTTGCATGACGCTTGCACCGCAACTGCTCACCGGCTCGCCTGTCCGCCGTTTACTCTGTCGGTAAGTTTGTTGGCTTGTCCGCCTACGTGTCCACCCGCTCGTCCGTCTCACAACTAACTGGTGCGACGAATGCTTGTTCAATTGTTTGTGCGTTTTTCCGCTAATGATGCAAGTTGTTCTCGTTGTCTCGATGGCCGTGTTTAAATTTCTTTGCTCTTCGTCATTTACTAAATGTTCTTGCTCTCAAGTTCTGAGAATTGCTTTTGGCTAACCTTGATCATCGGCAATATCAGAGGAGCACCACCACAAGCGCACATCGCAGGTTACTACCCAACACAGTTTATCGAGTCGCCGAGTCAAAATCCTAGAATGTCTCTTTAACCCTGAATGACTGCTAATTTAAGGCAATTGTCAAGGTGCATATTTTCCATGTTTCCCGAATGAGTGGAATGTCTGACAGACAAGTTAAAAGAATTGATTAACAAAACGTTTCCACACTACACCGCAAAAAATACTAAGCTTAATAATGAGCGCAGTTTCCGAGAACTTCCTTGCTGAAGCGAACAAGAGATAGTTAAGGATGAAATCCTGCAAACTCAACAGACCACATTGACCCAGATACAGTAAGTGCTGATCCGCAAGGCTTACTGCGGTTATCACTGACTCCTTAGAGAACACACAGCCAAAACGAAGATACCCAACAATACGTGCTGCCGCAGCTGGACAAGAATGAAACCATCTTAAAGTTCCTCTGTGTATGTGCGGTTTTATCGAAAAGAAGGTTGAAGACTTTGGAAAAGCCATTGTTCACCGATTTCGTACACTATGTAGGTTCACTTCTTGCTTTCATCAATCTCTCGGAGTGGATGCCGGGGTATCGGCACTTCAAGCCAGCGTATAAAGTCAGAAATGTTCCTGAAGGTGAGACATGGCTTCCGTTCTTACCCTTCACAGAAGAAACTAAATAAATGTTACCTTATGTTTATAATAGTGACTAGCGGTCGAATTTGAAAATCTGTGTAGTGTAAATGGACCGATGTAGCAGCGACCCATTGCCGTCGCCATTTCGAGGCCACAACAAAAGGACCACAATAGTGAGATGTAGTTGTGCTTGTACGTGCAGTGCTTTCTTGGGATCCGGATGCAAGAAAATAAAATTAGCAACCGCCGGTTGCATATTTCAATAGTTAAATTTTTAATTTCATACACATTTGCTCTCACTCAACACGGCTGACGAAGTGTTACTAAAATTCGATTGGGCTTTTTCGAAATTCATTAGATGTAAATTGAATAGAACTGCAATGATGTTTTTCGCCCATTGAAAAGGCATCATCGCCGCCAAATTGCTGTTGCGACAGCTGTTCAGGCTCATTCGACCATTTAACGAATACGTAACGCTTGGGATATGTACAAGCTAATTCACCGCTAATTGTTGCCGTTAAAATTTTATTGGAAAAGTTTAAAATCTTTCAAAAAATTAATTTGCAGTGATTAGCTGTGAACGGCAGGAGTACGGAGTACTAGCTCTGACTCCGCTTATTGCCTTGCTGTGAGTTCTGATGTGCATCAGCGGTTTAGTGTTTCGCCGCTTGGCTGACTGACAGCCCGGTCGGATGAATGAAGGAGCACGTGGCCATTGATGCGATTTGAATTGACTCGTTGGCACAACAGCCGCAAGAAATGCAACGTGGTTGTTGGTGTCCTAACACTCGGCTGGCGTTGTTAGCGAATTGTAGTCAAAGCTGCATTATATCCGTGACATTTAATTAATTCCAATAATTCGCGTAGATTGAATCGAGGTCTCAAATATTGGGTTTCCTTATCCCTGCACTAAGTGTACGTTATATATGTACATTTACCCACGCAGCTGTGAGGAGCTGCCGTAACGGCTGACGGTTTGCCTTAATAATTTTATAGCCTTGTGTTAATTGGGTTTGAATGCCCAAAATTGCCATTTCGTTCTCATGTTGTTTACTAAACGATGACTTTTCTTTGTTTTTGGTTTCAGAATGGACTGGGACCTGACCCTCTGCCAGCAAAGGAGGTAAGTGGCTCACGCCATTAATGCCAATCAATTACTAAGGAATCTCCTGTTAATGGATTTATCGCCCATTTTGTTGCATATCTAAAAGCACTTGCATTGCGGTTTTTGCTGCAACAGCATCTACAATTTATCCGTGCAAGATTGACTGTTGCTGGCTTGGTGCTGACAAATTTCCCTCCGTCGTTTGCGCCCCAGTCGCAGATTTGGAACGCTGAAGGGGCAATTCAGTGTTCCTTCTTTTTCGTTGCAACTGGGCGCTTGAGTTGGGGATTTGGTCTTGTTTACTTGTTGCTTGAATTTTTCTGCATCATCATTCATCTTCGCATTGAGCTGAGCAGCAGCAAGTGCATGAGTGTGTGAGGATGGGCTGAATGAATAGAGCGCACGATTGCATGGACTGGCGGACTACCGGCAGACGCCCGGTACTGACAGTTGGCAATATGTATTAGTAGCAACAACGTTAGTGGCAACAGGCAACACCATGATTTGTTTCGACAAATTGCACGAAAATTGCAAAGCATTTGGCGTATTATGCCTTGCAATTGATAGGAAATTAGTCTGCAATTCTGCAGTGGTCATTGTTGTTGTGCGAGTGCCGCTGCTGTTGGCATCTAGGAGTGCGTGATCTGCTTTCTTTGTTGTTGGAGACGCTGGCACTGGTACTGGCGCTCTTGCCATCTCATTGGACGGTGTGAATCCATGCCATACTCTGCGGCACTTGCAATATATTAACGCAATAAAATTGCTATTATAAATCACTTTGCACCATTTATTGGCAACAACAGCAGCAACAACCATATCAAGAGCGAGAGCAACACGCCAGCGTCATCCGCATTAAATGCCGAATGGCAACTGATTTTGTTTAACTAAACTTGTTTGACATTTCGCATTTTTCACTTTTTATGTTCTTTTTGTTTTTGCTTTGCTTTGTTTTTAATCCACTCCGACAATTTTCACTACGGCAGTTGACAGTGGTGGTTGGTGTTTATATCTTGTTGCAGTTGCACTTGCTTTGGCTGTTGCTATTGTGGTTGCAATGTAGTCGGCACATGCCCGGAAACGCCCATTGTTGCTATTGATTGGTATTACTTGGGTTGAGAGACAACGTCGACACAATGTTGTCGCTATAACATTGCTGTTGTAATTTGTTTACTTCCCTTTAGAAGAATTCCGAAACAACACACTCATCACGATTCTATTTTAATTTCAACCTGAAATCTGCCAACAATGTATATTGTAGCTAGATACATATGTTCACATTATATGCATACCATTACATTAACGAACCTTTTGTAACTAAGGGCTTGAGATATAGAACTTCTATAATACCTATCTCACGAAATATTCTATATTTGATGGCCATATTATCAATCATTCAATCATTATTTTCCTTAATTGTTTCGCAATATTTTATATGCGTTTCGGTTTTTTCACTTCCCGTTCACGCCGCTCATTGCCACTTGCAACAAATGAGGAACGATGTAGAACATTGCCGGGATGTCAAGAGATTAAATTAACAACAAAAACAATTGCAACTGACCATTGTGTTCATGTCAGTGATCCTGTCACTTCTACTCTGTGGCTTGTTTTTAGGACCGCCACCACATTGGGCTTTAATGGCAAATAAAACTGCGCATCACAAATTAAACAAGTGAGAATACTTCGGTCGGTTTACACCGACCGGTATGCAACAAAGCCAGCTCACATAATTTTCATACGCGTATTTTGGTTTTTTGGGAATATTGTATAATTGCAATTCGTACGTCTTATATTTATATTTAAACATATATCATTCCTATATACTCATAATTACAGTGAAATTCCTCATAACCGGACACTCACCGTCGCAGTGTTTTTGTCCGGTTATGGGAGATGTCCGCTTATGGGGAGGGGGCACAAAAATTAGTTCAAAGTGATCCTGATTTATTTATTTAATATTTTGTACGAATTTATGAAAGTTGAATATTTAATTAATATTTATTACATGTCTAGGCACAGTACATACAAAGTACAAGTCGTTAAAGTTTAGTACTGCTTTGGTTGAACAAATTTTGTAATGGTTGATTGTTTTAATTCCAAATGGTTGGGCAGGAATTAATTAAAGTAATGATATTTGTATGGAAAACTTAATCAAATTGCTGTGTCTACAAAAGTTGTCCGGTTATAAGGGCTGTTCGGTTATAAGGATTGTCCGTAATGAGGAATTTCACTGTATATCTGTTGACACCCGCGGTGCATACTATAAGGTAGTGCGGCAGCAGGTAAAGAAATGTACCGGACACGCCACTGCAGGGTGTAGAATCCACGGTTGCATCGCCTGCAACGGCGGCACTTTAATTGATGTCGTCTGTGATGCGCAGTTCGCTCACTGTTTCATGGTCAGTATGGTTCTTCTTACGATTTTATTTGTTGAAACGACGAGACATGCTGCAACTGTGGCGAAAGGGGTGGAGGCAATTGCATTACCGCTTCGCGATCTGATGCTCCGCCGCTGATTAAGTTGTCGCTGCCGCTGTGGTTGACATCACAAGATAATCGATTGCTAAGCATCGAGACTGTGTGCTACCTTCGTTTTATTATCGGACCATCTGCATGCCCGTGTGTACGTTTCACTGTCTGTCCATCTGCCCACAGTGCACATGGCGCCTGCGCGCATGCCCCATATGTTGCAAGCGCATTATCTTCATCGTTGCTAGAGTTTGTTTTGATTTTCTATATTCAACAGTGTTGGCAACAACACACAAAATGAAAATTACGTGGATCTTGTACTATCCAGCGCAATCGTGTGCGCAAGCTTGTAACGTGTTGCTCTCACCGCCCACTCAACTGCACGGTTGACATTTTAATAATTTGCGCTACAAGCGAGAAGATTGTCCGCGGCAGTCACTGACTTTTTGTGTTGTTGCTGTAATTTTTGTTTTGCTTCGCACGGGCCGCGAGCGTTTTGCGCTGGGTATTTCACATATCATCGTTGTTGTTGTTTTCGTTTTTGTGGGGTTGGTGGTGGCACTGTTGACACATTTAGCTTGTTCATGTTTATACATATACCTATACAACGCAACGGAAGGATGAATGAAGGAACCCATGGAAAACATTAACTACGCAAAGCACTCACACATAACATACCTTTGCAGCACATGCTTGTACTCTAAATAAATGAAAGTATTTTGAAAAGTTTTAATTTAATACGAGTAGCGGAAAATGTATAAAATAATAGTAGTCTAAATAATGTCGAGGTATCCCAGCTAATCCAAGGAAGTGTGGAAGCGGAAGGGAAGAAAGTTTAATTTACTCCAAAAAAATATATTAGTAATTTGACTTTTTAGCCAGTTTGGGTTTAATGTTCACACTAGAATGCCCGAGAATCTGACATACCTAAAATGCCCATATGTAGTCATTTTGACTACATTATTGTTTACTGAGTTTTTTTTTTAATTTTATTGCTTTTCAAGTAGCAAATATGAATAAATGTACACGAGATTAAACTAAAATAAGCATTTCGTTTTTTTATGTTTTACACAGTTAATTCATTTAAATAAACTAGCGTACTTTACACATAAATGGGATAAAATCGAATGAAATTTGGAATTTGTGAATGAATTTTATGAGTGAATTTTGAAGTGAAAAACTTGGGAATTGTCACAGCCTACTATGATATTATTTTTTTTTAATGTTTGCAATTATTTGAAATTTTCATATTTCGCAATTGAAGATGCATATTTGTCTATTTATCAGTAAGATTTGCTGAAAATTTTATATAGGTAGTCAAAATTACTACTTTTGGGCACTTAAGGTAAATTTTGCAAAATTGGGGTAAACAATTTTTTTACAAAATTTTTAATTTATTTATTCCATTTAGCTTTAAAAATTAATAAAATTCACGTAAGATATTTTTTTAGAAAGCGATGCAACAAAAGTTATTTACAATAAAAGACCTCAATGTAGTCAAAATGACTACCTTGGGCATTCTAGTGTTAAACCAGTAAATAAGGGGTATCAGTGGACAAACCCTGCTATAATAGCAAATACTGCTTCTATTGCAAGGACATAGTGGGAATGAGCAACGGCATAGTAACTATCATGAAGAATAATATCAAGTGAAGAGTTAGCCAATACAACTCCTGCTAAACCTCCGACTGTGAAAAGGAAAACAACCCCAAGAGCTCAACATATTGCAGGAGAATAGGTTAATTGTGTTCCGTGAAGAGTGGCTAGTCAACTGAAAATTTGGATTCCAGTTGGTACAGCAATTACTATTGTGGCAGAAGTGAAATAGGCTGGTGTGTCTACGGCTTTTCCTCCTGTAAATATATTATGGCCTCATACAATGAATCCTAGTAATGCAATTGCTAGTATAGCATAAATGATTCTTGTCTAATAATGTGCGAAATCATCCAAAACCTTGGCAGGATCAAAATATAAACTTCAGGATGGCCGAAGAATCAGAATAAATGTTGGTATAAAATTGGGTCTATTCAAGCATGACAAAGTAATTAAAAAAATAAAAACAAATTGCTTGGCAACTAGTTGTAAAAAACCTCTAACTTTGTCAACCCTTATCAAGCAATTCTCAGCAAAAATAATGTGTGTGAGTGTAAACTCCTACGACAAATGCAAGAGATCAGCACTCTGAGCCCAATTTGAAAATATTAAAAATCGAAAAGCTGTGTTAAAGTAATAAAATTGTTGCAGCTGGGCTCGTGCTTCCGTCAATTGCGATCAGAAGAATCCAACGATGTCAATTTTCTAATGCTGAAAGCGCCACATATGTACGTGAGGTAGTTGTAAATACAAGCACCAGACTTCCTGCTTATTTAGGTGTATTCGAAGAATTACCAGTCGGATTAAAATTTCTCAAGTAAATGAGAGAAACTAATGGCTTAAAGTTTCCTTGGGGATTCATGTGTATGCTTGTATCCCCTTTAGCTGAGTTTGTCGTAAATAGGTCGGTTAAAAGGGGCCGAAACATTCTCGCTTGTTATGAATTTCACTTTTCGTGTGGTTTAATGTTTACAGTAATTGTGAGCTTGCAAATGTTGCATGATGTTCTTCATTTGCTAATTAAGTCGTTTGCGGCGGCTGCGGTTTGATAAAAATTGCAGCCGTAACTGCTGTTAATCTTGCTTCTCCCCAAATGCGTTTATGTGGCAAACAGTACTTCAGACACATTTGTGGTTTGCTGTTGAAGAATTTCTTGCTGTTTTCATCTTTGTGCGGCGCGCTTAGCAGCGGAAGTCGTTTCTCATTTTCTTTCGGGGCATTGATGGTGTTGGAGGAATTAGCCTTTGCGATTTAATGCTTTTAATAGCCCACAACGATTTTTGTTGAAGCTGCATCGAACATTAAAATCAAGTTAAAGTTTAACACAATTTCTGTACATAGAACTACACCAGCTACATAAACATGTTCACATTTTAAACTAATAGTGACTTTTAAAGTTGCATACCCTTCATAACTTGCATAATTCACGATCACAGCGAGTAGTTATTTGTCTGACAAAGTTCACAAATTTTATAGGAGATTTCTCATTTTTTTTTTAATGATGAGGCTGAGGCTTTGAAAAGAGAAAACAGTTTAACAGTTAAATTAAATTTGTACGCTAGTAGTTTGCAAGATATGTCATATAAGGGAAAAGTACAATTATCGTTGCCGTTTTCAGCGTATTTTTTTCATAGCTTAACGCCGCGGCGTTTGATACGCTACGGTAGCCCGCATTGCAGACGCTTTTTTCGTAACTAATAAAATAAATCACTTATACAACTCCCCAAAGGAAATACTGCCACAAGAACAACGCACGTCGTTGGCACTCATTATAATAAGTAATTTATTTTATGTGACGGCGTTCGTGCCATTGCAGCCGTACGCTGCTGCAACTCTCAACGTCGCGACGTTCAAGGTATTCAATGTTGCAGCAGCGGCGCAGATAAACATCACAAACACAGCGACGCGTCGTTGTCGCTCCGCCGGGGAACAGACATCGCACCTATATTGTTATTAGCAAACACATGCCCACAGCCGAGCTCATTGATCGGACGAGCACAGTCTAATAGTTACGGCTTCGGAAAACAGCGGCAACCGCACGCCGCAGGGGCAAGTTCAACTAACGCCGACCACTGGCCGGCCAGTAAAACGGCCACTGTGACTGCTGCACCGCTGCAGACGGGTCAAGAGTGCATTTAAGGTTGACTGCACATTATCTGCGTGCAGATCATGTGCTGCGGGTAATAAATTTCTACACACTGATTTGGCGGATTAGGCAGTGCGCCGCGGTCCGCTCTCTTTTGCACTGCATTAAAAAATAATTACAGGCATTTCGCTCTCGCCCGAGCGCGACAACTGCCGCTCCGAAGCCGCCTGACAATTGAGCGAGCCAGCACTGGACAAGGTCGTCATGGGTGTGTCACTGCATCGCAAGTACCGCAGCGTACCTTATAAATTTTGCAGCCTGAGTGCTGGCGCGTGTGCCAGAGTCTGTAGATCAGCAGACAGAGTGTCGCGCCGAAATTGCGCCCGTTCACACCTCACAGTTGCTGAGCGCACCGTCCTGTTCCTGCTCTTAGAGCACTACTCAGCCTAGACGACCGTCGCACCGCCGCGACGACAATAATGCCAACAACACCTGCGCATTTGCATGCGAATTTATGCAATAGTGCGGCACACTTTGTTATTGAAATGGTATTGTTGCAGCGCGGTTGGCAATTTCTGCCAACAATGAGAGGCAAACGGACTTGGGAGAGGCCTGGGCTGACTGCAGCGCCACATGCTGGGCGGTTGCTTTGAGTGGCAAAGAAATCCCATCGAATGGAAGCGAGCCGAATGCCTTCGCATAATGCCTTTAGGCATTAAGCGGAGTGACTGCTGTAGCAAACGAGTGCACAAATACAAATAACACCGTCAATTAATGGTGCTGCTGATGTCACTGATGGCTTCAGTATTCACTGGTTGCTAAAATGCATATTGTCGTACTGTCACGAATCCACGAGAGTTTATACATTACTATTTATAATGATCACTTATTTATTTCTCTACAAACTAAAGCTGCACCTTATTGCCGAAATTGCAATCAGCCGCATTCTTTCACTGACAGCCGCCATATCCAGAGCTCCTCTCAACACTTTCTTTATATACTTTTTTACGCCGACTTATCTGTTACTGTATAGATAGATTACAATCAATGATAGGTTACAATGTACTTGACTGCACGGCGGAACTACATGAATCGCAAATATGCGCACGATGACAGTGTGAATGTGTTGGTGGTTATGTACACTGCACACATACGCTGCAGCAAATGTCAGTGATACCCAAATGTCATTTATCAAGTTAACACCAACTCCAGCCGTCATCACCACGATCAAGCCACCACATCCACGTACAACCAAACGAAGTGGCACGCCATGTGGTCCACCGGCTGTTTTCCTCGGTAGCCAGCCAACTGCCGGACGCTATGCGGCAATTCAATTTGCAATTGCAGTCATAACTACCACCAACGACTGTCGCCAGCGCGAACTAAACGCCATTGTGTGCATACATATAAGGTTTAGACGCTTGGATGGTGAACTCGAATTAATTTTCTACGCGTGTGCATGTCCCTTAAACAGTCTTTTATTTGCCTTTATTTCAAAACTGTTTCCATTTTTTGAAAATCTAGAAAACTAAGCCAACAGCAATAGCAACGACGACCCTTATATATACATAAATGCAAATTCGATTTACTATATTGATGGGATCACCTGCAGTGCGCAGCTTGCGACAACGGTCCGCTAACAAGGAGTGAACGAATTGTTACTGTGCTAAAGGCAACTGCCCATTTCGCCCATAGGTGCACCTATACCTTTATGAACATTGACTCATAGTGCGTCGTTGTGGTTGGCATTAAACTCTCAAGTGAAAACTGGACGGCATCTGGTATCTGGTGCGTCCAAGCAAAGCGACCGCACTGCTGATATTTCCAGTCTGGGCCAAGCTGATGCAGTAGTTAGGCAAATCAATACAAGGTCAAATAAAGGTACAGAGATAGCCAAGACATTCTGCATACCACCAAAGAAAATGTGAATATGTGCATATGTATTTTATGCACAAAAGTAGGGATCGGAATTATATGAACATGCATATTTTTTTGGAGATTCGAATTTTATCGGTACGAAGACTGAAACTGTTTTTATTTAAAAATATTAAGTGCTAACATATGCACTGCACATTTGCATATTTTGCATATATATTTTTTTGCATATAATTCCGATACCTACATATAGAAAAACCCTTCTGTGACTGCTGCCCTATTTTCAGCTCTGCTAGCTCTTAATGAAGCCTAGCTCAACGTATGTGTTGATTCCAAATCTGAGCCCATTTATAAAAAGTTCTACATTTTGAAATGTCGGTTCTCACAAAAAATGTCAAGTCATAATAATTTTCAAAATTGTTTGCAGGCAGAGGGCCCTCCTGTTCAAATGGAACCAGTCGACCTTAGTTTACGTTCACTTAGAGGTAAGTTCAGCACTTTATCTGCCAGTTTTTGTTTTCATCATGGCTCATACAACTTATATACTTAGTACTTATTTTAGATTTAAAATTAATGGAAAAGTTAAATATTTAACAAGACTATGTTACCTTAACAATTGTTTTGAAATAGACTGGAAACAATTTGTTTTAAATAAGACATTTACTATTAGATGTAGGTATTTACGTTGAAGAGCGTCGACGAACACCGACGTATTCAAATTCCATTCCAAAAGTTGAGGTTTTCGTGTTGACGCGCTATTGCCCCAGCGCACCTCACTATCGGTGCTTAGTGCAGATCTTACATACATCATACAAGGGAAATCGAAAAAAATTGCCAAAGCTCACACTTCCAGCTAGGAAGCGCAGAGCTGTTCATCGCTGTTAATTTAATTTGAGAATCGTTAAAATTTAGTTAAATTAATAACTGGTTACTGTTTACCGCTTCCTTCAGCAAGAAATGGACATCTGACCCGGTGATGATCATTAATAATAATATTGAAGCGCTCCAAGCCATCGCTACATGGCCCAATCAGCCGGTCATATTGTGCCATACCGTGTGGCGCACCGAGGTGATGGTCCGCTAGTACCCAATGGCTCGAATGCGCATATTAAATAATTAAGCGCAGCATTAGTGGAGGCATCATTAATTTTGTCAAATGGGGAAATTCTCCGCGCTTATGTATAATTAAGTAGCCTATTGAAAAACGCTCGAGAGCACTAAGAGCAAAGCAAGAAAGCCAAACGCAAGAAAACAAAACCAAAAAACCCGGCGAAAACACTAAAAATTTTGATATTTACGAAAATAACTACCAAAAACAAAAGAAACAAACGTTCGCTCGCATTTTATGGAAACATGTTAAGAGCGCTACCGGCCAATTTGGTCAAATGTGGGCAAAGTGCTTAATACGGCTAATAGGTAGGTATGCGAAAGAGAGAGATGGCAAGGCGAGGCGAGGCGCGGCGCGGCATGGGCTATGGTAACTAAATGTTGAAAATGAGTGGTAAATGTGGTAAGTGGCGTTAAAATTTAAAACAAACGGCACATTGTTTATGACTGCCTTTGATTTTTAACGGATTTGAGCTATTTCTGTTTGTGGTTTTGCTTCTATTTTCAACGAGTGATGTAGCGGTTTCGGATTTACCAGACTAGATCGTGTAGCCAACGTACAGACACAGCGTAACTTAGCCGGTGTTATTATCGTTGACGCTGTCTGCGTTAGTTATCTCCACACGAGAGACTGCTGTTTCATGTGCGATTATTGATGAACCACTAAATGGAGATAAATGGGGAAGACTTTAGCTCCAAGGCGGAAAGTAATGTCTAATTAAGCCGGGCGAAAGGCGCTAAGTGGCGTAATGGGGCAATCATCGCCCTACTGCCGCACTGTCTAAGAAAGAATGCAAGACGCCATTGAGTCGTCGCCAAAAAGACATTCAAATTACATTTGCCCCTTTTCCGTTTTAACCGCAACCGCTTAGAAACTGCTTTGGTCGGCAAACCTGCAACGATACACAAGAATCGTCGCAACGGGCGAACACGTAAGCATTGTCGCCGATTGTTGTTCGACTGTCACTTAGCGTTCATCAGTAGTCATCAGCGTCGCATGGCGCTCTTCTTAAGCGCTGGCTTTGTCAATAGCTCAATGTGCTCGTAATTGCACCGCCTGTCGCCACCACTGGCCATCAAGCACGTATGATATGCCAAGAATGAGCAGAACCAAGCAGGCGCGACAGTAAACGAGACATGTTAAAGGAGCGGCTGCTGTCAGCAATTTCTTTCAATTTTCGACAGCCTTGGTAGTGATTTCGTTGCCGGCTGCACTGCAATATCATCCGCATGAATCGCTCGACCGCGTCCCACCTAACCGACTACGATTGGACTGGGTGGAATTTAAGAAGTCGGAGTGAAAGATGTTGCGTAGTAAAGTTTTATGCTCGCCTTCGTTGACATTTATACCACACATAACACATAAGTTTGTCACAATTTGTCTACGACACAATGTCATTTAAAATGCAGTTAAACTGTAGCCGATTTCGATATAGAAAACATTTCAATATCAATGAGTGTTTGTAACGAAATCACACAGTAGGTAAAACGTAAAGAACGATTATTAAATACATAAATCAACACAAACTGGATTTAAGTATAACCACTAGTTAAGTCAGGACTCGTTGTGATACCACAATTGCTCCCGTTGAAAATGTAAAATCTCTATACATACATACATATAATTGTTGTCCTGTTTGTTTTTAATTTTTTTGAAAATCGAAATCTAGCGGGGTGAACCAAGGGTTAAAAATTTGTATGAAGAAACAAGATTTGTTACGCCTTTTGACTTCAAACTTGGTGAAAGTACTCTTGGTGTTTTTTAGTTTTTCGAAAATAAAAATCTGATGAGGTCAACGATGAGGCAATAATTTGTATGGGGAAACATGATTTCATGGGTTTTTTGGTTTCAAACTTAGTGAAAGTGCTCCAAATGATAAATAAACCGACATATGTTTTTCATTTTTTCGAAAATTGAAATCTGACGGGTCAACGATGGGTTAAGAATTTGTATGAGGAAACATGATTTATGTAATAGGTTTATTGGCTTCTAATATGGTGAACGCATTTCAATGAGAAATAATTTGACATGTAGTTTTTCATAGAAATCTAAAAGAAACTTGATTTATTGCGCGTACAAAGCCGCGGGGCCCTTATATTGGAACTACGAAAAAAATACTAACGGTTTGGTGTGAAAGCGCGCTACATTTCGGACTTTACATCTACAATTAAATGTTTGCTCTTGGCTCGTGTTTTTGCTTTTCTAACTCTCTAACAGGTGACATAAAAATTGCATATTCCACTGACATTCGAGATGGCACTATGCAGTATTTGATTTCAAAGAAATTTGTCCCTGAAACTCCCTCATTTTCCTTCCAAATCGATGAGCACTTGTAGTAGTGAATTCCAGTTTCTTCTTGCCGAAGTCGACCGTGCACAATCAACTATCGAAGCCTTGTTCTTGGGACATGACAAGCACTGCAACATGCCAAGCTACTTTACAGCCTTGCAAACACACACACACACTCGTTAACTCAAACGCTGTTGTATGCGGCAGTGCAGCGCAAGTGCACATGTTGACGTATTAATTCAATTTGCTCGATTCGCACGCCATTTGACATAGGCACCGTTGTTTTTGGAGGCAGGAACGAGTGGCGAGCAAAGGCGTTGTTGCAAATACGCAAATTACAACGTACCGCAGACTTCAATTCCAATAATCGTTCGAACTTCTCGAAACGTATCATAAACGGGATATCTATCCGCACAGGTTAAGTTATCGCACACAGTGTTAGCAGCAGTTGGGCAGTTGGTCGGGGGCGGTCCCCCAACACGCAATTCAATATCAACTGGCGCAATATGTTCGGCACACGCGCCGTTCGCCGGCTCGTCTATTGCAGAACGAAAGCACTTTTACTTTGCAGCTGTTTGCTAATGGCACTGATGATGGGGCGCGCATTCATTTAAAAAACAATTTCCGAACACGTTGTAATTTCTTGTCTGCCATCAACACGCAACAACTGGTAAAAAACAATACCGACCGTCTGGCGCGCGGCTGCTACAAATATTCAAAGATACCGTCATCACATTTTTCCTTTTTCACAAAACTACCTGTGGCCTTCTTTTCGATGATTTTTAAAGAACCTGAGGATTCTGCAAAAAAAAAGCTTTTAACATCTTAAAAAACAAAGTTATATACATCACACCTAATTGTTTTTCAATTTTACTTTTCTGCATTATTTGTAAAACGTCTAGCAAGCATCAGGTAAAACTAAAAAACAAAATTGTTTAAATATACATATGTGAAGCGAAACTTTTATATGTATATACAGTCGTGTCTAGGTATAGTGAACACCCTGTATAGCGAACACGCAAATTTTGACATGGAGCCTCTAAATCATGAACAAAATTTTGAAAGCAATTTCAAGCAACAAGCAAAAAGTGTATTTTGAGCAAATAAAACGAGTTTTTGAACAAAAATCTTAATCTTGATATAGTGAACAATCTCAATACAGTGAACAGGCCTTGCAATAATTAGTTCATTATATCCAGACACGACTGTATATATTTTTAAATTTTTTATTTCTTTGATACAAAAAAAATATTAATGTGTAGCTGTAAATGTGAGCAGTGCGAAAATAAACAAAGCTGAGCAAAAAATAGCGTCTGCATTCCCCAGATCCTCGGGCCGGTTTTGGCTTGCAGAAGAGGACGTCAAGCACCTAGACCCCCGCGAGTTACTAAGTTTCATTAGGGCGGTAGGTCTAGGGGATGTACTCTAACAACTGTAGGGGGCACAATAGATCAATCCTGGTCTCAGTGCAATATACCCCTTACCAATTCTATTCTATTCTATTTTATTCCCCAGATCCTCAGGATTAGGTCCACTATTTTCAAAACCCTTTATCACAGTTTCTATTGGCTTTCAGTAATGTTCTCGAACAAACATTGTTTCTACACCTCAAAAATATCTTCAGTATCAAACACAAACAACTTTTTCACGAAGAAACTCACTACATTTGCAAAATTTTACACCATTCCTAATCGTACTCCACTGTAGTTAAGCACTTATAGAAAACTCTTGGGGTTCAAAGTCGTGGCAAGTTCAAGTACTTTCAAGTAGTTCAGTGGAGTTTCACTGTTCAGTGACTGCACCACAAGCGGCGCTTTGTGCGTTTTCAACAACTTGCGAACCTCATCAATTGTGAATGTCACATTTGCGGTGTGTTTTCCCGAGTGGCTAAATGGTAACCGCGACGAGAAGAGTTTAGTCCTCAAAATTAAATGTTTAAAATGCCGTTTACGCGGTGCAGTGTGCGCTCATTCTAATGTCTGGCCGCGGTGTAAAAGCGATGCTTGCTGCCACGAAAAGCCGTATTGTACAATCGGGATATGGTGCAGTGTCATGCATGGTAATGAAATGTAAGTGTGAATTCCCACAAGCACTGAACGCTGCACAAGGTGGTTACAAGTGTAAGAAAGTGGTGGGAAAATCTCCCGTACGAAGCATAACTTGATTTATTTTAAGTTCCGAAGCAGCTCATAAATAAAGTCTTTGAGCCACACCGTCTCCAGCCAGCCTCGCTGCCATCGATTTCATACTCAGTTTGCGGGTTAAGCAGATGCTGCAACACGCGGGTCGCGATGGCGCGACCAACTCGCGGTCGACCCCAAAGTGGGGCAGTAAATGAAAAATGCTGTGATTGCGGAGTGGTGAGTGGCGAACGTTGCTGCAGGCACATCTAAAACGAAACTCACGATATGCCACACCAAAATCAGAAGCACCGACAACAACAGCCGTAGGAGCAGCAGCAGTGCTCTTTGTTATTGTAGTCGCCTGAAAATGTTTCCGTCGTCACATTATTCCACACCACTCCGCTCCACTTGAAGCCACTATGCCACAGCCATTCATTCAATATCGTTCCAACCAATATAGCGTAAAGGAAGGCCGAAAGAAGCTGCCGTTGCATACGACACACGAGCAATCACTGGCAATCGAAGATGTCACGTTTTGTCATCATATTCGAGAAAAATGCACTCCCAACCCAACCCAACCCAACCCTACCCATCTTCCATTTCATTGCATCCCAACCCATGCCATCGCCTCGCATTCAATTCGCAGAGTGGAGCGCATTGCCATTTGCCATGTGAACTACCTGGCGAGCAGATCGGACAGTATTGCCAACAATTTACTAAAATAAAAAAGTCCCTCCAATACGATGTTTGCAAAAAAATTTTTTTTTTTAATTTTTCTTGATAATATTTATTTGTCAATATCTATTTTGGACCCTTCAAAGCAATCCGGAGCGGAGCGGACAGTATTGCCAACAATTATTGTATTGCCAGCGATTTTTCCAACACTTCTGATACGCGCCTTTTGGTATGACCTTGAGCTCTTCCAGCAATTCTGTCTTTATCTTCTCAATCTTGACAAATCTTTGTCCATTCATGGGTTTTTTCAGGTTTGGGAACAAGAAAAAGTCGCAAGGAGCTCAGTCCGGTGAGTGTGGTGGCTGAGGCATGATTACGGTGTTGTTTTTGGCCAAAAATTCACGAAAAAGCAACGATATGTAGCAAATAATCGATTTTTTTCGATAACAAAAGGACGCCAAGCATGTCAAAATACGTCTTTATATAACCTTTATATCCGTCAAAAACAAACTATATATGCGAAATTTCTGTCAACATATGTTGAGTACACGTGCACCAAAAAAAAAAAACCAACGTACGTAGCCCGTGAAATTTGAAATGTCACCTTTTTTAACAGACCCTATATGAGGAATTGTTTGATTCACTCAATGTTTTCCCCGAAATTCAATGAGCAAACTTTTATACAATTTTTACTGCAAATCTCTTTGAACAAAAGTTGAAACCTCTTGAATTAAAAACTAATATCTTATGCAAACACGCTTTATATCGGCTTAAACATTTGCTAAATATTAGCAAACCGTTTTACTAATTTGACTGTTCTACATATGTATTACTTAAAAAACCGTTCTAAGTTACTTAGCTATTAAAGGGGACCTTTAGTTCCAAAATCGGTACAAATAGATGTTGTAGGAATGTATAATATTTCTCAAAAATTATCTACATACTATTTTTGAAATGTTCTCAAAACCTCTGGATGATTTAATATAACTACAAACCCACCAGCTGAGGACACAGCACTAACAGTCGCCAAGAGGGAATATCAAAAAGGCACAAGGAAAGCAAATGCAAAAACAAAATTGACTTTAACTATGTTGCCGTCCTTTTTGTTCTCTAGTTAGTGTGCTGTTGCGGTCGTTTGACTGAATGACTGCTTTTTGGGGTTATGTGAAAGGTCAAGTTCGTGATCGCATTCAAACATTTTTCCCAACCACTCATCTCGCTGCAGCGTTGGTGACTGTGATTGCGGTGGTGACGGCGGTAGCGTAAGCAGACGACCGAAAACTTACAGCAGAAGTAGCAAAAACAGTAACACCAACTACGAGTATGACTGACAATGAGATGACAAAAAAAAGTTTTTGAAGATGAGCGTGCCACCAGCATGCCACGATTCTGGCATTCCATTGCGGTCGCTACACATCACGATGCGGCACGGTGTTTGCCGCCAAATTGACTGAATGAAAGTGCGCCACAGCGAGCGATGAAATTGTTGTACACAGCGTTGTCGCAATAATTTTCCTACACCACTGTTGCCGCCACCGCGCAATCACAGTCAGTGTTGCCACATGGTCGAGGAAAACGTTGTCTTGCTGATTTTTGCACCCAATCGAAAGGAAAACAGTGAAATCAGCATAATTTTTCTTTAGGCAACTACACTCCTCAGACCACAGACCTAACAAACATGAAAAAATTTTGTATAATATTGAGTTTTAATTCTAAATTAAATATAATATGAATTCAACATACAAATTTTCTGGTTGGGTGAATTGGGTCAATCCCTCATTCGCTCCGATATTTAAAGAAAGCGTTAACGTGTTAATTTTTGATTGAATGGGGTTTGTAACAGCTTCCAAAATGCTTGCCAACAGCGTCGATCACAATCGATAGCAGGCGTGCGGACAATCAACAGCCAAAGTAGTAACACAACATCGAAGACGTGTTGTCTCAGTCGGTCGTGAAGTTATTACCATAGCAGCTAAAACCATAGCAAGACCATGCAGCAACCACCGAAACAAATTCAGCTACAGCAACAACATCGCCTTGTATAAATATTCTACTATTCTTTACTACATATAATAATCATGATTGCGCTCATCATCTTCACATAGTTTAAACAACCATGATCACAAAAATCGTCGATCCCTGTGTTAATGTTAGAATTGTTTCATTGCCAAGTAGCCCGCAGTACCTTCAGCACATTGCGTGCCCTATCGCTCATCTATCTACATTTCTCGCGTTCAATCGATCTGGTAGAACACTGCTCTTGCTGAAAAGTGGCAAGCGCAACTAAGCCTGCGTGGTTGACCTGGTTTCGATAATCAAGTGGTTAAAAAGGAAAGGAAAGTGGAGTACACGAAAGGAAACGACACCATGGGTAGTTTGTTGCAACATTTGTACTATTTTGCGATTGTGCCTCACCGAATCCGCTCAAGTGTAAGGATTGTTAGTCATATTGGCGATTAATAAGGTAACGCGTTCTAGACAACAGCTGTTGCAGCAATATGCGGTGCAGGAACAATGCTCTTGCGAGAACTTCGCACGCGATAATTTGACATGAGCGAGCTTTGATTACAAAATTATGTAAACTTTATCGGCAAAGGTTTCCATATTAGTCAAAACGAAATCGCGCACATGGCGGGTAGACCGCAGACAACTGTGTGGCAACCGAACAATACAACAATCTGAAACGAGCAGACAAAACCCATAAGGACAAACAACGAAACTGCAAGGAATAAAGTCTCAGAATTGTGGATACTTTTGTTCAGCAATTGTCAGTTCGCGCAATTTGCTTAGTCTCTTGATTTGTATTTTTGTAACACAATTCGCGCTTTCGAATTAGTGACTGCAAGGGCCAAGTTGTGCGAACGCCAGCGCATACCTGTAGGTTTCTTTGGTCTGCTGCCTTTCCAATTGTCGCTTGTTTTATGTACTTATGTAAGATTTCGTGTCAGTTATAGTGACTGTCTGTGAAGAGTGGTTCATGTCACAATATACGAATTTCAATACAAAAACACGAACACATATTTTCAACAGTCAGATACAAGGAAACTCTAAAAAGAAGGCATGGTTTAAGCTCACCCAGACAGAGCTTACAAATAATTTAAGGAGCACTTATCGAAAACAAAAACATTCTTACCTGTTTGTGCAAAGTGCTCGTTAAACAATTTTCATCTTGGTATCTTAAAAAAGTGCAGAAATAGTACGTCCACAGATTCAGTTGGTTAACTAAAACAGTCGAAAGTTTTTTCCCCAGATTTCGCTAATCAGCACACATATATGTATTCATATTCTTAACGAAACTTATATTTAGTTATGCATCAAAACTTGGAAAGATTGTTGTGTAAACGACAGACAAGTATGCATATATTGCGATGTTGTTGCGAGCTGTGAAGTAATTTTGTCTAATTTTGATAAAGGTTTCTGGTAGCTTCATACAGCTTGCCGGCTTCTTGTGCGCTTGCTGTGTGATAGAAACTCCACTGTTTTATGCGAGCGGCAAAAAGGCAGAGCGCATTATAGGTCGCTTCCCCTTCACAAACCTACGATTAACCGCAGCAATGACAAAAACAAGAATAGCGACAATTATTCGCACCCGCAAATTGGGATGTTTATTGAATAGTGTGTAGTGGACGCGTCATCAGTGAACTCGAGCACATAGAGACAATGGCCAAGTTGCTGTTGGCTGGTCGCCAAGGCAGAAAACTTGAGCAGTACATTCTCCTAATGTCTCGACGGCCACTAAGTAGTGGTGCTGCAAACATGTTGGGGCGCTGATTGCAGACCTCGTTGTTGCTGCCCAGGTGTTTTGGTCATTTTAAAGCTTCTGCAACTACTCCCGTTACTGACATGCTATTGTTGTTTTTGTTGTTGAAGGAGCTCGGTCATTCATTACCTTAATTATCAAAGAACAATAAACTGTGGCTCGTACATACAACCGTCCAAACCAAATCCACAAAAGCGATAAAAACAACTGCAGAAATCCCAAGTAGCCGTTAAAAAATCAGTTGCCATATATGTCGAAGAGCTGGCGCGCGCATTGTTGCACAATCCAAAACAGATTTCCTATCCACTGATACATACTATTTATAAGTATTTCAGTGTGTACGCAAGCGACTAGCACGATAGCCGATTGCGCTCTGATTTTGTCCAGAGCGGCACTGTAGTTCGGTATCTACCAACCCACACCAACTACCACCACATCGGCAACAAGAACACTGTCTAATAATCAAAACAAAAAGGCACCGCTGTTGTCCGCTGTCGCACGTATTTGCTTTCCAAAAAATTAGGCAACCATCTTTGGCAGACGAGTCATTCCATTAGCCCACCATTCGGACGGGGCGACCAGCTGCTCAGCACTACGGCTATTGGAGTGTTCGTTGAAAATGCCTTTGCCGCAATTCCGGCAAGGTTCGTAGGAGGCAGCGACGCAGACAAGCCAGCGAATTACTGTTTGGCTTGTTGCTGGCATTTCGAGGTTACTAATTGCGGTTAAGTAAAAACCTTTAACAATATAATAAAACGCCGTTGGCTGACCACTGCTCTATGTTCCCCCCAGGCTGTCCTCCGGTTGCGCATGTAATTTGGCGTCGCGCGCTATGGCTTTTGAACGTGCGTCCTAACAATTTGTATTTGTTTTATGTTGCAGTGCTACAAATTGGCAGCTCATTCTCGCTCCTGCTTTTGGCTTGATAGCAGACTGGACTAGGTTTGAAATTTTAGTCAACATGTAGCCGGAAGGGAAAAAAAATGAGGTTCGGATATGTTTATTCCATGCATGTTTTACGTTTGAGGGGTTATGTAGTATTGAGAAGGTGCAAAATTAGCTTGATCGGATTCGGAGTTTTTGAAAATTTAGAATCGTTTCATATTAATTTGCCATGCTGGTGGCCATTTAGTGTAAATGTAAATAAGTATACTTTGTACGAACAGAACGCTAACTCGGGTCTTTAACAGATATATTTACATGAGAACGCCTGTTTGCCTTACACAATTTAACACATCTTGTATTTGGAAAAAATCAACCGGCTTGCATAATGGTATACGTTAGTGTTAGTGTTAATGGCTTAGAATTGTCTCCTGTACACTTCACCGTGGCTTTGTTGTTATTGTCAGTAACTGAATGACTGACTGACCGACTATGTATGCGAAACTAGACTTGCGACATTTCTATACACAAACTATAGGTATATACGTAAATATCGAACACGACAACTGGAGCAGCAATAACACCTCGAAAACTTAGACTGAATCTTTAGTATGCACAGCACTGGACCTGGCCAACACACATACTGCTAATGCTCAACAAATCGCGATACAAAATGAAAAAAAAATTTGCAAACATTCTTATCGATTACACCTGAGACCTCAATCAACAAATCGATTGTTTTAAATGATCCGTTTATAGCGAAATTCCCAAATTGATTGCGCGCCGATATTGTTTGAATTTTTTGCTGCCGTTACTTACGCTGCCATTGCCGCCGCTGCGGCTGCAGCTTTGGCTGTAACACCAACACAAATGCAATCAGTGAACTAAGAGCTAGCAGCAAGCACTTTGACTACCTCGTTGATCGCTAACTGACGGCTGTTGGTTGTTGGTTCAACGATCATTAATCGCTGGAGAACATTTACTACCTCCGCTTTGACGCAGTTGACGAGCGGTGGTAGTCGGGGGCACTATGGAACGCGACATGGAACTATGGTCAGAGTGACCAGATCAACCAAATTTTTACAATGTGATATTTATACCACATTTTTGCAAAATTAGAAATTTGGAATGCAATAACAATGACGGCGCAATATAGTTTAAAACAAAAGTTGGACATTATTGATAATTGGACACTTGGTAACCCTAAACGGGAACGTAGATATTGACTAGGATAAATCGGACGAGGCCGCAGTCAGTGCACAAGCAACGTATGAGTTAATGCCGCTATGATCATTTTGCAGCCGCCGCATACGAAGATGCAAAAAGAGAAAAAATTCGAGAACCGACACTCGACTCGCGCACAAGTCAGGTGGCAACTATTGACAGGCTGCCGCACGATCTGTCAGTCAGAAGTCATACAAGTGGACATCGTACATTTCTGGCACGTACGAGTAAGAGCGTAACTACTTAAGCTCGTACTACGGGGGCAAGTACAACTGTGCCACAAAATTTAGAAGAAATGCTCACGGAGCACCTGAGGATACGTGCATTCGTAAATCGACACAAATGACACATGAGGCACTTGGAGATGTACATATATGTGTTTTTAAGCATTTTCGTTCCAAGTTTAGAAAATTAATGCCCTATTATGAAAAGGATTGTAGTCGGTCCCGACAATGATAATTTACAATATAACCTGTGCAAAATTTTTAAAATCTTAAAAATTATGTTTTAAGCTTCGTTACCACAGACGTTACCACGTAAATACTACAATCGCCCGATTCATTACGGAATCGGGATGGCTCCTGCCTGTCACCCGGGGGGGTGCGCAAGCCTGAAGGGCGGCCACGTCCTTCACGTGGTATCACAACGGGCCGTATCTTTGGCCTAAGTGAGCTTTTCTAGCTGCCACCCTAACCTAAATACTACACATTAAAACTCAAATCTTTCTTCAGTTCAACTTGGTATGCATCTTCACACCTTTTTACATTTGAAATTAATTTTTTTTAATTACAACTATCAATTATCGAAGCTACCGTTCGAATTTCTAGTAACATTCCGAACAAGATCTCCGGTGAGATATGGATCACAATGAAATGTTACGCAGCACTTATGCAGTAAAAATCCTTCCTTGCAGTGACCACTGAAAGCACCGATTTAACACTTTAACACCTGTCAACGAATTCCACTTTAACTGCATTGCCGCCACTCTAGCAGTCACCACAAATGAGGTGTTGAAAGGAACGCACATTCAATTAGACAAACAAATGTAGATGTATTTATGTATGTAATATGCACCTTGCCGCCATGTCACTTAACAGCTGCTTCCTGCCACGAGTAGCTGATTCAAAAGCCCGCCGTCGAGGCTTTGGTGCCCACCTGCCGAATCCGGTGCAATCGGTTAAACTGGCTAAACATCGGCTTCTGGCGGTTGCAAACGTGCCAGAAGCAAGCGTGAAAATGTTGCCAACTTATGCGTGCCGCCAAAGTTAATCAGACTAAAATATAAAATTAGACACTTTCGATGTCTTTCCCCGATTTTCTACTTATTTCCTCGACGCAATGGTTTTTTCGTTTCTTTCTTACGATATTTGCTACGATACGCAATAAGACTGCGCATGTTGCCTTTCTCGCAAATACGAATTTTGCATCAAGCCGTGACCTTCGTCCACAATAAATAAATACCGTACCTTGGCACCCTGCCTCTGCGCGTGGTCGACAGTAGAGCAAAACGTCGCGGGCAGAGTGCAATCAATCAACAGGCCGACGCCAAGAATTGCTGTTTTGAAGTGGAGTGTGGGAAAATTCGGAATTGTTTTCTAATAGCACTTTTATCCAGATTCGGTTTTTCTTTCAGTGCCTTTTTTATGTGACCGTTTGATTGGTGGTCCGTCAGTTGGTCGTCCGGATGGCTGGCTGGTTAGGTTTGTACTGTTGCTTGCTGTCAGTGTTCTTTTGAAGGTTATTTGTGAAAGTCATTGCATGCGGTGGCTGGAGCCGACGTTTGCTGCGTGCGCTGCACTTTTTATGCATTTCAACACTCACCACTCGACTGTCAACCGCCGCGCAGTCACACTGCCAGTGAGTGTGTGTCTGCGTCTGTCTAATGCACATTCGCGTTGTGCTGGCAATTTAAGAAACAGTGTTGCCATTTATAGCCATCTACTAGCATCTGCAAGTCTGCAATTGTGCACATGCATGTCCTCACTTGCTTGCACTCATTTGCTAATTTATGAGCTTCATTAAAGTGACATTTAAATTATTTTGTGAGCCAGAGGTGTTTCATAAATTATTTATTGTTGTTGCCACTGACGCTGGCCCGCAATGCTGGGTGCCAACTACTTATTGGTGGCTACTGGCGCTAACTGCTATTTGAGCAATACAAGGTTGCTGTGTAGCACTGTGGCGCGCAGCTAGCATGCTACACAATTTTTTCGCTGATTTCAAAATGTATAAATTTGAATGACTGAGAATTGTTGAAAATTGCCGCTGCGCGAATGAGATGAGTTCTGACTGATATGGGTAATGACTATTCATTTATTGGACGCATAGTTAGGTGGGGACTCGTGTGTGCGTGGCCGTAGGTACGCCTGGCCACGTATGCAATGATGCTCTCAGCGTACAAACCCAAGTGGCTTGAAGCTTTTATTGTATTTTCAATGCTGCGCACACACCACACCCACTCGGCGCGTCAGTCACTTTGCCAGTCAGTATTGTTTACACGTCTCTCATTTAAATCAATTTTCTCCCTTTCTTAATGATCGCCCACAATAACCGTGTCTACCTCTGCTTCATGGAACAACATGCCTGCGTAGTCTTTGATTTGGCTCCTACATGACGTGACAAGCTCTGGTGTGGCCGCGTCGCTCGCTTACTACACGTTTTGTGTCTTTCTAAATTGCCGCAACCTTTGCAGACTGCAGCACTTGAAGTTTGTCCACGGGCAAGCCCAGCACTGGGCCTAAAATCTCACGTTATTTACAAGTTCACACCCAAGCTCCGAACACAACGCGACGCCCTAATAATCGCCAGTCGCAGGCACCGCAGCCAGGGCTAGCACCATCATCGACGTCTCCATTGACTTGACGCGCCATATACGCAACTACCGTCAAGCCCCTTGAAGTAGTGTGCACAGCCCCGGCGGAGCTTGGCAGTTGAGGCGCTTGTCTGCTTAGTTCGATGTTGTGTTGCCAATTTTAATCAACGCTTCAAGCGACGAATGTGACAGCTGAACAGCTTACAAATCAACGGCGCTTGACGTACACTTTGCCAGTGCAAGCACAGGACAAATGCAAGTTGTTGCATTTATACATGCATACATAAGTGTACGTGTGTGCGCAAAAATATGTTACTTATATACATACGCAAGTAAGTACTTGCATGTATATATAATTTTAATTTCCTAGCTCCAGTTATTTTATTGTCATTTCATTACATGGAAATGTAAAAAATTTTTGCAGTCATTTTTGATTTGAACCTAATTTTCAAAACATATGCCTAATACATGTACACCCGGTTCGAGGAATGAGTGACGAGAGGAATAATTTTGCACATTTTAGTTACAATTTTGCACATTTGAAACTGCGAAGCTACCAAATATGGAGAAAATATAAAATAAAAATGGCAAATATAAAAAGTACCATATCGAAATGCTCCCGACGAAAAAGTGTTGTTCAGAGAACACCTGCAGTGACTAACGAATATTAGCCCCGCCTATGCCAGAGTCTTGCAACAGTTAGTTCGTACCGTATAACTTTACACAACCTTGGCCTTCGACTTTAAACACTATCTTCAGGAAATGTCGCATGAAGTAATACCTAGCTCTCTGCGTCAAAAAAATCACTGCTAGTTTCTGTTACTAATTCTTCTCCCATAACAAGCTACAATTCCCATTAGAAAAGTTGTTTCTTCAAGTCCGGATTAGCAACAAGATGTGGAATTTTTATTTGTGCCTCATAAAAAAGTTTTTGATTGAGCGCAGTTTTCAATAACAAAAAATAATAACACAAGCTTTCAAAATACAATTTTAATGTGTCTTAAGCTGCTGCGGAAAATTATGAACAAACAAGCGGTCAGCGGTTGAACAAACTTCAGCACTGGTAGCACGGCACTAATCAATTTTGATGTTCTGCTTCTACATTGCACGGACAAAATCATAAAACTTTTAGAGTCGTTGCCATATGCAGATGTCAAATTGCAATCAGGCGCGCGCAAGCATATTACTTCTACACTCAAACAAAATACTTCGTTGTGTTTACATAAAAGGTTATAAAATTGTAGAAACATTTAAACGATTTGCTGCACTCAAAGATATATGATTTTCTGGGTTAACTATTGGGAATCAGATGTAACCCCTCTATGACCTTCGGGTCATAAAATTAATAATTTTTTAATTAATTTTTTTTTTTTAATTTAATTTTTAATAATAATTTTAATTTTTAATAATTTTTAATAATCTAGATTAGGTCATAAAATTACCCCGATTTATTTCATCGTATTTTGTACAAAAGAATTTAGAAATGTGATTATTATGATAAGCGATTATACTTACTGAAGTAACTTAAAGTCTTACTGAAGTCAAATAAGTTCAACATGAAGACCATGTCCAGGTTCTTGATTTTCTTCTGGGGCACTTTAATTCTTGCGATTTCTTCAGAAGTTAAGACTATATCGCAGCTAATTTTTGGACAAGTATATTATATATAACAGATAATAATCATTAATCGTTAATCGCCTTAAAATAAATGATTTCGCAAGAAAGCCTGTTTCCGTGGCCCACAAAAAATTACTCAGTTCAGAGATGTAATTTATAAAAGTATGCCAAAATATTAAAGTTATACTAGATATTGGCACCAATGAAGCAATCAAAATTATATTATATAGGGTAGCGTGGTCCGAAACCGACCGGTGGTCCCATACCGACCTCCACATGTTTATCAGTCGTTATGCTGCCCCCCAAACTGTCGGTGGGGGCATTTAAAAGCTCATACAACACTTACAAGTTGTAGGCGGAGAGCCATCATATTACACATTATATTTCGTGGTTATGTGACGTGTTGTGTTTTGACAGGAATAAAATTCATTTTTGAGCCTACACGGAACTTCAGTTACAAGTGCTTTATTGTTTTTTGAAAAATCAAAAGGTAATTTTTTTATATTCGTTATGACCTAAGCTTGAATAGGTGCTATCAAATTTTGATGAATTTTACTGTTGTTGAGGATTTTATGGGGAGGTCGGTTTCGGACCACGATTTTTGAAAACAACAAATATGAAAACTTTGAATATGACCTCGTTATTTTAAAAAAAAAGTTTCCAAAAACCTTGTCAAGCTACTTACAACCTAGAATAATGTTTTTTCTAAAGAAAAAAATTTGGTTTGTGAAAAAATATCAATTGAAAGCACTTTTATTGCATTTGCCAATTAGGGGGTCGGTTTCGGACCACGCTACCCTACTTGTATTAATTAACATTATTCAGTTTCCCGAAGAAGAAAATTAATATATTCGGCTTTGGTGAAGGTACTGCTGAGGATAACTCACACGATTCTATTATTGGCGTCCTTTCTTTTCGCAAAATCAGAAGCCCAGAAAGTAACTTTTCCAATTCTTTATAGAATAAACAGCGTTACGTTATCATTTCAGGGATGATGATCACAAATGCAATGATGCCGCAAGGAATAATAGAGTTGCGAACTGCAGCAACGAGTAAATTGTTTGTTTGTCGCTGACACAAATATGTTTCAGAAATTTGATCTTATGGAGTGTGAACACCTTTTAGAATTTTTTAGAAATTTATTCCTTGCTAGAAATCGTACTATATGTACGTGTATTTACGTTGAAAGCTTCAATTACTTAAGATTTCATACCAGCAAACATAAAGTTTTCGTACTATTGGGTTCCGATCCCTTGAAACTTAAAAGCTCTTGTACTGCTCATTGAAATGTGTGGGCGAAGCTACGCTCTTTATTAAATGCCCTTTTTCCTGTCGAAAAACATGACCCTATAGTAAGTTCGATCTGAGTGTCATTGATGTGCGACTTATAGTTCCGAAGTTATATACAAAATTTGGATCGTTAAAAGAGTGCCACGCCCATTATTTAACGCCCATGAAATATTTCCAGGGGATCAATATGTTTACATGGGGACACTGCACGAAATTGCAATGCTGTATGACTCATAATTTCCATTTTGCTCCATAGTAGAAAGGGTTGTGTAACTAGCGCCACGCCCTCTTATCAACACAAAACAATACAAAATTGCCATAAACATTTATCCACGACACTTTGAAACCAAATCTAATAAAATTCCCATCGCGTCGACCAACTTCTTGCGTTCAGTACTACGGGTCATAAAATGACCCTAAGGTCAAATTTGTATAGTTGCTCATTTGCACGTAAACCAGTGTTGCAAATAAGATGAAATTTAGCGTATATTCAAATGACATAAAATTAGACACTGAGTCCAAAGGAAAGCAATTCTTCACCTGAAATAAGAAAGTTACGGAACTTGAAAGTTAATTTTTCATCAAAAATGACCCCAAGGTAACAGAAGTGTTAATTCGATCGTACTCGCAATACATATTTATGTAAGTATAGTCATACATATAAGCTTACGGTAAAATCTTCAAAAGTAAAACGGCGATTCAAAAAATCCGGTCATAGAACTTAAAGCAAAGAAACGTATTTTTTATAATGTACCCCTTGATTAACGTTAGCCAATGAATCAAGAGTTTCCAATTAGACGTTAATAGTTTATGGAGACAAGAAATAAAAACGGTAATAATCTGTAAGCCCAGTATTTGACACAAACTGCAAAGTATACAATTAAAACCGGAGCAAGTATGGCATGAAAACAAACAGCTACAATTTTAAACTTTAATGCACACACAGAGTATGTCATCATCCGATCACCCACTAGCCGCCATCAGCAATATCCAAAAATCAGCAGCAGCCGTGAGCGCCAATATCAAGCATTCAGTATTGATCTGCAGCGTTTACCATTTGCGCAACGAGCACAGCACGAGGCACACACCGCAATCGTGGCGCATCCCCCCGCACAGCCACAGCTCTTGTCAATTATAATTTTTAAGACACAGTTTTATAATCGCATTCAGCTGGCAAGATCGCCAACAACATTTAAGAAACAGCAACGTGCGACAACTGGTTACATTTTCCCACGACGGCCAGTAGGTGAATAAAAGAGAGCCCTCGATTTTAGGCTCAGCGCTTTTGCGCTGCAGTGACGGGAACGCCATCGAGAGGCGGAGAAGAGAACACATGTACCGATACTTCTATTTTGGAGGCGAAATTTCCAGCTCGTGCAGCGTACTGCACTAACACCACTTGTCCATCCGTTCCTTGAAGATCCCATCGACCATTCACTACATTATAGCTCAGTGTGTAAACAAAGCGAACACGAGCAGGCTGAGCCTGGGAATACACGCCAGTTGTTACCGTGCGACTCTGCGTAGTCGTAGCGATAATACCAACAACAACCACTAGCATAGCCACTACGATACAAACAGCAAGAGCAAAAGTCGCACTGCCGTTGCAGCGGCAGCATTTCTTTCATTGCCAATTCGTGCGCAAATTTCGCAAGTTTATTGCGAATCTAGTGTCCGCCATGGGAAAATTTTTATTTTTCAGTAGGTTTGTCGGCTCATCTGTCTGGCGGTTGGGAAACTGTGACGAACCAGTTTGCAGCGTCGCTTTGCACCAATTTCGACCCATTTGCGATCGACACTTTTGCTTTCAAAATTCGTTGGATGGTGGAGGATGGTAAGAACATCACCCTGAGTCGCAGCCGTTTCAGTTTGAGGGCAAAATATGGAAAGCGAAACCGCAAAGTAAGATGCGACCATGAAATAACCGTTAAATGTTGCATACAATGGCTAACTGGTGATGACTGACGAGGCCTAAGCGGCAGCAATTCTACTACAAAGAGGATGCTGGGATAATTGCCAAGTCTCAATAATAATCACGACGTTATGTGGTTGAGTCACGGTTGAGTTATGTGCACCTAGAAAAGAGAAGGAAGGGTGCTGATGGCACTACACAATATTAAAGCATAGCTATTGCAGCACCAGAAACCGAAAAACTAACAGAAATACGTGCTAACCAACTCCACCCGAATGAATAAATTTAACCTTCGCACCCAAATGCTTAACGATGCGTTGCACCCACTATACCACAAGTGGCCGTTGCCACGATGGAAGCTCCTAACGAAAATTGCACTGCGCAAGCAACATCAACACCGAGTAGTCAGCAACCAGAACGAAAGAAACTCCATTAAAATTGCAATTGTCTCTATGCGATATGTTCGCGCCATGCAAAAGCGCAGCCATCAGTAACAGCCCGAACAGTAACTTTTATAAAAACTACTCGTACATAGACCGAAACTGAGTTTAGTCAAATCCGAACTTGAAATAAACTATACCCTAGGGGATAGAAATACCGCGTGTCGGTTGCACGCGAACGCCAAAGTACTGCGGCAAGCCCAAGCCAAATAGTGAAAACTATTGCGGAACTGTGGGAGAATTCAATTAAGTTTATTTGCCGTGTACGCATGTGCGCTCATAGTTCCCCGAGCACGGTTGCTGTGCAACCGATTGACTGGCAGAGATAAGGCGCAGAATGTGCGCGATCGCCCACAGCAGGAAGCACTGAATGTGCGCGCCTTTGAAGGGCCCGCATATGTAAGTACATGTTCGTAGGCATACAAGCACACAAAAGTACTCAATACATTCAGAGTCCAAAAAGTTTCTTGCGCAATTATCTCCGGATGTAGCAGAGAGCTGCACCTGCAGCACCATCACTTCGTACTCAATTAGCACCGTTTTCACCAAATCAATGTTCTTCTCTATCTCTCACTTAACTTACTTTGAAACAAATTAAGCTTAGTCTGCTAAACTTATGCAGCATCTACTGATGGTTTCATCGCATACTACGTTATCGACGGTGGCTCTGTGGTTAATCAATGCTACAAATTTGAAGCAGTTGAACACGAGAATTGCTTGCTCACAACGAAAAGATCATCAATCGCTGATTTAACAGGTGAACAATTTGAATTAGACTCGTGCCAACTAACTGGCCTGGCAGTACTCCCGACACACGACGCACAACACACGCTGGCCGGCCGCATAGACGCACACAACCATGCCAGACTCGTTAGATCCGAATCTGTTCCGTATATTTAACGCCAACTCGTTAGCTGCCGCAAAAAACCCAACTGGTAGAAGAAGATAAACTGTCGACAGTGCAACTATTCCGCCTGCGATTTACCGCAAGCCTGCTTACGTAGCGGTGAAGGTACGAGTGTCCGTTCGAAATATCAATCACAAATCTTGAGCTGACGCAGGATTTTCTCATAGGCAAGGAAAAACATATGGCCACAAAACAGCGGCAATGCTTTGAAAGTCATTTCGTGGCAGAAACACTTCTAACAAAGGCAATCTGAGGCAACAGCTGCAGGTCACCGCCACCGTCACACGCGACAAACAGCGCTGCACATTCAGACTAAACGCTGCAGGCTGTGACAAACTACGGAAGATCGATATGCAAAGAACTACAGTTAACATAACTGAATATTTTCTGAGTAACACTAAGCGCAGACTGCTTAAAACTTGTGAAGATCGATGCTCACAAAAACGTTTGCTGCCAATTCGAAAATGGGTGAAATCGGTGATGATGAAAAGCCATGGATGAAGTGCAAATTCATTCCACATTACAATGTTGTCGAATACCCAAACTCTGCCGCAGCCAAATAGCCAAGTTGCCGCAAACAAAACATGGCTATCGATTTATTTGATCGAACTTGTGGAATATAGAACCGACTTAAAAATCCGGTACCCGACTTTAAATATCGACTTTTTGCTGCATAAAATTTTAATTCTGTTGGAAGCTACAGTGCAAACGAGGCTTGGGCTAACGGTGGCACAGTGCTAAAGAACCCAAACTAATGTATCACTCGCTTTTTGTTATGAGCAGAGCACGGCGCCGGTCGATGGTCTAAAGACTCTTCTAGTAGCGCCAACATTTTCATAAACCTTATCGCTGATGCCCACCATAGGTAAAGTCTTCGACATAGTCGTATTATATTGACAGTAAACGAAATAATCTTCAATGATTGTGCATTAGTTGCAGATAATAGTTCTAGATTATGCTGTACGTGGTTCCCATGGCATGATTTTGCATGAAATGCTGCAAGGAGGATCGCTCACTGCGCCATTTCGCTTTTAGGTGCAGTGGGCGGGAAGAGGGCGCTTTGTGTTTGTTGATTTTATTTGTTTGTACTTGCAATTCAGTGCTGTGTGCTACAACGTTCCCACGTTATATTTATTTGAGCGAGCGCCGCCATCCCCTCGACTGTTGCTGATTGTCAAGCAATTGATGCATTGCTGTGCATCCAAAAAATGCTCCCTACAACAAAACAGCAAGGAGTATGCATACTTGTACATATGAAATTGATGCGATGATTTTTATTTCCCACACTGGGTCCTTCAACAGGTCAGACTTTGGCGTAAAACTAGCTAAAGAAATTGATAAAGGCTTGAGCATAATCCCAAATGCGTAGCGGTGTACAATAGATATGGGATTTGCGCAGCCATCTAGTGACGTGGAAAAGAACGCTCGCTGCACGGTATGAATTAGTCGGTCAAGATCGGTTGAAGCATTTTTTACTTGACGTTTTTCTACTTGCCAGTCTGTTTGGCCGCCTGACTGACTGTTGATTGATTTGCCGCGAACCTTGAATTATTGACTAAGATTAGAATTGTGTTGGGGCTATTACAAACCAGCGACCACCGTTTGACGGGATTGATGGATACGTTTCCAAGTGCATATGTATGTTTGTATGTATGTATATTCGTATATGCGTATGTATAAATGCAAGAAAAGGATAGGTAGGATAGTGCGGACACGAGTTGATTGACAATTTCGTTGAAGAAAATTATTTTGTGGAAAATGCACTCTGCATGGGATGCCGCGGCATATGGCGGCCTTTCTTTTTAGCGACACGCACACGCGCCTATACGCACACATCACGTGCAACCAATCATTTTATCAATCAGCTGCGCCGTAATACTATTTACAAGTTTGTAAAAACTTAAAAGTGCTTTATCTTACATTTTTGCGCTGCTCTCTGTGCCTACCTTGCCCGTTTGTTGCTGTTGTCTCTCCACAATGTGCAACAGCGAAAACGCATTTAATGCCTGCTTGGTGTGATTACGACGCATTAATACTTCGCAGCTCGTCTGCTATTTCTTATTTTCTTACCCCTGCTCCATCACGAAGTTGTTAGAGGTCAGCACTAGTAAGTTTCTAACTTTGCCACCTTAAATCCAATCCACTCGAGCACACTGCACACAAACCTGACTCCAGTCATTACTGCAAAGTACCCGAACGCCGTCTTCGGGGCTGGTGTCCTTCAATGCGCTGTACTCGATTGACTGAGAACAGAACCGAGAACCGCATAATAGTGACGGTTGCGAGAGAGTGACACAAAACTATTTGCAACTGCTGTGCGAGCCACTGCAAATGGGTCTCCCGAGTGAGTGCTGCAAATTACTACATACATAGTCGTACTTTGTGCAGTATTTCCGCCCAACAGTCTTAATGGTTTTGTGCCGCTCTCTAGCAGCCGTCGCTATCGCGGTCTTTATGCCAGCAATTGGTGTTGCTTTTGTTGCAATTACTGTTGCCGTTTGTAAGCTTTCAAATAAATTAAACATGAAGTTGGGACGATTAATTTAGCGAGCTCGCCTGCTTACTATTGCTTGCCGGCTGACCTGCGAGGTGGAGCTGCGCACTGCACTGCACAACCCATGCGGCGCATCAAATGCAATCTAAGCATTTGTTTGCATTAACGCGCGAAATTTCTACAGATATTTAGTGTAATTACATCAGTGTGTGTGCATGCGCCATTCCTTTCCTGTGGTGAATTTGGTTTTGTTAAATGCATGTGGCGATTATTGTTGCTGCTTTTTATTGTTGTTGCGAGCTGTTACACACGTACGTTTGTATATATGCATATATAAATATATGTATACATAAAATATATACATATACAGTATAATCTCGATAATTCGGACACTCGCTAATACGGACAACGCGGTAATCCGGACACTCATTTCTATTGTAGACTCTGTAATCCGGACACTCAATTTCTATTGTAGACTCTGTAATCCGGACACCAGTGTCCGGTTTTTAATTGTCCGGATTATCGAGATTATACTGTATATATGTATATATAAATATATACATATACCTAAATATATACATATAGATACGCTCCCCACATATATTTATGTACATATATCATTCGAACTGGATAGGTGTACAAGTGATCCATATACATAGGTAGGTACTGCATTACGTGCAATGTGCAATTCATAGACGTACAATTATACATATGTACGTACATCAGTGTATGTACATCCTTGGCCATGTCTGCCGTATAGACGATGAAGCTCCGGCCAAAAAGGTGTTCGATGCGGATGCGGCAGTTGAAGGCCGATGGCGAAGAGGGAGGCTGTGTCTCCGATGGAAGGACCAAGTTGAGGAGGCCCTCTCTTTTCTTGGAGTAAACAACTGGATGAGAGGCGTGCATAGCAGACGCGCCTGGAGAGAGCTTTTGCGGCAGGCCGTAACCCGGTGACGGGTTGTTATGGCCAGTTACGCAAGCAAGCATGTACACAAGCATGTTCACATTTTTTTTGTAGAAAACTGAATAGTATTCTTACAATTTTGAGGTGCTTAATTGTGCCAAGATGTTCAAGATGTACATCTTGAGTCTACCTAACCCAAAGCCAGTTAAGGTTTCTAAATAGTTTTCATTTTAAGCTTTTTTTATGAATTAAAACCAAGAAACTAAATTATTGTGGGTCATAAGAATTGGTTCACTCTAAACATTTTACTAAGTCAGTGGTAAATAAAACCGATTTTTTTCTTATTACGTTATTTAAAGGCGAGTATGCCCATTAAGGTGGAGCGATATTCGTTCCAAAGTTATAAGCGATTAAGCGAGCGTCCCTCGTTGAGCTGTCGGAGCACGGGTCATGTTTCAAACGAATTTTTCTCGAAACGACTTAATAAATGTCGGGGACACATCTCAACATACGATGAGGCAAACAATATTTTTCAGCCTTATTTCACTCCCCCCTAATGCACATCTACGTTAAGTATATTTGTTATCTTACAACACCACTCAATTTTCTACAAATAAAGTGCGCCTATTCTCGTGGCCCGGAGCATATGTATGTACAAATGATGTTTGTTCACTATTCGATTTTGACATTCGACAGAATTTCTCTTGCTAGTTTTTTAATCCAACTCTTTCCTTATTAATCCCACGCTGTCAATAAGTAATCGCATTGATAAGAAACCCCGTATAGCAAAAATCATGAAAACAAAATTAATTTCAATTTATTTTATTGTCAATTTAAGGTTGTTGAAATTTGTTGCAAAATTCGTCGGTAAAAGTGTAACGCGACAATCAAAGCTGACGCTGCTAAGCCGAAGGAAAAACTGCAGAGGCCTATAAGTGCCGACAGCAGTTGCCTACACTCAAAAAAATAATAATAATTAGGCTCAAATTTGAAGTGTAAAGTGCTAACTTAGGCAATATTGGCTACTAAATAGACTTTTTTAATTTTACAATCGCTGCTTCAACAAACATGACTGTGTACATATGCATGATACTTCGGAAAATTAAAGATTTTAAATATTTAATTGCCGTTTTCGCAAAAATTTTGCACTGTGTGTTTTGAGCTTTTGGCACTGGTATCGTTACTATATTTAAACTAGAGCTACCAAAGCGTATGTTGTCGGCAATTACGCCGCCACAGGCAGGCAGGCAGGTGCAATAGCTTTGGCACTCGCAGCTGAATACGGCGCTCCTCATTAGTTTTGCGCTGCCGACTGTGCCTGCATTGTATTGGTACAAGTACGTCTGTTGGTCCAGCGGTCCGTCCATCCGTCTACAAAAAATTGTCCATATTAGGCGCTTTGCATTTTCCTGGGAAGATTTCCACCAAACACAATCGATCGTTTCTGAGCAACGTGCGCGTAAGTCGCAGCATAAACAGAAACAAATAAAATCCGAATCGAACTGTGGGAAATTCCCTCCTTCTGTGTTTATGGCTGGCGGTCGCATACGCGTCGACGCGCACACGCAGCGGGCAGCAACGAAAACGAATGTGGTTCAGCGTGCTGTGAAACAGAGAAAATAAAGCAAAGTCGTCAATTTCATTAACGCGTGCTTCGCACACAAGGCGCAAATGCTGAAATATGAATATGGCAGGCGCAATCCGCAAATGGAGCCGAAACCGAATTACCGCAGCGCTATAGCAACGGTACACGGCACGCTGTTGCAACGGGCCGCAGCACCAGCGCGCTATGTGGGCAAGTGTCAAAGATCTCTCTCACCAAAATGGGTGATAACGCGCACACAGGAGACGCATAAAGCTCTTCCACTGGGACCAACAACTCCTCGACACTGCAATTGTCCACAATTTTCTGATCCGCGTCACCTTCGTATTAGCGGCGCACACCACAAATACGCAAAGACGCGCTAGTGGTATATTCGGTCGGATTTTACGTTGGTGAAGGTGCGTTCCAGGCCGGCATGCTGCAGTGGGCAGAATGTCGCAAGGGCGTCAGCAATTAACGCATTTGCGCTGGCGATTGTGCTGACGCGCATGTGCGACTGCGCTTTACGTCGTACGCCGTTTTCGACATTTTGCAGCAGTTGCAACAGCCAACTGTCAATTACTTCCAATCGCGCACCGAGCGCACATTAAACCCTATCAACCGCTTTCGTAATTTATTACTCTGTTTTTCTACTTTTCCGCAATCAATACAAGATCCGCATGCACCGCGACGGTCGCATGTTGTGTAGTGCGCGTCGTGCGTCGCACGTCCTATCGATGCAACGTCGCATCATTGCAATGCGCCGCGTGCGCCACCGCTCGCACAGTTCATCATAATTATTTCTTAGCAGAGGACGCCGCGCTGGTACACAGCTGCGGCGGACAGGCGGGCCGCTAAGCAGTCACATTCGATGCGTGATTGCCACTTGTGGCGTGCATTCACTTGCGCAGACATACTGCCTGCCTGCCAGCCCGCCAGCCTGCCAATTCACACGCCAAGTCAAATGAGCAGTTTATGGGTTTTATGAGTACGCCACTTGAAGACGCGTTACTGCGCAATGAACCAATCTGGCAAACACGGCCAAACAGCGCTCCACTCGGGGGCAACATTCACTTTTTTATGGCACCACTCTACAGACAATTCCATATGCTGATGCCGCAGCAACCATGAGTACAAATGGGAAAAATATGAAAACCGACGTTATTTCGGTAAAAGTGGTAATTACTGACGGGAAAATGCTAAATGCGCACACTTATTGGGAAAACATGACGGGTGTAAGAACCGTTATTAGCGCATTTCGACGCTATGGTTTGTAGCCAGTGTCATCAGCGCACTCGATAATATGATAGTGAATTGTTCCTGATTGGATTAGTGGCTAGTCCTCGCCCAATCACATTGTCTTGATGACATCAGGTCAAACTTCCGACTTGACTTGACATATGTACTATACATAAATATGTATGTACGGGCATATGTATGTAGCGGGTGTTTTACACGCACGATCGTTAAATCGCACAATCTCGGTGGCCTGTCTCATTTCGAGAAATAACACGTTCACCAAAAGTTTCCTTCAATAAATTGAGAGTGGCGCTGCCCTGTTGGAAAACATGCCTTCTGTCAACATTTCACTCATTTGGGGCACTATCTGCAATCATGGCTCTGTTGCGCTCGCCGTTGACGGTACCGATCTCGCCGTTCTCATTTTTGAGGAAGTTAGCACCAACGATTCCACCACACTCTACACAGTGAGTTTTTGAGGGTGTAACGGTGCCTCGTGAATCCTTCGTGGATTCTCTTCACTTTCCGTGATACGAAAACGACCCATGGTTGGTCGAATTAGTCGCCGACCGCTAAATGTACGTAGCGCACGGTTACATTCCTGACCTGAACCTGCACAATTTGTAAGCGTTCTTCTGGTAAATCTATTCATGATGAAATAGAAAACCAAACTGAGCTCAATTCAGAATAGCGTTGTCAGATCCGACAGATTTGTGATCGTTTAATCGTTATCACAAAATGTAACCTCTAAAAAACACCCGATACGTTTACAAGGCGCCATTCATAAGCAACGAATTCAACTTTAAATTATTAAAAGTTATACTTGATATCTTCGACTAACTTCAAAGCCTCGAATCGTGGGCATTCAAATAAGGTGTGCTCTGGGTCTTCTGGCTTGTCGCATAATGCGCAGTTAGCATTGTCATCGTGGCCGACCGGTGTAGGTAACTTTTGTAGCCACCGTGGCATGTCAGAAACTGCGTTGGATGAAAGTTCACCACGCATGCCTTCTGTTTGTCCACTTTTCTATGAGTGTGTACGTCCACAGACGTTTGCTTGAGCGGTCTCACCGCGTACTCCTCTTTCATGGAGGTTACCATTTCAATGGACGCTACTTCCTCTTTCGAGCGTGTTCCTTTGAGGGCATATGTCATGCATTGATGTTAATTGGCAGCATGCAAAAATGCACATATCACGCGCAGTGCTTCAAGTCAATAGACGCGATAGACTGTCGCTTATACGCCTTGATGCGCAGAGATTGGGACCAAATTAGCGCTGCGTATAATAATGAGCGTGATCACACCACCGAGTAGCACTCGACTACTAGTTTTTGGACCTCTGAAGCTAAGAAGAATCCGTGATAGATCGGTACAGGTTTTGAACGCTTTACAGTAAATGTATTCAAAATTCTTTCAGACGCTGAGTCGATCATGAATGCCCACATCTAAGTAGTTGTTTTCCACGCTTGGTATAGCGTCTAATTCCGGCGCCTTGTTGCTCATAGCCGTCACGACCTGGCTGCAGACATCCCATGCATCAAATCAGCTAAGCATGCAATTTGTCAGTGATGAGGGACAGATCGGCCCCTTGATGAGGGATTCTAAGGACCGTCTCGCATCGCCAAAGCGGCTGCAGTCCAGTAAAACATACTATGCACACATATTTTACTTATGAAAAATAATGTCAATAACTAGTTTGCATATACATACGTGTTTTCCAGCGCTAACAATTTGCTACATAAGACTTCACTGACCTTTCAACGGGTACTATTTAAGGCTCACAACGGCTCAAACGTACATAAATCTCGGAACAATAGCATATTTATGTTAAGAAATCATAAATCCCGTGGCACATGCCAATAACAATGCGATGGAGTACTGAGTACTTATTACCATGATTACTCTTACAATACAAATAAATAAAAATATAATTAAAATTGAAGTCGAAGGCGATGGAAACAATTGGCGCACTACACCTGATATGAAACCTTCGAAGCCATTAAACCTTTACTGAGCTCCGCCAACGACCAGTAGAAACTAGCTAGCTATACGTTCTGCTAAAGATTGTGGATAGAAAAAAGGTGAGAACGCCAAAATCTACCACAACATCAATGAGGACGTCATCGACGACAATGGCGTAGCGGATGGCAACACAGTTCGTACTAATGCGACTAAGTGCAGGTTAAACGGATCACGATTGCACGAATTTGCTGTACTAAATTGTAATTTGTTGTTGTTTTTATTGGCATCAATGGTATTGCTGAATGTTCCTTTTTCGCTGTCGCTGTTGCAGGTGAGGTGGGAAATGCATCTGTAACATAGCGCAACGGGGCGCTATGTGCGCTACGTGATAGACGTGTTGACGTTTGTGTAACATGAACATACTTGAGGCAGTAGTATTCAAAAAAAGCAACCCAAATAGCGAAAGTGCTTCAAAGGCATAGCACAATGGTGCTACTGAAATTTTGAGACTCTATCACTTTTCCAGACTTTTGAACTACAAGCATCTGCGATGTTTGTTTGGCCACGCACAAACTTTTTTAACATTAATTCATAAAGTATCGTCCTTGTGCTCAAATCGAGAAGTACAAAATCAACAGCGAGTTGTACATAATCATTACGACATAATTCTGCTTAATCACAACCAATCAGCCAATATTAAAGTACTCTAGTAGCATTAAGTGGCAATTGGTTCTTGCGCACATTAGGAGCTCTGTTGCCGGCATTTACTAGCACCAAAAGCGGGAACCAACCGATCTACTGATCAACGGCACAATACGTATTTGCTGCCAACGATCATTGATCACGTGCCGCTTGTTAGCATAGATACTTAACGTCAAGCGAAGCTCGCGATCATCGATCGTCAGACATGGGATAAACAATGGATTAAATTAGTAGATTACATTTTGGTGTCCTGTTTGCTTTTCGTGTACCATTCATCGCTGTCTATGAGCTACATATTCTCTCGCTATGCCAACAATGTTGCCATTTCTGCAGAGATCAATTAAACCATGTACACGGTTTAGGAATCATCACATTTTGCAAAAATATTCCGTTTGTCTGTTAATTTCAAATAACCTCTCTTGTTGGAAGATCCTGTACAGATATATATACGTCAGCCTTACTTTTGTTTACTACTCTGCCCTAACTCATACTTGACTCTCATTAGAAATAAATCATTCTCTTTTCAGGATCTCAAACTTCGCACTACAAATCGTTCACTAGTAAATACGGACGAGATCGATCAAGTGCATTCACATCAGCCAACGCTGTTTTAAGCCACAGTGGCCACAGCAGCAGCGACAATATAAATGGCAATAGTAACTATGGGCGCTCTCACTTTTCATCAGCTTCACCTGCTACCTCATCAGTCTCTCCCTCGTTTACCACGTCAACGCAAATGCAGTTCAATCGCCAATACTCATCGACCGCAGCGGCTGCTGCGGTTTCGAAGATGCCTATAACACCACTTCTGACGTCGTCGCCGTTCTTGGTAACATACCGACGCTTCAAGGAGGAATCCAACAAAACCAACTTTAGTTATACTAACAACAAGAATGCAAGTAGTAGTAGAAGCAGCTACAGTCATAGCCCCCGCAATCTCGGCTTGGACTCATCCTCCTCATCCTCGACAGCAACCTCGCCCGCCTCTGCCCCCATTTTTAGTAGTTCCACGGCTGCCACAGCAACCACCACAGCTGCAGCTGCACAACGAACTTTTTTGCAAGACTACGACCGCAAATTTAGCTTGCTCAGCCTTTTCAAGAACCCTTACAGGTACATGGACCAAAAACCGCTTTCGATTGGATCACGAAAGTCCTCGCTGTCAGCGAGTAGTATGGGAGGAGGCGGTGTTGCTGCAGCGCTTCCGCCATCGCTCGCATCGCCATCTTCCGCCTCCGGATCGACTTGCTCCTCGCCCGCCTTCAGCTCCGCATTCAACTCTAGCCTTAATAAGCTCAGTAATGCGTCCACCTCCACATCTCCATGGAGAATAATGGCTGCTGCAGCGCAGCAAAGTGGCACGCAACACGCAGCTCTGAATCACACCTTTCACAACCCATTCATTACGGGCAACCGGAAAAGTGCATTTAGCAGCATATTTCTGGGTGGAAGTCGTGCCTTTGGGCGTACAGATGAAACGAGTTGTGGCTCCGAGAGCGCCACTGGTGGCAGCTCCAGAGCCAATGGCTGCAATGATCTCTCCAAAAATCGTAAGGTGCACAAGTGCGACACTGAGGGTTGTGACAAGGTCTACACGAAAAGTTCGCATCTAAAAGCGCACAAACGAACACACACAGGTAGGAGGATCAATTTCCGCGCCGTTGCTATACTACTACTATATTTGCTTTTCGTTTTAGGGGAGAAACCCTATGTTTGTACGTGGGAAGGTTGCATTTGGCGCTTTGCGCGATCTGACGAACTAACGCGCCACTATCGCAAGCACACTGGCGTCAAGCCTTTCCGTTGCCAACTTTGCACCCGCTCTTTCAGTCGCTCTGATCACCTATCGCTGCATATGCGAAGGCATTGACTGAGCCGACTTGCTATTGACTTGATGTGGAAGGATACGAAAGCTGCATGAGAGCTGAAAACTAATTACAGCACCGCCCACATTTCGCAATAGTCGTTCTTCTTTTAGCCAATTCTTAGTTTGTTCTCAAGTAAAGACAAAGTAGCCAATTTTTGTAGTTCCAAATTTGTTAGAGAATTATTTCGATAACCGAAGGAATGGAGCAGTCCACTTAGCTTTTAACTTATTTGTTAGCACTTTAAAGTGTAGTGTGTTCAAGTGTATTTACATACAGACACCCAAACAGTGATGTGTTAATCAACTAGCGGGCACTATGTTCACATATTTATAAATGTATTCATATCATTTCGAGCCAAGTATCGAGCATCTAAACACATTTGTACAGAAGTATAGTATATGGAAAGAGCAGAAGAACCCCAAGGAAACAGTGAATGAATACAGCGTGATACGAACCTCTAACTTGCAAAATTCTAACGTATAAGAATAATTCGACGCTTTCGTACACGATTTTGAAATCTATTTTTGGCATTCTAGTCTCTTTGTGAAATTCACAAATTGTAGTATGAAAACGGCACATAAATTTTGTAGTGTAAACATGACTTTCTCGTTCGCCATCGAAACGCCGATTCAGTTAGACGCCAGTTGGAATATTATAAACTGAAAATGTATTAAATTTTCTAAAAACAAAACACAGTTCATCTTAAAACCCACCCACCCATCTTACTTTACTGCTGCACAGAAGCATACTAAAGCCGCGACGTCCAAATCGATAGTAGCGGTATATGACTATTTATATGGCAAAATTTACATATTTGTAGATAGCATAATTCTGAAACGAGCTTCGATTTGCCTCAAGCAAAATTCCTTTATAAATGTTAAAAAAATATAAAACATTCTATCGCGCTACAAGCGTGTTGCCCGATTAACTGTGCTCTTTATCTCTGGTTTTAAGTCCAGAAAATGCACTTTGAACTGAAGTTGCATATTTTATTTAAAACGCAACCGGTGCTTATGAACAACTCTTAAGTTAATATGTGTATAACATTTTGGAATTTTTTGAAATACATACAATACTAGATATTTAAAACTCTTATTACTAGAAATGTACAAAATTGAGATTGCAATATTTTCGTAGAATTTTTTTAAAGAATCATGTTTATATATACATATAAATATTTACATCCCTTTACAATCATAGATACTACGATATATGTATGTACATGCCTGTGAGTAAATAAAAATAGATTCACTTATATAAATGTAATGAAATAAAATGTGAATGAAATGAACGGGAATTGGTTTCTATTGCATGTAAGTACACACGAAAATACGAATAATAAAAATTATTGTTGTGAACATTTTTTTTATTGGCGAAAGCGATTTTCCTGAAGAAAATGCTATAGTTACGATACACTAGAAAAATAGCAACAAATGTCTGCATAACTTTACTAAAAAACAATTTTAGACAAAACCAATTTTACAATGACTTCTGTGTATTATTATTACACTGTGTTCAACAAATAACGTTCTTCTCTCATACAGTGTACATTACATTTATTTGTAAAAATGTTTTATTTTTGAGAAATAGATATTATTATAAGTTTCGACAGAATGCTTAATATGGGGTCCAATCTCCTGCATTGTCTATAATAGCGTGGCATCTTTGGCGATAACTGGCAGCCAAAATTTCAGCATATTTCACGAAAAGAGACCTCCACGTTCTTTTGAGCAATCGAGTAAAATGTTTTGATGATTTTATATTCTTTTTTGATATCTTAACTTTCATTATAGCCCACACATTTTCTATGTCATTTGCATCTGGTGCCTTTGAGGGCCAATCCAAAGTTGCAATATTGTGATCCTCTTTCCACTTAATGCATAGTCTACTTTTGTGTTTCGGGTCGTTGTCTTCTTGTAGTATCCAATCGGTGTAATTTTTCCAATATAATTTTTCAGCAGCGTTCAATAAACAATCCTTGTACAATTTCCGCATTCTAACTGCATTTAAATTTCCGGTGAAACACTTTAGAACGCCAAATTCTTGGGCAGAGAAGCATCCATACACATGACCCTTCTGAGGATGCTTTTCACTTCGTTTAATAAATTGTTCACCTTTTTTCAATCAAACATGTCTCATTGGATTAAACAACACAAAAGTTAATTCATTTGTAAATATTACTTTGGCCCAATCACGATCGATATTTGTGTAAGCCCACTGAAGACGCTTTTCAATATGCTTTTTTGAAAGCAACGGTTTCGACAAAGTACCGCTACGTTTTATGCCTGATTGCTGAAGGTTGTCGCGAATCGTATTTAAGGATATATTCCAGCCCTTCTCCGATAATTTTTGTTTGGCTTCTCTCAGACTGACCGTTGGGTTTCTTTCAAAAATTCCAACGATGACTTTATCCTGCCGCTTGGAAGAGGTGTGTTTTCGGCCTCCTCCTGGTTCGTCGTCAGCGTTTCCTGTTTCTGCATAACGTTCAGACCACCTCTTAACAAACGTGGAAGTGATTTTAAGATATTTGCAGTTGTTTTAACTGACCATTTAGGTCCCTTAGGATACTTTGTCAAAAAGCTCGATTCGAAATGTTTCTTAAATAGCACACTAATTTTGGTTATACGTGTCGCAGCGGAAAGTACAAATAGAATTGATTAAAATGTATGCGTCGACAACCGCAACAATGTGCGCTTATGTAAAAACAGAACCGGTAAATGTTTACTTAAAAGTTAACCGAATGAGCGAATAACGTTTATTGTTGAACACACTGTACTATATATTATATTTTGTTTTATTATTATTATATTATTTTTATATTAACTATGTTTTATAACCTCTCCCTCGACTAGCAAGTGCCTGGGTAACTTCTTGAAGTCGATCTGGCGAGCCCCACCGTTGGGTGATTCTGTAAAAGGCCGAGGCACGTCCCCCAATTCGACATAATCGTTAAGCGCCACAATGGTTCTCAAATTCGTATCACTTTTGCTCAGCCTCAGCTAGTAATTGGTGCTGCTGTGTTGAGGCGCATACAAAAATATCTTTGGCTACATATCCCGTGCCAGTAGTCGTAATGTTTATGTTGCCACTCATGGCGGCCTTGTGCTTTCCCAGACTACACCCTATCACTGGCTGAGGCCCTATAAGCAGGGTCTAGTGCATCGGCTTCTTCATTTCCGGGAACCCACACCAGTGTTATCGAATTTTCCTGTCCTTCTGTGTAGTAAAGTTCTTTAAAACTGAATAATGTTGTAAAATATTTGAAAGATAAACTTTACAAGCATTTTCTAGTAAAATAAAGCATTCAACCAATTTCGTCATTATTACAGGAGGCGTGTCATGCTGCAAAACCAGAGAATTAGTGCGAGTAGTGGGAGTTTACGATTTCCACAATTCAATGGATGGACCCAATAGCCAACCAATAGCCGCAACCAGTCACATACTTTTAAAGTGAATCATCATTATGAATCTGGGCCAAAAATTTAGTGTGCAGAAACAACGTGTAAGCTTCTTATGAACGTCACAATATACTTTGTGTTTTGGTTACAGCAAGTGACTCGTGTCGTGAATTACAGCGCTACCAATAAAGAGACGCCATGGTTGCGAGACTGCGCGTAGCATACTAAGCCGCACATTGGCTAGCTGTCAACAACGCGTAAGCACAACAAATCGCAACCCATTGATTGTTCCATTAATCAGCATCGTTTTTTGCACACTTAAACACGGCGGCGGCTTATTGAAAATCGCGTTATGCAGATTCACACATTTAATTCAACACAACCCTACATACATTAATACATGCATATGTACATACATACGACTACGTATGAAGCCAACAAAATACTTTTGCGTACTAGAAGTCATCGCTAAGGTCGAGCGTGTCTTGACCACTAAAAATATGTATTCGTACCAACTCTACAATTGGCCAACAGTAAACTGGGCTCCTGACAATTCATTTTCCCCCATCGAACCATCCTCCTGGCGTATGTCTCGCGGCCATGAAGCTTCTAACGCAACATAATCAGCTGGCAAGCAATACCACACAGAATTAAATGGTGCAATGACCTATCGAAATCAAAGCTACTGCTTTTGCTGTTCGACCGCAAATGGAGGCGATGTCTGGTGGCGGCCGCTTCATTGGGAACACTCAATATGAACTATCAAGACTACTACGCCAAATTTTAATTTCATATGCTAATAAGTCGGCGGGGAATCCAATCTCATTATAAATTGACAGAATTTTTTCCTTTTTTTTAGAAAAAAGAAACAATCGATTTCGATAGAACTCGCTTCTCCAGATTATTTGCACTTACTTCGTGAGTGTGTTTGAACTCTATTAAAACAGACAATTTGGATGCTTGCCAAACATTTTCGTTCATACGAGTACATGTATGAATATGTAAATACAAATGTTGTGTTAAATGCGCAAGTGATATGTATGCATGTATGTATTTATGGCTAGAAAGGACATGTGTAATTTGTTAACTACTTATCATTTCGATAATCCTTAAGCCTAAAATAAGAGTAGAGCGTAAAATTATTTTGCGGGGAGCATTTGGTCAGTCTCTTAATATATATTAAAAGAAAGCAGTTCACTGAAGCCACAAGCCCCTTGAAATCACACTAAAGATACGCTACTGATGTTGCAGGTGTATGTCGTCAATAAATGCCATAAACTTTGAAATTGTTTTCTTTAACTTAGTTACGCCCTGCACTGAGTTCCCGGCGTGTGCTCACTTTGGTATGGCGTTTGTGACCAAAAAGGTCATATGTGAAGCACAATTAAAAGTAGGCATAAACGTACCGAACTAGAATTGGAATGAAATTAGGTTTCTTGATCAATTCGTGGAGATTTCACGAGGCGAATTAATAGCCACACAATTAGGATGCGGCATAAATATGTACATAGTTCAACGCAGGGTGCAAATAAATCGAATCCACCGGTTAAAGCGTGCTTACCTGTTATTAGTTCTTTGTAGCTGCTGCTGTCGCTTATGTTGTTGGCTTATACGTATTAGCCCAACCGCCAATATTATGGCAATTTTGTTCTTCGACTTGTTTTTATTGTGATTCACTCTTGAATTTCACTCTTCGCAATCGCTGCGGCGGTTTGAGCGCAAGATAGATCGAAACCGGTTGCCGATTTACGCGACCTGACCCTCGTTCTAGGCCGTAAGGAAAAAGACCGGTAGAAGGAGTCGATCACAATCGTCGTTTTATTGTGATGCCTTTTGCGCGTTTTATACCGCAGGCCGAAGCTAACTCTCGGCGTTGTTCGGTGGTCACGCGCTGACGACAGCTCGCACTATGTTCGGGGAACGATGATGACGATGATTGCCGCCGCCACTGCTGGAAAACAACGTTCGCCGCTTAATTGGTTATAAATTAATTAAACGTCCATTAATAATCCGGCTTCTTGTCAGTTACGGCAGTCGCTACCACTATTGGCCTCGCCATTACCAATTGTGTGACACTGCAGACCCCCTGCAAGAACTGCATGTGTGTTAACATCCAGACGACTGATAATTTAAATGTAATTCAACTAAATATCCTATATCCATGCTGTAAATATTTTGTGTACTAGACTGTCATTCCAGAGGTAGTGGGTTCAACTCCCGCCGTGTGAAAATGATCAGCAATACATACAAACAGAATTTGAAAATGTTAGTAACTTGACGTAAATTTGAAAGTTTTAACGTAACAAAAACTAAAACATTGAGGTACCGTTCACTTGACGAAACCAAACATTCATTGTTATTGTAAAGAATGTGAATGCTCAAATAAAAACTATTCGAAGGGTGAAAGACAACATAAATATTCGTTATATCGAATACTTAGCAAATTTCACTTTTGTTCGTAATATAGAACCATCAATGGAAAAAATTTGGCCGTACGTTAAATCGAAAATTCGTTAAATGAAAAGTTCGTTATACTGGACGTCCACTGTACTTAGCATTTGCAAAAGGAGCTGATCTTGTTTACATTTTGTTAGAGATGCAAATTTTTGGTACAGATAAAAATTCCGCGACACTTGCAATTTGAAGAATTTTCATTAATACGTGCAAGTAAACAATGCCGGGAATAAGCCAAAAATCCGAAAAAAGAATAAATTCGAACGCAGTTCAGATTGAAAATTTATATTTAAGTGTCCTTAGAACAAGTTTTGTAAAATTTTACGAAAATTAAATTAAATTCAAATACTTGCCATGAGTGAGATCACTATCAAGAAAATACAGAATACTACGCAATGTTACAATAGGGTTTTGCGATTGTAAATTTGGTAAATTGGTTCTTTCAGTTGCATGTATTTGTTTTTGTAAAGTTACAAAATTTACCATAAAAACCAAGAATACACGATACAAGACCAAACACCACCGATCGTGAATACGGCTATAAATAAAGTAAGTAATAGTAAATTTGTCGAATTTACAACAATTTACAAATGTTTGTCGGTTCCAGTGAGCAAAACAAACTAATGATATATGAGAAGGCGGCTTCTATGAGAGAATCGTCGATCTTACTATCACTTATTAGTTATTAGTGGTCAAATCTGTCTTGCAGGGTCACTTGCTGTATCTGCGCAATGCACAACACAGTTAACAGATGTTATTCAAAATAAACAACTCGCTGTTGTGCGTACACTACGATCATGCGAAATATAAATTTATAAAACGTAAGCCCTGTAAAGCCAATGTGCCGTTCCTGTCCGGTAAGTTTAAAACATAACAGACCTAATCAATAATTCTTAGAATCAATCTGAATTATAAGATGGCCTGGGGAAACAAAGAAGCAGTTAAAACTAGGACAAAATCAATAATAAAACATATTTTTTCTGGCAAAGTAAAATTAAAATATTTGTAATGCATATCGAATTTCACCAAAACAAGTGATTGGTGAAATGAGGAAAATAGTGATAAAGTGATAAAGTGATATGAGGAAAATATATATAAATTAATACTCTAACAAATTTAGTGCAAACCTTTTAAGTCTCTGTTTTTGAGCGGTGGAAAGAACACCTATTTTTCATAGTTATGCGGTTTTTATGCGCAATTGTTTTCGGGGGCATCTATGTAAATAGTAATTAAAGCAAGAATTATATTAAAACCGTGTTTGCTTCACAGCTCACGGTAACAGCACTTTTTCTGCCTTGAAATACGCATCAACTAATCAGTTTGAAACTTTGGGACTTGCACTTTATAAACACCAAAGCAGAACGTGCGCATAACATTGCCATGCGACAGTGTGTTGGAATTTTACTTTACTAGATAACATTGAATTGGCAACACTGTCTCTAGCCGCATTCGTCATTTTTCCGTTTGGGCCACAATTTTTTCCACATTGCTTTGATTGAAATTCAATCAAAATTTTCAATCAATCAATTCGATTGTACTCTAGCGGCAACTAATAAAACAGCAGCAACGATAAAAGGTCAAAAATGATGCGATCGATTAAGGGGAAGGCGGTGTGTGTACGTCTCTCGGTGACTGTGACTATGTTCTGTTTGACAATCGCAGCGGGTGGCGTCGCTGTGCTGGCGCAGCAACCGCAGTACCACGGCAGTGGAAATGGCTTAGCTGGTACAATCAATCGGGAAGCCAGTCGTCAAAGAACGCAGTTGATTGAATTGCAGGAAGACAATTGGCAGCTGATGCTGAAGGGCGAATGGATGGTGGAATTGTAAGGATGCATATTTTCGCAATACATTTGTCCACGAATAATAAATTGCTACTGTGATGTTTTGGCTAGACTTGCTTCCCAGCCAAAAAATTGCCGGGTGAATCTGCATTCGTTCACATTGCTTGAAAACATCGTTATTGTTTAAAATGAATGTTTGATCTAGTTTTGAGGTGTTAAAATTACTTTTGATCATTTTCAGTTTTGCACCATGGTGCCCGGCCTGTAAGAATCTGGCTGCCACATGGGAACGCTTCGCCACAGCCGCCGCCGACATTGATGTAAATGTGGCCAAAATCGATGTAACTACATCACCGTCGCTTAGCGGCCGCTTTTTTGTCACCGCACTGCCCACCATTTACCAGTACGTTCTTTTGATTTAGTTCGTTTCGAGTGCAACTCAGTATTTTTGGGCGTTTAATTAAACATTGTTCACGCTAATTTTTGAAATTTGTGAATACAGCGTAAAGAATGGGGAATTCCGGCAGTACCGTGGCTCCCGAGATGGTGATGCGCTGATGTTCTTCGTTAAACAAAAACAGTGGCAGAAGGTAGAACCAATTTCGGCCTGGAAGAAACCCGACACAATTCACATGTCTATCCTGTCTTATTTCTTCAAGCTGTCGCATACCCTTAAGGTACGTTGTAGGTCAATTTATATAAATATCTCTTAATATGAATCGAAATGAAATGTGCATAGCGATTTGACTAACCAGTAATTAAAACTCATAATGGTTTAATTAATTAATTAAAATTTCACCATGATTTAAACCATACTGAATAATAATAAAGCGATACGTTTTGTGAAAGCAATTTTCACAAAAAGTTGTTAACTTCATATTATAATTATACTGAGCCTGGTTTACTCGGCGTGAGACTGATGTGAGACGGCGAATAATTTGTATCGAAATTCTTAAGTTATGTACCCCAGTCGATTAAAACACTCCATTCCTTGCTGCAATCGCTGATCAGCAATTTGCACACGTTTTATATTTACAATTAGAGTACTTATTTAATTTTATCTAATTTGTTCGCATCAACAGGACTTCAATGTACGCCTGCAAGAGGAGTTTGGCATGCCCACTTGGGGCTCGTACGCGCTCTTCGCCTTTGGCACTATATTCGTAGGCGCCGCTCTGGGTCTGCTACTGATCTGTGTTGTCGATTTTTTGTATCCACCAAAGAAAGCCCTACGTCAAAGCTTCTCCGAGTCCAAGGAGAAGTCGGGCAATGCGGTCGAGGACTTGGCAAATGATGAAATCGAAGACGAAGAGCAGGAGAACGCGGATAACGATGACGATCAAGACAACGATGATGAAGAACTGGCCAATGGTGATGAAGTCCCTAATGACGAGGAAACCGCCGGCACTTCTGAAGGCGAAAAAAGTTCCACCAGCGAATCTGAAGAACCGGAAAGCGAAAAAGACATTAAAAAAAATGGCCAGTCTGGAGGTGATGCCCCTAAGGCCGATGTAAAAATGTCCAGCAATCCGGGTGAGGTGCGCAAACGTAAACCTAGAAAGGCCGACTAATTGGTAGAATGTGCGGTTTCTGCTTTTGGTTTCCGTTTTCATACCTCCTTCACGCCTCATTTTGAAAACACTGAGGTGTGACCACAGATGATTGATAAAGTAAACGACGCGAATGCAAAGAGCCATCAGTGCTGGCGATATCTAATATTTAAATAAAAAAATTATGTGTAGACTAATGCGCAGAAGAAATAGAATTCGTTGAAAACGCAAAGTTTATGATAATGGAAATCAGGCGCACCTGACTGTCCTTTCGAACAAAAGCCGCCTGATTCCAAAAATCGTCTGTATAAAATTTAATTCATTTAAACTTGAAATTGGAAATCATTGGTATGAAAACTGGACATCTGCCACTTGTTCTTTATACCGTTTTCGCACAAATGGCCTTTAAATCTAAATCGCTTATTGTTTCTTTCATTGTATGCGTTTTTTAAGTGTTGTGTGTTTAAATTGTGCGGCGCCAAAAATGTGCTTTATTTTTTTCTTTAACTAACGACAAAATACGCGGTAGCTGATCTTGAAGTAGATCTTTAAATATTACTCAAAAAGAAGTTGAAAAAAGCAGCCCCAAGCCTAATAATCACATTTTTTTATTTTGAATTATAATATGTAAAACCTTAATTTAATTAAAGAGAATATTCTAAAACTGTTCATTTCTATAAAGGACTAAACGAAAAACGCGACTGTTCATTATGTAATTTTAAAATGCGCATTTGTTTTCTGTACTGTACTTTTAATGATTCTCACAAGTTCTCAAAACTCACGCCATCATCACGTCACGCGCATTACTATGAATTCCAGTTATATTATTTACACATTGTTTGGCTTATTTCATCTGCTCGCACGTGAGCATTTTTCGATGTGTGCAAAGAATCCATACGCAAATTCGACAAACACTTTGTATTAACTTTAGTATTCTTGCAAATTTAAGCCTAATTAATTGCGTAACAAAGCAAAGGGATAAATGTTATGCTCCCGTTCGCCGGCGTCTTGCGAAGAACTGATGTTTTGCAGATAAGCGATAAAGCGGAGTACATACATAGTATATGCAACTCAACGATAATACTACATAAATTTACATATATAAGTTGTAACACATATTTATAAATTTTAAAATAAATTTTAATGTACGGCAGAAACGCATGAAATGGCCGAGTTTTTCTGCAGAGCGAAAAAAATGTATGGGTGCTGGGTTGGTTGGCTCGGGGCTAGAGACATTTTAGTGACAATTTGCCACACATTTTATTACATTTGCTTTGCGAATGCTGCACTTCTTTGCGCTAATGATTGATGTCTCTTCCGATTGATGCACAACAAGAAATACTCCGTTAAGCCATGACACGCAAATGCACCGCTTCTTGTTTCATTACTTAGTGTTGGTTGCGCTGGTCGTCCGACACTAAAAACGATGACCCCAAGATTGAAATAAGGAGACAACAATTAAATTTTGAAATCAATTTCGGACTTTATTTGTAGTACATTTTTCAGTTATTAATTACAATTGACCAACAAATTAAATAGAAAAATAAATCTTAACCATAATTCCCTTCGATTAAGAATAGTGCTCGATTGAAGAAATAGAGAATTTGAAAAAAAATTTAATAAATAAATAGGAAACAAGTCACGTTCTAAAGAATTTAAACGTTTTTATATATTTTTCATATGTTATGCGAGAAATTTGAACATTTTCTCTTAAAGACAAATAATTAAGCATATAACTATAAAGAAATCCCTGCAATTTCGTATATTAAAACTAAGTGAATGTGTGTGTGTGTGGGAGCCAAATGGTTTCATTTCTACGCCAAAGTTATACTATTGCGGTTGTGTTGATAATTACATGTATATATATTATATGTATGTAATATATGTAAATATACCCGAATATATGTTCGTATGTATTCATAAACGGATAACTTTGAAAGTTATAAAACAAAAATACTTTAAAACTATCACTAATTTAAAGAGAGTGAAAGAGAGAGGTCCCTTAACGAATTCGAAAATATGTAAGTGGAATCCAACCCGAAGCTCCATCAGGCAAATCGTAGTAGAAGCCTTCGTAGTTGTATTATTTTTCGATTGGACGAACGAAAGAGAGCTGAAGTAATATGGGGCAGGACACGCAAAATTTTCCCGCCTTTTAAATTGATATCCTGAAGCTAAGAGCTCGTGCTCTACTTTCGTTCAGTGCGATCTATTTATATTTTCCCGCAACTCGCTCTCATCCCCCCTCTCCCTTTCACTTCTGGTCTGCGCTGCTTGCTTAAATGGTACAAAATGTGATTTTATTCTTGTATTGTAGTTGTTTCATTGAGATTTTAACGGCACTTGAGTGAATTAACTGTTTCATCGTATTTTATGAACAAACATCAATCGATTTGAGAAAAAACGCTATATGTATCTAACAGTACAGTAAAAAATTCCCTGGCTATTGCATATTCGGTCTATTGTAGGAGTGTGTTTATGAGGCTGTTGGTGCTGGGGAGGAAATAGGGTTGGGGTGGGTCTTTGTGTAAATAAAAACTCTATTTATTAAATATATAGATAAAAATTGTACTATTGCAGTGTGTGGAGGATAATGGGGAAATCGGTTGTGTGTAAGCAACGAAATCTGAGGTTCGTTAGGATGTGTGGATGTGGATGTGTGTGTGTGTGTGTGCTTTAAAATACTTTAAGTAATTGTTCGATTTTTGTGCAATGTTTTCAATTTGAGTGATGGGAGAGCGCAGTTAATTCGTAACAAGAAAACGACAGTAGTTGCGCAAGTGTGCAGCTAAAATGGACCAAGTGCATGTTTTTAAATTTAAAGATCAATACACTTCATAAAAACGTTGAGAATAATTCTCCGGTGCCAAACTTACAAAAGTCCCACTTTAAATTAGACAGCTACGATTTTGAAGCAGGTTTTGCTTGGGATAATATAAAATGTATCTTAAAACTATCACAAGCAATCCATTCGGGCTTGGAATGCAGTTTTCACTTTGGACTTGATGCATTTTAGCCGTAATACACTTGGCTCCGTTAAAAAACATTTTCGTAATTACTTTAAATATTTAAAAAGCAATTAAAAACCTAAAGCTTCAATTATTGTGAAAGAAAAAAGACAAATCAAAAGAGAGGGGCTCATTGCACCGCCATTGGAATAGCTACAAGTGAAACGGAATTTGTCTTCGGCTCGACCTCACTGTATTAGGGTCTCCGTGTTAAAAGGTCGAAAGACGACTTTTGAGCACCGAAACATTGGCGGGCCAAGTTAACCCGCGCTCTCAAACAACATAACCTATAAATCTGTCGTTTGAATAACTCTTAAGTGTGTGTGTGTAACGAAGCTTAAGATCTAGGTAAAAGCAACAAAGAATTAATATCGTGTAAGATTGATGAGGTAATGTGGTGGAAATTTTGAAAATGAATTTGGTAAACCGGTCTATTGCATAAAATTGCAGGATTGTCTGTTGACGCTGACGAGTACCACTTGGAGTGACTGTCGCGCGCCGACCAATGGCCGCGTTACTAATGAAAAGTTAGTACAAAATGCGTAGCGACAGGCGCGATGCAACAGCCGTGCTATGCCACAAAATCCAGCGGCCGATTAAAGCCGCCCTTACGGTTCATGTACTGGCGGTACTTGCGCTTCAAGATTACGTGCACTTCTCCGACATCGTTGCCGTCAACTTTCTTGTTCTTGGTCGTGTCGAACGTGCAGAAACCCATTGTCTTCAACATTTCGATTTCTTCCGGTGACTTGCCTTCCAGATCCGCTTCGCTAATTTTTGGACGTTCGGCAGCAGCACCGCGTCGCGACGAGCTTGACGCTGAGGTAGAGGCATGTCCACGGGAACGTGATCTATTAGGGGTTATCAAAATTAACACTAAATAACGCTGACGAGTGAACGAATGTAAATATTTAAGAGAAGAGTAGAAGGCAGAGAATTAAAGAATTAAGTGCTGGCTGATGAATAGTTTGTCTACTGGTAGCAAATACCTTAATCCGCTTTACTAACATTATATTTATTTCGCGCTTCTATACAAAAACGATAAAGTTACAGTTCATACAAAATGTGTGAAAATAGGTTTTAACGGAGGGCGGCTTGCCTCCCCAATGCTTGCGTTCCACTGCGCCCCCTTAAGACATATCTTCAATGAGCGCCGCGCGCAGTTTTGTCGTCACTGTCGCTGGCTGAGCTTGATTGAGCTTGAAAACGCTCTCAATGACCGAGATTTCTGTGGCAGTGGTACTCATGCCTACAAATGAGATCCAGTCGTTGACCACCATACCGGCGGCGAGCACATCACTACCGCGATTTACCGTGCCTGCCACCAGCGGCACCTGTAGTAACGACGAAAGCTCGTCTTGGTCCTGTATACTGGTCTTCGGGTGCACCATACCGCCCTGATTGCTGAGCACTGCATACGACCCGACGAGTGCATTGTCGGCGATAGTCTGTCTGAAGACCTCCACCTTCAGCACGTCGCCAATGATTTCCTCTGTCTCCTTGTCCAAGTCGGGATGCACCAGTGCCACATAATCGTTGCAGGCAATAACATTCCCCAACGCCGACAGACGCTCTTCTATGCGCTGTATCTTCACCGAATCCGGCAGACTGTTGCGCAGATGCTGCAGCTCTACATCGGTGGTGGAGTGCGGTACCAGAAGCCCGTTGCGATTGCCGACCATGAGGCGCCCGATTATTCGGCAGCCACCCACACTGGCGTGTATCACAGGAATAGTTTCGGCCAATTCTGACTCGTAGACGCTGTAAAAGGTCTCGGAACCGCCAATGGCCACTAAGCAGTAGGAATTCGTCAGCTTACTGAAGACTCCAATATCATCGTTGTTCTCAAATTGTACACGCAGTGCCATTGTGTGGTTATTCTTTACTTTTTCACTCGCTTCCTTCACCGATTGTTTACTGTTGCTACTTTGTGAGTTTTAGCACGTGAATTACAAACGAGAAACTATTTATTGACTTCTATTAACCCCTGTGACGAAATTCGGTATTCTCACACTCATTCGATTTTCGTATTTCACTTCACGTGGTAATGCCACAATACGCGCCCAACTGTCAAATCGCCGCGTTCCGCATAAATTGTGGGCAAATGTAAATACAGAGTTGCATTTGGGCAAATATTCGTAAAACTGCAGCAACGGCCAAATTTAACAAAAACTTCCCAGCCAAAAACCCCAAAACTCCAACATTTCAATTACTTTCAAACTCCGCCTACTACTTCCCCTCGTACTAAATAGGTAGAATTTTTTAATTATACTTATGGCTTTTGCGCGATTTTTCTTGGTATAATACACTACACTTTCTATTCACCTCGAACGGCGGCGGCTCGCTCGATCTCTATCACGGCTGCGGCTTCTATCACGTTCGCCCCTTTCATGGGAGCGACGGCGCAGAGCGCGACTGCTCCCAGCACCAGTTTCCCTTTCCCGCTCGCGCTGCCTTTCACGTTCTCTTGAGCGACGCTCTCGTCGCTTTTTCCGCTCCGACCGTTCCTTTTCACGTCGCCGGTGTGAGGGTGAAGGACTTCGTCCCATCTTCTAGGTGCGCGCCTAGCCTGCTAGCTGCCGGAACGTACGGGCTCAGCAACGGTTGGTTTGTGCGACTCTTTCGTTGTTGCTGTCGCCGATAGCACCGCGTTGCTGCGAAAACGTTTACGCTTTTGTTTGACGTTTGGGGCGAAATAAATGCCTGCAGACCGGTCAGAGAAAACAACTGGTTTAACAACTTTGCACTCTAGTTCCGACTTTTCTGTAAGACAACGCACTTACCGTATTTTAATGCTGTGTCCCGCTTACAAATTTGACACCGGCATTAAAAGATTCCTAACTTAAAAACTAAAATAAAAATTCACGCACAAATCGCGCCGAGTTCTCGTTCAGTGCTGCCAAACTATATTTTTGTGAATACAGATGTGTAGAATGTGAAGTGGCTATATCGATAATAATACCCAAACTTGCATTACTGATATTATTACTGAGTAGTACCAAATTTGTAATTTTCATATAAATGTTGACATCTGAATATGTGTTTTTTAAAACTCCATCAATAATTATCCAATTTTAATGCGCGAAGTTTGCCTATATCTGTGGCCATATATATGGAAGAGTACCTTAAGTCGACATACATAAGTGCGTTGGGAGCTTTATAGAAAATTTGTTTTTTTTTTTTAATGTAGATAGCACTAGTGCTTAATGGCAAGGGACTTGGAAGAGCCCTTATAACGCCAGGTTGTCTTTCAAGTGTGATGTATTATTTGCTTTATAGAAATCAATAAATGAATTTCATCCGTTTTGAGAAATGCTGTTTTTTTTTAAACAATGTTATGTGGGTTTACTTTTAGCTTAAGCCTTTTGGAACAATATGGTTTTCAAACTTCAATATTCGATTCCGAGCTACTCTTCCATATAGCCACTGATATATACACATGTTGACATCTGAAAACATATTTTTTAGAATTCCATAAATAGTTGTCCAATTTTTCCCCATCAACAGGTCCGATGCCCGAAAATGTAGAATTAGGTTTCAAGTTTCCTTAACCGAATTCCGTAATACACATTTCTTAATTTCGTCAACACTGGTTAAAAATTAGTTTCAAATTCCTTAGATATATTCGAAATCTAACGAATTGTGAAGTATCGTCTCGTACATCACAGCACAACAGTGGTTATGACGACGTCCAAAAAATTAACGTAAAATTTCCATTTCTGGCTATTATAATAACTCATCGAATGGCACAAATGTACCTTTGTGTTTATCCTAAAACCTAATCTGCAAGTGCAATGCAAATATTATTTGCATGGATTGAAGGACGGCATATGATGCATTTGTACTTGTATTTATTAGTCTGGCATCGCTGAGAACTGTCAACAATTCAGCAGCTAGGAAATTGTTGGCAAATCGAAAGGGATTTTTTGCTAGTTGAATAGAAGCAAAAACGGAATCGAACGAAAACGTCGCGGGTCGAGCAGTTGCGGACGCTCTTGAAATAAACGGCGTTGTTGTTGGTGTAAGGCATATCCGAGTAGGCGAATATATTTTGCAAAAATTAAGTTTGTGTAAACTTTCGGCATGGAGTAACTGTGAAGAGCAGAATAATATTACACGGGTAATTTAGAGCAACATACAATTTGAACAGTCAAACTAAGTTGAGAAAGTTGGTAAACAATTCGAGTTAAAGATATGTATTGGTTTGTCCCGTGCTCTTTCGAAAAAATTGTGAACTGTTTGCCGGCAAACGCCCACTTCACATTGTTGTAGTTGAAGTATGACATAATCGCCCACAAAACCATCGAATCGGAACGAGAATTACCGTGTTTGCGCTGGAGAGAAATATCCTTATTGCTTTGGTGTCATTCGCGTTGTGTCAGGATTAATTTTACACATTGTTTTGAAGGTTCTGTTTTGCGTTCATTCGGCTCTAAATAATCGAATTGATTTAAGGTGCGGTGATACCAGAAAACGCACTGACGGTGTTGTTCCCCGCTCAATTGACTGCGAAATGCAATATCATTTAATTAACTGAATTAACTTTTATTGCTGTCTTAGATTTAAAAAACTATAAAATACATAAAATCGTTTGCACTTTTCCCAACTTTAAACAATACGGGCCCAACAATTGGGCGTGCCATGTGTCAGCGTTAAATGAGGAATTTTACCCTCCCTTTCTACAAATACTTGAAAATTTCCTGTTAAAAGTGAAATTTCCCTCAAATTAAAAAACCAGTATCTTAATGATATTGTCGGGTCAGGTCGTTTGATGGCCAGTGTTGCCGTATGTTGAAGTACAAGCGAGAAAAGCTCTAAACTGTTGGTCATAAAATCCCTCTTACTGCACTTTACACTTGAAATTGTAACTCAGTATCACGATATATTAACAAAATGTTAAAAAGAATATGTTTTCACACGAAAATGCGACTGGCTTGGTAAACGCTCTGATGATGAATGAATGATTGTGAAGCAAGATATGCCTAAGTTAAAGTTAGATGTTTTCATATCATTTCTCCTGTATTTCAATATTGCAGTTAGAGCCATTTTGTTCTCTTGTGTCTCCACACAAAAAGTATTTTTGTCAAACTAACCAAAGGGTTAGTGATTTTGCAACCAAAAGGAAATTTCGAAATAACTGAAATGGAAATGAGACCTTGGGCGTTAAAGTTCGAATTTCAGTATTTACTCTGTGCTTGTAGTAGCAATACCAGTAGTTCCTCACTTTTTTTCGTTTAGTTACTAGTTCATGACTGCAGATTTCTTCTCTAATAGTTCTTTCTGTTGACCGGACCCATGATAATTTTGGATCACGGACTGGACCCAAGTCAAAGTTAAAAAAAAATTACTGGAAGTGGGCTAGAAACGTTTTCCGATGTTCCAATCAGAGATGGTAAGGATTCTGCCAGAGTAGGCAATGTTGTCATCTCAAAGTGATTTCTAATTGAATTTACGAAAGTGACAACACTGGTATTCGTGTATGCCGCTGTCGGCGTCAAGTTCGAGTCGCTGAATTGAGAAGTCGCAGTCGTTTCTCGTTCGTTTTGTTCGTGTGAATGCGTGTCGGTTTGCAAGCGCAAAATCTCAATTGGATTTGAATTAAATTGGAAAAGAATTATTAAAAAAAAACCCAACCGATTGAGCAAAGAAAATAATCTTTTTTGGGGGTTTTTGCAGTGCGAAATTGTGGCATAAAAATTTTCAACGGCAGAAGGAAAGGGTAAACGAAAAAAGTGAATTTCCAGCGAACTACGACAACGACAGCAGCTAAAACGACAGGAAAGTGAAAACTCAAAATTAGTTTTTCGAGCAGTAAAAAGGAAAGGATACTCCTTTCATTGAGAAAAATATTTCAAAAGAAAAACCAAAAAGGTAAAATTGTGTGCTCCGTCGGGTAGGGAATAAAGGATAGACGACACCGCTGCGTTAACTGAAAAAACAACTTAAGTAGCGCATCAACATCAGCAGTGCGTCAAAAAGAGGAGTGTGACGAACACAGACGGTAAGTCAACTTTTTTTTGACAACGGTAAGGTAAAAAAGAACAACAATTTTTGGTAAAAATAATTATAAATTGGAGCTACGGCGTAGGGAGTTGGCTGGCGCTATTGCTTTTGAATACCGGATCCGGCAGGGAGAAGTGTGGATGGAATAAAGGGAAATTTATTGGCCCAGGGAAGAGTGTTTGAACGCTGTCGGGCTGAAGGTGTGTGCGCGCGTAGCTGAGGGGCAGACTGGCTACTTGGTAGTTTTTCAATAATTTAGCCACCAACCGTTCTAGTAGTAATTCCGCAATGCATTAGCATAAGTTTGCATTTTCAAACACGGCAGCAGAAAGTGTTCAGTGTAAAACAAAAATTCATAAAAAAAATGACGTCATTTTCCGAATTCGCTCTCTTCCTCATCCGACCCGTTCCCCAGTAATGCCCCGCCACGTTCGTGCCGCTGACAGCCACTTCCATTCGGTGCGTCGACGCTGTTTTGGTTGGCGGGCGTACATTTGCCTTTTCCTCTCTTTCGTTGACTAAGAGAGCGATGGGTAGCATCGTCATTTTGTGATTTCGTTTTTTTTAATTTATCATTCGCCTCTTTTCATTGTCCCTATTAGCGTGGTTATTCGTTTTGGTAAATTAAAATTATTAGGTTCCGTTGTTTATATTGTGGATTTTTAACATTTCTGCAATTTAGTAAACATTTTTCGTCACTGTTTCGTGTTTACCTTTCTGCTGATTGCATTTTCAATCCAAAGTGGTTGCCATATCTGTGTTGAATTTTGCTTTGGACCTTTTAAGACCGGACTATCAGGATGCCGGATCCAAGTTTGGCGGACAGGTTAGTTGGGATACCATGGCAAATTAATTTTAACATTGAAAAGAAGCAAGCGAACACACATCAGCAACTTCGAAAATACCTGATTATTGCCAAGGTGTATTAATAAGGTGATAGCACTACGGCAACAACGAAAACCTCATGTATTTTGTTAGTGCTTTTGGGCATGCTCATTGTGAAAATCAAATCAGAACCCACAGCAAGTGGGCGGCCATTTTGACAATTAGCATGCCCATTCGCGAATAATCAAAAGAGAATCAAAAGAAAAAAGTTTAATCAGCTGTGGTGCTACCACTACCTTATAAATGTGCCTTGATTCTTGCCATACATGCGTCTTCTCTTGTTGCGTACGTGAAAAGAGAAAGAGTGCGTGATGCAAAATCGCGTATTCTGCTCAATTGTTTCATGCAATTAATTTGAGTTTTATGACTAAACTTTAAGTTCCCTGCCGCCATGAGATGACACATGTCAACAAAAAAATTCTTAAAAGAATCAAATATGATCCGTGGAATTGGGCAACTTGGCAAAGTGCAAAGATCGTAAAGTGGTATTAGTTGCTAGTTCGTTTTTGGCATTAATGGTGATAAAAGTGCTGTGGCAATCACCCCACCCCACTGTGCCAGAGAGCTGTTTTTGTCGATTTTCAAGTTTGCGAACTAGTCGCAACATTTGTAGGTCAACTGCTGACTGGCACGCCCTCAAACAGATCATATGAAATGGTCCGCCAACATCGACTTGTTTTCGTTTTATTGAGTTGAGCATGTTCCAATTCCGCGTTAGTAGGGGGCTAGACGCATTTAGGCTGTTTTGGTTTCTCTTTATAGGGAACCTGACATGGCTTCCCCAAATGCTCAGCCAAGTTGAAATTTTTTCTATGAGAAATATTAATACTAAAACTTTCAACATGGATACTACCGCAAGCCAGCACGATGGATGGGCGACGTTATCTTATCGCAGAAGCGACAAAAACGTCAAACATTGCTATCGCCTTCGCGCCATCTCGCAGGTTAACAGCAGTTGTCGACATGTCTCGCTGGTCTGATACGTTACTTTGAAATGAATGTGCATGCTTTATATGGCCAAGTGGCAGCAGAAAAGAAATTGCGTTCATTCCTCAACAATCAGCCTCACAAAATCGCACTACTGGTAATGATGCGTTGAAAACGGATTGTGGGCTTACAGCGGCCGCTACTTCAAATATGGCAGCTTTGCAAGAGCAGCACATGGATGTCATAAAAAAACAATTGATCCTTCATTGCAGGAAAGTTGTAGCCGTCTATTTAACCTTGCTGATAGCGGTATCAACCAGTAGTGACCACACATCGAAGCGTTGACGGCCACAGGCATTCCTGCACGCTGAATTTTTACATTTGTTTCACTTCTATTTTGTATTATTCTTCCCCCTCAAATACTTCCTTCTGTCTTGAGTTGTTATTGTTTATATAATCGGTATGCGTTGGCTTTCATGGTAGTTGAAGCAGCAGCAATCGCGAATGATTTTGCTTTATTTTCATGTATATTGTGGGAATCAAAATTTCGATTTAAATTTCTCCATCCACCCCACCCAAGAATTACGTAATTAATTTTTATCGCATTCAGTGCACGTTCCTACAGTCGGTTCGATTTGTTCATTCATTCGCTGAATGTCGTTGTCATTCACGTTTGTCTGGCCCATCTCCCACTCTCTCATATTTGCCACATTATTCTTATCGCACTATTCGTTGCACATTACATTTGGTTGGTTTTTATACTACTTCTGTCTGACTGACCACATCATGACGTCACGATTTTATATAAATTAAATACAATTGCTTGCTACAGTTAGTCTCCCCGCATGTTTCTATGCCTATATTTGTTTGTACTTTCACCAGCTGCGAAAAAATTATAATTATAATAACTACTTCCTTTACATATGTATGTATGTATGTATGTATGTACATGTATTTCTACAACTTTATTTTTATTAAATATACATATGTAAATTAAAGCAAGTATTAAAAATTGGCTCCACGCGATGTTGGTGCACGAGGTATGCTCAAGACTAAAGGTGGCTTTCAAAATTTGACGGGCACTTACGTACATTCGATTTTCGATTTTTTGTTATGTTGTTACACATGTCCCCAACATATGTTGAAATTGTCACCCATTTTTAGTTTGTTTTTGACAGATAGGTTGCATTGTGATTTTGCGATTTCACTTTAGTAATAATCTTTTCCGTTCAAGTATAAAGTGCGTTCGGCTGTTTTTTTTCGGTTACATTACGGTTTTTTTATGCTTCTGTAGAGAACACACAAGGGGTATTCTCGATGTCTTGCATAACCCTGACATCGTGCACGAAATGCATAATTGACATGGCCATGCATTTCGAGCAACGGCACAACAACAAAATACAAAATGCAAAAACCCTTGTTTTGTGTGTGACATCGCGATTGTGCGACAGCCATTTAATGTTCTTCGTGTGCGCAAGCGTATTTTCTTCATATTTGGTTTTATTTCAACCTTTTTATATAATTTGCATATATGTCTTGCTTGCAGGTAGAAATGGATCAACCGAAAACCAAATTAAAAAGAAATGGAGAAAGTTTGTGGCTGTTTGCGGCATTTTTGCAATATTTGCAATGTGTGCTTTTTTGTGCGTTCTCGATGTGTAGCATTTTCCAGTCTTGCACGGTTGCATTTTTACGAATTCTTCCTCCGTGCAAGACATCGAGAATACCCCTACAGTGTTGGTTACGTTGCGTTGATTGATGTGCATTGACATTAGTTTCATTCATAAGAATTAATTTGAATGAACACCTCATTAATGATCCCATAAGTTCCTTTTACCACGTCCGTTTTAACGTTGAAGTTACCATGTAAAGTGGGTATTTCAATGTTGCTGATTGGCCAATTTCCTTAATAGGGTTATTCTCCTATTAGGAGACATTGTAATAATATTAGGTCAAGCGATATGATGGACCAGATACTGATACTGGAAAAGGATCAGCTCCGAAGTTTTGTGCATACGAGGCTACGTACATTCGATTTTTTAAATTTTTTGTTTTTTATAATCTTGAAAGCAAACTAAGTGTACCTCGCAGTTGCTCCGAACGAAGACAGTTCAAGTAATTTTCTGACGTGTAGGTGTAGACCAAGGGAGTGCAGGAACAACCGGCCTGGCCAGCTATTCCACCACGAAATCACCCGCTAACACGCTGCCGTCGACCGAAGACAAACTGAGCGTACTTGTCAGTACGTGAACAGTGAAGTTGTAAAATGTAACAGAGAACGGTTAGATAGGAAACCAGATAGGCAGTCGGATGAACGGATAAATGAACTTAATTCAGTACAGAAGGCGGAAGGAACGTCAACCACAATACCAACAACAAAAAGTAATCCAAGTCAAAATTGTTTCCTGTTTTTGGACTGTTATGCTGAAGGCTCCAGATTTGTGTAAGGACTTCTGTCGATCTTCAATATGCCGGACGCTTGTCTACGATTTATGTTTGTATTTTTCTGTATTTATTATTTTCCTCAAGTCCTTCTTTCAGCTATACACGATACAGCACAGAACCTGACCTTTTTTATTGCTGTTGACGGTTAATATGATGCTGCATTATTAATTTTTTTAGCTTCCACTTTGTTTTGTATATCTTTGCTGTTTTTTGTTTTGCTCCAAACGCGGCTTTAGGTAGGGCTCCGCTGTGCACTTTGCCATTTCGAAAGGTCTATTCGTCTTCTTGTCTGTTTTCTTCCAACACTCTTTGAATTTTTCTTGGATTAGAATGATAATTTGTTTGGGTTTTTTAAATATGTGCGTAGCGCTGTAGATTTTTGTTACAAGCCCGGCTTAGACTTTAGCTCTTGTGTTGCAGCTGCTTATTACAATAGTTTAAAGCCAGCCTCTACTGTTGAATGTAGCGCGAGCGTCAAAAAACTCAGACTATATTGCCATATACAGTATTTTGTATACAGTAGTTTGTATTTGTTAATTTTGTTTCTGGTTTCATCAAGCATTTGGATGCATGCTTGCAAAATTTATTCGTTTTGGCAGTCGTCAAATAGCATCAATCCCATGCTTTGCTAGCAAAAATGTTTCCACTAAAATCTTGCAAGTTCTCGCAAAATGAACTGTCACGTCATGCTATCATCGCTGCAAGACAAACGCTATCAAGTCAAAATTTGTACAAACTATCCGTACACAGACTTATGTGTTGACACGGCATGCTTAGGTAGTGTGAAATGGTCTTACTAGCTCCTCCAAATAAATCTATCGTCTATACTTTTCCAAAAGGCTATAATTTTTTCGCTTAGAAATTACCATAATTCTCATTTTATAGTTTCCTACGATTTAAGTAGGTAGGTTCTGTGGCCGTGCCCGAAGGAGGCACACTTAGGCATATAAGGTTCTTTGTGATTCTAGTTGAGCGTGAGAGTGGACTTAGATTCCCGTTCTAGTTTGAGCTGTTGATGAAGCTGAGTAGATCGAATACCGTGGTTTTCGCTAGGTCTAGCAGAGTGAAGTAATCCTCCATATGGCGCTTCAGTTTAGCAGCAAGCACGGTTGCCGTTTTTGGTTTTGGATTGGGCCTTTATGCCGCTTTTGTTTCATTTGGGCTTTTTTTGTAAAACAGCGTCTAGCCAAAAAAAAAACCTCATCTAACTTTTTGAATGTCCCCGCAAAAATCCCAAAGAGTTACCATATCAAAGTTATGTTTCGTTTTTATATTTGTATAATAATTTGTACAGACCCAACAAATTTTCCTTTTCCTTTTGGCACATACAATTTTAGTTGAACCGTGGTAGTAAGCGCTGCGCAGGTACATAGGGGATGCTGGACGCATTAAATCTCTTCCGTCTCTGCAGCATCTGCAAAAATCATTCGAGATAGACCCAGTATTTCTGCATGAATGCCAAAAGACAGTATCATGTGAGGACTACGATAACGGTGTCTATCTGGTTTCTTTTGAGAGAAATCAGCAGCTTAGAGCGATTTTTACCATAACTAAATTAACCATAACTTTATCAAATAGATTTTAAGACTTGATTTTAAAAAGAACGTGTTAGATAAAATTAATCCATTTCATTTCTGTGCACTTCCTCCTGCCAGTTTGGTTGGTTGACACCACGCAAGTCGTGTTAAACCAATTCAACTTCATTTAATGTGAAAGTTTTTAGCAGTCAGCTGCAGCACTTCAAGCAAGCGGCTTCGTTTTTTTAGCTGGAGTATGCCCGACTGCGGTCGTTGTGCCATTTTCTTGATTTGTATGATGATTGTTGTGGTGAAAAGCGGTGCGGCATGAGGAGGTCGTGGAGATGTTTGTATAAAATCTACACTGTATTAAAACAAATTAGTTTATGAAATCACAGGAATGCTATCAGAAAAGATTTCTTCTGTACCCAATCTGAGTTGGACTTAGTTGCATGGAATAAAGCACTGGCGCTAGTCAGCTGACACATTCGTAGTTTCAGTAAAAAAATGAAAATAAAAGTGTTTGTTTATTTTTTATGCTTGATAGCAACAATAACAACCTAAAAGAGGAATTGCTGCATTAGTTTGACGAAATAATTGCCCATTTCACAAAGGTTTTTTTTATATAAAAAAGCTTTCAACTAATTCAGGTGTTATGTGCATTTTTCGAATTCTAAGTAACGCAGCGCATTGTAACTAGGTATCTTACAAACTTTTTAATCTATATTTTGAGACCTTGTTACTTAGAAAGTACCAGGAAACGTTAGTGAGAAAGTAATATATTACCGTTGACACAATAAATTAAAAAAAAACCTGCAATTAAAGTTATAACAATCTTTTCAAAATAAGTACGTGTTGGTACCATACCAAAAAAGATGACTCCGGTGCAGTGGCGCACATGGGGAGTTGGTTTTGCGCTCAAAAGTTGTACGCAATTTTTATAATACAATTTGAAATTTTTTTGGAACCAATGTTTTCTGCTATTTAATACCTAATTTGTTGTTTTACTTTTCTCTTTTCAGACTTGGGACACTTCTCTCGGACACTTGTGTAGCTTTGTAGTACTTAGACTTAACTCATAAATATTAACGGTGAGTTGTAGTTCGTCACCCACTTGAAATAACAAATTAGTTATTCTCTTGACGTCACTCATGCTTTTCTCAGGTTGTTTGCAAATGTGCAAAATTAGTGACCAAACTTACAATTACCGGTTTTTTTTTCTTTTTGCAAAATGCGTGCCATCTTTGAATGCAAATATTTGCGCACAACGCCATACCCACACACAAAAGTAAATTGTGCAATAATTGACGTCACCCGATCATTGTGCTGCACTGTTGCTGCCACCATCATCATCTTCCACTTGCTTTCCGGTCACTTAAACCTCATTGGGGCTCACGTGTAGGGCTTCGGCCTTGGAATTGGCCGTAGTAGCGAACCACACCCGATTGAACAAAACAGCGAAAAAAACAAAACACGGGAACGTTATGACATCAACTTGCACCACTTCTATCTTGGCTGGCCTTTTGCACGCGGTCAGTGTTCAAGTTTTAATCGTGCTGGCAGAATCATATCATCCGAAGGAGAAGTAGGAAAAACAGTACAGTCGCATTCTTGCTTCGGATGTGCCAATTCAGCGCAATTCAATTGGATATGTGTTCGCTTGTTTGCTCCATTTTCTTCCTAATCCAATAAGCGTCTGCTACTTTGTACTACTTAAGTTTCTGAATACTGATTTTTACTGCTGCTGGCCGAGCTTCGACTGTTTTTCATTTATCGGTTTTTCTTATTCGGGTAGTGTTTACTTTTGAATTCCTGTTAACAATACTTCACTCACATGTACGTTTTGGAGGTGATAATGTTCGTTCATTGTAGGTGTGATGTGAAATGATGTCATATTGATTAGCGACAAACGCAACAAAAAGGAATTAAAAATGTTGGAAATGAGGTAGTTTAATATAGTAACGATGAACTTGTTGTGCCGATCGTTAACATACCACATGCGACCATCTTTCATTAGGTTTGTGCTACGCCCAACCCTTGAACTACAACTGCAAGCAACACAATGTGCTGCGTTTGACTCAATAAAGAGAACTCCACAGGAAAACATTCGGACATCTTTTGAATTCTCGTTGCCGTCATCACCTTAATTTAATTAAGCTTACGACCCCGACGCATGTTTTACGCCTCCTCTCCCCTGTTTGTCCTAAAATATTGTACGTAGAGATATGGAAACATTGCTGTGCTTGTTGTTTAGTCGAATGATATCATGCCTCAATGTTATGCTTTTGAGAGACTGAAGCGCTCCAACAATGCCAGTGCGGTCGACTGAATTTCGACCGAGATCCCAACAACTCGGTACTGTGGCTTTGATCTAACTGAAAGCAGCGTTTTCCCTGGTACAATCTAACATTTAGGATAACGTGTAAACATGGGCTCATGCAAAATGTTTTTTCAGTTTCAGTTTGAGCTGTGTGATTTCAAAGATGAGGCCCAAAATTCCAGTTGGCATACTATAGTGTGCCAAAATACTCCTCTTCGAACGCCTCGGCAAAGCAAGTGAACTTGTCATGATTTGTCGTTGGGAATTGCAATATTGTTGCGGTAATATTTCCATTTTATTGCTGGTCGTGCCTTATTCACAGAAAAATATACCACTCAGCCTATGCATTCTTGAAAATGCTTATCTTGTTGCCGGTTGTCGCTCTAACAACAGAAAGATGTGTGTTCTCACCCAAAACATGTCGGCCAAATAAGTAAGTAATGTATAGTACGTTATCATTGTGTATCCAAATCGTTCGCTGTTGGCCTGTCGCTTGGTTCGTCCCGTTGTGTGTGTTGTTTTCGTCGTTATATTCTACCAGCAGTTAATTAAACACTTATTGAATCCCTTCTGGATTTGCGCATACACGCTTGAGTACTATTCGAGTTACTGTAACTGCAACAAAATGTACTCAGGAGCTACGCAACCATGAATGCAGCCAGTGCACAGTGGAAAATCGAGTCCTGTTTTGGATTAAAAAACCAATAAAGTTTTAAACTGAAGGTAGATTATTGAAATTAATGGTTTTATCAGGGTTTATTTTAAAACTATTAAAATAAAACAACAAAAAGTAAACAGTTGAAAATTTGAAACATTTAATAATATGGATTGTAAGACAATTTTACTTTCCGGCACCATTGCATTTGTGATATGAAATTCATCCCTGAAATGATAACGTAACGCTGCTTATTCTACAAGGTGCGTCCCAAAGTAAACAGGACTTTTGCAATAGGGACGTTTCTGGTGGCGCCATCTATGTGTGAGGACATGCGTTGGAAAGGTACATCTTTCATTCACATACTGTCTAAATTTCATGACAGTAGACGCCGAAATATCCCGCTCAATGTGACAGTATGTTTTTAACTTTGGTACGAGAATGTCGATCGAACAAAGAGCTAATATTAAGTTCTGTTTTAAACTTGGTAAAACTTTTACCGAAACGTCTAAATTGTTAAAGCAAGTTTATGGTGATGATTGTTTATCCCGTGGCCGTGTTAATGAGTGGTTGAATCGATTCAAGAATAGTCGTGAAGACTTGAATGACGACGAACACGTCGGCCAGTCGAAATTTGTGATTACTGACGATGCCATCAAAACTGTGCGTGATTTTATCAAAATGCAGCCAAAATCATCATTGGAATTGATGGAAATGGAATTGAACATCTCCAAAACATCAATTGATCGCATTTTAACCGAACATTTGGGTCTCCGTAAAGTGTGTTCTCGCTTCATTCCGCACACTTTAACCGACGACCAAAAAGCGCAGAGAATTGAGCACGCAAAAGACATCGTTCGGGAAGCCAGACGTGATCCAAATTTCTTGTTCAACATCGTAACCGGTGACGAAACGTGGTGCTTTCAATATGATCCCGAAACAAAGCGTCAAAGTGCCGAATGGAAGCACCCAGATGAGCCAAATCCGAAAAAAACCCGCCGTGAGAAGTCAAAAATCAAAACTCATCTCATTTGTTTCTACGATTCAAAGGGAATAATTCATCGAGAGTTTGTTCCACCGGGAAAAACAATTAACGCTTTGTTTTATGTTGAAGTTTTGAAGCGTTTGGTGCATCGCATTCGTCGTATTCGGCCAGAATATCGCGAGGAAGGAAGTTGGCGTTTATTGCATGATAATGCACCGGCTCACAGAGCCCTAGTTACGACCGATTATTTGACCAAAAATCGCATTTTTACCATCAATCATTCACCGTATTCGCCTGATATGGCTCCCTGTGACTTCTACTTATTCGGTCAGTTGCATTTGCCGATGAAAGGAAACCGTTATAAGGACGTTGAGGACATCCAAAAGGCTTGTACCAACATTCTGAAGGCGATGCCGGCCGATGACCTAAAACACTCATTCCAAATGCTTTTGGACCGTGCAAAACGTTGTATCGAAGCAGAAGGAGAGTATTTTGAATAAATAAAAAGAATTATACAAAAATAATCATCCGTTTTCTTTATTTTATAAAAGTCCTGTTTACTTTGGGTTGCACCTTGTATAAACTATTGGAAAAGTTACTTCCTGGGCTTCAATTTTGCGAAAAGAAAGGAAGCCAATAATTTAATCGTGTGAGTTATCCTCAGCAGTACATTCACTAAAGAAGAAGATACTCAGTGAAAGGAAACGATGGGGCGCAATTCGGGTCAGCCGAATATATTCATTTTCTTCTTCGGGAAATCGAATAATGTTAATTAATATATATTATAATTTGTATTGGTTCATTGGTGTCAATATCTAGTATAACTTTAATATTTTGGCATACTTTTATAAATTAAACCTCTAAACTGAGTAATTTTTTGTGGGCTACGGGAACAGGCTTTCTTGCGAAATCATTTATTTTTAGGCGATTAACGATTAATGATTTTTATCTGTTATATATAATATAATTGTCCAAAAATTAGTTACGATATAGTTTTAACTTCTGAAGAAATCGCAAGAATTAAAGTGCCCGAGAAGAATATCAAGAACCTGGACATGGTCTCCATGTTGAACATATTTGACTCCAGTAAGGCCAAATAGTCGCTTTACAATAATAAAAGTAATAACTAATTGTTAAAACCACAATGTCTTAACTTTTTAGAACAAAATACAAAGAAATAAATCGGGGTCATTTTATGACCCGAGGGTCAAATGTGCGAGTTTTTCCTAGGGTAACAGAGGGGTTAAGATGAACTGTTGACGAGTTTTTTAATTAAAAATCAAAATATCCAAATATTGGCGTCTGATAAAAGTGGCGGGTAATGTGATATACCATTGGCGGGTAATGTGATATACCCGAAAAATCGTTATTTAACAGACCTATTAGTTTCAAACTTGGTGAAAATACTCCAAATCAAAAATAATTAGAGACGTGTTTCTCATTTTTTTGGAAAATCACAATCTGACGGGGTAAACCAAGGGTTAACAATTTTTATCAAGAAACATGATTTCATGGATTTTTTTAATCTAAAACTTAACCATAACAGATTTTTGAGAATATTCCACTTCAAATAGTATAAAATAAAGTATATAAACATTTCTTTATACAAATAGTATTACTGTCATAAGTTTGGGTACTGTGATGTACTATATCACATTACCCGAATTTTGGTATATCACATTACCCGAAATTGACTTTTGGCGAAAAAAATATTATAAAAAAACAATAATAATTTTGTTGAGAAGAGCGTACCTCGCAAACTCATAATCGATATCACACTGATTTACTTCTGATTAGTCTCGAACTTTGTAATAATATTTTTTTTTACCTTTTATGCTTTCAAACTTCGTGACCAAAAACTTGTGCAAGCCTATTCAAAGCACTTCATCACACTGACGGTAAACTATTTAAGCAATCACATCCAAAATCATGCAGCACTAGTTTTTTAGCTGTTATGATGTTTTAAAAAGGTTAATTTTGAAAAAGGTCAACGCACTTGTGAAATAAGCACCTATGTATATTTCATTACCCGACCATATCACATTACCCGAACTTACTCTATTAAAAAAATATCTTTTTTAAATTTCCCGGGAAAATGTTTCTATATCGAAGTAAAAAGTTTCCTTGGCGAACACAACAAAAAAGACAGCTCAAATCGGACGATCTCAATACAAGTGAAGCAGAAGAAGCATACGACCAAGACTAGAGAAATTGTACTTACAATAGCTTTTATATAATACTCTTGAAACGCCAGTTAAAATGACGGTATACGACAGCGGTTTGGACACTCTTTGTAAATATCGGCCGTTATAGTCCCCGTTGTGAAGAATGAGATGGTTTTAAGACTATAAAAAGCCAATAGCATGCCAGATGACAACTTCGCCAATTTTTGGCACTGACTAGTCGACAGTATCACCTGTCAGTTTCGTTCATATTTTGGGACCTAGTATTGTTCTTGAGCTCCGTTTTCCACCAATTTTATGAACTGCCTTTTTCAGTGCAGTAGTTGTGCGGAATTTGCCATCGCAAGTGCTATTCGATTCGGGCCATGGCGAAATAGATAGATTGAAAATAAAGAATAAAAAATGAAAGCAGAATCAATCGTGTACAGTGTACAGTTTTTGCGGTCCAGTCCTTATGACCGGCCTTCGTTAGTACACCGACGTAAACTTGGGGTTGTGACCCCTAAGGTTGTGACCCATAAGGAGGTGTGACCGAAATGTCAATTATGTTCATAGCAAGCGACTCGATTTAGCCATCCATCCGTCCTCCGACTGGAGTGCACGTCACGTCAAGTCACTTTGATATGACTTTACGGTGTGATATCTTGCATTGCTGTTGTTGTGGCGGTGTGTATACGATACAGTGTATTCCGAAAAGCCCAAACTGGCACAATGTCTACTAAAAATAAACTTTCCACTGTCCAGAATATGTGTTTTTAGATGGCGTTTACTGTTGTTGCAGCGGTGGTACTCTCTGCTTTGCTTTGTGGTTTTTTGATACGCTCCTCTCATTTTCCTCCGCCTCGCTCTGTGAAGTGTCAAAAGTTTCGACATTTAAGTCACTAATTTATTTTTGCTTTTGCTGCTTGCAGCTTGTTGGCGTCGGTGTTAGTCGTGCTCTGACGATGCTGATTTGTTAGCTATGTTACTTCATCCACTTTGACTAGTCAGCTTTTTCATATTGTTCTCTTTTAAAATTGTCTGGCGATTTACTTGTCTTCTCCCGCAGGCCGGCATTTGTTCATTTGTTATTTTCGGTGTTTTTGAATTTTTCTTGCCGTTTTCGTTCTTCTCCTTTTTTCGACTTTGTATTGCTTTTTGACTACTTGCTTTGCGCTTTGCCTTTACGCTTTAGCTTTTATATTTGCGAGTTGTTAAAATCACATGCTTTTCGGATTTTCGAATAATTTCCATTCGTATTGGGAGTGGCCACCCAATTCTCTCTGCGCTCGTTTTCTTCTCGTTTCGTACAATTACTTATATTCGATTTCTAAATTATTAAGGGGCTGTTTAAAAGTTTACTTACAAAGATCCAAGAATGGTCAACATCGCTTCTTCTCTACTTTATATAATTAAGTAGTATTCGGAAGCTAACGATCGTTACTTTTACTTTCACGAAAAGTATTTCCAATTTGCATAACTTTTGGGCAGCTTTGAGCTATTTACTGAGCACAATTGTCGTAGCTGTTGGTGCTGGTTGAATGTTTTCTGTCGCTAATATTTTACTTGGAGAACGTGCACCTTTTGTTTGCTGTTTGCCATTTTTTTTGCTTGCATGTCGTTGTGTTGAGAAACTGCTTTTTCCAACATGTGCCATGTGCCTCAGCATATTTTATTATTCATAACTACGTGTGTGAAATCAAAATGCGCGTTCGCCTGGTCGTTCGCTATATCGGTCATACCGCTTTGTCTCCGTGCCGTGTCAAAAGAATCGTGCCCTGGCGTCTGCGATGATGGATGGATTGACGTTGGTTGGCTGAATGGGTGCAGAACTGGTTGAGACGGGATAACTGGTGTTATCATTTACCGTACTGCAATAATGCTTTATTACCTTTGCTTTACTTATACCCAACCGGGTGATCTTTTTGGTATTTATTGTTTAATATCTGCCAAAACATTTATCCAATCTGGTTATCACTTCGTCTCACTGAACCAATTCTAAGGTAGTTTCCAATAACATATAACAAATTTTTTTGGAAATTGTTTTCATGTTTAAACTTGAATTTTGTCATTTTCTTCCCTAGGCGCTTCCACCGCCATTTTGAATAAAGCTCGCAATAAATTGAAATAAATCGTTAAAAATAGGCCTTTTTCGAAAAACGGACTATCACCAGAGGTAGTAATCATGGTCGACCAATTCACTTTTGTCGTTTACCTCTACTTCGACATCGTTTGCCTCATTAGGCAAATAATCCAAATCGCCGTCATCTTCATCAAATATTGGTTCTTCTTCATCACATTAGGAATCAGCATCATTTAAGGAGTAAAACTCTAGCGACTGAAAATAAAAAAAAGAAACTAACGATTTATTTTGTGACTAGGGAAAATATTAGGAGATTTCTTCTTTCTTTCGCTAAAAAATTTACGGCCCACTTTTGGGGAATTACCACGGCTAGAGTAAGAGGGTCTTTATATTTATAATTTCAATCAATTAATTACTAAATTACAATTGGAACAGGTTTCATACGGTCAAGTGTGGAGAAAGTAAGTAGTATCTTGATAGTAATACACATATCGGCTCGAGTCTCCAACATCTGAACTATCCAGAATTTGCACAGTGTATCAAGTTTCTATTAGTTGTGTCTGTTAGCTCGTCCTTGCTTTACAAACTTCGCCTTGCGTCGAAGGACTGGATAAAATGAAAACTGCTGTCTTTCCGCATTTTTATATTCTTTTAGCTTCTGCTCCATGTGATTTATGATGACATCAGCCTGGAGCTGACGAACCTCTCATACCATTCGGTGACGTCATACGCATGTTCAATAGTCACTTCCTGGAGGAGCTCCCTCTTCCAACTGCGCATAGAGTTTGCGTGTTGAGCATGAACATTCCTTCCCCTAACATGGTGTTTCCCCTTGTGTGACTATGCCCTCCTGCCCTCCCTTGAAGAATGATTTTACGATTGCCGCGTCGAAACTGTGGCGCCACTCGGGGCTCAGTTTTCCTGGTGGTGAGTGGCGAATGGTGGGTTTTGCTGATTGCATGGCAACAACAGAAATGAATTAAATAAAATATGGCAGGTAAATTTCGTTAAAAATTAAAACGAAACGACACTGATACACGAAACGTGCATACACACCGGGTGGAGACAGACTACAGCGTAATTTTCAATTGATTGTTCGTGAGCGTGCCTTGGAGCAAGTGTAGGAATATTTTCCCAAAACGATAAAAGTGGAAAGAAGCAAAGACGCATACCCAAATAAAGGTGACATCACCCTTGAGGACTGCTTGACACGGTCGAATGCGCGAGGCGGTTACCGGCTGTTTTCGATCAATACGGGCCGGCACTTGGTGGCATGCAAGCGTTTTGATGGTGGCCGAGGGGGTGGTAATTGCAGTGGTGGTGCTGTAGCTGGTGGTTGTTTCATTCCCATTTCCTGTTTACATATGCTAATGGGGTAATACTAGCAGTGTCGTTGAACTTTGGTGGTCGGCATGGTGCCTCCGTGCTTGTTCGGTTGCGTGTGAAATGCTGATTGTAGTCTATGGCCGCGTCGACATGTAGGCGCCATGTACGTTTGCGACCTGGCCGGCTTTCGTTTCAGCTGCGTCTATTTGGTTGTAAGTTTTTCGGCGCCCTTACACTGTTATTGGCGATTGGGTGATGTCCTAACTGGCTGGGTGATAGAATTATCCTAGAGAATCGTTCATTTTTGAGCGTCTTTGATAAGCACAGAAAATCGATAATGCGCTCGGTGCTGATTTCAGTATTGACTGCGTCAGGTATTGCTATTTAACTCACCTCACCTGCCAATAATTCTTCCAAAAGGTTTCATGAGACATTTTATTTCTCTCTGAATTTGTGTTCACCTGGAATGTACATATGTATTCATACTTACCGGTATACCCGTGTGTTTTCTCAACAGTTAAAGCTTTCGATGTCGTTACAAAATTATCAATGTCGCCAACGCTGTCATCTTGAAAAGAGGGTTTTGAACTCTAACCATGGAGAAGAAGGCAGAAGCATTACACGGCCTTTTCCACTTTCGCAAAACTACTGTCAGCATACATTTATAATTTGTATTGCTTCGTAGCTCTAATAATTGTCTACTTTATATTTTGGCGCTGATTTGTCTGGCCGCTTTCGTCTTGGCGTGTTCAGAATACCCTAATTAAGGTCGGCTGGTTTGGTGTCCGCAAATTTTTCGTGAATTCTGTACAGGTTTTTTCACAAACTCATGCTGCGAATATCAAAATGTGCTAACTTTTACTACGCGAAAGATGGGGGAGTCGCGATCACAATTGGTTTTAATTTTTGTTTGCAATATGAAGAGTGGAACTTCAATAACAGCGGCGATAACGGCAAATTTGCGGATATGCGCACCACTGGCTATTCAACTGAGGGTAGGAAGGTTCATTGCAGTTGTTATTTAAATTTGAATATATATTTTCAAAATGAGTCAACTAAGAGCGAACATTACTTGTCATGAAGAGACATTTTTTTATTCAATTTTGTATTAAAGATGATATTTTTTTATATTAGGAACTATTTATAGCTAAAACCTTCTTGTTTATAATGCCATTGTGTGCAATTGCGAGCGCTCTCTTATTTAATCTCACTCGGCACTCGTTTTCAGAAGCATCGTATAAATCACTACCTTATTCATGTCGACTAAACCATGACGAGGTCAAATCAATTATTTGCGAGTGTAAAGTAGAGGAAGCTCCACTAGCAACAAAAATGAAGTGAAAATAACATAGAGAATGGGCTATGCAAAACGGCGGCAGTGAATGAAATGCCACTCATGACATAATCAGATTTTGTATTTGCTTACCGCATTTCAATACCCTAAGTATATAGTAATAGGGAAAACACAAACACTTGCCTAGCTTTAGTTGTGAATAAAATGTGTAAATGTTAGTAGCTGTTCAAAAAATTAAGTCAACAAATATGTTTATATGATGTCTTTTTTAATAACTGGAGGAGTCGATGGCTACCGGTTTCGGTCCACATATATTCTAAGAGCTTCGGTGTTTTTGTATGGGTTAGGCTTCAGCGTTTCGTTGTTGTTTGCTTGGATTCTATTTAAATTGTAACTAAGGAATGCACACAAGTGATGACGAGGCGCGTGGCGGTCGCGAACTCTTTGATTGGGAGCAGGGGCGTAGCCAGAACTTAATAATGCGGGGAGGAACGTGAATTTAACACAAAATGTGTAGCAAATTTAGTAGGCCAGATTTAATTAAAATCGTCAGTGGAAACAAAATAAAGAATCTCGTGTGTGCACGATTTGTTTCGCAAAAGTTGACTAACGACTAAAAATTGCTCAAATTTCACATGGGAAGGACATAATTTTTTTACTAAAAATTGCATTTTAACCATCAACTTATCACCGTATTCACCTGATTTGGCACCGTGTGACTTCCACCTTTTCTGAAAAATTCATTTGTCGATGAAAGTAAAGCGTTTTGAGGACGTAGAAGCCATCCGAAAATAGTCCCTATCTATACACATTTATTTGTTTGTCCTGACTGACTGACTGACTGATTCATCATCGCCCAGCCCAAACCGCCAAAGCTACAAATATGAAATTTTAACTGTAGATACATCTTGAAAAATGAACCTCCGCTAAGACGGTATTTTTTTAAATTCGGTGTAAAAGAGCAAAACACATCTTTCGAAAATAAAAATTTAACGGGGTGAACCTATTGACTTCAAAGTTGGTGAAAACACTTGAAATCAAAAATGATTTGACACGTGTTTTTCATTTTTTTGAAAGTCAAAACATAAAGGGTTTGTATGAAGAACATGATTTTTTACGCCTTTTTAACTTTAAACTTGATGAAAGTACTTCAAATACTTCAAACATCGAAATTTGACGGGATTAACGACGGGTTAAGAGATTGTATGGGAAAACATGATTTAATGCGCCAATTAACTTCAAATATGGTAAAGCACTTCAAATGAGAAATCATTAGATAAGTATTTTTTCATACAAATCTGACGGGATCAACAAGGGATAAGAAGAACTTGATTTATTGGCCTCATTAACTTTAAACTTGCGTGCAAAGCCGCGGGGCCCTGCTAGTAGCAGAAAAGTACATTAAAAAATAATGTATTTATTTTTTAATAAATATAAAAATAATGTATTTATTTTTTAATAGAGCAAATAGAAAAATGCATGCACATTCATTGTTACACAAATTAAAAAAAAACAAAAGCATTGTTAAATCAAGTGTCGTTTGCCGGTACAGTCTTATAAAACTAAATCAAGACGCCTGTTTTTGGTTTTGGCCATTTCGTCTAAAACTTCTTTTGAAGTAATGTCCATATCTTTGCGTATGGAGAGCGAGCCAAAATCATTAAGTCTACCTTCGCTCATGATGTTTCTTAAATATTAAAAAGAAAACATTTTAAGGGAAAATTCTTAAAAAGGAAAACAACCTTTCATTTATTTTTGTAGTTACTGGAAATATACATACAATTTGATTTGAAAGTGGACTTTCGGAAATGTAACGGGTTGAAATTCCTAATCTCCGAAGTATTCTACGCATTTGAAACAGTTTGAAGGTGTAAAGCCTCGCTAGTGTGGCAATGTAGCATGCGAAGTGATTGAAAATTTTGATTAATGAGAGGCTATGGGGAGTTTTAACGCCCAACCCCCGCTGATATGGCTACGCCCGATAGAGGAGCAATAGCGATGTGCTAAAAGTGGATTACCTTCGAAAGCAGAGTATGATGAGTGAAAATGGGCGTACTAGTGGAGCTGTTTCACTTTGACTGTCTACTCTCACTATTGACCACGAAGTAAAATTTCAAGCAATTAACCCTATGTCGACATTTTCCTATCAGGTGGATTGCTGCCGCTGGACGATGACCTCATTTGGCGAATTGCCACAAACTGCCACACTGGCAGTATAACGCTACGCTGTTAACAGCACCATCACCATTGCCATCAGCAGCATGCGATTATGCAAAAACAAGTTTCGCTCGTTGAAAACAAACTGAATCAATGCCCCTTTCCGCTGCCCCTGTGCCGTTGCTTGCATGGTGGATGTGCAGTCTGCAGAACTCAACCGCAAAGCGCTTGAAATTTACTTTTCAATATTTTAACCCTCACTTTTCTGGTTGTGTTGTTGCAATGTAAATGGAATTCATTCGGTGGATAATGGTCGCCAAGTGGGCTTAAGTGTAGTGCGATCGGTCCCACTGTCCAATAGCAACCACCACTATGAGGTTTCATAATGCTCCGATGTGTTTGCGCGGTTGTCCATAAAAAGCGCTCCAGCGTGAATTGGTGCCACTGCGAGTACCTCCGCTTGGCGTCGTTACTGTTACTGCTTCACGAACCCGTAATTGCTGTTTTTGTAACGCACTCTAAATTAGTATCAATGCCGCTGTGCTGTAATTGCATTTGCCTTTTTCTCGCTGGGCTCGTTGCGTCGACTGCCTCGGCGATTCTATTCGCATACAACCGTCGCCCGCCTCAGTTGTTTTTTTGCATATTAAAGTTGCAAACTTTTTTACGCAGCTAACAGTTGTGGAACATGCGAGCAACTTCAATATCGCATTTCTCTTAGGCAATAGGAAACCAGATTTTTTGTCTTTATTTCAACCAGGTTTTTAACATTTCCAATTGCCAAAGCTTCGCTTAACCGGTAAGATGGGTTGAGCATTTCAGTTTTGAGTTGGCTTTGTTTTAAATATTTAGGCATTAACTCGATATTTTCCCATCAGCCGGCTGTCTGCCGAGTAATGGCCAATAGTGTTGATTCATTATCTATTACATATATTTGCTTGTCGGGGAGCGCCGTGGAAGAATTTCTGACTTTTCAGTAGGGCAGCCCAATTTGTCGGCGCTCTACTTGCCGCCCGCCGCATGATTCAGGCATCACCTCACCTGACAGTGGCAGAGGGCTATAGCAAAAGAAATTCAATATATCGATGGCCGCATGTTTGATCGTAAGAGAGAAAAGTTGACCGAATGAGTAGGGTCGGCCAACGCTCGGCCGCTATCAAAGCGAGCGTTTGCTCATCCAGTCAGCTAGTCCGCCCACGCAGCATTTATTTCCTCGCTCTCTTGTGCTAATTTGCGGTTACTTTTCCCGTTTTCTGGTCCGCTGTCAGCGCCGCCATTGGTTCCATCGCACCATGCGTGCTATGCGCTCTTGACTTGTGCTCCAGCAAAGTTCAATTACCTGCCGAATGCTTGTGAAAACGCACGCTCCATTGCCACCCGGTGTCTCCGTGAGTATTCGCATACAGTACGTGGATATTGTGTCGTCTAATTGTTTCTCCATTTGAACGAACCGGCGCCGAAGCCAGTGCTGTAAGCGAGAAGGGTATAGTCTCATCCACGCATTTGTTCGTTAACGCAACTGCAGTGTACGCTGAGCATCACCTTCGCACAATGGCAAACCCACAACAAATATGCGTAATTATCATAACTGTTTTAACATAACTTTTATGCCGATGAATGGAGAATCACGTTCGCGTCACATGCCGCGGCAGAGGAAGTGCAAATCTTATTGCACTTGGCAGAATTGCGGCAGGGAGACGGCAGGGCAATTGTGTCGGTGCTGGTACTTGCACTTGTTCGGTGGCAAACTTACATTTTAGTCGCTAACGTTTGCTGTTGCAAACACGCGTGCGTGTAAATGTCTGACTGTCAATGTCAATGACTGCCACTTTTGTGACCCCCCTCTGCCGTTTATTCATTTCATTTCACTTTATTTTTATTTTTTTGCAAAGTCACAGTGTTACTTTGTTCTAAACCACAATTTGGAGTAGCATTCATACCAAAAAGCGACTGTTTCACGAGTCATTTGCTTTGTGTAAAGTTGGCATTGTCGCCCTCAGATAGGTTACACGAGAACATTTGCACCATGAACCCATTTGCACATACAAATGTATGTATTTGTTCATGTATTTGTTTGATTTGATTAAAGATATTCAACTATCATTATTTGCATTCGCACATTTGTTCAGTCATTTACATCCATCAGCAGTTGCAATTGATCTTGTTTATTCTCCGCCTCTGTCGCTTCAGCTGCACAAGGCGGCATTTTGAGGCCGGCGAACAGCAAAAACGCCCGGTGCGGTCACAGCAGACTTGGCTCACTGTATTTGCTTTCGTCGGCGATAGAAAATTCGTTGTGCCATTAAAAGCGGCAACGGCCGCCACTAGCCACTTAAGTTCCATACGACTACACTCTGTTGCAAAATTATACGAACACTCAAAAACCGTCAATAAGTCAAGAGCCAAGATATATTTAAAAAAAATGTCTTCTATGAATATTTGAAGTGATCAAGGACATATATTTTTGCGAACTAAAAGTGAAGTAGTTGTAATAATTACTTTTTGAAAAGAAAAAATACTGAAATTACTTGTTGCAAAATTATACGAACACTACAATTTTTAACCTAAAAGAAAAGAAAAATTAAGAAAGTAAGAGGTTTTTTATCTTAATAATTTATTTGGCACCCTTTTGCTTCAATTAGTTCAAAAATTCTTTTTTTTCATACTTTAAATTAAAGTTTGTAATACATTTTGGTCCAAGTTGGACTAGGCTTCTAAGTTTTACATTTGTAACTCGACAGTTCTATTGAATTGCCGATATTCGGCATAAATCCGGCGAACCAATATACCCCAAATATTTTCCATGGGGTTAAGGTCCGGCGAACATGCTGACCACTCCAGAACACGTACGGATTTTGCCCTCAACCATGCCATTGATTCCTTGCTAGTGTGTATGGCTGCCTTATCCTGTTGGAAACACCAGTTTTTATTTCTGTTTGCGTTGAGGAAATGGATGAGACTGCTTTGAAGTACGGTTATGTAGTCGGAAATTTTAATCCAGCAGCTGGACCATCAAGATTAAATTTCTTTTCATTCGAAAAGATTATCTGCATAACAAAATTAAAGGATAATTTGAAGTTATTTACCGAAGTCCAGTCAGTTCAATGTTTTCTTCAGCAAACTGCATGCGAATGTCCTTGTGACGCTTCAATAATCGAGGCGCAGACATCACCTTTAAGCGTTTGATGTAATCAGCGCATTTTAAAGTCCTCCATACCGTTTGGCGACTTACTGGGGTTATGGAAAGCGTAGCTAGAAAGCGGTAGCTTTTTGATGTGTTGCTTACTGTCCTAATTATTTTTCGTTCATCCCGTTCACTTAACTTTTTTTCCTTCCTCCTCCTTTTTTGTAGCCGTACCCATCAGGATTTTTTAACAAAGGCAAGCACTTCTTCCAATATCGCGAGCTATTTGCCTTATGGATGTTCCCGCAATTTTCATGCTTTCGATCCGTCCTTTTTCAAATTCCATCAATCATTTTCCTTTTGGCATATTTTTAGTTTTGTTAAAAAACTCTTAAAGTAATGCTACAAGTTTAACTTTTACACAATTTCGCGAAAAATGTACGTTTTTATGCATAAAAAGAAACGTTCGTATAATTTTGCAACACTCATTTTTTACATTTTTCGATTAACGTTCAAAAAATTACCGTTAAGTTACAATTTTTGCAACGACATTTAAACAAACCACTGAACTTACCCATATAAGTATTTCATGGAACAAAATTACTCCAAAATTTTCAAAATAATCGTTTAAATTAAAAAAAATAAAATGTTCGTATAATTTTTGCAACAGAGTGTAGCGTTCAAGTATTTTCATTTTTATATTCGAGTAAATTTTTTCGTGATAGGAATTCTCAATACGTATAAGCACCGGTTTGGATTTTTGCTCTTTTAATTAAAATGATATTTTTTCTCGAGAGGATATATAGGTACTACATAGTACATTTTTCTAGTTCCCGACGGAAAGTTCTGTTTCGGTTGGGCCGCAAAATACTGGTTTCAGGCCGTAGTTGGCCGAAACCGAAAAATTTTAAATTTTACTGTAGAAAGCATTTCCAAATTCCATTTTTGGTTTGGCCGAATATTAGGAAAATTACTTATGTTAGTTTCGTTATCGGTTCGACTTTGCAAGGCCAGTTTCAGCCGGACACCAGTTGTTTTTTCAACAAAATTAAAATTTACATATAATGTTGACTACATATAAAGTTTATCTGACGTCCTGCGTGGCGCATGCCTATTTTTCGATTCGTATATAATGTAACGATAAGGCAACCTGGCGCTGTGTTATGCACTAGAATGCTTTAACGGGCATACTTTTAGGCACTTGCTTTTAGAATACGGCCGGCTTGCTATAATTTCGATATGGCAAGGATGGCTTGCGATGGTAATGGACATTTTTAGTCCAATTAGAATGTGCGAGTACGATCTGCGCGACAAGCAGACAAGTATGAGCCTAGACGTATACGGAGACGCAGGCCGCGCAAGCAGCACAGCTTACAGTTCAGTTTCTTGTAAATAATGCAGTACCATATGACAGCGTATACAGCGACACAACCGCGTGTGGCGCAGGGACGAACATGGACAGGCCTGCGTCGCGTTGTAGTTGAAGTACAGTTTTCTGCGCACAGTCAATACGTTCTCTTGCAGAAATTGAAGAACTAATTGAAAAAGTGCGTGGACAGCCCATATTACATTATATAGGTTCTATTTCAAAGTCTGATTCAGACAAAGAACTCATATTGCTGGGTCTATGGAATGAATACGAAACACGTGCACTGGTTTTACGAGATTCGTATACGCAGTTCACATATTTTCTGGTCACACAGTTTCATCTGTGCTGCGATGGCCTGTTCTGTGCTGCGCGGCCTGCGTCTCCGTATACGCCTAGGCTAAAAAGTAGCCGGGTACAGCGCAGAGGGACATTCCTGTTTGAGCAAGCAAAGGTGAAGCACGAAATAGTCCAAGTGTGAAGTTGTAAAAAAGTAAAAGCTGTTGTTAACTGCGTTTAAGAATTGAAGTGTTTTATTTTCAAGCACAATTCAGAGATACGAACAAGCCTACAGAACTACTTTTCGTAACAATAATATGCCGTATTATATCGAACGTCAAAATCATGTTTGCATCGCGCATTCTTTACAAGAATTTTTTTGAGTAGTCCAAATAATATGAATTGTCAAGGTTATGCTTACACAAAATTTACAACGTACCAAATCTCTTGCTTTTACCTCACTTTAATTTTCGTTTTCTCTCTGAGCGTACCATATACTCCAAACACCATAATTGAGATCATTTAACGCACGTCTCCTAATATACCTACACAAAATTTATGCAGTGTAGCTCGGGTTTTGACCACTTTCAATTCGATTTCCCATTGCTGTCCTCAGATTTGATTTTTCTATGTATTCCGTTCGGATATGAAATGGCAAAAAAACTAAATTGCTCAAAATAGAATTTTCCTTCTCCACGCAAGCTAGCATCTTCATTAAATGTAAACATTCCACAAACACACGTCACACTGGCACAAACACTCGCTTGCGGGCTAGCTGCGGGGTCTTCACAATTGTACCTCGGCGGCACGCTTGGCACACTGCTTTGAATTTAAATTTAATTCGAGTGAAAATGTATTAGTATTGTCGGGCTAGGCAATATTCAAGTGTCAGTAAAGGGGGGAGGGGAACACAATGTGCTTTGCCGTAAAGTGGAGGATCTAAATTAAATAATGGCATAGTTTCAAATCATTGAATTGTATGACTTTCTTACTTTCGTATTACAATCTTTCTAATTCTAATTTCCCGTTTTGTTACAATTACCATGTTCAAATTGTTTAGACCGAATTGGGTAGTTTTTGATATTGACCTTTTAAATCTATTAATTTAAGTCAAAACCATCAATATATGGAATTTATCTATAAGAAAACTGTCACCCTCAGTTAACGCCTCGGCATGTCTTTAATGGGGTCATCTGTTCTGGCATGCCATCCTATCGGTTGTCTGGGTTGGATGCTCTTGTGCTCTCACAATGTATCCCGCTCCGTTTGTGTGTCGTTCATGCGTGCTGTTGTTCTTGGTTTTGAGGTCATAGTCAGTCTATTGTATGTGGTGTATGCCTGGTGCAACTTGTTTCTCGCCCTTTCTGCTTGGCCACAATGCGTAGTTCAATTTCAAGGCGAGTAGAGGAATGAGCAAGCAAAACTCCTGCCCTGCAAAAAGTCATCATTAGTTATTTATATGTTTATATCTTTTTTGCAGGCTTTCAGAAAAAAATTTTATACGTAGCAGCAATAAAGCAACCTGCAAATTAATAAATAAGTCGAACGCAAAAAGGTTAAAGTAAAAAAGCAACAAAGATGACCGAAGTTGAACAACCGCCACAAAATGGCATAGAACTATCGTCAGCGACAGAGGACGACGACAACAGTAAGGCAAGGCCGGCAGACATTGAACAGGTATGGTGGCATGCAACGAATGCGGTCAGTGTTGCCTGACTATCGTTGTCAATATCGATTTTTCTCGCTTATAGTAAACTACGCCACGCCATACATTTTGTGTATTGCTTGTGTTTGCAGGATATGCGGGAAATGGAACGACGCAAACGTGTTGAAGCCATCATGGGCTCCAAATTGTTCCGCGAAGAATTGGAGCGCATCGTGGATTCGGCGCGTGACGGCGGCATACTGCAGCAACTATCCGATATTATGGGTATGCCCGCGTCCCGCGTGGGCAACGTGTTCAAGACATCCAACTGCATGCTGCCCATCAACGACATACGTGGTGTCGAGTCTATGGGATATGCCAAGGGCGAGAAAATACTGCGGTGCAAGCTGGCTGCTACATTCCGTCTGTTGGACTTGTACGGCTGGACGCAGGGACTGGGCGCACAGATAACTGCCCGTCTTAAGGTCGACCAAGAGTACTTTCTGGTGAACCCGTACGGTCTGCTGTATCACGAAATCACAGCCTCGTCTTTGAACAAGGTGGATATGCAAGGCCAAATTGTTGAGCAAGGCACCACCAATTTTGGCGTAAATAAAAGTCGTAAGTCCTAACCTTGCTCCACTGAAAATGCGGATCTTTTCAATGTAAATGTTAAGCTGCCACCCTAACCTAATGTAAATGTTACATTTTGCAGATTTTATGTTACACTCCGTGGTGCATGCCGCACGACCAGACATACGCTGCGTCATCTACATTGGCTGTGGTCCAGTTGTTGCCATCTCATCGTTGAAAAGTGGTCTGTTGCCATTGACCAAGGACGCTTGTGTGCTGGGCGAGATCACAACGCACCAGTACACGGGCACTCCGTTGGATACAGAAGAACGAGACAAACTGGTGCGCAATTTGGGACCTAACTCGAAAGTGTTGATTTTGAGCAACTACGGTGCTCTGTGCTGCGGCGAGACCATTGAGGAGGCGTTCTTCGCCGCTTGCCACATTGTGCAGGCTTGCGAAACGCAGTTAAAACTACTGCCAGTGGGCTTGGACAACTTGGTAATGATTCCTGAGGAATCACGCAAAATTATATATGAACAATCACGTCGTCCGCCTGAGGATCTAGAAAAGAAATTTGCAGCCGTTTCCACAGCGGAGGAAGATGGTGTAGCCATAAAGGCCACCGGCAATGCGCCAAAGTGGCGTGTTGGTGGCGCTGAGTTCGAAGCATTGATGCGCATGTTGGACAATGCCGGATATCGTACCGGCTACATATATCGCCATCCGTTGATAAAGTCGGATCCACCAAAACCGAAAAATGATGTAGAACTGCCACCTGCAGTTTCCTCGCTAGGTTATTTGCTCGAAGAAGAGGAGCTCATCAGGCAAGGGTAAGTGAGGGCCATTAAATTCGATGAAAAGTGGTAAAACAATTAAAAAATGAGTCTTCGTTAATAGCATTTGGAAAAAAGGCGACTTTCGTAAGGGCGGCGATCGCAGTCGATGGTTAAACTCCCCGAACGTATACCAGAAGGTGGAGGTACTCGAAACGGGCACACCAGATCCAAAGAAGATCACAAAGGTAGAGATTATTACATTTGAAGATAAGCAAGAAGCAAGCCAAAACTAAAATCTGTAACAAAAATGCAAAGCAAAGTGGAGAGCAAAAGCAAACGGGGAACTTTAGTAGGCCAAAAGCTGAAAAAAATTTGCTAGGCAATAACTTGAAATGTATATTCAGAAGTTTCATTCCTCCCGCACACCATTAACATCAGCAGTAACAAATGCGATACCATACATTCCTGTTTTTAACTTTATATGTTAGTACAACTTGATAATTTGACATGTTTACGAATTGAATTTTAAGCACATGTTTGGTGTGCAAAAGACTTGTTCGAACCGAAAAAAACAAGCTAAAAGAGCTGGGAAGCAAAATTGCTCTTAGTAAAATATGAACATGATTCACTCATACACGAAATGAAATGCTACCAGACTTATTCATCAATTTAGCTCTCTTCCGAACATGATAATGCTATATTTTCTCCTTCACCCTGGAGAGTGTGCTTGTTTTGTGTTTTTCCATAATAATTATTAAAAAATGCAATTGATATCCTTGTTCGTTTTCTACCGTGAAACATTGCCATATGGAGACCAAAATTCTGAGTTTTAATTATACAATTTGACTGACACTATTAAAAGTCCAGCGACTTCAACAAAAAAAGAAATTCGTAGCTTTGATTGCGAGCAAATAATGTCAAAATTTGCATTTAAAATTTTTTCTTGGGCTGAAAGAACAATATTTTTTACAGTTTTCAATTTAATTTTTCGCAATCGCCCTATGATACTCATTGAGAACCATGCATAAAAGAATATTTCTTTACCGCTTTGTTGCTTTGGTAAATGTTAACCCCATACGCTGCTTACAACATGTGCCGTTGCTTAAATCTCTGATATAACGAATCGCGCAAAATGAGCTCTATATATTTTTGCACAGCTAATGAAAGATAAACGTGATTACAGCAGCATAATTTCTGCGCAATGCCCTTAAGAATTTTGCAAGTTACATTAGTGCAGCTTACTGAGAATTAATCCAACCATAAATTTCGATAGTCTTAATAATAACCAATTTTATATACCCATTATATATTGTACTATGGCCATTGCCGCTACATAAGCACTACTGGCGTGGTCTCTAATCGTATGCAAGTTAGACATTTTCATAGCTAAGTAATCGCTTAATTGTGTAATGTGCATTTAACCAACAACATAATGAAATATAATAAAACGAAATTGCAAATTGTGCAGAGAAAATAATGAAACGATGTTCTTTTTACTTACATCAATAATGAAACTGCTCTAGTTGCTAGCTGTGTAACTAAATAATATTGTACCAACTATGCTTTGATTGAGAAGGTTATGATACGAATTTTTTTTTGTTTTGGTACTGCTGCGATATTTGGAGGGGTCACATTTTAGAGTTGTCATAAGAAGCGAGGGAAACCGGCAGCGCAGTGCATAGTCTACAAAGCATACATACTGAACTACTGCATTCATACTGAAACGAAAACAATAACGGCATTAATAATAACAATTTTTCTTTTGACGGTTCTTATAATACTTATGTAAAGTTCTGCTTGAAAGCAAATTTAGAAAGAGAAAGAAAATTATATTAACATCTATAATTTGTTACTTAAAAATGTTGCATATGCAATGCGGCAATAAGGTTTTATACAACAGCATTAGTGCATTTTTGGCGAAATACTTTTCTAATAAAAAAAAAACGATTTGATTTTAAATTTGAACGCATGTTGAGGGACGCTTTCTGTTTCGACGCCTTTTCATTTTTGATTTGTTTAAAATTTTGTAAAAAAAATGCTTATCAAACTTTCACTGATGTTCCGGTATTTTCAAAATAATTCAGAAACTATGAATTTAAATTAACGCCATTTTCATTTGTACTGCAGCTGCATTTTTTCGGCACAACATTATTTTGCTTGTTTCGTTTGCTTGCATGTTATGTTATGTAGTCAACAATTTAGCAAATTTTGAATTTTTCAATTAATTTTTACATACTTGTATATTTGTTATTTTTCTAATCCTACGTCGCACGAAATGTTACTTATATTGTTGCTTAGTTATTTATTTGCTACGAAATTATTATCGCTTAAACATATTTGCTAGAAGTGCCTAAAATATATATATATGTATATATTTGTATGTGTTAAGGATGGTCAATTTTAAGTGGTCGATATTTATATTTGTCATCTAAAAAAATATGTCAGTTATTCATAAATTTATATAAAATGAATAAAACAACTTCTTTGTGAAAGTAATATTTTAAATAACACATTAAATTAATATTTCTTGATCAAAGTAAACTATTTTGGGTTTCTGTAGAATGCTTTATCGAATATTTTTGAGTGCCAATTGCATTGTACTCTCAAATAAAGTTCATGTGAAAATAATCGTAGTGCTGCCAACTATCATTCTGAATTTACTCAAATCTGTTGCATTTGCCTCGTACTTAAAATGTGTAAATGCATTGTGGAAATCTACAAAACTAAATATAAATTTTCTTTCTCTTTCTTTCATTGCAAAAAACCCCATAACGTCTTATCGTATTTGGTCTGCTCTGTCCGTATCCACAATGTTGTGAAAAACTCCTTCAAAAAATAAATTGCTTTTGACGACTATTTGTCTGCTGTGTGCTTCTGGTGTGGTGCACTCGTTTTCTCAAATGATCCAATTGCGATACCGCCGATAACAACTTTAACTGCATCGAAAATGACAGTGGGTCGCCGAAGGTTCACCGACACACTCAACTCCCGTACGTATCGAAGACCCTTTGCAGTTTGTGCCGGCCGGAACAAACCCTAAAGAATTCAAACGTTTGCAACAACAGGTATGAGCTTTTAAATATTTTGTAGTTTTGAATTCGTTACTCTTTGCTTTTTGCACACAGATCAAAGACAATCGTCGTGCTGATAAAATTTCAGCCGGCCCACAGTCACACATACTTGAAGGTGTCACATGGGACGAAGCTAATCGCATTAAAGACGCCACCGTGTCATCGGCTGGCGATCATGTGGTGCTAATGGGCGCCGCCTCTAAAGGCATCATACAGCGAGGCTACCAGCACAATGCAGCCGTTTACAAGGCGCCATACGCAAAGAATCCATTCGACAACGTCACAGACGATGAGCTGAACGAATACAAACGCACGGTGGAACGCAAAAAGAAGAGCATTCATGGTGAATGTTCGTGTCAAATTCGCATTCTGATATTCTCCATTTGTTCCTCAATATATGTGGTTGAATTGTGTCGTTTCCTACAGATACCGATACTGACTTTTCGGAGTCGGAGCCTTTAAGTTCGTTACAAACATCGGGCGCTCAGCAAACGAAGCAAACGACAACCACAACTGCTGCCGTTAGTCAATCAGAACCAGAAGATATTGCCGGTGAGTAACACGTTTGAAAAATTCCGTGGCCTTCGTCAGCAATATATATATTGAAAATCTTGATTTGCAGAGCATCAAGTGATGAGAATAGAAACCCAGCAAGCGCCAGTTCCAAGCCAACCCGAAGTAGTATTGAGCGATGGTAAGTTATTACAAACAACATCACAGTCACGCGTCCACGTGTCTGTTGCTAATAATTTGTTGCAGCTTAAAATAGAATATTGTAATGTTTTGTTTTTGTCTGAGTTGAAGGTCTTAACGTCTTTGAAGGTTTCCGTTTCGATTTTATTTTATGCAGTCCTTTTTTATTTAACTTAAACAATTTTAATTCTGATTTCATTTGTATACGTCCTGCTACTGCGGTATTGCAGTGAAAAACAATAAAACTGTGCAACATGTTTTTTCCGAGTTCTTATTAACGTTAGTTTTAAGTTATTTTAAATTGCACTTTGTCGATGACTGCAATTATAATTTATTATTTTCCTAATTTGCAAATGTGTTTTTATTTTTTTGAGTTTGAGTTTTAATTTGTACAATTTACTCTCTTTCTCTCCCTTCTCTTACTTACCAACTAAAAACAAACAACCAATTCAACGACAACTAAAAATCACAAGTAGCTTTAGTTCATAGAAAAAAGACATTTTTACCACTACTCGATTCAGTTTCTGTAACATTTCTGTGAAAAAAGTCCTACGTATATACACACATAGAATTATTTTCTCCTCTATTACTACCACAATTACCTATTTTACTACTGCATTTCTACAACTACTACTTGTATTGATTTCAAAACAGGCGCAACATGTTGTACGGCGTGTATTAAGTGATTTCTTATTTTGTGCTACTACAATACTACATTCCTCTATTTCTGGCACTATGTATTCGTACACCAACTACTACAACTACTGCTACTTCAGCAACTCCAACAAAGTCGATTGTTTATTTTTGCAGCTGCAGTTTTAAGACTTTAGTTGACCTTAGTTTAGTAGAATTTGTTCGTTTTTAAAAATTGACTATTTTTCTTAACAAAAAGTTCATTTTTTCTAAACTAAATTGCACTATTCAGTGCTCTTCTGTTCAAAATATTATATTTCAACAACGTACTCCTTTTCCCCGTAATATTTTGTAGCCCGCTCGCGTAAACGAAAGTGAATTGTTAAACAAAAGTTGCACTTTATTGTAAAAGTCCAAATTGTATATAAAATCAAAGAAAGCACCTAGAAGAAAATTAGTACATGTAGGTTGTACATCGAAATCCCTCCAAAATGTACACCCCCATAAGAATGAAAATGGAAAGCAAAAGAAAAGCTTTTCTGTCAGGCAAACAAGTGATGCTACGTGGCTGATATCGCTAGTGTGTCTGCAGTCGTCTTTGCCATCACCACTACTACTACCACCACCACCACTACTGCTACAAGTACTACTATTAGCCTTTCTACTACAATTTCCGGCACAAACACAAACAACTTTTCCAACTACATTTTCTTACAATTCCAATGAACCAAACTACCAATCAAACAAACGTTCAGCCTGAGGTGAGTTCTCTCTGGACTGCTCTGTCTTAGCCTAAAAATCTAGCTAGTTAGTAACATCAAAAATCAACACGCGATAAAATTATAAATTTTGAAATACAAAAAATCATTTTTAATAGTTTTAATTTTTCTTTCTCAATTCATACTCAGCCTTCATTACCAAAAGATCACGCTTGTCGCCACCAAAATGTTCATATTTTGGTTGCATTCATACTTATGCTTTCGGAGAATTTATATTTTGTATTGATTTTGTTTAGGATGTGTCATCTCGTACACCTCGTTGACGCTTAATTACGCATACAGTTATCGTGTCACATATTGAAGCGCTCTTCCCAATTCTGCAACTTCCTTTTGACTGTGCCTCTTTGTGTTACTAAATCAGTTTTCGTAAATTTATATTTGTTTCGTTGTGTTCGGATTTTAATTTTCAAAATTACTGCAGCTGATATTTTCGATAGCATACTGTTTGCCTGTATTAAAATGTTTTTAGGCGAAAAGTAGCATTCGGTAGTGTTCGAAGCACATTTTTTATGTTCATACACAAATTCTCATACATACTCGTATTTTTACGTTTCCTTGTGTGCCCACCCAATTTCAACTTTGTCTACACAGCATGTTTCTTTATCGTAAAACATGTTCGCTCTTGTTTTGTCTTTAATTTATTATATTTATTCATTTTTTTGCTAACATACATGCATAGTTACGTATTCTGAAGTAAAGTGCTTCCACTTTTTATGACAAAATTCTCTTACAAATCAAAAACAAACTACAACTCTTTTAGCCACTCTTAATTTCCTAAACGGCGAACGTTCTCATACGGCCACGAATCGAAAGCCACCAACGGGCCGAGGTAATTCCCATCTAAACTTGATATAGTTGATTTCATTTGAGCAAACTACGTTAAATTGCAATCTTGTGCACCACAACGCTATTTGACTAGCATTGTTTTCATGTGTAAATAACTCACAATGGTCAGATGACTATCATATCTACATTTCTCTGTTTAGTAAAGTAATAAAACCACAAATTCAAAAACATTTCTCGATACGTAACAATCAATCTGGCAATTCATACAATTCACTTTTCATAACCGAACTGCGCGATAATGTTGAGCTTTTGATAGACCACCTAACCTATTACTAACCATTCAAGTAATCAGCGCATTTTACTTATGTAAATTTACTTATAGTTTACTCAAAAAATGTTTTCGTATTTAGATGTATTAAATAGTTGTATGGTAGAACGCCTTGGCTTCACCTTCTTAGAAACCATTCGCTGATCTGTTTCAAGTATACAATTCGGTTATGCTAATCTTTCTGCTTCCCGCCTACTTCTATTGTGAAGCTCATACATTGAAAAACATTTTGGTACCTATAAGACACGAGTCTTACGAATAGTACTAGTGTGGTTTGTGCTGCTTATTACTATCTCTTCTTTTCATATGTCGATTACTCTTCAGATATAGAAGATATAATTAGTACCCCTAATGAAAATGATCAAGCCAATGGTCACAACAATCAATTTCCTGCCGACACCGACACAACAGTCACGACCGCCTTCACAACCGCTTCAGTGTTCGTATCCAATGAAGCCAACAAAGAAAATATTTTTAGAGGGGATCAGAATATAAAACGCAATACGGCGCTAATTGCGGAGCTGAAAAACGATTCGCTATTTCAACGTCAAAAACACAAGCATATTTCTTCGGACGCTGCTGTTAACAACAATAATACTGCAATCGACAGCAAGGCAGAACTTAGCATTAGTCTCCATAATAATAGTAATAACGAGAACGGCTCTGTTGCTGACAATAGTAATGGCATTAGCAGTGACGGCAGCCGCGGTGCTATGTGCTTTGACACAACCAGCCAAACCAATAGCAGATGCACTGACTACTTATCACCAAGCTGCCGGGCAGACCCTGATGCCATTGTCACGTGCCCAGCCGACAACACTTTTGTCGTTCGTGACAATGATAGCACACCCAGGCATTATCCTTTTCGAACCCATGTATGCAGCAATTGTTCGCCAAATGGTGTTCTAGCGGTACCCTCTTTCGAGCAGGCCTTTTCACGCGTCGTTACTTGTCACCCTGAACTCTGTACTGTTTATTATGATCCCTATGTACAGTATATGGAGCCTGCTTACGATACGGCGCCATCGACGTGGCATAGCGACAGTGCCGAGCCTACATCGGGGTGCGATGATTCGGAGAACGTATACAAGAAGTCGATTTTCTGCTGCACGCCCGCAGTATGTGACAGCATCTTCGAGTCGTTGCGCAAGCCCCTTCGCAACGACCTCATTTTTAATATACCATTCACCGCCGAGTCACCGGAACAGACCTCAGTAGCCACAACGCCTCGTAAGACGCGCGCCGATATGTCGCATAAACAGCCTTCAAACACCGCACCCCCACCCAGCAGTCCTTACCGCACCGTCTCTCATTTCGGCTTCAACTCGCCGCAACGTGAGCCGCAGCCCGAACACAAGCATATTCCCTGCCCCACTGAACCAAAGAAGTATGTACCACTACGCAAGTCCATTTCATACGAGGAGATTTTCTCGTCGCCACGCTACGTAGACCTATGTGAGAATTGCTTCGAGAAAGTTGTGCGCCTAAAGCCAGAGCTAGTACAAACGCGCACACGGTTGCGCAACCTCGTTGAGTTCCACTCAGCTACAGCGGACCGCTTCGCCGGCGGTGCATGTAATGCAATAGGCGGAGGCGAAAGCGAGGGTGCTGGCAATAATGGTCTGTTGTACCCGGTGGCAGTCGAGTTCCATGGCTCTCAATATGATTATGCGGAGTGCGCTAGTTCTGAAACTACGGAAACGATGCCACCATTCTCCTCGCAGCTGGAGCCGGTACTGGAAGTAGAAGAAATTGAGCCGGATAGCGCCGAAGATCCTCTCAAAAACGATATGCACGGCATTTCTGTTGCTCATGCGCTTGAAAAGAGCGCCTCGAATTCGAGCTTTATTGATAAGATAATGCGTCTTAACTACTCGGAGGAATCGACGAACGTGAACTTTATACCATCGACGTGTGCGGTCTCGAGCAACATAACACTAGAGCTGGAAAAGCTGCGTGACGATCCCCTACACCTCCGTCAAAAGGATAGCGAGGCAGTGTTCGTGCCCGAAACGCAACACAACAATACAGAGGCGGACGCTGAAGAAGCATCAAACGAATCGTACGCAGAGCAGGGCGAAACAAACACGCGGCGCACATCGATAACAGAAATCTGGGAGTTCGTGCAATGGTCAGGAGAAAATCGCAACGGAGAGAAGGAAGAAAATGACTCGGCAAACACAATGCAACCAGGGGGCGGTGCTATGTGCTTATACTATGAAAGTACAAAGGCGCTTGACGAAGACACCTGCAAATATACCAACGACGCCGACGAAGCAAGACGTAAAGAGACAATAAATAATTATCACTCGAGCGGTGAGCAACACGAGCGTTCATTAATGTCACGTGAAGAGCGCAGTCGCCGCAAATTGGTGTTCCAGGAACTGTGGGAAGATCACATCTCATTTCTGGATGGCAAAGAACAGAATATGTTAAGCGATACGGAGTCGGCCATCGATGGCAAGCAACAGCAGCAACTGCAGGATGACGATGATGGTGAGTTAACGGCCGATACCGATGAGGAAGTTGACGACACAGATGAACCGTGCCAGAAAGCAGTGTGCTCCCCGAGAATTGATGTGCAGCAAGTAATGTGTGTGGAGCAAGTGGTTGGAGTTGAACAAATGATGGCCGTGGATCATGTAGTTAAAGTGGAGCAACTGTCAGTAGTCAACAATAGAATTGTGACTAACGAAGAGGCTGAAGGTAACGCTAATGTTGAGGAAGAGATCTTCCTGGGACGCAGCCTAATTGTGAAGAGCCCCGCGCAAGCTGACACGCAACCGGACGCAGCTGCAGTTTTAGGTTGTGAGTTCGCTGAAGAAGAGAAGGAAATCGAAAGCGACGGCTGTCAGTCGACGCAAACCTTTGATATCTCTTCGCAAGAGAATTTGTTTTTTCGTGCGTCTGAGTTGGACGACCCTGTTTCTAATAGTGCTGTGCCTCGAATGGACAGCGAAGTTGCTACGTTGGATCCCTCGATTGATGGGCGGTATGTAGTTGCTAGTAACAATGAGGGCGAGTTGGCATTTTCAGCAAGCATTGAGGAGTTTGAACTATACAAACAAGACTCAACAGTTTTAGTTGACCAACTGGAGATAGTGGAGCAGGATGACGCGGACTTTAATTTTAAAAACCTGGTAGAATCAGCTGAACAAGAAGATCTACAAAGGCTGAGTGAGGACTTTGATGAAATATTGTTGCGTGTGGAAAATTTGCAAATTGCATCAGTACCCACAAATGTGGACAATGAGCCAAAAAACGGCAAGGAGGAGACTATGTATTCAGCTGCCGAAGAAGATGAAAGCTATGAATTTGATCCAGTCGAAAGGAAGATATTGAAGAAAATAAAAGAGCACCAGCTGAAAGAGAGCGAAGAGATATTCAATAAAATCGAGACCACCATTCGCAGCAAACTGACGCCGTCTAAAATGGAATTGCTTGCTCAAAATCGAAAGAAACAGCAAAATGCCCGCATAAGTTCGCTTGTTGCGTCTACGCCTACAAAAATGGCAGCAGAACCAACTGATAACTCGATCGTTGACACCAGTTTCCATTCTGGGAATTTCCCAAAAGTGATGCAAACACACACGCAGGACGAGACGAAAATTGACATTTCAGTTAGCAAAGACGTGGTCAGTCTGTCAGATGACTCGTCAACTCTAACACCTCAGAGTCAGAGCTTTACCAGCGAAGCTTCGGTGCGAGATGAGCAAAGCGCTCAAACACATAATTTGCGCCGGTCACGGTCATTAACGCCGTTCAGCAATGCGCGCGAATTATTGCCGCCGTCAAGTAAATTGAATAAAACCACCTCGCCCCCACAAGTGTCAGGAAAAGCAACAAAGACCCACCCGTCACGCAAATCGCCCCAGTCCACGCGCTCCATACCGGAGTTTAGATCCGGCTGCACCTTCTCACCTGCCACAAAAGCTTCGCCTGCTGTTTGCAAGCGCAACTTCATTTTGGAAAATATTCGAAATGCGGCCATACCGCGGAACAATGTGAAACGCTTGCAGGGCAACGCGCAGGCCATATCCTTCGGAGTTGCAGCAAATCGATTACACCCTTATTCTTCCAGCAGTAGCCTGGCGAGCAACGTTTCCAGTGGCACCACGGCAACTGTCCACAATCAAAATCAGCTCATCAGCAACAGCGCCAGAGACACTTCTCCAGTGTACGCATTTCAATCGAAATTGGTGCGCGGTTCGCCCAGATTTTGGGTGAGCATGTCGCAGCCGACGCAAAAAAAACTGCAATTGAACCGCGGTTTGCAGAAGCGTCGCAAGAAACACCAACGGCAACAGCAGCAATTCGTGAAGCAGGGCGTAAGCGACTCCACTTCCACTTGCACCTTGAACGATGAGGAAAATGCAGTCCTGCTGGTTAGCCCCAGCCTATCACCTCAAACCACCTGTACAGGCGTGGATCTAGAGCTCGAAGCACTCGGCCAGCAAATTCAGCAGATACAACCACGTCTGGAAACGTACAAGCGAAAAATTCACGACTATGGCGAACATGTGGCCAAGTGTTCGCGTCACATGGATGAATGCATTGCGGTGCAATCAGACATCGTGGACGAACACCGACAGTTACGCGACGAGATAATGCTCAATCAGTACGCGGAGCAGGTCGCATGCCAAGTGCAGACATTCTCTATTTCGGAGACCGAAGACTAGAGCGGCGGCAACAACTGCAGTCGGTGAAAGAAATGACAGGCCGGACAAGAATGGAGAATACGCTGTCTAGATTTTTCAAGTTCAAAAAAATTGAAAGTTCAAATCGTAAAGGGTACCGTTTGAATTTTCAAGTATTTTCAACCTGAAAATTCCAATAAAAGCCGCATTCATTAACGCAAATTTGGCAAGTGTTAGAAATTCGAGTTCTATTCGTTTCATGTATACCGCATGCTGCACCAAAACGAAGAATTACGAAATGCTGCAAAGAGAAAGTGTATTGATAGCGGCAATTTGCCTAAATTTATCGTCGCCTGCCCCCCCTCAATTGCGGTTTTTTGGACGAAAGAAAACACTGGTCCCGCCACTGCCGTCACTTGCATCGTCTCCATTGTCAACTATAATTTTTTTCTATTTGTTTTCTCCTTATTTGTATTATATTTTATTTTTTGTTACCGCACTCTTTTGGGTATCAACATAAATTCCTTTTCCCAATGCCAAATTCCAATGCACTCGCCAATTGTAATTGCAACATATATGCAAATAACAAATAACAAAATTGTCATGAAATCACAACTTGTACGCTGGAAATATTTTTAAGAATGGTTTTGGTTGCTAACAAAAAGTAAAAGTACTGCAGAAACGGAAATTGTATGTGTCTTTATTTGTAATGTTGAAATGTCATGTTTTTACTGGATTTTTTGTTTCCTATATTTGCTTTCGAATCTAACCATTAAAATGTATTTAATTTGTTGTTTTGTATTAAAACTATTGAATTTTTTCTGCAATCGGTTTCTTATGGCACTGCATTACTTATTTTCATACTCATTTATATTTTCGTTTAGATGGAAATAAAATTTATTTGCGTTTACTTGTAGCGATAAACATATTTCATTTAAGCGGGATTTAAAACGTTAGGGTCGCATTCAAACCCATTTCATGAGAGGAGAAATCGCTGTATTGGGACAGTACAATAAAACGAGTGACATAAGGCTGTACATTTATTGAGATCTGTTTTGAATCTGTACCCAACAGCAATAGTTAGAATTTTAGTTAAACTTGCCAAACGCTTGGGCAATAAATTGAATCGATTAAAAATATACAATACACAAGCCAAAATTAAACAAAGCCAAATCGGCATGAAAAAAAGTGGATATTGTTAAATTTAGTGCTAGATAACAAATTTCTTCGTCTGTGTGTAAAACAATAATTGCGGAGAACGGAAGCGGACATTTCATCACAACATAATAGCTGTTTTGTAGTATGTGTTTGCCGTGTGTCCGGATTTGTAATTCTCGTCCTTGTCTGTCATAGTTTATCGTCTTCGTCCAGTCCAGTCAAATACAGTTTCCAACAATGTGTGTTTTCTGTTGTATTAAATTCAATTCATGTCGTCACCCGCATTCCCTTCTCATTTACAGCGATCACTCCTTCCTTCATACGCTCGCCTACTCAAAAGTCATTGAAAATCAAAGATTACCCACATGCCGGACCCATTGTAGGAACTATAGCCAATCGCGAGCACATTGCAAATAAGTACGCCTTCTTGTGTGACAATTCATTTAGAGCTGCCAACGAGCTGGCATTCTCACCGCCGCCAATATACATCCACTTATTTATGATACACAAAATCGAAATCTTTCCACACTATACATTTCCTTTGTCCGCCAGTGGCGGCAAAAGCAATCAAAATAACTATATTAAAACTGAAGAAAACAATAGCGCTGCTGTCTCTTCACCTTTGCCCAAAGTTCAAAAACCGGCGCACTCGTCGCCGACAGCGGCTTCCTCGATCACTGAGCCAAGTTCTACTGCCGCCAAGCCGTTGTCACTGGCATCCCCTTATCGCACCGTGTCCCACTATGGCTTTAATTACCCACTCACCTACTTACCCACAATCACGCTACATCCGGCACACTTGCTGACGGCTGTGCAGCTGCAACGGCAAAAAGTAATCGCCTTCATCAAATCGACAGCGATGAGCCTAAATCAAGCAGACATGCACCATCGACAGATGCTCCACCCTGTGCTGAATGAAACGGCAAGTAGTAATTCGGGCCATGCAGCCGATAGCAGTGGCTCATTTATTTCCATCAAGGAAATACAATTAGAGCCCAAACCACGTAGACAACGACGAGGTTATGGTTCGCGCTCCAACACCAACGCTAGCATCAACAACAATCCTGTCGATCATGCAGATGCCATACACCATTCTACTAATGAGGAACAACGTCAGCGGCCCGAACACGATACTCTCTCAGAACATTTTTCATCCTTGCTATCGGTTGGAGCTTCATATCCAGCCGCATCCAACAGTCATTCGGGTGACCTGGCGGCCGATCACGAACACGAAGATGGCACTGAGCATGATGATCATGCGAACGAATGTGATGTGGAACCACAACACTTGAACGAGTCGGCTGACATTAGTTCAGTGTTTACAGCAACGCAGCGCGCCGAATATATGCTACGAAACTTTCTTCCAATCGAATGCGACAACGTACACCACGACCACGATCATGATCATGATGAGCAGCACAAGCCGGAAGCGGAGCAGGCACTTCACGATAGTGACAATATTCAACCGCACGCGGTTGATAAACATGCTTCACACACGCAACCGCAGCATCTCCAACAACAACACAAACAAATTAAACTAAGCGTAACGTCGAATTCGTTGAAGCGCCGCTGTTCGCACTCGTCTCAAGAGGCGGGCTCATCTTTGCCCACCCGTCCACCGAGTCGTCGCCATGTCAGTGCTTCAGTATCCGAAGCTGACTCTTCGGCCACCTCCCTGAAGTCGCTCGAGATTCATATAAACATCACCGTGCAGAATTCCGAGTGCGCCAAGACGCTACAGTTACACGAACAGGAGTTCAGAAGGAAGCTGGAGAGTCTAATCGACGAGGAGATAAGCACTATTTCGCGGCACTTGACAAGCACCACGCAAGAAGACCCTCTGAGGGCATTGGGCTCAAACGGTGGTGCACACAAGTTCGGCAGCCACAGTGCGAGCGAGCGTGTAGACGATCCCACGTGCCTGTATACTGGGGAGCAACCAACTCGTGCGTATCGCTCGTTCATCGGCGATGGGCTTAAAGGAAACTGTGCGCAATCGGTGAGCTCCAATGGTTCAATGCGTAATCAAGAGGTCTTGACGTTGCTTGAACAGGAGCTAGAGAATTTACTGAATGGCATCATATGCGCAAATGCTCTTCACAATCATGCAGTAATGTGTGATTGCAAGATGAAAATTTCACAAATCTCCGAGGACATACGCGCTTCATTGAACGCAGCAGCAAGCAAGTAGGCGTTGGAGTGAACAGCAATTTGTTTAGAAGGGCCGCAAGTTAGTTTTAGTTTTCGTAACGTAATCACTTTTTGAAAAGTTTGAAAATGAATTTTTTTTAACTTTATTTAATTTTGACTTGTAGACCAGTTTATTTTCCTCTTCCTGAATTGTATAATTTGCCTAAGCAAATATCAACTTTGAAATAAAGCATCAGTTAAGATTTAATTCTGATCAAAATCCGTTTGGCTTGTTACCGAATCTGTGAGAAATTTTAGTAGGTGTCACTTTCGTGGAATGTCATTAGGGAATCATTAACCCAATCTTTAAGCTCATAAGAATAAACTCAAGCATTCCCACATACAAGAAGGCACCGCTCCACAGTTACAATATCGCCAACCATGACCATCAATTTATTTGCTTTGTCGTATGTATCCCGTCGCTATTCCAGTCTTGAACTAAACTTAAGCCTCCAACTAAACGACCATTGCAACAAGCACATAAATAACTAACCAAATCAAAATTCAACAGGTAACGCTATATCGTTTAAATATAAGTTTAAGATTTGGTTTATTGAATGTCACTTGTGTACATATACTATAAACAACGTTATTGTAGTTGATTTGCTTTTGGTGGCAGTATTTGTTGCATGTTTGGCCACTAATAATTTGTAATATACATTTATATGCGTGTATATGAAACTGTTAATGTAGCTTGACACAAATTAACCTTCCCTAATAATTGTGAATTTTGTGGATATTTTGTATAACTTGTAAAGATATTTAATTCCTTTTCGTTTTCCCTAATCACATTTGGTTTAATTGCCCATTGTTTCATTCGAACATCTTATCAGTTGCATTATAACACTTAGCTAAAGAAACAAATATGTGGAAGAAAATTAAGTTAACATTTCAACTGGAATTATATTGCAGGTGAGAACGTTCATAATGGAGATCACTCAGAGGCTCATTTGAGCACATTCTCACAGAGCAGTAAAGAGGTATGTAAATCAATGAATCATATGCAATCATCATAAAAACATATGCTGGTATGTCCGTCTGAATAAATCGAAAAATCAAACATGAGAAAACACTAGGTTCGTTTACTTTGAAATTGTAGTTGGAGCTTTAACGAACAAAAAAATAGTATGTGAAAATATAGAAAGTTTATATCGTTCAGATCGTTTGTACATACATACATACGTTTGTACATTCTCATATTCTTTGTGAAATTAACCAATAGAATACATAAAGTTCGCAGTTTCATTTGCATCGTACTAACATAAACACAAACGATATTCTCATTGCAAATTTCTATTACGGTTTCAGGATGTTTCAACGGACGGTTCGCCCAAGAAAGACAAGAAGAAGAAGAAGGGACTCCGAACACCTTCATTTTTAAAAAAGAAGAAGGAGAAGAAGAAGGCCGAAGCCTAAATTGGGAAAGAAAATTGTATGACAGCAACAGTCGAAACAAAAAATCAACAACAATAACCGTATGACATATAATGCAGCTATGACGTCTACTTACAACTCTGCGAAGCAGCGGTGCATGAATTAAATGAAAATAAGCATAGGGCAGTTACAGCTGCCAAAAACGAGGAAATACCGTGAACATCAGAGAGCAGCTCTTCAATTATGGAATCGTATAAGAAAATAGAAAGAAAGCAGAAAGATAAAATTCGATATTTTATTATTGCGACAACAAAGAATCAAAAAGCATACTTTGAACACACGATATATTTTATTTTGGTTTTTTATATGTATAACTACATTTGTGCAGCAATTACGGAGCACTAATGCAGTTTCGAGGGAGATATTGTCGTGGCGACGACGAAAATGGAAAAGTATAAAAAATATATATTACAAACTATACAAAAAGTGCAAACAAGTAGTAGGTGATAAAAAAGATGACAACAAACACAAACGAATATTCGATTTATAACAATACAATTCGATCGATTACAAAACCGAAGGTCATTACCTTCTTTCTTCTTCAAAGGAATTTAAATGTTCGGAACAAGTAAAATATAATAAAAGGGAAACAAGCGGAATGAGCAAGCGAACACTTCATAGTTAATGTACTATTCTTGATAAAAGAACAAAAGGCGAAACTAGCATAAAACTTACAGATTTACCAGACACGCAGGCTTTTGACTATATGTGAACACAATTTTATATATGTACGAATTATATGTAAACAGCCGTTTATATGTATAAAAACTTATTTGTCCGTTTAGACACAAAAAAGGCAGAGAACGACTTTTTTTCCTTTCTTCGCCTTTTTGATTTTTAATTATGATCTTTCCGTTGCTTCGTTTTACCATAAAATGAGAAAAATGCTCGGCAAAGATAGAAAACATCATATTCGACGAATTCACCATAATAATTGCAGATAAATGCAAAATGTTCAATATTAAAGACGATCATAACTACACCAATTCAGTACCAGTATCACAAATTCAAGGCTACTGTAACCAATTCTGTGTATGAAACTTGATAAAATATACATATGCATACATATATTCAAAACTAAATTTATTATATGCAATATTGTGTAATCAACAACCTATATCACAGAAAATAACAACATTAAAAAGTTGACAAAGGCAGGCACGCTCATATCTGCCTAAATCCGCATGCAACTACCCAGTCGCCTCTTTTTTTACACATTACAACTGCAGGGTGAGATTTCCGATTATACATGTATAAATATATGTAAGAAATATACTATTTATCAAAAGAAGAAATGATATATTTGAAATCAAGATTTCACGAAGAACAGCAATACCGTACTCAGACCGAAAACATTTGAAAGAAGGGATAATTATAATATTTATTTGATGATTTCCACTAAACCGTTTGTCAGGACAAGTGTAAATCTAAATGCTACTAAATAATTCCTCTGACCTAAAATAGACTAACAATTGTGAGCAGGTTCCGCATGAAGGTATTATACAGTAAATTGCAGCAAAGGAGCCACCTACTGCACAGCGTCAGCCGCAAATTTCAATGAATTTTTAGTTTAGGTTTGCTGTCATGACGGCATGTTAAATTTTCAGAAAAAGTCTGCACTTTCATTTTGATAAATATAAAATAGACTTTGGACAATTCGTTCGTGTTTGTGTGGTTATGTTGCAAGTGACAAGAGAAAATAACATACCTAGCCATACATACTTGCGTACATACACGGTTACTGCCAGCAACCGTAACAACACCACCCCTCACCGCCCACCATCACCCAAAAACACAGCCAACAACATAAACGTAAACACAAGTCTTTGCAACTTGTGTTCGTATTTTTTTATGAAATAAGCACGTAGGCACTTTAAACATTTAATTGGGTAAATTTTTCACTAGCAAACAATTGAAAAGCATAACTAACTAAACGAATTATGGAAACCACAACTAAAGCTGCAAAATGAACAAAATATACAAGCTATAAATATTTAACAAAACTGCCATAGCATGTAAATTTAAGCAACGTTCTTTTCATATTTCAATAAAAACTTTGTGCTTTCTGGAATGAAACAAATCGGAAAAAATATAAAGTGCTTTGTCAAAGGCCGTATGACAAAATAGCGCAAGTCGACCATGTGTCAACCATCGGTTGAACGCACAGCAGAGAGAGTCCCTTAAAACGAAAAATTCTGCAACGGGTTGTTAGCATGAAACAATTGCGCAGGAGAAGCAGTGACTTTCATATACATACATACTTATGTTTGTGTGTGCAACATACGTGTAATATTTTACTTGAATCACTTGAACATATGTATACGCTTTTGTTTCAATCAACTATGTAGCAATGGGACCGCCATTTTACGCAAATATAATTTTTATAAGATTTCGTTTTGTTTGATTGTTTTGTTCTAAAGTGATTTTGCGCCTTCTTTTACATAACTAATTGTGTACAATAAAACTGTAACCATTCAGTGTGTCACTATTTTTAATTTATGACACACGAATGCGATCGCTTTTCTCTTAGTATTTTATCCGCTTGCTTGCAATATTGTAATATTTTTAACTTTAATGCCTCTGGTAGCTTTAGTGATACTTTATGTATGAAATATAACAAACATACATATTTACTTATGTATACATACATTATTATGCATTTCGCGTGTTTATTGTTTACGTCTATATAAATATTTTGAAAGCTTACATATTTGCATGTTTTCGCATGGGCAAAGCACTCAAGCGGAACATTTAGGTTGCCCTTCTGTCCTATATTGTTGTTCGACGTTTAAATGGAACGGGCATTGCGGTATACGCTGCTTTGAAGCGCTTATAATTGTTGAGCTGCAAAGAATATCGTTGGCCAACAAGACACCCACTCGCACGCAATGCAAAAATAATAATAAATCCGCAACCAATTGGTTTGTTTGAGTTGAATGCTATTACTTGTTCGGCCTTAAACATTGCATAGAATCATATTGGATACATAAACCCAAGCAATTTGTATAAATGTATTCCATAGAGATAAATTTAACAAGTTTGATACAAAATATGATTCCCACAATACGGGAGTGTATTTCTAGCCATTTTTTCCATAAATTTGCTAAAAATGTGTTGGATATTATTAGAAATACATTTTACGAAATCCTGTGTGGTTGCAGTTTTTCTTTTATGCACGCGTTTCCAAATTGTTATTCACATTTTTTTGCGCTGGGTCTAAATTAAGATCCTAAATCAAAAAACACAAATTGTATGTGCTGAAAATTTAAATCGCAAATGAAATGAAAATATTTGCAATATGATTTTTTCGCTCATAATTTTAGCTATCACAATAAATTATAAATACGGCATCCAAAATAAAATGAAATTTGAATAAATTCGTATTACATAAACAAGTGAAGTAAATAAACATTTATAAAATTGTACAAAAAATTTACAATTTACAATAGCGAAGTGTGTTTGTTGTTTCATTTAACCAGTTTTGCGCTTTGTTTTTTCGTGTCCAACACCTCCTGTTGAATATTATAACTCTGATACTTTTTCAATATTGACTGGTACCCTATTGTTGCAGTGCTAACAAATATGGACTGTTTGAATTCGCGCATTTAAAACATTTCTACAATTATTAATCGATTTCCTTTGCGTTTAATATTGGATTCGCATGTTAACGCTTTTATTCTTATTGAAGAAATTTGGGAATTTCCAAGACGACGAACACTGGGGTAATTCATGGCGATTGATTCAAAAATGAAAATTAAAGATAGTGATTTTTTTGGCACCGGATTAAAGTAGATAACTAGGTGAAAGAATTGTAAAATAATTTACCGTATTCCTGCAATCCACTCTGAAAGTTTACATTTGTTTTTATTTGGCGTGCGCACAGCGATAAACGTGAATTTTTCAATTATTTGAATCAAATTTTATTACAAATTTTAAAAGTAGCATTAAAGTGATAATGGAGGCTTCTTGTTCAGGTATTTAAGTATTAAAATGTTAATTTTGTTTTTTATTTAAGTGTATGGAAATATTTTTGTTATTTTTTTAAAAGCTTAAAAATTGCCTTATTTTTACCCTATTCATAGACATATAGTTGTTTGTTCAGTGATATTCACATAAACAGCTTTCTGTAATCTGCGGATATTGTAATAACTTTCTATGAACAAATTTCTATTGCGCACTTTTGCAGCATTTAGATTTTTGTATGTGAACTCATGAAAATATGCATGCGCTCCGCGAAGGGAAATACAAGAATCAAATGTAATTGTAAAAAATATGGGATAAGCAACAAGTGAACTGTTAGTTTTGTTGTTGTTCAATGTACGGTATTTAGTATTGCTTTATGCTTTTTGCCCTACATTACGGGGGCCGGCATATTAGATATATATTAGGTGACATACTAGGCGGGATATCGCGACACGTAATCTAAATTTTTTGGTTTTTAAGATATTTATGAAATACAATCAAATTGTGCCAAATCTTTCGTTGAGTACTATCCCTGGTATAACATGCCTGCGACTGTTCATAAATATTTAATTGACGGACCAGAGCTCATAGCCAATCGGTGAACTATCTGAAGAAGCGCAGGCAGCGCGAAATAAAGATTTTAAGGCTTTCAGGGAATATTTTTCCCGAAAATGTAGCAGAGAAAAATCAAATGAAGACATTCTGAATAGGCCGCTAATAAGTTCTGATCCTACGGTATCCACTGAAACGAAATTGTCACATAAAGAAGTCAGACGCATGCCAAGGGAAGCATTGGATTTATTGATAATAACGGAAGAAGAATGATATAAACGATGATGATGATGATAATGATGGAAACGAAGGTGAAAGCGTGTACGATTATGATGGTTATTAATATTCAATAGAAAGAAGTTACCTATTTTACAGAATTTTTAAATTTCAATAACTGATGAATTTTGTATAAGAACCTTTTGTTAGCATTTTGCACTTTTGATCATAAATAAAAAAGATCCACTAAAGTATATAGCATAGTAGCATTTTGCACTTTTGATCATAAATAAAAAAGATCCACTAAAGTATATTCAAATACATTATTTTTTACTTCTATGTATGTATGTATAACTAAACCTAATACTTTCTTCATGTCTGAATAGTCTAGGTGAAGTAATCGTCATGAATCCGAGGTAATTCGACGTGCGTGCGACGCACACTGGGGTATTATATAAGTAAAGTGGCGATTAATTCAAAAATGAAAATTAAAGATACTGATCTTTTTTTGGTACCGGGTTAAAGTAGATAAAATTCCGCATCACTAGGTGAAAGAATTGTTGTAAAATAATTTACCGTATTCCTGCAATCCACTCTGAAAGTTGACATTTCTTTTCATTTGTCGTACGCGCAGCGTGAAACGTAAATTTTCCAATTATTGAAATTAAATTTCTTTAGCAATTTATTGAAGTAGCATAAAAGTAATGATCGAGGCTTCTTGTTCAGGTATTTAAGTATTAAAATACTAATTTTCTTTTGTTTTAAGTGTTCGTAAATATTTTTTTTATTTTTTTAAAAAAAAAGCTTAAAAATTGCCTTATTTTGACCCTATTCATAGACATATAGTTGTTTGTTCAGTGATGTTCACCTAAAATATTGTCATAATCGTAATCTGTGGATATTCTAGCAACTTTCTATGAAAAAAAAAGTTGCGCTATTGTTGCGCACTTTTGCAGCATTTCGATTTTTGTATGTGAACTCTTGGCAAAATATGCACGCGGTCCGTGAAAAGATAGTCAAGAAATAAATGTAAATGCAAAAAATATAAGATAAGCAACAAATTAAACATTTTATGTTAGTTTTGTTGTTGTTCAATGTATGGTTTTTAGTAATGCTTTATGCATTTTACCCTACTTTACGGGGAGCCGGCATATTAGATTTATATTAGCCAGCATGTTAGGCGGGATATCGCGTAAGCTAAATATTTTTGGTGTTTAAGATATTTATGAAACACAATACAAAATCGTCTCAAATGATGCAGAACCAAATACAATTTTGATATCTTGGATTCTTTCATTTGTCTTTGTTGTAGGGTGTGTGCAAAACTAGGTCAACCGACCTTATTTGTCAGAAGTTGCAGTATTAGGCATTGTTATTGTTTTCATTAGTTATGTGTAATCGATTGAAATAACCGCAGTGATGTGCATTAAACTAATTCGGTAAACGATAACTGTAAATGACTAATTTTTCAAAAAAGGTGATTTTTTTTCATGTAGGAAGTAATCCAAATGTTATTTGGTATACCCGCCAAAGTCTTTATGACATAATGACCAACTCTTTGCCTTAAATTGTGCCAAAACTTTCGTTGAGTACTATCCCTGGTATAACATGCCTACGACTGTTCATAAATATTGAATTCATGGACCAGAGGTCATAACTCACGCCTTGTTGCCAATCGTGTTATCTGAAGAAGCGCAGGAAGCGAGAAATAAAGATTTTAAGGATTTCAGGGAATATTTGTCTCGAAAAAGTAGCCAAGAAAAAACCAACGAAAACGTTCTAAATAGACTGCTTGTAAGTTCTGATCCCATTATATCGGCAGAAACGAAATTGCTGCATAAAGCAGTTACGCGCATGCCAAGGGAAGCATTGGATTTTTTGATAATTGCGGAAGAAGAACGCAATGATATGAACAATGATGATGATGATGATAACGATGGATGCGAAGGTGAAAGCGTAGGTGAATACGATGATGATTCCGACAGTAATTAATAAATTAGGAATTCTGTATAATACCCTTTTGCAACAATTTTGCATTTTTGGTCATAAATAAAAAAAAATCCACTAAAGTATGTTCAAATACATTTATTTTTTATTTATTTATGTATAATTAACTAAACCTAATACTTTTTTCATGTCTAAATAGTCCGGGTGAATTAATCGCCAAAATCGGCATGAATTACCCCAGTGTGCGACGGTCAAAACCGACTGCCGAATACTATGTTATTCGTGCGGAATCAATCAATCAAGCATCATAAAATCTTTCTATATACCTACATATGGTTTGTTGCATGATACAAAAAGGAAGGTAGTTTCACTCCAAATTTCTTTAAAGTGCAAAATTCGTATTTCGTAGCCCTTGAGACAGTGACGCGTGTTGCATAGTAGGCGCTACACTGCAGACAAGGTGTATTAATAAGGTGATGACACTACTGCAAAAACAAAATTCCCATGTATTTTGTTAGTGCTTTTGGGCATCCTCGTTGTCAAAATCAAATCAAAACACAAGCAACACAAAAACAATTTTACCAATTTTTGACAATGAGGATGCCCATTCGCGAAAAATCAAAAGAAAATGAGAAGAAAGCAAAAGAAAATAAGAAGAAAAAAGTTTAATCAGCCGTGTTGCCACCACTACCTTATTAATGTGCCTTGACTGCAGATAGGAACTGAAATGGAAAATCTTCAGAGCCATTACTCAGGCCTCGGGACCCATTGTGTTACCACGGATTATGATTTGCGGTTCTTGCAAAATAGTTTTAATAATAGATATCTGAATTCTGTCGCAGATATGAAGCCGAACCGATAATATTCAAATTAAAAAAAAATTATTGCATTCGGACGTTTTAAAAAAAAATGTGTGCAAACTAAACCGCCGCTGCTATGACATTTTCGAATAATTTTTGTAGTGAGCTGGTAGCCCTACAACGTAGTCAGCTGTTTTTCTTTTTACCTACGCTTTATTTTGATTTCTCCTCTTAACGCCTTTGCATTGTTTCATGAATTATCGGGTTGCTTTACGTTTCATTGTTTCAAATTAAAGCGCAGTAACGAAGTGAAATACGGATGTGAGTCATTTATTGTAATTTTTTTAAAGTTAATCAAATTGTTTCGACAAGTCTCACGCCTCCGTTTATCAACGCCAGACGACAACGTCCGTTAAACCGCTACAGAAGTCAGCAGTGCAAGTCAGAAAATGGCGTTGGTTTCCGATCAAGAGTGGGCAGATTTCAAGGTAGGCTGAGTCTGTGATGTGTCTTAAACACGACGAAGTTATTGCGTTTACTTGGCAGCTTAAGTTTGAGAAGTCCTACCAGGATGCTGACGAGGAGAAGATGCGCCGCGAGCTTTACGTGAAAGCTAAGAAGACGGTGGAAGAACACAACAAGAAGTACGAGGCGGGCGAGGTCAGCTGGAAGATGGCACTTAATCATCTGTCCGATTTAACGGAGGAAGAGTTTGCAATGCGCTGCGGAAAGCGAGTGAACCCACCGACGGCAGTATAGTAGGAACTGTATTGTAAGAGAAGCAAAGTTTTCCATTTAATTAATGTTTCAATGGCATTACTTGTGTTTATTTATCCTTGCCTTCTCATGTATTTTAGTGTATGCAAGGTATATATACCTTGAGTGTATGTATGTACTTCTAGAATAATATGTTTTGACTTTATATCTTGATACTCTCAATAATGTATATGAATTATAAATATTCGTCTGGATATGTGTATATGAACTGTCTGAAAATGTAAGCCAACAGAAGGTAGGTCATTAAGTTATGGAAACATGCAATCTGTTCAGATTGGGATGAATCATGATCCGAAAATATGGATTATATATTTATTTACTTCTATACTACTTAACTGGCCATAAGAACCCGTTACCGGGTTACGGCCTGCCGGAAGCATACTTTGCGCAGCGTCTTCGCTGGTCCGAGTCGATGTTCGGCCCACGGCATGCCTTCCATCAATCACAATGTGATCAATCTGGTTGCGGGTATATTGATCGCGGGATAACCAGGTAACCTTTTGGATGTCGAGGTTCTGGAATCTGGTGCTACTAACTACCATGCTTCGTGCCAGGGCGAAATCGATCAGCCTCAGACCGTTGTTCGAAGTGGTCGCATGGAGGCTGAACTGCCCGACTATGGGACCAAATATACCTTCTCGCCCGACCTTTGCATTGAAGTCCCCGAGGTCACACTTCCTCGAGCTTCGCATAGAAGGCATCTTTGGTCGCTCTATCTATCTATACTAACATTCGTATTATTTCCTAAGATGACTTCATATCGCCATAGACACTGTACCACTGTTTCTACTGTGGTGCTCTGATTTTTCTCACAAAGTGTCTTCCATACGAGCGTTCACTACTGACAGATAATATGAAAATTTCTAAAAACCATAGTGCTAATCACAATATCAATATCATCAAACAACTTCTACCTAGTGCTATCAATATCCAAAAAAAAAAACAATATATCGGAATAATACGACCATACATATAAAAAACAAACTTTATCGGCAGTGCCGGAATGTTGCGATTCCTGCGGATTGATTTCGCGACAAGAACTCGAGCAGTGGTAAGTAACCAATAATTGGTACAAACTGCGATATACGTGTACTACATACAGAATCTTATACACACAATGTTTGAAAACCATGATGAATCATAACGACTTTCGACTTTTTTTTAATTAACAACGCATTGTGGCGAACTGAAAGCAGAATTCAATTTTGCCACGATCACAGCTCCATCTCACACATTACTTAGAATACACCAGCGTGCAATCAGATGCCATCTCACAAGCGTACACTGTGATTGACCACGCTTTCGATGCCGTTGTTGTGGGTGCTGGAGGTGCCGGACTGCGGGCTGCTTGCAGCTTGGGGGAAAAGGGTTACAAGACGGCAGTTGTCACAAAATTGTTTCCGACACGTTCACACACTATCGCTGCACAGGGCGGCATGAACGCGGCGCTTGGCAACCAGCTGGAGGACGATTGGAAGTGGCACATGTACGACACGGTAAAAGGTTCTGATTGGCTAAGCGATCAGAATGCGGCACACTATATGACACGTGAAGCTCCCCGTGCCATAATAGAGCTCGAAAATTACGGCCTGCCGTTTTCGCGCACAGCAGATGGCAAAATTTACCAGCGACCCTTTGGAGGGCATACCTTGAGGTACGGGAAAGGAGGCAAAGCACGTAGAGCCTGCGCCTGCGCAGACAGGTGAATACAACGATTACTTTTAGGTGTATATCTAAATTATACCGTACATCATAAAACTTTACTGTATTTCCGCTACCTCGCCGCAGAATTGGCCACGCAATGCTACACACGCTGTACGGCGTATCATTGGCTTACGACATTCACTATTTCATAGAGTATTTTGCGCTGGATTTACTATTTGAGGATTGTGAGTGTTGTGGAATTATAGCTCTGTGCGTGGAAGACGGCAGTATTCATCGTTTCCGTGCGCGGAACACCATCATTGCGACGGGCGGTTATGGACGTAGTTTCTTCTCGTGTACCTCTGCGCACACCTGCACCGGCGACGGGAATGCCATGGTGGCGCGTCAAGGGCTGCCGCTGCAGGACATGGAGTTCATACAATTTCACCCTACTGGCTTATACGGCCCCGGTGCACTCGTTACAGAAGGGTGTCGCGGTGAGGGTGGATATCTGGTCAACTCCAAAGGCGAACGATTCATGCTGCGCTATGCGCCCGATGCCAAGGATCTGGCACCACGCGACGTTGTTGCACGTTCGATGACCATTGAGATTATGGAGGGTCGCGGCGTGGGGCCCGAGAAGGACCACATTCACCTTCAAATGCATCATCTGCCGGTTCAGCAAATCTACACTCGCCTACCGGGCATCACGGAAAATGTAAAAATATTCGTAGGGGTTGACGTAACCAAGGAGCCCATTCCAGTGATACCAACAAAGCATTATAACATGGGCGGCATACCGACCTCTTATCGTGGAGAGGTGCTCACCATCGACAGTGACGGTTGTGACAAGCCGGTTCCCGGCCTATATGCTTGCGGCGAAGTGTCTTGCAATGTACATGGAGCTAATCGCTTAGGTGGCAATTCTCTGCTGGATTTGGTGGTATTCGGGAGGTCTTGTGCATTACATATCATTGAGAACTACTCCCCGGGGTGCCCAGCTCCGGATTTGAAACCAGTACGTCAAACAAAATTGGCATTTGCTTTATGACCTTTTTGACGGTAACTATTCAATCAAAGAGGATACAGCGCATTTTAGATGCAACAGTGCGTGTATCGCCTTTAATCATTTTTCCGTAATACATGCATACATACTTATACGGGATCTGCATACTCGAATAATTTGATCATTACACACTGTTGCATAAGTCTTTCTCTAATGCAGAATGCCGGTGAGGAGACTGTAGCCAATTTGGATAAATTACGAAATGCTAACGGCCGAATTACGACTGCTGAACTGCGCTTGAAAATGCAAAAATCAATGCACCTACACGTTGGCGTATTTCGTGTTGGTTCTCTACTCGAAAAGGGATTAAAAGAAATCAAAGCTATCTGTAAAGAATTCAAAGATATCCGGGTAGTTGACAGGTGAGGCCAAGTCTCTTACACATTGTAACATTGTTTTAGTATGTGTGTACATAAGCACGAAATATTTGTAGATCAAAAATTTGGAATACGAATTTAACGGAGACTTTAGAGTTACAGAATTTACTCATCAATTCTTTAGCCACTGTTGCGTCCGCGGAAAACAGAAAAGAATCGCGTGGTTCGCATGTGCGCGACGATTTTAAAGAACGGATTGATGAATATGTAAGTAAAATAGCTGATGAGCGCAAGACACGATCTAATACATGTATGTGCATTTTTAATTTATTTTTGTGCAGGACTACAGTAAACCCATCAAGGACCAAAAGCTGCGACCAATCGAGGAGCATTGGCGTAAGCACACTTTGATTTGGGTGTGTCCCGAAGAAGGACGTACCGAAATTAAGTATCGGCCCGTTATCGATGAACCTTTAGATAACACCGTAGAGAGTGTTCCCCCAGCTGTGCGTGCTTATTAGTTGTATAATTATAATTGCTTCACGTGTTATGTGGTGAAGATAATTTGCTATCATAAATACTTCACATATTAAAATTTTAATCTATCTAACATACCATAAAGTTCTTTTGTACTAAAGTATTCACGTCAACTAGTTGAAACATGAGGTTCCTAGTACACATCATGAATCATGATACAAATTGTTAACTTTATTTTTATCTGTCGCATTGAAACTACACATGATACAATCCAAGGCGAATTCAATACAGGTTACCTCGTTTTATGTTTTAGTTTCACGTGCGATTTCCAAAGAAGTTTGTCATCTAAGATAACACAGATATTTGATCTCTTTGGATAGTTGGATAGTGACCCCTTGAGTGTAGGCAAGATGAATCTACTAAGCTTCCTCCTGGTAAAGAGAACCATACCGGTTTTAGCGGGATTAGCGGGTAGCCCATTTGCACAACACCAAGTGTCAATCATATCCAGAGTTCTCTGCACCTTTGTGCAGATATGCAAAAGGGACGGGCCGGTTATGAGACAGGCGACATCATCCGCATATGGTTGTGTATAGACTCCCGAATGGTCTGATAAGCAGGGAATTAATCACCATGCACCAGAGCAATGGAGACAGCACCCCACCGTGAGGACAGCCCCGATTTGCCCCGGATGAAACTAGCAGATCCTCCTCTGCTTGCACCGTCATGATTCTTTGGGCTAGCATTGGACGTATCCATTCAACCAGAACCCGATCTACGCCGTATCTGCTAGCGGAGTTACACATACTCTCAAAAATTACATTGTCAAACGCGCCCTATATATCCACAAAGATGCCTATTGTGTAGTCCTTGCTGTCGATGACTCGCTCAATCCTACCAACAAGATTCTGCAAAGCCGACTCGCAGGATTTTCCACTTTTGTAAGCATGCTGAAATGGAGATAGTAGATATGTCTTTAGCGACTCCTTAAGTCATGCTAATAGGCTGCCAAAAATTTGATATGAGCGGGGAATACCCAGAATAAATTTGAAACGAAGTTGCATATCGCACACGCACTACAAAAGTGACACAACTCAAAATTTTTGATTTTTTAGGAAACGCAAAAACTGTTTTTGAGGTAAATAAACATTTTTTTTTTAAATAACGTATAGACCGTTCAGTAGAAAATCCTTACAGATTATGCTTTAGGATAAGTTACAAGAATTTTTTTTTTATTTTACACTAGAAAATCCAAAATTTTGAGTTTTTATGATATTTTAATTCAATAATTACGGAATTATTTTAAGTTATGTCACTTTTGCTGAGTTTTATAATTATAAATTACAGTCAAAAAGTCGAAAGAAAAATTTTGAGAATTCGAAATTAATTTTTTTATTTCAAAATATATACTAAAATTGTCAGAACTTTGCTTAAAATTAACTTCAACAAAAATGTATTTCGTCAAAAGTGTCACAATTTGAGTTATGACACTTTTGCATTGAGCTTCAGCGATCAAATAGCATCAAACTTCTGACATAAAGAGAGACCTAACTGTATTTTTGCAACAGTTAACAACGACAAAATATACTGAGCTTTTGCTTATTGGTAGATTGATGCATTGTGCACAGTATTAACATCTAAACCCGAAAATTAAAAATTTTGAGTTGCGTCACTTTTGTAGTGCCTGTGCGATATATGCGATTTTCGGTTGTGAATGTGCGGTCCAGTTGGATTTGTGGTGGTTCAAACATTTTTATGGGGTTAATGTGAATGTTTTTTGCATAGCGCACATGAATTGCCAGCATTTTAAAAAAATTGCTGTTTAATTTGTTCTTCCATTTTCAAAGAGTGAAATAAGGTTAACATAAAACATAGTGACAAATACTGTTTGAAAGTCCTCCAAGCAAAAATGTGTGGAAAAAGGTACTGAATTGGTAGCTTAGCTACAACCCTGATTTCTCTGTTTGACGTCATTTGCCTATATAAACAAAGAGAAAAAGGCAGGAATTTGCCTACTTGGCATGCCATGCTATTACATACATGATTAAAAAAATTCAGGTAGTTTCAAAAAGACAAGAAGAAAATTTACAAATGAGAAATACATTTTTTCTACTATTCTTTTCATTTTTGCCCCAGGGCTGCGACTTTACGGCTATCAGTTTATGTAGTAACGTATCATAAAAATAATATAAGAATTAATAATAATAATATTCATTGTATATGTAAGAACACATTTTTTCTAAATATGCAAGAGTGTGGGTAAGGAGTAAAGGGCGGTCGGCACAGGTGGGTCGTGGTGGTGCTTTCGCTACTGGGTGCAGGCGGGCAGTGGCGCTGGATGGAGGCGATCGTGGTGGTGCTTTTAAGTTGTATTTTTTTCTTTTAGGCCGCGATTGAGATGCCGTATAAACGACGGCTTTGATAAGTCTCGCTCCCGTATTTCGCACGTCGAAAGCCACTTTTCGCGCAAGAACTTATCTCTTGAAAAAACAAAGAACCGCACACTGTTGCCTTTGCAGTTATGTTTGCTGTTGTTGCACTTCTTAACATCGCTCATATTTAAAATCGTTTTATGTTCACACACTTACTTTTCGACATAATATTTGGCAGACTTTCGTTACATAAAAATAGTCAGCTTTTGATTGTTTGAAATCATTCAGTTGGCCTAGAGCTTTGAGGAAGCACTTCACAATAGAACTCATTATACACCACCAGTTTGACTATACTTTCAACATTATAATGTCCGATAATGTACGATTTTGCCAAAAATCTGTAATCTAAATGACAAGCCACAATGTTTATGGTGTAGTCTTCTAAAAATAACAACATTTTAATTACTTAATACCGATATTCATAAAATTTGCCGCATCGGCTGTAATGTTCAATTTGCTGAACAAAATTACAGCAGTTATCCAAATTTGATCTCATCAATTGTTAAAATTAACTACAACTACTATCAACTAATATTTCTGAATAAATTTCCTACCATTCATACTTTTTTCTGCAACATTACAATTTTTTTCTTATTTGTCAAAAAGCAACTGACTTTTAAATTTGATGGAATGAAATTACCTGATTATTATTGTATCATGATTACATATATATAAATAATTTCGCTGAGAAAAAAACTTTTTCAAGTCAATGTCGAGAATGTAGCAACGCAAGTTGGCAGCTCACCCAGCTTTTAATACTCAAATATTGGCAACGCTGGCATCTGAAAGTAGTAAAATCAATCAAGGCACATTTATAAGGAAGTGGTGGCAACACAGCTGATTAAATTTTTTCTTTTGATTTTTCGCGAATGGGCATGCTAATAATTAGCACAATTATTGTCAAAATGGTAAAAATTACCGCCTACCGCTGTGGGTTCTGATTTGATTTTGACAATGAGCATGCCAAAAACACTAACAAAATACATGGACATTTTTTTGTTGCAGTAGTGCCATCACCTTATTAATACACCTTGAAATCAATGATGCCTGACTTTCTTTTTTTTGAAGTTTGCATAGCTTAACAATAAGGTTGTAGCAAGCCACCGGCTGATTGTTTATCGCTTCCATCAAAATCGTCGGTGCTAGCAGTGGTGCTGTGTTGTCGTATCGGTTGAATTGAAAACACCTGACCTGACTTTCAAGCAGTTTTCCCCGTTTTTTCACTCGAAATACAGCACCGTCTGGCAACAATCACGTTTGTCTGTTTTCAGTTTCTCCCTCTTTCGTCGGAAAATGTCAACTGATTTTGACAGAAGCAATAAACCATGATGAAATAAACAAGGTGAAGCAAGTAGCTGACAGTTTTGTCACCCCATATCCTTATTTTGAAACATAACATTTGAAATCCAATTTTGTTTTGGCATTGAGAGAATATGTTTAACCCCACTCAAAACGTAAAAGCGAAAATATTCTTGTGTTTTTAAATTTTGATCGGAAAAAAGCCGAGTACATGCTGTTTGTGCAACACAGCACATGGCAATGCTTGGGCTTTACAAGTCACAGTTGCCCATAAATACGACCACAGACACTATCTGCATCGCTGAAAAAATGATATAAGACGTTCATCGATAGAAGCTTTTCTGTAACAAAGAATTTTCAGCAAAGCACTACAATAATAATGAGATTGATTTATTTATACACCAGGCATAAGTGGGTTAAGGGGGAAAGCCACTGTGAGGGGTAAAAAAAAAATTTTTTTGTTTTGTTTTAAATCAAAGCTTATATATTCAAAAATATGTGTACAAAATTTCAAGTCGAAATTTCAAAGACTCGATAGTTTAACACACGTATGAAAATTTTAAAAGATACATGATTTCATTACGAAAGAAATGGACTCAAAACTTTAAACGCGTTTTTCTCGAAACGACTTTTTTTGAACTGGCGGCATCAATAACTCAAACAATTATGAACCGATTTCTAATTTTTTTTTTTGTTTTGTTCGTCTTAGTAGTGGTTAAGGTTAAGCGTAGCCGATTTGGAAAATTTTGTTTTTTACTATTTTTTAAACTGTCTCAAAACCAAAAAAACAAGGTCGAAAACATGGAAATATTTTCAATCGGTCGCCATTTTGTGAAAAATCAAAATTAAAAAAAACGGCTACGTACAAAGATAGCTACATTCATACAGATTACAATAAAATTTTATTTTTTTTTCTGAGTACGGGTTTTTGAGAAATCGATGCCGCCATGGAGGGGGAATTTTTTTTCAAGCGCTACGGGATCATCTCTATTGTTTAAACTATTTAATATTTTTTAATAAAAATTTGTGGAAATATTATTAGATGTCTGCTTAATAAAATAAAAAAAAACCGATCCAAAAATTCCTATATTTACTCGGTCAAAAAAAATGTTTAAAATCACTAATTTTTTGACCCGTCACAGTGGCTTTCCCCCTTAATGCGAACAAAGAAGAAGACTTTCATGTTTTGAGAATTTTTTTTTTGGAAACGTCAGTTTTTCAAAAGCTCTGATGTCAAAATAAGGGTATGTCATCTACTTGCTTCACCTTGTTTATTTCATCATGCAATAAACAATCCTACCAACAAAATACATGTGGCTTTTGGTATTGCCGGGATGCTACAACCTTATTATTGACCCATGGAAGATTGTCATCAAGGCGAATTCATACAGGTGATAGCGTAAGGGCAGCAACAAAATTTCAATGGATATGGTTTTTGTTTTCTGGGTTTAGATTGTCAAAATCAGCCAATCAAAAGCTTGATTTTTCATTTTTAAATTGTCACAGTTGTACACAGGCATTTTGACAGTCTGGACCTCTTCCAAAATAAAAAAGACAAAGCAGCTGATGAAACGAGGTCACTTGTATGAATTCGCCTTAATTGTCATCAGTAATTTTGTAATATTTGACCCATATATACAAAGTCCTGGAATGAGCATTCTAAAGAAATGTATATGACTATATTCCTTAATATTATCCGAACTCTCTGTATGAAACATCGTCATGTGTTTGGCAGAACAGTGTGGACAATTCCAACTGAAACTGATTCTGGTACAATATCGAGACGCGGCAACACTGTTTAGAAATCTGTCATAGAGCTCTACTGAATTTTTTTTCAGTCGATCGGTGCGAGCGGGAGAAGTTTCATTGAATTGACGGGGAGAACAATAGCGGTTATAAGGAAAGAAATTCGTGCAATTTTTGTTAAGGAGAACATATTCCTCAAACACAAAATTTCTCCCCGCGAAATTACCGAGTTGGAATCTAAGTTACAGCACATTCGAAAAACGAAAGTTTCGCAGTGGTAAGGCGAGCGTAAGACGTGGAAATTGCAAGCAGAATAACAGCAGCGGCGGAAATGGCGAGTTTGATGCGTGTTCCATCGATTTTGGCCAAGAATGCAGCGGCAATGGTAGGTGGCAGAAGTGTTCAAGTATAAGGCTTGTGCTAAGAGTTGGCAGGGCATGAAGTCGTGCTGGTGGGTCCTCCCGTTTGCTTCCTAATACATGTCAGTTACGCTGTTGGGGGTGGCAGTTGTGTTAGGGCGATTGCATATTACACAACCGCTACACCAAGACGGGATGCATCGTTTGAACGTAATGTCCGTAATGTGTGGAAGATGATGTCTGCGGTAAATACCAGCATTGCCAATGACGAGCTGGTACTGTCGTGTGGACAGCCTCCTTGGTGTTTTTGCGGACTTTGTTGATTTTTCTTCACATAAGGCAGAATTGCCAGTTGCGGCGCCCAGACCGCTTGCTGTTGCGCTAGCTCACCGCAGCAAAAGGGGAGCAGATGTGTTCATTCGTTATGTAATCGCTTTTGGTAAAGTTCTTTTGTTTTCTGTGGGTGAATTTCATGATAATTTGTAATGCATTTAAATTTAACGCAGTTTGATGTAATAGGCTGTTAGCTGGGAGAGGCGTTCTTATGCATAGTTGGCTCAATTCATTCAAATCTTCAAAAAAGTAATGAAAACATATACAAAAGCAAATGGTCTTATCAAGCGGTCATTGCGATTATACGCACGCTGCTGCCAATCGCTGTCCCTACTACAACCGTAGTAGGCGTTGGGGTGTGGCTGTTACGTCGGTTTTGTTTTGCTGCTGCTTCACTGACTGATATCCCTGAGTTTCGTTGTCATTTCCGAGCTGGCCGCCGGTACTCGATCACGGCAGAATATGGGCAGCGCCTCATTCGCATTATTTCTTTGTTGTATGGTTTGTTTTGGCAGGTACGAGAGATAAGTCCCGCTCTGGAACAAGTTCTTTTCTCGCAGTTGGCTGTTTGTTTTTTGTTTTGCTTCCACATACAAATTTCAGTGTTTAGCATTGCTCTCGGCACGATCTCATTACCGTTCTCCGCTAACACAATAGTATCATACCAGCCTATAGCGTGCGGTGATTGTGATCTTATACAATAACTCGTGCTGCGCGTGTCGCCGAGGGCAACAAATAAATTTGTTAATCGCCAGGCGCGACCCCACTGACAAATTAGTTCGCCACCGACCGATTGCGTATTATGAAATTTGTGGTTTGTTATTCTGCGGCTCTTTACTGCAAGTGCAGCAAGAGAAGGGGAACAAATAAGATGGTCTCTAGTTTGTGTGGGCCCTTGTTGCATGTAATTATTTATATTCGATATGTTAACCTTTTCATTTCAGGCAATCAGTTTCCCACAAAACGGACTACTCAAAGATTCATTCCTTCGCTGTGCTACGTGACCATTTTTGCAGCAACAAATTTTAAATTCAACTGATAGCATCTACAAACAAAGTATCTACTTCTCGGTATTAGAAGAAAATGTGAATTTCAGGTTTCTCTTTTTTTCGTTCGCTCTCACCATTGGTCACTTGATGAAAAATTGTACAATTGTAATTGAATGTTAACGTATTGCGGCAGTTCCATATGATCACCGAGCGTTCATCTGAGGATGTTCCAGATGAGCTTCACAGATGCCTTTTCTTTTAAGGTGGTAAATAGCGATTTTGGAGTTTAATTAAGTACAGCAAAACTGGCAAAAAGTGGAAAAGGAAATACAAATGTACACGGCAGATGACTTTTTTACGCAATATGTGGGCTCACATTAAAGCTTAGGTTTCCGCAGCTTCTTTGGGATGTAAACATTTGGCGTGCAGTATATAAATGTAATGTAATTTTTTAAATAATGTTACATGTGGGAGACAGGTCATTATCCCCATTAAGAAAAAGGAATTCAACTTCTTTCGAGGCTGTGTTTCACCTGCTATAAGAAGTCATCATGAATTGTTAAAGAAACTTAAACTTGTTGAATTGGCCAGGTCGCTCGTGCTCAGTTCGTTCGCTCAGTTAATAAAAACTCATATGTGTTTCTACTTGTATCTCTGCCCCTAAGCGATATGAGTTTGTGTTTGTTTGTTTAGCTGGCGCTACAACCGTTTATCGGTCTTGGCCGAATCTAAAAGAGCGCGCCAGCCGGTTCTGTGAGTACTAAGTTGTATTAATTCGAAAGTAGTAACGACAAACAGCCGTAGGGGTAGTTGCAGTCACTGTTGTCATGCAAGGCAATTACGAGCCTTAACATCCGACAAATGTGATTTTAATAATATTTTAGTATTTCTGGCTGCATAGGCTCGTTGTTTGGTGCTGAAATGTAAAATGACTTTTTATTTATTTCAATTCATATAGCTGGTGCAGTTACGTGTCATATTCTTGATAGAGGTTTTGGGTAGGGAAGCTTGCGCTGCAGAAGCACTCTGCGTTTTAACTTTATAAAAGTGCTGGGGGAAAGAACGACATGTGGCCCATATAATTCACTTCACTATGCAATCTTCGCACCACAGCATAGTTAATTTGATCTAAGTGTGCAAATTTGTTGGTCAAAATTAATTTTCACGTTATTTTCAGCTTCGCGCTGCCTCTGTGGCGCCTCAACGTGATTTGCACATCACACACGGCAAGAATGATGCTAAAGTGAGAGCTGATGCCATCTCCAAGGAGTACCCCATCGTCGATCATGAATATGATGCCGTTGTAGTGGGTGCTGGCGGTGCCGGATTGCGGGCGGCGTTCGGTTTGGTGGCAGAAGGTTTCAAGACAGCTGTTGTTACAAAGCTATTCCCGACGCGCTCACACACCATCGCTGCGCAGGGCGGCATTAACGCAGCGCTTGGAAACATGGAGGAGGATGACTGGAAGTGGCATATGTACGACACAATCAAAGGATCCGACTGGTTAGGTGATCAGGACGCTATTCATTACATGACACGCGAGGCGCCGCAGGCTGTCATTGAATTAGAGAACTACGGAATGCCTTTCTCACGTACGCCTGATGGCAAGATCTATCAGCGCGCCTTTGGCGGCCAGAGTTTGAAGTTTGGAAAAGGCGGACAGGCGCATCGCTGCTGCGCCGTCGCCGACAGAACAGGACACTCGCTGCTGCACACACTTTACGGCCAGTCGCTAAGCTACGACTGCAACTATTTTGTGGAGTATTTCGCGCTGGATCTGATTTTCGAGGACTGTCAGTGCAAGGGTGTAATAGCCCTTAATCTTGAAGACGGGAGCTTGCATCGATTCCGTGCGCACAACACGGTCATTGCCACCGGCGGCTATGGTCGCGCCTTCTTTTCGTGCACCTCTGCACACACATGCACCGGTGACGGTAATGCCATGGTGGCGCGTCAAGGGTTGCCAATGCAGGACTTGGAATTCGTGCAGTTCCATCCGACCGGCATCTACGGCGCTGGTTGCTTAATAACCGAGGGCTGCCGCGGCGAAGGAGGCTACCTAGTGAACGGAAAAGGTGAACGCTTCATGGAACGGTATGCGCCTGTGGCAAAAGATCTTGCTTCGCGCGACGTTGTCTCGCGCTCGATGACCATCGAAATTATGGAGGGCCGCGGTGTGGGACCCGAAAAGGACCACGTATACCTGCAATTGCATCATCTGCCGCCAGACCAGCTGGCACAGCGTCTGCCGGGCATTTCAGAGACAGCTATGATATTCGCCGGTGTCGATGTAACGCGCGAACCTATTCCCGTGCTGCCCACCGTGCACTACAACATGGGCGGCATACCTACCAACTACAAGGGCCAAGTTTTGAACATTGACAACGAAGGTTGCGACGTAGTCGTGCCCGGCCTGTACGCTTGCGGTGAGGCTGCTTGCAGCTCTGTGCATGGTGCCAATCGTTTGGGCGCTAACTCACTACTGGACTTGGTGGTGTTTGGACGCGCCTGTGCGCTGGCCATTGCTGAGGAGCACGAACCTGGTGCTAAGGCGCCATCGCTTAAGGACGTGAGTGAATTCGTTGTTGATTATTTTTTGTGAACTGTAATGTGTGCTGCGCTATTGCAGAATGCCGGCGAAATGTCCGTTGCCAATTTAGACAAGTTGTATCGTGCGGATGGCGATATCACCACCGCTGAACTGCGCTTAAAAATGCAAAGGACTATGCAATACCATGCAGCTGTATTCCGTGATGGTCCTATACTCAAAGCCGGCTGTGAAAAAATGGTCGAGGTCTACAAAGAGTTTAAAGATATCAACGTAATTGACAAGTATGCTTTACCCATTTCATATATACTTTAACTCATAAAGCGAACCTGCTAACCAGGTCGAAAATCTGGAACTCGGATTTGGCTGAAACACTCGAATTGCAGAATTTATTGATAAATGCTAGGATAACAATTGTCGGTGCAGAGAATCGTAAAGAGTCGCGTGGTGCTCATGCGCGCGAGGACTACAAAATCCGTCTCGACGAATACGTAAGTCGAGCGAAATTAATCCTACTATATTGGTAGTTTCACTTTCGAATGCTGTCTGTTGCTTCACAGGATTACAGCAAGCCGATTGAAGGCCAAGAGAAGAAGCCCCTCGATCAGCACTGGCGCAAGCATACATTGGCTTGGATTTGCGGCGATGATGGTGCGGTTGAAATTAAATACAGAAAAGTCATCGACAAGACTTTGGACAACACTGTGGAAACAGTGCCACCAGCTATTCGCTCTTATTAAACGAAGTAACCCCCTTGAGAACAGCAGCGACGCGTCACATTTTTACCAGCCCTATTTTTTTCTTTTTACAATTGTGTTTGGCTACAACACAGTAATTGTCCTCTGTATTGCGCTTGGAAGTATGCAAATATTTAAGCTGCAAAACATTCAAATTTGCCCCTTTTTTGTTCCTTTTTTTAATGTTTTCTTCTTATTTTGCCGTCACCATCTCATGCCCTTCAGCCTTAGTTGAGTTCAACTTGTAGGTAGTTTTTGCGTAGTTACTTAATTTTAACATGTGAGTTTTTCATACTATAATAGAGCAGCCCTTCTCTTTACAAAATTGTCTGCTTATTTCTTCTTTTGTTTGGCATACATCAGCCAGCCTCACCAAACGAGTTGTATGGCTGCGACAGACTCAATACTTTCCCTGAAATGCTGATTCTCTTAAAAGTGCATGTATTTAGTGCAAATTCTAGCAAGTATTTGTTACTCATAAAAAAATTGTAAAAAGTCAATAAAATAAAGGGAAGCGACGAGATGCTTTTGAAAATAATTCTGAGTATAGCTATCATAAATCATCAATGTTTAGATGACTAGGAAAGTTCTGGATGTCATTTCACCGATGTGAGTGTGTGATTGGTTTTATCTACCGATATGACGACATTAAGGGATTATTATTGCAGGGCTACACTGAGTTCTTACCCGCACATTTCTACATTATTCATTAATTTTAACATTGAATACTGATTGCAAAACGCTATCTGCTTGTGAAAATTTTAATGTTTCAATATGTATTTATAATTACTTTTTCGAAAACGAAGTGAATTTTTTACTTTTGAACTTGCACCTTTGAACAATAAGCGTTCGTCACATTGTGAAAACGGTTTTACTTTACCCTTGAAATATATGTACATTGCCGAGATTGAATTTCAATTCCCTGAGAATTTCCTCGGTTTGTTGATTAAATGCATTTGGCCCACAAACAGCCACAAAAGAGCTACTTTCAGGTATGCTTTTGTCCACAAATGGCGCTAGCAGATCTCTGCTTATTCTACCTTTCATGCCCGACCAATCGTCCGTGGGCTGCGAAAGCACATTTATGCACCGAAATCTACAAATAAATACAGCATTAAGCGAAATTTTATTAGGCGCGTAGATTACAGTACACCAAACCTTTCATCGGTGTGCTGCAGGCGCTCCAGCGTCTTACGACACCAAATATCTTCCTCGGCTTTATTGAAGTACAGCAGACTGAGATGGTCACTGAAGAATAAAATTATTTTTTGTATGTGGTTTTTCTACTATTTCACCCAAAAGCTCGGAACTTTTGAAGCTTACAGTCGATTTGTCGAGCGCTGCAAGAGGTGCGCGATAAGGTTCAGAAACGGGGTCAGTCCACTGCCGGCTGCAACGAGCGCAATTTGGCGATGCTCCAGCAGACGATGCAAACGGAAACTGCCACGTGGCGCGGAAAGCAACAGCTTAGCTCCGATTTCGAGCCGTAGGATGTGAGACGACAGCAAACCGGACGTATAGCTCTTGATAAGGAAATTCAAGAGCAATGAATTTGACGGCATTGGCATATGCAAGTACTTGGCGTTAACAGGTGTGTAGCTGCGCCGCACCAATTCACCTATAATTAAGTACACAACTTTAGGAATAATCGACAGTTGAAGAAACCGGCATACCGTTGACTAAAGTGGCTATCGTCACATGGCTGCCGATAGGTAACACCATTATCATGTCCTGCACACACTTCAAGCTCATCTCGTATGAGTTCTGATTAAAGTTGTGGCGCGCTACAATCTCGAACTCGTGTTGCAGCTCATCCTCGGGGTTCTGCTGTACTTTGGCTACTGTATGTGCTCCGTAACTAGACCATAATTCCGTGTTCGTTTTCGTTAGTATAACTTCGATTTTCCCCGTTTCACTGCCGACGTGGACCACTTTTGGAGGCCAGTTCACGCTTTGATGCAATTCAATTTTGAATAGGTGCTGGAGCTGTTCGATTTGCACGCATAGCTGCAGTTGTCTGTCACTTTTTCGCCACAGGAGTAGACCTGGATTGCACAACTGTCGTGTGTAAATGAAGAGACCTAGTTCGGTGCGTTTTTGTATCCAATCGAAACGTGGCACCACCCCAATCGTGGGGATAGGTGGTTTCGCAAAAGCATCAAGTTCTGGTTCGCGTTTTAGCTCATCAATGGAATTGAGCCTAGTCGCAGCCATGCGTAAAGGACCGACATAACATTTTGCTAGCAGTTGTTGGTAGTTAACCCAGGCATGCACCTCGTCAAATAATTTGGTAGCATCGCGGCCAACACCGCGCATCAGTTCGTCCGCGCCTAAGAAGATGAACAAATATTCACTTAATGATATCAACACTATTTATGCAAATATACCCAGCTGTGTGACAGGAAAACAAACATTAATAGCCATGATAAATTTGTGAATAACTTGGCAAGTTTCTGCTACCGTGATCAGGGAACTCTAGTCTCGATTAATACACCTAACGACTCAAGTTACCGCCACTTACCGCCTGGATGAAAATCCATATAGCGCGTCACATTGTAAACCTTGCCGCGTATGGCTAGCCAGGCATCTTCTCTTGTATTATGTTGCGTTAACTCGTCACTACTAACCACTTTGACGCGTCCTCGTGTGCCCGTCAAATCCTCACCAGAGTTGCCCAAGCGAATCCAATGCATGAGCGAATGGCCCGGTTTAAGCGCGCATTTATTGCGCGGATTTCCGGTGGCCGAGCCAGAGCCCGAGCCCAGCTTTGGTGTTGTAATTGGTGCCGGCATTTTGCCGCCTGTGGGCAACAAAAGGCTATTGTTCGCGTTTGCTGCAGATTCGGCCATTCTGGCACAGTCACACTGGAAATGATAAAATATTTATAGCATACAATATCCGATGAATTAACTCCAACAATTAACTAGTGGAACTATGCGCAATTTTTCTTGAAAACAAAATCACTATTTAATAAAGAAGTAAAAAATTGTCATTACTATAAATACAAAGTTCTCATATTACGAATTACGCTTATGGTGAAAATCCGCCTCGCTGTTACTAGTCCACAATACATAAATATATTTTTTACAAACTCAACTAAACCTCTAAAAGTGTTGCCTGCCTTCCGCGACCACTGCTAGGGGTGGACGCAGAATGGCGCGCACCTTGTCTTAAAGTTTGGCAACACTGTTCCAAAACAATTGAGTTTTTGTTTGTGTGTGCACTTTTCACGCTCCCACACGCGTCTGACACTTCTCTGGCGACAGTGGATTTAGTTTTTTGCCAGTCGTTCTCTCGTTGCGATGTGATTCCGGAATTTGTGTTTGCGAAAAATAGAAAAATTTGATACTGTTACATTTTCACATTCGTTTTGTGTGTCCGTGGAGACCAAAAAAAAACAATCAAATCAAGACGAGCGAAAGATAAGAAGGTTCGAAAGATATGAAACCGCGACCGGCTCCAAAGAAGCCCAACCGGAAAAACATGACAAAACACAAACAACGCGTGTGTGGAATAGTACAAGAACTGTGCTTGTAATTTTCCATTGCAGTGCAATAATGTTTTGGAGGAGTATGGAAGTGGAAATTATGCAATTATTAGGAAATTCATATTCTTGACTTATTGATGTTGTGGATGGCATCAAGTATTTTTAATTTGACTGCAGTAATATGTCGTGAAAAAGCCTATAGATTTAAAGCCTAGCTAGTACGTTGGCAGTGTGGGTAGGATAAGTAAACAGCTGCTTGGAAATGGCGGACGACGCACACAAACAAAACTGACCTTGAAACTTTCAAAGCTAAAATTGGGGAACAGATCGCTGTGACATTCTGATGTTAATTAATTAAGTAATGTATTCTTCCTACTTCACAATTATGGGTAAATCCTTTAATGTAAAAGTCGGCGACGAAAGTCCCTTACAGCATATATGTATGCATTTTTTGAGTTATGTTAAAAGTTATACTTATCAGCTGAAGAAAGGACGTAGACTTGAGCACAATTTTTTATCTGCTTCATGTTAGCCTTGCTAAATATATGCGACCTAACACAGCCAAAGTTTGTGTACATGTATGACGTACATTCATACATAGATACATATATTCCCTATATACTTGGGGGTATGCATGTATATATGTGATAATATTCATTCTGTTCTGTGTTTATCTTTTAAATTGTTGACTTGCTTTTCTTGTTTGTATTGCTTTTTCTTTTCTTCATGTACAAATGTGTTCAGCATTTGAACAAACTTCATTCTAGTTCTTGGCACTTCTTGTGAACGGTGTATGTGACGAATTAATTGAAGAGCGCGAAATGATGTCACCCGTAAATCCAATAAACACTTTGTAGGATGTTGTATTCCATGCCGTTACGACAATGCCATTCATTTTTCCAGTGGGTTAGGTTACAATTGATCACGTACAATATGTATGTCACACCCCGTGGTCAGTTAGTTAAATTTTTCGGCATTATATAAAAATGCAAAATGCATTCACAAATTCATTCTCGAATATCTAATTGACGTGGTTCAGTTAGTTTGTGAAGTATAACTCCAAACAAATTAGCAACTTTTTACTCACACATTTGTATACATATAACCCAAAAGTCGGTAATAACCAGTGTTTTGCACTAAAACCTAAAGTTTGGAATATATTGGGACTGGGGGACGTTCTCTAAAGTTGAAGGGGGCACAATAGATCAAATGTGGACTCAGTGCACTCTTTCCCCTTTTAAATCTATCTATCTATCTAGGAATATATTTTCTAATACAGTTTCAAGTACTCATTTACACTGCTTCGAACAATATCGTATTTACAACCGCATCGACTGAGCTTTATCTACAAATGTCTGCAATTACCATAAACATAACTTCGCTGACTTGGTTACTCATAGAAGGGTTTGCACAGAATCAACGTTCAGATGTGGCTGCAGGCGGATGATGAGCTCGTACACATGCACATAAAGACCGCCAATTACAAACACATATAGGAAACGTGATTATATTGTTTATTGCTTGTGTTATCTAGCATGCGTCATAGCGACAGTCCACACAGCACAAGTTACTTAATGCAATTGTTGCGCCTTTTTCTTGTGGCGGCCACTGCACGCAAAGCAATTTTATTCTCGTTATTTCAACGATACCTCAAATTTATAATATTTAAACGTTCACTTAATTGTCAAAATACATTATGCACTGACTTTAGGAACCATGTCCATTTAAACCTTTGAAACTGCCACTTGATATACTAGCGAAAAGAAGAAGCATATAACATGCATATAAAGAACTGTCCCGCGTCTGCGCTCTTAAAAATATAGTCATGGCTGTAAAAACTAACAGTATTTTTACGTTGTTTCTCTTAAAAGGCTGATTTAATTCCAACCGCAGTTCAACGTAGCAGTGATTGAACCTGCTCTGATCTTTTAATACGAACATAATTATAAATGTGAACAGTAAAATATTAAATGTGACATGTTACATTAGTAGAACGCACACTTACTGCACGGTAAATGCTAAAAGCGAAACATGCTATAAAATAGTAGGGTAACTTCGGGTATTGCGGTATACCTATTTGTTTGGCTTTTAAACAAACCAACTGGAAAAGGCTTGTGATGAAAATGTTCAGAGATATTCTTTAAAGTTTGTAAAAACTCTTAAACAGCTCATTGAAAATATTGGAGGGTAATCATTCGTATATGCTATATTTTAAACAATCCTCAATCCAAACCGACCAAATGACCGAAAGCATGATGGTGCAAATTTCTTTACTGTTTTGTGTATGGTCAACATTTCATTATGATCTGCTGTCTGAATGTCTGTAATTTCCGAGAAAAAGTGTTCTACCACATTACCCAACCAAGCCACAACATCGGACTAATATAAAAATGATGTTAAGTTATTGGTAACATTAGAACAGTCTTGAGAGTCTCACATTCACAAGGGGATAGCGCCTTCGAAATTTCAGTGCAATTTGTCACATAGTACCAGTCGGCGAGATGGCGGCCAAGCGTACAATCCTTGGGCTGGCCAGAACCAGTAAAGGGGAGGATCACATCGTTAGGCATAGAGATGTGATGCGATATCCACTAGTAACCCTTATGCTTTGTTTTCGATGGACACAATAACAAGAACATATAACTACATAAAACACTTCGAAGTTTATATGAGCCATAAAGTAGACTGGGCCTGGGAAGACTGGAAGTGGTTCACAGACCTCGCCTCAAGCACTATGAGCCCATGGGGAAAACACCCAGCATATTCCAGGCTGAACTGTATGCTATCAGGCTCTATGTGCAATTCAAACTCGAACGTGCGTACAGAGGGCAGCACATCGTCATCTGCTCCGACAGCCAAGCAGCCATCAAAGCACTAATCTCATATGAGATAACCTCAGGATTAGTGCTGGAATGCATTGAGGCATTGAATGCACTGGGCGGAAGCAACCAGGTAAAGATCCTCTGGGTTCCAGGACACAGAGATATCGAAGGAAACGATGAAGCGGACAGCCTCGCTAGAACAGCGGCAGCCACGCCCTCATAACGGTGTCACTGAGACTTGAGGAAAGGACCAGGAACAGAGAACACTGGACTAGCGCCTCCGGTCTCAGGCAATCGAAAATCTTCATCAAAGATTATAACCCCAAATGGAGTGAAGAATGCCTCAAACTATGGAGAAACCAGCTTAGACAGGTCACAGGTGTTCTAACTGGGCACTGCATATTAAGGAAACACATGCATACAATCGGGATAGAACAAGTAATCTGTAGACTCTGCGAAACAGCAGAGCAGACTCCCGAACACATGAGCCCAGTTCGGCTTGCAGAAGAGAACGTTAAACACGTAAACCCCGCGAGTTACTAAGTTTCATTAGGGCGGTAGGTCTAGGGGATGTAATCTAACAATTGTAGGGGCACAATAGATCAGTCCTGGTCTCAGTGCAGTTTACCCTTATCAATTCTATTCTATTCTAAGTACCAGTCGATGTGTGTGACTTTGCTATCAGACATCCGAATGTGTCCCCAGTTTAGTACGCGTATACCGACACATTTATATGGCTGTTATTGTTAGTTCTTTTGTGTATCCATATGGTTAGAATTTGTGCAGATTTTACAAGCCAGTTGACATAGCACAAAGCATATTTGCGAGCTTATTTGCGCGAAACTGAAATAAATGCGTCTTAAAAATTACAAAATCAATCTCAGGTGCTTGTGTAAAAGTTCAAACGTGTTGTGTACTCTGGCACAAGTTTTGACTCAAACCTGTTTACCGATAAGTACTACTTTATTTACAAAGTGGTTCTTCTACTTGGCGCAGAGGATTTATTCGGAATGTTGCGCGTTGTCTGCAAGTGCGTGTGCATCAATGTAAATAAAATCTTGTAAGTATAAATTAGTTAGTGAACTGTAGTGGTGCGCAGGCCTTCTCTTGTAGCTATTGTTGCTGCTTAAGTTTTCATTGGTGACGTACAGACGTTGTGCAATAACACCGCCTGCAAATTTTCCTCACTCTTAGGCACCAAACGAGTTTATTTGCCCAACCGCTCGCCCGCTAGCAACCAGCCAACCAACACGGCGAACACACTTGCATTTTCAATTTGAATTTTCGCAGCACGAGGGGAACAATGAGAAGCTATAATGACTATAGCACATTGAGCGAGCGCTGTCCGTATCATCAGTGAGTGTTCATAATTCGTGGCAGACTGTTGCTACTATCAAACGGTTCGCGCTTCGACTTTTCTTTGCTTCCATATATCTATTGCAGCCTCAGACAGATTCTTCTCTATGAAGACTCTCGGATTGTGCCTTTTTGAATACCCTAATATTTGTTTGCTTTGCAATTCATTGATTGCAGTGTAAAAAACAACAGAATCTCACAATATCGTGCCATATGCATGTTTGTATTGTTAAGAAAATTTTTATTGAATTTGTTATTGCACCACATTATTTTAGTTTTAAAAGTAACTGGTTTAAATATTTGATCAATTCGAGTAGGACCTCACTTTATGTAGAAAAGTAAGAGTATTGTGGCGTGCATATTTATTTCTACCAAATTATGAACTCCCCAGAGGTAAAAATGCTAGAAACCGTTATAACAGGAATAAAGGAAGCCGAGCGGAATTCAGTAACATATACTGTAATTGAAAACTTAAACTGCATATTGAATATGAGTCGGCATTTGTTTCTATTTCTGCGTTATAAATTGTTTGTTCATGGAATCAGCAGGCATTGCTACTTAATGTGGGTGCATGAAAACAAGTCTAGAGCAACGAAAATTTAGGAATAAATTTGTTTACCAAAAGAACGAAAGCAAGCATTGGAATCGTTTCGACACTATAACTTACGATGAAATGGTTTCTAACTTACGGATTGTGGATTTACGGTTTCGATGCGCCAAGCAAACAAAACATACATAAGTGATTACAATTATAGCAACTGATTTCTATTTTAAATTTTTCTATTTTATTTCTATTTTATTTCATTTATTGAATTTCGTTGCAGCGTAACTAATGTTCCAGTCTAGCAGAACTGATACACCACCGTTTTCAGCAGTACAATAGAGAAAAATCTTTCCGGCAACCATTTTGATACAACTAAAAAGTAACGTGCGTTTATAGAGGAACACTTCGAAAAGACTATTAAAAGAATTTGAACTGCAGCAAAATGGTTGAAACAAATGCATTTAATATCGCGAATAAGCCAAATCCGAAACGTTCATCACTCGGCGCTTACATTGGCAACATGTTCTTCGCTGCATTCATCAAGTTTGTTCGTTTCATATTCCAAATGATATACGGCGTGAAGGGTGAGCACATGCCACCGATTACAGATCCCATACTGCTGGAGTCGGCTACATCGTTGGCCCGGAAGATACGCAAGCAAGAGGTATGCAAGCTGAGGAAAATGCGAGGTGCTTCCATTCGATGTTCTAAAAACGCAATAACATTTTAGCTCACGAGCGTCCAGGTGATGGAATCATTTATAAGGCGCATAAAAGAAGTTAATTCCATGCTCAACTGTTGTGTAGACAACTGTTTCGATAAGGCCTTAAGCGAGGCGGCAAAGGCTGACAAACTGATCCAGTCGGGCGAGCATACCGAGGAGGAATTGTTAAACTTGTGGCCTTATTTGGGTGTGCCCATATCGACCAAGGATTGTATTGCGGTAAAAGGTAAGGGATGAGCGATTGGCTCTAACTGTGACCGTAGTTTCTACAAGGTAATATTTTCCGCATACATGATTAGATATGCTGCATACGGCCGGACTATTCGCACGCAAGGGCGTGCGCGCCAGTGAGGACGCCGATGCGATGGCGCAAATGCGCAAGGCAGGCGCCATCCCGTTTGCGCTGACCAACGTTTCGGAAGTGTGCATGTGGTGGGAGAGCAACAACACCGTTCATGGACGCACCAGCAATCCATACGACACCAATCGCATTGTGGGCGGCTCCAGTGGCGGCGAGGGGTGCATACAAGCGGCAGCTGCCTCACCATTTGGCCTGGGCTCCGACATTGGCGGCTCGATAAGGATGCCAGCGTTTTTCAATGGCATTTTCGGTCATAAACCGAGCAAATTTATAGTCTCAAACAAGGGCCAATTTCCAATACCTTTCTCTGAGGAGCAAAACTCATTTCTTGGCATTGGTCCAATGTCGCGTTTCGCCACAGATCTTAAGCCGATGTTGAAGATTATAGCTGGCGAGAAGGCAGCCCAGTTGAAATTAGATGAACCAGTCGATTTGCAGCAGGTGCGGTTTTTCTATCAGGAAAGTGATGGAGGTGGCCGTCTAGTGTCGCCTGTAGATGCTGACATTTTGGCGGTAATGCAGCGCGTTGCACAGCACTTGCGCACCAAGCTGAAGGTGCCCGTAGAGCAGGTGCAGCTAGAAAAGTTCCGCCAGTCGTCGGTTATCTGGTTCACCAATATGAAAGACGACTCCGGTTACGGGTTTGCGCATCAGTTAGGCAATATGAAGTACGCCATTAACCCCTACGTTGAAATGGCCAAGTGGTTGGTAGGAGCTACTAAGCATACTTTCATAGGTCTCATTACCGCCATCATGGACAAACTACAAGCGCAACATGGTTCGAGCAAGTATTTTTACATGGTGAAGAAACGCGACGCATTGCGCGCCGAAATACAACAATTGCTGGGAGATAACGGCGTGCTTCTCTACCCTACACATCCCACCGTGGCTCCATACCACAACGAGCCTATACTGCGCCCAATAAACTTTTCTTACACAGGCATCGTGAATGTTTTGGGATTTCCTGCCACTGCAGTGCCGCTAGGCATCGGCTCCGAGGGTCTGCCCCTAGGTATACAGGTCATTGCCAATTTTAATCAGGATCGCTTGTGTCTAGCAGTGGCCGAAGAGCTCGAGAGCTCCTTTGGGGGCTGGGCACGTCCCGAAATTAAGGTTTTGTAGTTGTAGTTAATGGTACAAAGACTGATGCTCGGTCTAAGGGTGTCTTCACTTTCGTTTCTAAATATATTAATTTCCTTAGTGGAAAAGTCTTTTTGTACTTTTGTAGTGAAATAAATTCAATGCATCTTTAAACCGGAACGTAATTACATTTTTTTAAGCCGACTTTTAATGGCGTAGGCATTTAAAGCCGTTAGTTACGTTGTTGCTACCAAAACTTACAGTATAAATTTGAATTTGATTCCCAACAGTATCTTTATCCCCGTACCAGGCACATCACCTGAAACCGTAGAATTAATGAATCTATATTGAATTATATGTTTAGATTATTTTGCGATGATTGATTGACGGTTTCTCATGAATAACTATGCATTACATGTGATGAATTGGTCTTTTATAACTAATAATAATAAAACTGAACTTGAGTTCAAATTGTCCCATTTATAGGCACACACCTGTTCTATATCGTCCTTATTTTTATGTAAACCAATACGAAAAAAACACAAAAATACTTGATTTTAAGGTTTAATTAAATATATATGGCATAAAAGGAGTGATATGTGATGAAAAACAATTTAAAAGTAAGTTAAACTAAAAATACAAAGCGCAAATGAATCTGGCACCCGATTAAGCAACATAAATGTAAAACGTCAAAATCGGTTAGTTTTTACAATGCATCAAGTCTTTCCCACCGTAACTACGTTCAGTTGTTTTCAATTGTTCTCCATTTTGAATTAAAAACTTCTGTTAAACCATTGGTGCAGGACAGACCTTCTTCGAGCAAACTTATTGCAAGAAAATTCAAATGTGTTTTCAACTGAATAAAAAGATAGCGGTGCCAAATATGGATTCGAGAATTTAAAAATTCGTTTATCTTTCATTGCGAAAATTCGTTGGTATTTCATTGCAGTGCGCCAGCGTATGCTACCAAGCAATCATTTACCGAATCGACTTGAATTTAATTGCTTTCGGCTTTAGTCAGAGCTCCAGATTTTATCTTTCCTGAGTTATTTGTTGAAACTGAATTAAATTAAATAGTTTACAGGAAAACTTGGTGATATCGCTTTTGAAACATAACTCAAATTCCTAAAAGTCCTCTCACATTTTCCAATTGTATGCGCTGCACAAAATATATTCAATACTTCGAAATTATCTTATACAAAAAATGCCAACCAGACATTGTGGTTTCCAAACGAAAATTTGGCACCTGTATTTATTATCACGGCGTTCATGCGTTTAATTGCACGAGATTTTGTATGTGCGCTTACTTAATTCACAATAAAGCAAAAGTACTTCAGAACTATCGTTTGTTAATTTTGAGAGATTATACAATTTCGATTTCAAATGCGAGCACTGCAAAAGCAATACAATTTTTCAACTTTTCTTCCCGTGGTCCGCCTACCACATGAATTTTAAAATATTCAGTGTCCACTGCCTGTTATTCGGTGGTAGTGTCTATTTAGATTTTGCCGCCTAGTGACTGTATTAGTTTCAGCAACTCGGACCGTTTGGCGCTGATAGTGTCTTGGTGAAGTGGCCCCACCCCTTCTACGCATTCGAACCGGTTCACGTAGTCGGCAATATTATCCGTCATACAGATGACATGGATGCCACAGTCATAGCCGTTCGCTTGCTGCAGGCAGCGTATTGGCTTTATGTGGCATTGCCGGCAGTTAAGTGCGTCCTTGATGCGCTGCACAAACTGATGCGACGCCAATGAATTGTTGTTGCCCCACGAGTCAAAATGGAAGAAGGAATTTTCAGGGCGCGAAAAGACGAGCAATGACCAGTGAGTGCCGCCAGCCTGCGTCGTCTCGTTGTCGTTAAGAGCGAAAAAAATGAAGGGCTTACGCGGCGCCTCCAGCTGGTTTAGCACAGTTTCAAGTCCGCCATCATCCATCAGCTTCATACACTGCGTCACCTCTGGGGCTACAAACAGCAAATCTGGATTGTTTTTATACTTCACCCGCTCCAGGTACTCATAATAGAAGGAGAGTATCTGGTCATTGAGCCAGTGCGGTCCCTGCAGCAGCTGCACATCGGACATCCGCAAGCAGGTCTCGTTGAAGCTCAGAGCGATGGGATCGGCGTGCGAATAGGAACTCATTTCACTCACACCGCCCTTCGCAATGTGTGCGCTACCGTTTTACCAGTAGCGGTGGTACAGCTGGATACTTAGTCCGTTGTTACGTTAGCTGCAGCGCTAGTTGCCCCCAATCCCAATATTTGTTACCGCAGGCACTTGCGATGCTGTTTTTGTTGCTACGTTCGTGTCGGTGGTCGCCAGGAGGGGAATTACATACAATTTTAGTTCGAAAAATATTCCAAAGTCGCTGACGCTTTTTTAATTCGATTTTGATTGCAAAATCACAATTTACCTTGTTACTGCGGGAAATTTTTATCTGTCGTGCAGCGTCGCCCTACTATCTTTCAGCAATCACTTTTACTTTCTTGGTGGTCGCCAGCGATTTTCTCATTAACACGCAATAAAAGATGCAAGCATGCAGTTCCCCGTTTTATATTTTGTTCTGCCCTTCGTTTTGCATCTAGCAAATTGGCTGAAGCGCGTCTATGAACACGGCGAATTTGGCAGGGCCGGCCTGAGTTCGCTGCGAACAAAAGATTGTTGTTCGCATTGCAACATGCTCCAGTGTTGCCCCTTCAGACGCATGTAGTGTTGGTGTCCGTGAGGAGAGCGAATTGGAAGGTATTCATAATTTTTGCGAACACACCCTTTCACAATTTGTGTCTTATTTCATTTTGAAAACCATGTTAACTGAAAAACGTGTGCTTTTTGCAAGATGACATACGGATCAAGTGGGGTCATGCACGTACGCATTAAATTTTTGCAAAACATTGATGTAATCATACGAAAGGAAATCTACGTGTAAGTGTACCGTGGGGATACTACGGTTTCCGTGGCGCCGCCATTTGATGATGTTTTCAGATAGATTGACCGAAAATAAATCGAAAATGACGAATAAAATTTTTCGATATCTCGCTTTGTTTTCGAGATATCGAGGTTCAAAGTTTTTATATACAGATAAGCGACATGCCATATTGAAATGTTTAAATTCAGTATAAATGTACATTTTATTCATGAATTTTTGCAGAAATACTGTTAGCACTTTACTGATACTCCGGCACACTAGTTGCTCCTATGAGGGTTATTTTTCAAGCGCCCGGCCGAAGACCGGCCACACGGAAGGAATTTGAATGCAGAAATACTGTTAGCACTTTACTGATGCTCCGGCACACTAGTTGCTCCTATGAGGGTTATTTTTCAAGCGCCCGGCCGAAGGCAGAAATACTGTTAGCACTTTACTGATGCTCCGGCACACTAGTTACTCCCATGAGGGTTATTTTTCAAGCGCCCGGCCGAAGGCCGGCCACACAAAAAGAGTTTGGATGCAGAAGTAGGTACTGTAAATATTTTACTGAATTTGAAGGGGGAAATCCCCTTGGGGAAACCCCCCTAACCCCACCAAATTTTATCCCCCTCCTCAACCTACCAGATATAAGAGTCCTTCTGAAATTTTAAACTTTGAACCTCGATATCTCGAAAACGAAGCGAGATATCGAAAAATTTTATTCATCATTTTCGACTTATTTTTGGTCGATCTATCTAAAAACACCCTAAAATGGCGGCGCCACGGAAACCGTAGTCTTGCCTGTACCGTTGCTTACTTAGATCACTGTAATTTCACTATGATTATAAATGATCATTTCTCATTCTCAAGGCGAATTAATACAGGTGACCTCGTGGAACCAGCTGATTTTCTTTTTTTAATGCTGGAAGAGATCTAGATTGTCAAAATGGCTTTTTTTGGTTGGTTGGTTGCCGATGGCTCAACAACCAAATACATGGGAATTTTTTTGTTGCCCTTACGCGGCCACCGTTATTAATTCGCCTTGCTCAGACTTGTCGTATCAAACATTTATAGATGAGTTGGCATCACTTACCACAAGAAGTAACCAAAACAAAACTAATAACGAGCCAATATTCTTTCTTGCGGCCATTCATACAGATTTAAAGTAAGCAACCGAATCAAGGACATACGTAATTTCGCGTAGAGACAGTGATTTTCACTCACCTACCTTTTTAAAAGGGACTCCTTTTAAATGCGGTGTTAACAGGTCGTTTAAGTTACCGCACACTTTGAAATAGGTAGAAATTTACGATTTTACAATTTGCGCATGCAAAAAGCTAATTTTTATTTTGGCAAGAAATAAATTCTGATTGTAATATGTGCGCGAATTCGCCGCCGTAATGTCCCACAGGGCTGCATCTACTTTCGCTTCACAGTGGTGTTAACCAAACATATTTATATAAAAAATAAATATGTAGTTGTAATGGTCTTACGGCGTAAAGCATAGTAAGGTTGCTTTCCGTTGGCTATACGAGAACCAATAAATATGTTGTATTATTTGTATTTTGAATTGAATTTAAAAATGACTAATTTTTTATTTGCCCAGGAACTACGCAAAGAAGTTTGTAGGTACGTATTCACGAATCGAATTCATTATTCCTCTCTCGCTCTCATGAAGCTCGTGCCTTATCATCCGGAGGTCTGCCGCAATCATCGACCCTATTATCGACTATTTCTCGCATTATCTCCAGTACATTTTTGTGCCTAATAGTTCATGACTCGTTCTATTTTATGAATGGTTGTCCCAGAATGCACATGCTTCTACCAACCAGAGCCAGGCACTCGCCCATAATGTGCGCGGCTGTCTCGTTATCTTCGAAGCAAAATCTACTTCATCAAGGTTTAACTGTGGTAAGTGTTTCCTGAAGTTATCGTGCTTTTGCAAGACGAGAGTAAATGATGCAATATACCATTTAGATTTCAGCAAATTTCCTTAGGTCGTCGAATGATTGTTTGGTTTTTTAGAAAGTGGAACCTGATATGTACATTTATTTCAATATGATTATTTTTGACTATTGCATTCGTAGCATTTATCAAATGTGATGATTGATTGATTGTTTTCTTTAAATAAAAATATTCATACCATTGCATCTATAGTACGTCTTTACAAACATAAGTATTTTTTTCATTTTGCAACTCTCTATGTTTGCCCGTTCGAATACATATATTGATTTGATTTGTTCGATAATTCAAGATTCAGTTTCTTTCAACGACATAACTCTCACGCCAACCAAACGCTGAGTTTCAGAAATCGAATGCAACCCGCCGAGCTTCACATGTCTCCTATTCACTGCATTGCTAGCTAAAGCGTGAGACTTTGCTGACAATGTAGTTCATGTGTTCCTTTACTGCATCGGAAGCCAGTCATGTCTGCTGCCAAATTTAAGGCCAGCTTTCAGATTCAGTTATAAAACTCATGTCAACCGGACCGTTTTATCTTTTAACTGGCGCCCAATGAACTAATCCTCATAGAGGATTGTGTTAAATAAAACCACCCAGCAATCGTGTTATAAGGTCCTCATAGAGGATTGTGATGAAGTAAAAACACCTAGCAATCGTGTTATAAAGAATACTCGTGTTTCTCCATACCGTGGTGAAATTTTAAAAGGAAAAATATCCCTAAAAGTGTAAAATACCCTACAAGAAAACCTTATAAACGCCTAAGTGGGTAAGAAAGTCTAAGTGAAAAAGGCACCAAAAACTCATATTGAGTACTAAACCGTGGTAAAGGTTGAGTGAAAATTTTTTTTCTTTCCTTCAAAAAGTGAGAAAAGTAAATATGCAACGTAATCAAATCAACACCCAGAACGCAGGGAGCTGAAGAAATTTTAATCAAATCACACCAGCACGCAGGGTGCTGGAGAGTTCAACCCACTCAACACTCGGCCCTGAGTTTTTTTTTTTAACAAAACTCTTAACTCATAATCAAAGTAGTTTTATTGTAAGTTTAAATAGATAGATACAAATTAAGCCCAAATTTATTTTGTGTTGTTACTAAGTAGCTTTGATGTCACAGTCGAAAAGCCTCTTAAGCGAAACCGACGAAATATTAGAAAGATTTAGATCATTTAGAATTGGAAACTAACAATACGGACGCAACAACTATTCAAGTGCTTTTAGGCACCGCTATTCTACAAGCGACGGAGCGAACAAAACAAGACTTCCAACAAGCTATTAACGAGCACAGTAGCAGGCTCCGTATCCTGGAAACCCCTGTGCAGGTAGAAGAGTATGAACCTATTGATGTTAGAAGCGGAATAGAATGCAAAGAGGCTTTAGATGTAGTAAAATCGGTCCCGGAATTTAATGGCGACGCGAGCAGGTACGTTTCGTGGAGACAATTGGCAATTACGGCCCACAAGCTGTTGAAGGCAGTTCCAGATATTATCAGGTGGTGGCGATAATACGCAATAAGGTAGTAGGCTCTGCGGATACAGTGCTAAGTTCATATAACACTGTATTAAATTTCAGAGCAATTATAGCGCGGCTAGATTTCACCTATTCCGATAAGAAATCCATTTTTACTCTTGAACAGGAACTTTCAACCCTTGGACAAGGTAATAGCTCCTTACTTGATTTCTATGATTCAGTAGAGCAGAAACTAACCTTGATAAATAACAAAGTACTGATGACCAACGAAAGTAACATTTCCCTGATTGAATCGCTTAATGACACATACCGCAAAGACGCACTTAGGGTATTTATCTCAGGTTTGAGACGACCATTGTGTGATATTTTATTTTCATGCAAACCAACCGACATGTCTTCAGCTCTTGCTTTAGCTCAAGAGCTTGAAACTAACCAGAATCGTTATCATTTTGCTGCAACTTATAGTGATGGGTTGCAAAATCGACAAACCTCCATTCAACCAGGCATAACTAATTCTCCACACTACTGGGTTCGAACAACCACTACACCAAACAACCAAAACCCGCAATTGCAGCAACAGCGTTTTCAATCGCAACAATCACCTCGTATTGCGAGCAAACAGGTAGACAGGAGTCTAAAAAGCATACAAAGAAGTATGCAGAACAAAGTACCATTCGAGCGAACTCAATTAAGCAACCTTTGACCATGCCCATCAGACAAGACCCACAGAAAATGGAACGTATAAATCAACTAATAATAATAATTTAATAATAATTGACTGGCACGACAGCCCGCTTACGCGAGACTAAGGCCTAGCTTCCCGCAACTACCCGTGTTGTGCGTGTGAATTTGTACGCGGGTTGAAGGGACCTACAGTTTTATGCCGGTTCCGAACGGCAGGTTGGGAGCTTTTTCATAAGCAATTTTTACTCTCAGAGGTTTGCCATTTCCAGCTGAGAGGACAGCCACCGAAAGAGAAAACGAGTTTTCCCGTTATTTTTTTTAGGTGTTATTACAGGCAGTATTTGAACCTGAGGTTGCTGCCTGCGACTCGCGGTCCAACGCACTAACCAACTGAGCCACGGCGGCGTATAAATCAACTAGAGCTGTTAAATTCGAGCGCGACGATGAAATTGTGGAGGGAAGTTGGAAGAGTACGCACTGGCTCCAGAATGTACACAAAACGTTTCAAGTCGGGGCGTAGACTGTGCTGAACTAAGTGATGAAATAAATTTTTTTAAGGGGAAACTCCCTTCTACCATATGTAGAAAAAACCCTTTGGGAAGGACTATCCGACTTCTTATAGAAACAGAGAGAGAGCAAAAAAGACGCCTGGTGATCGATACCCTTATAACTGAACACAACAGGGCACACCGTGGAGTAAGTAAAAATCATACTAAAATTTTACAAGCCTACATTTTCCCTAGCATGAGGCAGAAATTAAAAGTAATTGTAGGATTTGTAACGAATCAAAATACGATCATCGACCTATAAAAGCAAATATTGGGCAAACTCCTATTCCCTCATTCCCTGGGGAAATCTTGCATATTGGTATTTTTGCAACTGATCGGCAGCACTTTCTTTCCTGCCTTGGCAAATTTACAAAATTTGCGATAATGCTTCCATTACAATCACGTGCCGTACGGACATAAAAACACTGCTTCTAGAGATTATAAATTTTTTTCCAAACGCTAAAACGATAATATGCGATAATGAAAAAGCATTTCCGAAACAATTAAGGGCCTAAAGGCAAACCATTTTGGAGTAAACATTTTTCCGCTACCCCCAGCCCACAGTAAAAGCAATGGTCAGGCTGAAAGACTCCATAGCACTATTGGCGAAAATCCAAGGTGCCTTAAGAACTAAGGAGTTTTTAGTGGAACCTTGGAGCTCATTCTGGTGTCGGTTTCGAAATACAATGACACACTGCATTCCGTCACTGGCTTTAAGCCTGCGGAAATAATACACTGCTTGTCAAAAAAGGATAGGGATGTCATCAGGGAAAAACTAAATCAGAGTAAAGATATGACATACCATAACAAGGACAGGAGGACTAAAACCTTTATGCCACGAGATATAGTTTATGTTAAAATTAACAGACGGTTGGGAAATAAATTTGGCAAATTCTTTGTGAAGAAAGGGGTACAAAGTTAGCCAAGTCAATTCTCTTGGATCTGTCTCTTACTAGATCATGTTTCAAAAGGCAGCTCGATGAGGTGAATCTTTTGGCACCTTAGTACTTTTTTACTTGTTTAATTTATTATATTTAATTTTGATTTAATTTAATTTAAACTGTTTTGTTAACCTAATTGTAATTGCTAGTCAGTATGAATCTGTTTCTATTTGACTATTAAATAATAATAAACCTAAACCTAAACCTAAAAGGATCTTGGCACATCCTCACAAATTGACAATCGAATCGTACACAAAGACAACATTAACCCATTGCTGCCGGGTGCCAGTTCCGCCCATACGATTTTGATAAAATTTAATACACGACCTAGAAGTGACCCAAAATGATCAGAAACAAAATTTCAGCTTTATATCTCTGCACGTTGCTGAGATATTCATTAGGTATTACGCAGCAATGGTAGCATTTTTCCATACTTTGTGAAGTGATCAGCTAAGCACGTGAACAAAAGTTGTATTTTTTACAGGTGAGTTAGGAGGCAGATTTTTGTAAAGTTCTAAGGCCACTTCGTTTCGCCACATTTTCCACCTCCGGAAAATTCACGATTTTTTATGTCTGGTAACTCTAGCTAGATGGCGAAATTTTAGGGTGACCTTCACTAGGTTAAGGTAGTTCCATCTTTACCCTAACTATACCTATAAATTGTTTTGAGAGATCTCAAACATTGACTTTTTTGTGATTTTTTTAAAAAATCAATTTTCATGGGTAAAATTTGTCCCATTAGGCAGCAATGGGTTAAATGGGATAACTCATTTCAGGCTCACCATGCTGAACTTGGCCGACATGAGACTGACGGACATCACGCACTCGCACTACGTTCCGATTAACAACGGGACAGTTCGAACAACGGATGGAGAAGACATTCTGGTACATAACATAAACATTACGCAGTACGAGGATATGTGAAAAGAGGCATTATTAATTGCAAACTTCTTACATGTTACGGATACATGATAGGCAGCACGGAGCGTAAACATTCTGGGAACAGCGCTGAAGTACATAGCGGGGACACCGGACGCGGACGACTTCGAAAAGGTTAGGTCAATTCAAAAACGTCTAACTGACTCGAACAATAGACAAATTCTAATCAATTCAGAGCTTCAAAAACAAATCAAGAATATCACAGATACACTTAACAAGGTCTTATCCTCAGACAAAAAGGAAGCAACAGAAAGTGGACAGTTGTTTGAACTTGTCATGGAAAAAAATATAATGATTTCAATCGAACTCAATAATATCATCTACTCGATAATGTTAGCAAAATTAAATATGATTAACCCAATTTTATTAGAAACAGCGGAAGTTGAAATAATATTTGCATCCCACAAGAGAAATAATATTAGAATAAACGAATTATTAAGTGTAGCATTAGTAAATGTAATGCAAAACGAAGAATTTATTGTATTTGTAATTAAGTATCCGATTGTAAAGGAGATATGTGAGCTAATGAATCTTTTTCCGGCCGTTCATGATAACTTGATCCCGGTCTTTGAAACAAATTTGGTGGCAAAGTGCAAAAATTCTTATGCGCCGTTGGCGAATTGCAAATCAAGTATTTTTTCTTCATTTTGTCAAATTTCGAATAACGCGAATTGCATTTATTTCCTATTAAATAATGGCAATGCCCAGTGAAAAAGAGCCACAGCTTTTCACGTCAAAGGAATCGAAGTGGTAGATGAAGGGGTTATCATGGCAAACGACCAGCCCGCTAAAATAGCCGAACAAAGTGGCCCACCCGTTTTCGTAAAAGTAACCTTTCTGGTTCTGTTTCAAGACAAAGTCCTCATAAATGAAACTCTCCTCAGGTGCTGTCGACAAAGGATAATTACAAAACCTGAAATATCTAGCGCTTACAAAATTAATTTCACTGAGGTATCAACCCTTTTATCTCTCCCGTTTTTGAGGCATATTAGTGACCGCAATCTGGATCACATTCAATCCACGAAAACTGATTTCCTCGGAAGAGTTTCAGAAATCTAATGCCATGTCTCCTATTCACTGCATTGCTAGCCAAAACGTGAGACTTTGACGACAATGTAGTTCACGTGTTCTATTACTGCTTCGGCAGCCAGGCATGTGTCCTGGCGGTGTAGCCAAATTTAAGTCTAGCGTTCAGTTTCCAGATTCAGTAATAAAAATTAAATCAACCGGAACGATTCATCTTTTAACTTGTACAATATATTTACAAATCAAGGGTGAAAAATGTACCCCGTTGTTTTGTTTATGAATATTATAAAATTGTATGTGTAAAATTGTACATACGAGTACGTTCATACATATACATAAAAGTAAATTGCTACTACACCGAATTTCGTGAAAAATCATGGTTTGGGAAAGCCAGACAATTTAATGACACAGTTTCACTTTCACGCAGTTAAATTATATAATTATTTATACAAGGTGCAACCCAAAGTAAACAGGACTTTTATAAAATAAAGAAAACGGATGATTATTTTTGTATAATTCTTTTTATTTATTCAAAATACTCTCCTTCTGCTTCGATACAACGTTTTGCACGGTCCAAAAGCATTTGGAATGAGTGTTTTAGGTCATCGGCCGGCATCGCCTTCAGAATGTTGGTACAAGCCTTTTGGATGTCCTCAACGTCCTTATAACGGTTTCCTTTCATCGGCAAATGCAACTGACCGAATAAGTAGAAGTCACAGGGAGCCATATCAGGCGAATACGGTGAATGATTGATGGTAAAAATGCGATTTTTGGTCAAATAATCGGTCGTAACTAGGGCTCTGTGAGCCGGTGCATTATCATGCAATAAACGCCAACTTCCTTCCTCGCGATATTCTGGCCGAATACGACGAATGCGATGCACCAAACGCTTCAAAACTTCAACATAAAACAAAGCGTTAATTGTTTTTCCCGGTGGAACAAACTCTCGATGAATTATTCCCTTTGAATCGTAGAAACAAATGAGATGAGTTTTGATTTTTGACTTCTCACGGCGGATTTTTTTCGGATTTGGCTCATCTGGGTGCTTCCATTCGGCACTTTGACGCTTTGTTTCGGGATCATATTGAAAGCACCACGTTTCGTCACCGGTTACGATGTTGAACAAGAAATTTGGATCACGTCTGGCTTCCCGAACGATGTCTTTTGCGTGCTCAATTCTCTGCGCTTTTTGGTCGTCGGTTAAAGTGTGCGGAATGAAGCGAGAACACACTTTACGGAGACCCAAATGTTCGGTTAAAATGCGATCAATTGATGTTTTGGAGATGTTCAATTCCATTTCCATCAATTCCAATGATGATTTTGGCTGCATTTTGATAAAATCACGCACAGTTTTGATGGCATCGTCAGTAATCACAAATTTCGACTGGCCGACGTGTTCGTCGTCATTCAAGTCTTCACGACCATTCTTGAATCGATTCAACCACTCATTAACACGGCCACGGGATAAACAATCATCACCATAAACTTGCTTTAACAATTTAAACGTTTCGGTAAAAGTTTTACCAAGTTTAAAACAGAACTTAATATTAGCTCTTTGTTCGATCGACATTCTCGTACCAAAGTTAAAAACATACTGTCACATTGAGCGGGATATTTCGGCGTCTACTAGACCAAATGTCATGAAATTTAGACAGTATGTGAATGAAAGATGTACCTTTCCAACGCATGTCCTCACACATAGATGGCGCCACCAGAAACGTCCCTATTGCAAAAGTCCTGTTTACTTTGGGACGCACCTTGTATGTTATAGAAATGTAAGATACGAATCGCTATTTTACTAATGCAAGCTTTGTCTAGGGCCAACTTTCATACTTGTGTATTTAAATACATACATACAAACATACTATAGCCATATTGATTTATATTTTATAGAGCACAAAATAATGTACGTACATTGCCCATATGAAACTAATACGCAATTTCACAGCCGGCTACAACCGGCACAGTTTGAACCCTTGACATCCGCCCGCGAAGTATATTTTGTACACAGCCTTCGCGTGTACTGTATGATTTAAAAAAAGTGGAAAAATATTGTAGACACAAAAAATTGATCAGCTTATCAGTTGAGCCATTTTGTGCTTGCTTTATTGTGAAACATGCGCCATGTGTCGACCGTGTTTAAATGTTGATGAATGCCGTGTATGAGTTCTTGAGCTATGTAAGTCATGAAACATCATCTACATTTCAAAAGATTTTACAAAACATTTATTTAGAGTCCGATCGATACCAGATTTTTTGGCCGATGTCGATTAATCGGCCGGAAGAGCAAGAAATGGCCGATGCCGATTAATCGACCGAAAGGGCGAGAATCGGCTGATGCCGATTCCATAGAAAAAATTACACGAATAAATTCAATTAAAAGCACGGTTTATTTTATGAAATAACAAAAGAAACTAAATAACAAACAAAAAAACGAGGAAAGAACTTTAAATACGAATGCACATACCACTTAACAATATTTTTAAGCCCAAATCGCAAAAAAGGACCACAAAGTTGGATTGTGAATTCAAACTTATATTTTAATAAGAAAAGCAAAATAAAAAGAATAAAATTTGTCATTTATTTGTCAAAATAACGATTCAATTCCTTGTTGGATCGACAAGCGAAAGCATGTGCCTAATTAAACTTGGTTCAATTTCTAAAGAGAATAGTGAATGGGTTCACTGAACCTTTGAACTTATAGACGAAAATGCATGACGCGAATCAACCCAAATAACTTTTTTGACTCTCGTACAGTAAATGTGCATGAACTAAAGTGATAACCTCACTCTGAAATAGGTTTCAGTTCTGAACATGCTTGTACCTTTCACATTCGTACTCTCACTCGCAAGAATAGACAATCGCATTCGTGAGACTTGCAGACATGACAGAACATAGCCGAAAGTTCGTGTGCTTTCAAGAAAATGGGGGTTTGTTTACCCCGATTGTTGTTTACATACAAAAGTGTATGTATAATTAGTCATGGGGGAACAAATGCTTACTTGGGCACATGATTCGTATATGGTACAGAGGTAGTAATAATTAAATTTGCGATCAGACGGATACTGGTGCGATTTCTCAATTACATATAAATTACTATGTACATGTAAGTATGTGTCTATAAATGGTAATGCATGTAATGAATGGTAATGAAGGCGCAAATGCCTGGAATAATAGCCGAATATTATTAGTAGGGAAGCTGTTGTTTATGCCTTCACGTTCAATCACTTAACCTTTTCCGGAAGTTTGTACCATATATCGTACAATTTATCGTAATGTTGTGGCTACACAGTGTGAGCGAGTTTTGTAAGCAGCTCTTTGCAAGAATTTCAAAAACTAGAAAGTAACGGTGCTTCTGCGGAAGAATTTTTAAATACAGTACTTTTCGCTTAAAGCGAACTTCGAGGGACTGGGCAAAATGGTTCGTTTCAACTGGAAGTTCGCTTTAAAAGGGGTTCGTAATAAGCGAAAACATACAGCGCGTAATTTTGAAATTGGTTCGTTTTAGGCGGAAAATCGTTTTAAACGGGTTCGTTATAAACGAAAAGTACTGTATTTAATACTTTTTGGTAGCAAAAAGCTAAACAATTTTAAATTTTGAACTCAGTTGATCTATAAAACTATTAAATTTTAAATTTTTTGCATCTAAATATTTTTCGCGAGTCTTTAAAAAATTGTTAAGAAATCGATTTACTAGACGATTTTGTATTTTACTGGGCAATCACAGGTTGTGTAAGGTTAGTCATGCGTACTTGCCTCTCCCACTAGGTTAGGAAAAATCGGCTATATTCAATATCTTTCTGTAAAGTCATATGAATATTAAGTGATTCTCTGTTTTATTGAAGGGAAAAGGACTTTGCAACAACAACAACTGTTACTAACGGCCGAATAAATGTAACTCAATTGTTTAATTAATTAATATATTTATATAATTAATTATATATAAGTTTTTTATTATATATAAGTAATTAATTTATATAAGTTTGTACGATATATCATACAAATTTAATTTAGCTGCATTTCTCAACCTAAATGATGTTTTTGATATTTTGTTTTATTTTATTGCTAAAATGTTCAATGAGAGTCAATATTTCGAAGGAAAAATTTATATCTCAAGAAATGCGGAAATTGACCGGAAAGGGTTAATAAAACTCTAGCTTCGTTCAACGTGATGGTTGGGAGCAAGTCCTTATACATTGCAGCCAGATCCATATGATTTCCAAGTAGATGAAGCAAACACATATTTAATAATAAGTAATAATGCTAAATAAATGCGATAAGCTCAATTCTACTTGTATGTGTAGTACATGCGCGTAGATGCTGCCAGTAATTGCGGCTTGAGAGACCTGCTTCAGCCACAGCACCCAAACAGATGTGCTGATAAGTGCACTTTTTGCGTCACCGAGTGCCACCCGACATCAGACGAGCGCATCCGAACTGTATAAATCTCCGGCTGATCGCTGCCAAGAAATCAGTTCGATTTTGAACCTGATCGAGTTAAAAGAGCTTCTGAAACTACGCGTACATCGGCATGAATCTCGCTTTGTATAAGCAATTTTCTTGTGAATTATTGACAGAGTGTAAAACACATTGAGCTACCGAATTGTGCTAGTGAATTTAATTGTCAGTGAGATCTTAACGATCAACTTGAAAAAAGTGACAAGTGTAAAAAAGTGTTCATATTTTTATCTGCGCCAATTCAAAACTTTATGAATGGTGGCACTGCAGCACATAACCATTCCAAATAAATCATTAACTCCATCAAAATATACTGCAAATTGTGTGCAAGGATTGCTAAATAATTTGAGGGAGAACAACAACCTTAATTGCGCTGAAAAACGTGTTATTGCTGATATTTTGTTGGACATTTGTGAAGGTAAGTGCAATGGAAATGGATATGTATCTACATACATACCTACACCAGACCACTGGAGAATCCTCTCGAGAACGTGCGATATATGTTATAACTGTTCTTGTGAAAAACAGACATTAGCAAGTTTGAAGCCAATAGACCCATTAAAGTATAATTTTTTTTTGGTGAAAAATCGTTACCCATTTCAAACTTGTTTGCTTATTTAAAAAACAAACTAAAACATGTGTGTTGAATTCTTTTCGATTTACAGTACTTTCGCCAAGTTTGAAATAATTGAGCCTATCACTTTATGTAATCCATATAACACCTCAGCTCGTTTTTTAAAATAAAAGTACTTTTCAAATCTTATGTTAGTAAGTTCAACAGTATGATTGTATTAATTATTATGTATTTAGTTATCAAAATCTACTAAAAAAAATTACATTTCTTGATATGTTTTTTATTATAACCAAAAATAGTAATTCAATTGTTAGAAATATGTAAGTCCAAATAAGTAATTATAAAAGTAAAAGTAAGAAGAAAAAATAAAATATTCAAATAAAAATATTTAAATAGATTTTTTACTAATGATGACATACAAAAATAGTAAAATTAGCAACAAATAAAAGCAAAACCTAAACGTATTCTTATTTATGTTTCCGTAAGTGTAGGTTTTACTTATGTATGTACACATATGCAAGATATAAGTTTATATATTTTTTACCGCTTATCAACATTGAATGCTACTTAATTTGACCTCTTCTTCCTCCTTGCCGATAAGTTTTGAAATAATTAGCACCCGACTTTATAGCAGTACTTGACAAAGTTTCGGTAGGCTGAAGCATGTGTGTTGGTAGGCTCAAGATCTTAATAAAACACGAAACAGCACCAGGAAAATTGTTCTTTAGTTTTTCCTAAGCTGCGGCGTGTTGTGTTTTCAAGATTATCTTTGATTATAAAATAAAACATATAGAAAAAACAAGATGCCAGTGTCAATGGATACACAATTGTGTCCATTGTGGGTCAAGGGACCCACATAGCATTGTAGCCACGTAGTTGCAGCTTGCACTCTACGCAATTTACGTTACATCTAAAAATGTTTTTCTTTCGGTTATACAGATTGCGCGAGAATGGCTTCGTTGCCGCAAGGTGCGTTTGCAGCTTGCAAATTGAGGGATAAATTCCAGGATCGTGAAATGCTGATAGCACGCATGAAATCTGGTAACGACAAAAACGATGCAAAGAATCTGAACACTAACAAGAAATGTAAGTGTGACAAACCATTGCAACATAATTAGAATAGCTAAAAATCGACTGTTTAATATGTTGACGAGCAGTGACGGAATACAGCCCGGCCAAGTACAACGGGAAGCTGATGAACTCCATCTGGGGTTTCTACAACCGCTACTCACCGCACAATATCAAAGGCAACGAATACGAATTGGGGGCGGAGAAAACACTTGTGCAACAGCAGTAAGAGTCCGATATAATGTGTATGACTTTTAAATAAAATTCATACATTTGTTGTTATTTTTACAGGTCTGCTGTTGCATCCTACGTCATTGCTAAAGAACTGGCATTGACATTGCGCTCCGACAAGGAGTGGACTTTTCGACGGGAATAAATTCTCTCGACCAATAACATACAATAATCACACAATATTTTATGCTTTTTCTCTTTGGATATTTTTATAATGGATTTTGATATATTATATTTCCTCTTATAACCATATCATTAAGCAACGATATAGCAAATATATAGCAAAGAAATAAACAACAAGCAGACTGAAGGCAGCACAGGCTTCAAATTTCCTTTTCAATCATGGTCAATAATGCTTCTTGGCTTGAATGCAGGCCAAATTGCCTATTGACTAAAAACACAAATGAATCACATACATATATTGATAAAGTCAAACTTAACATTGTTTTTCATTCTTTTCAAATTACTTTATTTTTACTACATGAACATGAACTTAATGTTTATTAAATGATTCTATGTATTAATCGCAGGACTTGAATGTAATTTACGTGGTGAAATGTGAATGGCCTCCATTTAAACTTAATTTAAATAGCAAGACTCATAAGTGGGCACCATATATTTGATATTGATGAACGCGTCTTCTCCACCGTGCAGCTCGAGCACTTGCAACGTCTCATCGATTAAATCACCTAAATTCATATTGTTTTTCTGCGCGTAATCGATGTCATCGCCGCAATTTACTGAAATTCATACATAAATACATATACCTATGTGTTGAATGCAATTATATGAGTGACATTTTAATATTTAATAGTAGAGTTCAACTAACTATATATCAGTATATACCTATACAAGTGCTTAGAATGTAAGCGAATATGGCGTAGTGGTTATCGCTGTATGTATTCTTTAGCAGACTGACAGATTTAAGTTACCAATTGCCCCTTTTGAATTTGAACCAGGGTTCTTTGTGCATTATCTCGTGAATTTTGTGATTACAAAAGTGCAAAAAAAAACAAAAGTCTATGATTAGTTAAATAAGTAGAAACAAATAAATGTGCAAGGTTACGAGACCCTGTTATCAATTCATTGTAGCACTTAACAACAGTAGAACTTTTAGAACGTAGTCTCGAGGGCCCATTTCGGTTTAGTGATAGGAATCACTGCCACTTTATTGGATCAGGCGAGTCGAATAGCTTTTATTGGCGAATAGTGCAATGAGGATTAATTTTCTTATTTCCAGCCTCGAAAGAGCACAAATTTACAAAATACTTTAATTTCATTTTATATATTCACAATTGTAAATGCAAACAGTTATACCTTGAAAAATATATTGTCGTGCTGATCTCAACCATTTCAAAAACTTGCTAATAATCTGCACAACTTATTTGAACTTACAATTTTTCACTTTGTACGCATTAAACATGGGCAACAGTTGTCGATAAAATGGCACCAGAGCCGGTCCCACCAGATCCGACGATATTACCAGCTGTTGAATTATTTGCAAAGTAGTGCACATAACTTCAAGATTTCTGGTACTCAGCGCGTCTATACAAAATTGAGTTCATTTTACTAACACTTGTGGTATTTTCATATAAGTATGTATATTATAAAACTGCAAAGTTATGTGCAATCGCCTGTCAGACAGCACCCACAACACATTAGCCCTCTTTTCAAATACTCACTTTTAAGTGGTAATATTAATTGCGGTATGACGGGGTGTATTTTATCACCGCCAGCAATTATTAGGTCCGAGACACCTTGGCGTGCATATGTCTTGTACGGGTGTGCCGTCTCTGAAAGACCGTCGAAAAAGAGCGGTAGGTACAGACTGTAGTCCAACTTGTCGATATCGACCTGAAAGTGAAAAGTAAGAGGTGCATTAAGAACAAATATTGGTATTGTTGCTCCATTACACAGTGCAAAGACTTTTAGACCAGTACAGACTGTTGCCCTTGACTCGAATTCAATTACGAGCAACTACAGTTCCTATCAATCATAATTTTATTATTAAATATTTATTATTTTTGTCAACCGAAAACAGTAAATTAAAAAGCGGTACCTTAGCAGCAAGCGTCTACCGATACCACTGCACCACACGAAATTACATAATACGAGTGCGGCATGTGTGATATTGAAACGAACGAAAGTACGAATTATCGGTCAATAACCAGTTCGAACCTACAATTTCCTTCTTCATCCTTGGCATAATGTGCGAACACACATACGGGAGAAATTAAGTATCAATCTAACTTAAGTGGGTCATTGTAGATATAGAAGATACGATAGATATAGAAGATACGAAAAATCCTTTACACACAGTGTGTATACACAGGTAGACCTCGCTTAACATGTACCTCTTATAACACACACAGCCTCGTTCTAATACGGTTCACATTTTGCGACACATTTTCGATTAACATTGCCCTGATTTATACATATGCATATACACACATACATACATATATATGTAGATATACAAAACGCTTTGCATCAAATTTAAAGAGTGCAAGACCTCACCTCAATCATTGAAATGTATGTATGTTGTTAGTATGTACATATTTATGAAGATTGTATGATCTGGCTTTATTTTGCCGCGCTTTGCTTTCAAATTTACTATATCATGCATACGTACTGTTTTTTGTATGAAAATAGAAATGGGGACATCCCCGTTTTAAGTGTGACAACGCGCTGGTGGAAATTGACTGTTAAAATTTATGGCTTAACACGGTTTCGCTTAGCACGCAATTTTCCAGATATGTAACCTCAATGCTAAGCGAGGCCTACTTGTATCATACATACAAAACATGTGAATGGACTGGTAAGTTAGTTGGTAGACAGTTTGCACCTGTTTTTGAATTAAAACACAATTTTTTATTAGAACAATGTTCAAATTTTTCAGCGAGAAAGCTTTTTATTAACTATTGCCATTTTTGTTTTACTAATGATTAGTTTTTGAACTAAGTGCTTTGCGCTCCTTCTTTCACGAGTGTACGAGTAACTGTTACTGCTAATTATTATTTCAAATTCCAACTGCATATCATTGTAGAAAGAAGAACATTTCCAGTTAATCTGCTGATGCTACGAAGTTGTTAGTAAGCACGGGTACGATTATAAGAATTTTGAGTCTTACTGCATACACTTGTGGACAGAAAATTAGTCCTACGGTAGCATGTGATGTCATGATTTAGTAACGTGTACATTGCATTCCAGCATTTTGGGAATGATGTGCTAACTTGTAAACGCAGTGCGAACTTTATTCTTTAATTTATTTTACAACGGAGAGGAAATCAATGTTAATATATACATGTGCAAATTTTATTTTGATATTTGGTGTAAATGGAAAAACCCGATCACAAGAGAGGCATGATTGATTTCATTAAGTACATAGTGAAATCAATAAAGTGTACCAGGTAGATGACGTACACTTATTTCTCTGAGTAGCAATTGTCAAAGTGTCAATTTATTTGTGTCAGTTCGATTAACCTTTATTTTTGTTGTCGCTAAAATAGCACAAAATTTAAAATTGACTTTCAGTACTCCAGAAATATATATTTTCGTAATGCATTTTATGTTAGAAAAACATAGAAACTGCATTGTCGGTCGTTTTTTTGCAGAGATAGCACGTTTTTCCTGGCATGTAATTGCGTTGTTTATGTCGGTTTTTGGTGCAGAACGAATTTTCAAAAACAATTTATTTTGACATTTTTTCATACAGCAAAGACGAGTTATGAACTCTGACATTTGTCAGCATAATGACAATAACTGTCAGAAAATAAGTGTACGATGAAGAGAGACCTCCTGCTATCTGGCACACTTTATTAATTTGACTATGATTAAGTAAATATCTGCTTCGTTTTTCATGCAATGTCCAAATGTCCAATGTAGAATGGGTACTATAGCGCCATATGGGAGTGCTTTTCCATAACGTAATATTCAAAACCGGGTGATTAAGTTGGCAATAAAGAACAGACGGCCTCCCTAAAATTACATCGAAACTAAACGAAAACTTGGCCAAACATTTTTTGAAAATCCCTATTGATTTACGTTCCATCCAATTGGCAAACGTGCAGATGGTTATCGTTACCGTTGGGCTATTTTTTAACACTAGACCTACTAATACACCAAATATTGTCAATTAAAAAAATTTCCTCCTCGTACCCGTGTTTTTTTTAGAGGTGTTAAAGATTAAATTGAAATAATATAATGAGATTACACAGTTTCTAACCGAAAATTTTGTTTATTCGAAATACAATTTTATGCTATTTAATTTCGAATATATGGCCGTCGCGGCTAGCGCGGACATGGAGTAAACGCGTGAAATTATGTTCGAACACAAATGTCATAAAGTTATCTTCCTTTCGTAGTGAAAGAAACCAAGTGATCCACTCTTATTTTGACATATCAAAACAAAAAGTCAACAAATACATATCAAAACTTAACCCGTCAAATTATTAAAAAAATTTAAGGGAATTCAAAATTGATTTTTTTTAATGAACATTTGCGCTGTGTTCTCGAGGAAACCAGAGAGAGAAAACAAAACACAAGATACCTTTTTTGGGTTATGGTACACGAGTACATAAAGTAATATACATATTTATATATACAAAACATTTACTTTTTAGGCCCTTATCAGGTAATATTTTTTTAAAGAGTTTAATGATAGAAGACATTTAATAAAAAAAAAAACAATTTGACAAAAGAGGTTGTCTCTACTTGGATCACTTGGTTTATTTCACTATGCTTTCTATTAATTTTCAGCTTAAAATGATACAATCTCATTCTTTTATTTAAATTTTAAATTCTACACATTCGTAACAACAACCAACAACAAAGTTACATTTTGTTTCAGAAGTTAAGTCATAAGAGCGAAACACAAAGATTTTAGCATTACAAACGACATATTTGGATTTGTCAAACCCACGAACTGCTCTCGACGCTGAGGAAAGTGAGAAATATTAGAAAACGCACTCACCGTCCATCCGATCTTATCGCCTCCACATAAATATTCCATTTTTATAGGCAAATCACCACGATCGAAATACATACGGAATGAAGTAATCGGCCTGCGCTGTTTGCTAAAATCTTTCCGATCTAGCTCCCACGTTGATCTGGAGTACTTTTTGCTACTTTTCAATGCTATATAAGAAACGTAAGTAGGACAATCCTGTAAATTTCGGATCGAATCGAACCTTTGGCATTAACTTTTCCTCGAGCGCTTGCTGTCGCTGCCGGTTCCAGCAAGGGACCATCCACGACAACTGTGTTTTTCTGTTTTGCCTGTATTGAAAATGGCGGTACGCAACGTGGATGGATTGATATGTTGGCGACAAAAGGCTGTATTGTCGGTGGATTTGCCGATTTTGAGCGAAATTTGGGCGAATTTGCCATGCGACAACAGGCGTAAGCTGAATGCGACATTTTTCTCAACCATTCCTGTTACCAAAAGGCAGTGCTAAGTACTGAACGAATAAAGTATCACGTTTATCCGGAACTTAGAATTGTTGCCACTTGTATTGAAAGTAAACAGCTAACTGAACTGCAGGAATCGCAATGGATATACGGAATTTTCTAGCCTTGATTTGACAATAGGTGGTGGAAGCGGTGCAAGCAGCCAAAACAAAACGTTGCTAGGTTCAAATGTGAGGTGGTGTGGCGGTTGGGAGGACCTTGTTCCGAGCTAAAAAGTAGAGCACATCATGCAACGTAACTGCGGCGGTTGTAAGACAAAATATTAAAAATACTTGCGTTAACAAAGAGTATTTTGGGATCCATTTTATTCGGGTTATTCTTTAAGGATTGAGAAGATTTAGAAACGTTTCACTGGATATGCCATTCATTCCCTCCGTTGGAAAAGTAGTATGCCTGAATATAGAAGTAGATGTATTTTGCTAACTTTGCCGTCATTACATAGAAATGCGAAGAACAATTTCCTCGGTAATGTTTATTAGAGACATAGTTACGAGCCATATCAAATGCCACTTCTTGATTGAGCTAATACTTTTCAATTGTCCTGCACGTGACCTCAGATTTACCAACATGTTCTACCTACCTTGTCATAACACTAACTTTAGTCTTAATGAACCGCTAGGTACACGCTGCACCTAAGGCAGAAAAACCAATTTTGTAAAAATTTAGATATACAGTCGTGTCTGGATACAGTTAACTAATTATTGCAAGACCTGTTCACAGTATTGAGGTTGTTCACTATATCAAGGTTAACATTTTTGTTCAAAATTCGTTTTATTTGCTCAAAATACACTTTTTGCTTGAAATTGCTTTCAAAATTTTGTTCAATATTTAGAGGCTCCATGTCAAAATTTGGGTATTCACTATATCGAGTTGTTCACTATATGTATAGGGTGTTCACTATACCCAGACACGACTGTATTCTATAATTCTAGAGAGAGTTTTTAGTCTAAACTAAATCTGCTGACACACTTTTCGAGTGGTGATTAATTGTAATTAGTATATTTATGTATATAGTATATATATCCGCTTTTAGTAATTTATTTGAGTTTTTCTCTAATTGATGAATTTGAAATAAATAAATGTAAACAAATTTTCTAAAGATTTGCAGAGTAATTACAATTTGTTGCACTGTGGAAGTATTTATTGCACATCTATTACAGATTCGGCAGACCATGGAATGGGTCGAAATGGAAAATAATTTAATTTTTTTTTAATAATAGCTTGATAGGATAGAGCCGCTTGCATTTACAGAGCAAAAACTAAGTTTATTCCATTACAATATTTTTGTCATTGGTGTTCTTCCGTTGCAAGCGTTGCAATCTAACTGAAATCTACTACAATCCCACTGAACTAGCTGCCGCCATTTTTCGGACTACAGCCGCTCGCTCGTTTTCGCTCGAAGAACAAAACGAAATCCATTTCACGTTGAACGCGGCAGATGGTAAACTTGGAAAAACCCCTGGTAAAAAGTGCTCGGATTTTATGGAAAACTTTAGTAAAGAAAGCAGAAATCGCAAGTTAAATGCTATCAATAATAAAACATTGTATAGCGTGAGGCTAGTGCTAAAAAAACGCGCATGAAAAATCGCAAAGTAAATTTTGATTTGTGACCGCAAAACCGACATCAATATCTCCGATAGCTGACATTCGCGTTCGTTGTTCGTCGGGTGACCGCGCGACCGCATTTTTTCCTTTTCATTTTAGTTATTTTTTTTAATTCCATTTGGATGTGAGTTTTAGACAGCATTTGAGACACTTGGAGCGGCATTGTGTCAGTAATTTATTAATTGGTTATTTGTGAAAAAGTTTAAAGCGAAAAACTGAAGCTGAACGAGTGCATTTTGTATATAGCATAGATACAACGGTCAGACAGCAACGACGACAGGGCGGCTACTCTTACAGCAACGATGGATGTTGCCAAGTTGGAGAAAATGAAGGTGGTGGATTTGCGGAATGAGCTGCAAGCGCGCGGGCTCGATACCAAAGGCGTAAAAGCAGTGTTGGTGGAGAGGCTGCGAGCGTTTCTGGAAGGCGGCGATGGAGGTAATGCCAATTATTTAGAAGTGTAGCCGCTAAAATCATAACTTTTTTGGGGTTGTGTGCGAAAACTGCAATGCTGAAAATGCCCGCGTTTTAGTGGAATCACAGGGTTACCAACCAGTTGACAAAACTTCTATGATTAAATACATACGGATTAAATATATCATAAATATCCAGAAGTTGAATTCTAGATTAGAAGAGTTTAAGATTAAATTTGGAAATAAACGTTTTAATTAGATAGTACACCATATTACTACCTAGAAATCAGAACGTAAATTGTTTCCGAAGGAGTTAATGGGAAAGGAAAATCGTAACAAATTGGATAATAAATGAATAGAAAATATATGTACTAATTTAATTTAATTTGATATAGCACAAAATTAATTTTTCAGCTTTGCAGAACATCGTGATTGTAACTATAGAAATTAATAGAGTATTCTATCCTATGGTTAAAATTGTTTTCTATTAAACGCTTGTAGGTGGAGGTGGAACGCCAGGGACCCCAGGCACGCCCGGTCGTCGAAGTCGGCGTACCCGATCAATGACTCGTTCACCTTCGCCATCGCCAACAAAAATAAATGAACCTGCTTTGGAAACTCTAGAGGAAGAAGCAGTTGCAGTGCAGGGAGGCGATGAAATAGGCAGCGAAAATATAGCTGGACAGGAAGAACAAATTTGTGCCGATCAACCAGAGACAGTACAACCGAGTTTAGTTGAAGATGCAGCAGATGAAGAGGATGACATAGATGCGATTAACGATGCTGCTGAAGTGCAGGCAGAAGAAGGCGAACAGAAGAACGCAGAAGCTAATGGAGCTCCCGACCCGGAAGAAGAGGAAGAGGACGATGAAGTGCAAGCAGATAAAAATACGGTTGAAGAAGATGACAAACAAATGGATGTTGATGATAGAACGCCGCGCAATTCTAGTGCTGAGAAAGTGGAAGATATAGAAAAAAATCAAGGAAGCGATGAAGAAGCCAATAAAAATGAACAAAATAAGGCCGCAACTGCAGCCGGTGATAACAGTGAGTCCGAAATGGTCGTACGCAAGAGTTCGCACTCACGTTCCGGTTCTCGTTCGCGATCGCGCTCACATTCCAAAGAGCGTTGCGATCGAGGCAGATCGCGGTCACGCTCACGCTCCAAGTCGCGCTCTCGTTCTCGTACGCCGAAACGTCGCAGCGGCGCAGGCACCGGCAGTCATGGCAGCCCATCAAAAACGACAGAAGAGGCTACAAATCCGGAGGATGAGCCCACCATCGAGGACAAACAGTTTGGTTTGAGTTGGTGTAAGTCAGAGTGCGAACTATTTTTTTTTTTAATTTGGAAGGGATAATTAATTTTTGTTTGTTTGGTTACCAGTTGATTCTGATTTGCATTTGCGCATCGATCCAGTGACATTTACATCAGCGAAACCCATGACACATGAAATCTATTCGCTGGTGTGGTCCGGTGCACGCACTAATTATGGCGTACGAGAAGGCAAAGTGTGCTTCGAGGTGCGACTCGCTGAGGAAACTCAAATGACCCGCTCGCACCAATTCCGCGACGAGCCACATGTGCGTGGCTTCCGTGTCGGTTTCTCTATGCCGGACAGCACGCTGCTGTTGGGGGAAAGCGAGAACTCATTCGCTTACTGTGAGTCCGGCCGAAAAGCTCTAAACTCCGAATTCAGCGAATATGCTAAACCATACCAATTAGACGACGTAATTGGCTGTTATTTAGATTTAGAGAACACGCCAGCCACTATCAGATACACGTTAAATGGTGAGGACGTGGGCGTGGCCTTTGAGTTCGACAAGAGCATCTTGGGTGAAACAGGCGCACTCTTTCCGCACATTGTTACGAAAGGCTACGAGTTCCACGTTAACTTTGCCGATAATGAAAATCTACTGGTGAATGTTGAACGACCAAAACGTATGCGTCGTAAGCCACGAAAGGAAAAACCAAACGACAAGGATAAGGACAAAGACAAAGAAACACTGACAGACAGTAATCAGGAAAATTGGAAGGTGGTTGATGAGACGAAAACCGATGATGATGAAAAGCCCGATGAAGAGTCAAAAAAAGGGTCAGAAGCTGAGGTTGAAACTGCATTGAATGATGTGGAAATGACAGAAAGTAACGAAACAGCAGCTATTCCAGAGACCATTGAAGGCGAAAAGAAGTCCGAAGACAACATTGAAGGTTAGTTTACACTGTGTATCAAACTGTTTAAAACAAGAAGGAAAGTAAGTCGAAAAAAATTGTAAATAAATAATTTTTTGTTTGCAGATGCAGAGGCTGAAAAAAGCACAACTTCTGTTGCTGGGGAGGACGAAAAAGATAGCAAAACCACCGAGAATGGTGAGGGTACAGCTGTTGCTGAGAATAAGGAAAGTGCTGAAACAGCTATAGAGTTACCCTCTAAAAAAGATGCTGCTGGAGAAAATGACGATGGTCCTTCACCTAATAAGCGCCAAAAATTGGATGATGAAAAGCGCGAATCGGTGGTGTCTGAAGATGAGTATGAGGAAGTCGTGCCAGAACAACGTGATCCTGTATCGCTGTTGCCCGACTATGAATTGATCGCACTTATACCAGAGGAGAAGTATGTGCCTGGCCCTCAGCGTCCAGAAAGTCGTAAAGATTGCGAAGTCATATTGCTGGTTGGGCTTCCCGGTGCAGGCAAAACGCATTGGACACTGAATCATGTGAAAGAAAATCCAGAGAAACGTTACCACATTATCGGTGCCGATGCGCTTATTTCGAAAATGACGGTGCGCACAATAGCTAAACTTAAGATATTTTGTGATTGCAATAACGATTTTTTGTTCTCCCTTCGCGGCATTTAGATTGATGGCGCTCCGCGTAAAACGGTACACAAAGGGCGTTGGGATAGAGTATACGAGTGGTGTATAAATAGTTTATCTCCGCTGGAGGAGATCGCTACTAAACGGCGTCGTAATTTCATACTTGATCAGGTAATTCGGTCTGAAGATTGTGAAGTGTTTTGAGGCAGTCTAGTGAAACATACTGACAAATAGCCGACGCTGCATAGCAGCGCTGCCGCAAAATATACTAAGTTGAGTTGCAGAGTGTTTGTTGAGCCATTTAAATTGTAATTTACCCTTCTCTTGTGAACCCATGATTTTTAATATTTTTTTGTTTTTTGTTTCACTTACTGATAGTTTCAGTTGTTTTTATGCTCTTAGTTACATTATTATTTTCCTTTTTTTTCTGTTCTAATGGATGCGCGCAAATTCAATCTTTTGTTTGCGTTCATATACACTTTTCAACTGTTTGATTTTGATTTGTTTGCTCAAGGAAACAATGGAAAATGAATACATAACTAAACCGCCTTGAAACATAGGCGGCAACGCGAAAGGTATGCTTAGAGTGTAAGTTGGTGCGCCAAGTAGCTTTTAAGAACGGTCAAGTGAGTATTTCATTACGGTAGACTTTAGGCAACAACAGTTGACTCGTCGTACCTCATTTGGCTGGATAAAGTAAAATATATTCTTGAGTTTTTGTGATGGAGTGATAGAGTTCCGTGCGGCAAAGATGCCTGTAAGTAGATGCCAAATGCAACTGATATATTACCTCTTGAACTAACGTCTAACTCATTACGTCGTTACGATGAGAGGTTTTTCTTACGTCTTCAAATATTAGCTGAAGTCTGTTCTTATTCGTTGAATGCTCGACTCGCATCAACCTGGTGGTTTTTTTTTACAAAATATCGTCCATTTGATCTAGATCTATGAGTCAGGGCCCATGACACTGCAATCAGCACCACCAGCATAGCAAAAGGTATGTTCTAGCTGTTAAGAGTTTCTTTCTCGTAGTGGGGCGTTAATGAGTTGGAGAAAGATCGTACTTATTTTTAGACTATAATATGTAAATGATATGCCACGTCGCGCTGTCGAGCAGATATTTGGAATCAAAACGTATGATGTGTGCAGATTTAAAAGCAAATATCGGCTGTAATATTGTAATCAACACATATATCGTATAAATATGTGAATGTTTCTGTATGGTAAATGCGCCAATCAACACTCGAAACAAGAGCAACAACAACAACCAACAACTAAAGTTATATAACTACCACTACTATACGTATATTACCACATACAACAATGAAAAACAACTACAACTTGCCATCTTCATCCTTGTCCATGTGAATGTGTGATTTATAGACAAATGCTTATGCATCCGCACAACGGCGCAAAATGAAAGGTTTCGGCGACTTCAAACGCATTGCAGTTGTTTGCATACCAACTGATGAAGAATTTAAACGGCGCAACACCGAGAAAACTGAAAAGGGCAATGCCTATTCAATAAGAGAATCAACATTAAATAACTTACGAGGTAATTATCACAAAAAATACAAACACAAAAATTAAATGAAAACGAAACTAGATACTAAAATTTTATTCTACCAAAAAACGAAAATAATCAGGGCAAATAAATGTATACTTACCTTGTAGACTTAATTTTATATTTGATTGAAAATTTTTCAAAAACCAAATAACAAACAACGATTAAAGTAGTACGTAAGAATTTACTTATGGTTACGTATACCGTATAGTACTATTATATTTTTGGTTATCATTTATTTGTTTAATTGTATTCTACTGGTTTACCATATTTCTAAACATATGTAGATATATATGTGTGCTGAAATATCTTTTCTGATTTTCTATTTATTTTTTTCTTTTTCGTGATATTTTTGGATAGCCCGACACGTACAAGGGCGATATTTATTATCTAACTGTGGGGCGCTATATATTGATTTTTTTCTAATGATTTACTTTATGTATTGTGAGTTTGGTTTCCGTTCCTTAATCTGGGTGATTGCAATGTTTGCCACTATGAAATAGTTCCATTCCAAGAACGACCTCGATTTTTGCTTCTGTACAATACCAATACTCGAAACTGAATTTGGTCAAACATAATGCTATGCCCGCCCAATAGCTATCAACAGTTTCCATATAACTAAAGCAATCTCAAATCTAATAAACACAAATATGTAGCCTGTTTGTGTTGTAATATGTAAGCAGCAGCTTTTCTGGGAGCAAAAGGTATATTGAAAATTTAATATTAGCTACGGCGGAGGCGATCACTGGTTCAAATGAGGCCACAGACTGGAGGCAGTCCTGAACTCAATTTTACGCAATCATTCACGGAATGCGTGCAACTTTGGCAAATGCTTTCAAAGATCGTAAAAACTTAAAGCCAATCATAATGGCACATTATGTTTTAAAAACGCCATCACTCTTCCCTTCCATCATTCATAATTTGAATTTAACTTGATTTTGTTGTAATTTAAGTTTTACCAAATTTTCATTTTTTCTGCAATTTGGTATCCCAGTTTTCACATTTTTCTCAGTCCATCGTACAGATTATTTCTCGGAACTAAATAAATCATAGTTTTATATTTAAAATGGCACCCAGCTAAACTAACTGCTTTATATTGTAAAATTTTGTTGCAGCTAACTTAACGCTGCCATCGCTGGAGTTCGGTTGGTTCGATGACATTATCTACACCGATCTGAGTGGCGACGAGGCCAAGGAGGAGGTGAAAAAGTACAATGAGAAGGGCAAAAAAGCCTTGGATGCAAATCCATCGAAACGCTACCGCCGCGATAATTACCAGCGCGACGATCGTCGACACAATGATGGTCGCCGCGATTTCAACCGTTGGAACGATAGACGTGGTGGCCACTCAGGTGGTGGTGGCAACAATCGCTGGGGCGGCGGTGGCGGTGGTGGTGGTGGTGGTGGTGGTGGTGGTGGTGGAGGCGGCGGCGGCGGCTATCGTTCCGGATGGCGCGATGACCGCAGCTACGGAAGCGGCGCTGGCGGCGGAGGTCGTGGCTACGACAATCGCAATAACCGTTACAGCAACGGCCCCCAAAACTGGATGCATAACAACCGTGGTGGCAATCGTTACGATGACCGCTACAATCGCTCTGGCGGTGGCGGCGCTGGGCGCTATGATTCTGGCGGCCGCTACGATGCATACGGTGGGGGCGGCGGCTCACGTGACTATCGCGATAGAGATCGAGATCGAAATGCAGGCGGCGGACGTCGCGACAATTATCGCTCTGGTGGCGGCGGCGGCGGTAATCAGCGGGATTTTCGGCCTGGCCACCGCGACAATCATACAGAAGATAGTCGCGGTGGCTATGAGCGATCGACCGCTTCGAACGACGGCTACGGTCAGTACAATAGCGGTGGAAAAATTGCGGTCGCAACGACGGTGAGTAGAAAGGTGAGTCAAGTGTGAACTTCTGTGAAAAGTTCGCATGTAAGACGATTCATTACCTGACTAAAATTAGTTTTGATCAATTAATCAATTACCATTGTGAAGAACTGAAGAAGAATCTTTGAATTTCCTTTTATTTACGAGTAGAGCTCCACTCAGAGCACTGGTAAATGGAGCTCATACGCGCAACACCAGACACACCAGCAACAACCTCACCCACAACAGCAGCAGCATCATGCTGGTGGCGGGGGTAATTGGCAACAACATCATCAGTACCAGCAGCAACCCGCCACGCATCAACAATACTGGGGATACAATGATATGCAGGGTGAGTGTATCGGACTAAGACTGGCCTGGAGAAAGTGATCAAAATCAAATATTTTTCAAAGTGCCTTTTATATGTTCGCAGGATATGGCAACCAACAACAACAACAGCAGTGGCAAAGCGCCGATCCAAATCAGCAACAAGATTGGATGTCCTGGTGGCAGGTGAGCCAGCAAAAGCCTAATTAAATGATTAGTATATAATACAAAATCTTGCTGCTTACAGCAACAACAAGGTGCCGGCGCTAGTGACGCAAATCAGTACTGGTCACAGTACTCGTATCAAACGCAGCCTGGACTTACGGGTGGCGCCGGCGGCGTCGAAACAGACGCTTCTTCGAAGAAATAGAGCGCATTTCATGCTGGATAGTACAATTCAATATATTTTACAACGGAACACAACACACCACAACACGCAGCGAAAACAGAAAAAGGAAGATTGGCTGCAAACACCCAATAGCAACCACAAAGCAACTGTATAATATAACCAAATCTAATTTAGAAGACTATTAATCACTAATCATCTAAACTCGTTGGATTTAATTATATCTGCAACGGCTTCTGACAACCGAAAGAAGCGGCATCAAAGCTAAAAATCAAGCAAAGCCTTGCATCTTCTTGCTGTACCGTCATGGTTCACAATTTTTCATTAAACTTAAGCCAATTATCTTTGCGGCCACTTTCGATTGTTAATTTTTACGTTATATGCTTATTTTGGCTAGATTTGTGAATCGTTGCGTTGCGAACGTATTTTCTGTTCTGACTATAAACGTTTAAATTAAATTTTTATTTCATTGTTAGTTACTATCAGTTGAGATTTGAATTGGTCAGTCGATAATGAGTAGCTGGTAGCATATAAAGCGAAAATGTGTGTGTTTATTGAAAGGAAATGAAAGCAGATACAAAATGCCAGAAAATAAACTATTTGCGTACATGTAAAAATAACAACTTGTAATTTATGCTACTAAGCTCATACGATTACAGACAACCGATATTTCTATAATTCCCACCCACCAATTCATAAACTTCACACACACATCGAGTAGTTAAAGAAGTATAACTTTGTTTCATATTAAGTTACAATTTCTTTTATTTTCTTTTGTATTCAAAATCGAAAGATGAAACACGCGTAAGTAAGGTGGGTCATTCGTTTTATTCAATTCCATTTAAAAACGTAGCGAAGAGGGCGCGTCTTCGCATTCACGAATGACACTTGAATTGTATTGAAATAAATACTTGAGAAAAGATGAATTGGATTTTAATTATGGCATGGTTACAGACGTCTATTGTACGTTAAACCGTTTTCAAAAGGAGTTTCATTCAGTTATGAAAAGGTTAAAACCTACAACGGAAATGTAGGAAGCAATACAAAAGTCAAAGTTTTAAGACATTCTCTGTCCCTGCCTGTGCGTGCGCACTTTCAGCTTTTTGTATTTCGATTGGGTATGGTCACCTATATGGCTTGTTTCATACAATATGTGTACATAATCTGTTTGGAATGCAACACTGTACCGTTCGGTCGTCACATGTGACCAGTGTTGGGAAATATTACTTTAGAATTACCTTAGCTATATTACTTACTACTGGCTTCTAACAGTAATTTCGATATATTACATATTACTTGAAAACCAAAGTAATATATTAGAAACAAGCAATATTACTTCCAAAATGTTGGTAATAATATTACTCAAAGTGTAATGTATAACATATTACATACTTACAAAAATGCCGGATATGGCAAATATTTGGCTAGCTATTGTCTGCGTTGATGTTGTATAAGTCATTCTTGCTGAATACCTAACTTTTAAGTTCCCTGCACCAGTGGTGCATACAGGTGGTTCAATCTCCCTCCAAATAAAAAATTGCTGGTAAAAAATATGGTTTCAAATTGAGCTCAAAAGTTGTACGCAAACCTCTGCCCGCCCCCAATTGAAATCCTGTGTACGTCACTTCCGTGCACACTTATTTACTACTTCAAAGGTCTTGTGAAATTTATTTATTCGTTAGTATTTAACAAAAACAATTATTCCCCATGACGATTTTATTACCTCCTTTAGCGTTTAATTTCCGAAAAAGGCTTCACTTGCGCTGCAAAGTTATGCTGACTGAAAAATAGAAAGAGAAAGAAAAAAGAAAAGTAATATAGTAATAATGTGACTTGAGAAAAAACAATATTATTACTGATGGTTATTACTTACGGGGAAAGTAAGAAGTTACATTCCTTTTTCCCCAAATGTAATAACATTACGTAGTTAGTTGTATCACATAATACATTAGTCCCATCACTACATGTGACAGTCATGACTCAATATTACAATATAGCGGCGTTACAATAAATGTTTTGCTTATACTGAATTGAAAAATGTTGTTTGTCCAGTTAGGGAAAGTAAGCTGTGATGCATGAAAAATGCTTAAAGAAAATTTGTGTGTGGAAATTGGGACTTATTAAGTGGTGGTGACCGCTGGCAAATCGGACGGGTCGAATTCGAAGTTTGCTCAATTCTGATAAGCGGTTCGTGTTCCTTGCACCAAAGTGTATTAATACACTTTGCCCTGCACATAAAATTCCAATTTTTTTCTTGCTGCGGCGTTGCACACGCATTGCACAGCAGTTGAAATATTTTAATTAAATAATATTTTATTAAACTGGTGACTAGCTATTAAATGCAAAACTCAATATTTGCAAAGTGAGCGTGAATAAGAAAAATAAACTGCAGATGTTCCATTAAATAAATTCTATCTGCGAAAGATAAAGAGTTACTTCTCATTGACGACTCATCGACGCACTGAGTAACTGTGTATGACACAGAGTGAAAAATCCCAGTGTGTCGACTGCATTTGAGATAAACGACAGTCGCATAACATGGTCGCCATTCCATATTTGTTTAACGAAATTGAGCGTATCTTTCAGAATGTAAGTGTTTCCTCCCATATAATTTTCGCGTGTGGATTGACTGTTGAATATTGTTTTCATGACATGGCAGACCCCTCTCTATGTGGTACTGCTAGAGGCCTTTCTGCTGCTCTCCGTCATTTGGCTGGTGCTGTTTAAGCGCAACGGGCGTGGCAGACGCTACACTAAGGAGCAGGAGGATGCAATCATAGCCGACTATGAGCCGGAACCGTTGGTTGGTGATACGGATCCCCAGCATCCGCTGCTGCACACCCGGTTGGTGCAGTCAAAGGTTGGCAAGCGGGTGGTGGTGGACGGGCATGATTGCATAAATTTAGCGACACACGACTACCTTGGTTTGCTGGAGGACGAGCAGATACTAGAGGATGCTTGCCGGACTCTGCGCAAGTATGGCGTGGGGTCGTGTGGGCCGCGCGGTTTCTACGGCACGATGGATGTGCATCTGGACTTGGAGGATCGGTTGGCGAAATTCATGAGCATGGAGGAGGCTGTAGTATACTCGTACGGCTTCTCAACCATTGCCAGCGCCATACCAGCGTACGCGAAGAGAGGCGACGTAATTTTTTCGTACGTCCGAAATTAAGCGCTTGAAGAGTTAAATGGAAGTTTTAAAATTGGTTTGATTTTATGTATGCATTTGCAGCGACGAGGCGGTAAACTTCGCCATTCAAAAGGGCCTTGACGCGTCGCGAAGTACTATTTACTTTTATAGGCATAATGACATGGCTGACTTGGAACGTTTACTCGTTGACCAGCAAAAACGTGATGAAAAGGTTAGTAATATGAACAAGTCGAACCCATGCATAGATATTAGACTATGGTCAAACGTATTTGGCGCTGATCACAATGCTCTCTGCTTAGAATCCCAAGAAGGCGGTCAAAACACGCCGCTTCCTCTTGGCTGAGGGCATTTACATGAACACTGGTGAAATTTGTCCACTCCCCGAATTGGTGGCTCTGCGTCGCAAATACAAATTGCGGCTTTTCTTGGACGAGAGCATCTCTTTCGGCACTCTGGGCAAAACAGGCCATGGGCTCACCGAGCATTTTAATGTTGACGTAAGCCTTAATATTTACTTACGTACGTGTATATTGTTGTACGTACACCTATTACTATTGCAGCGCAACGAAGTCGATCTGATTTCTGCCGGCATGGAAAGTGCCATCGCTTCAATTGGTGGCTTTTGTGTGGGCTCGCATTTCATTGTGGAGCATCAGCGTTTGTCCGGGCTTGGTTATTGTTTCTCTGCGTCTCTGCCACCATTGCTGGCACAAGCCGCTATTTCGGCGCTGGATCGATTCGAACGCGAGCCGGAAATGTTTGCCGAGCTGCAGCGAGTTGCACGCGAAGTGCACGCCAAGTTCGCGCAGTTTTCGAAATTAGAGCTGTGCGGCAATGAGCTGTCGCCGGTGAAACTATTGTATTTGCGTCTGCCCCGTGACGATGACGCCCTGGAGAGGAAGCTTCTAACGAGCATTGCTGATAAGGTGGGTATTCCAGTTTGTGATGACTAGTGTGATGATTAATTTTGAAACATTAACAGTGCATAGCGCGTGGTGTAGCAGTGACCGAATCGCGATACTTGAACAACATTGAAAAACATCCCCTTCGGGCCAGTTTGCGCATTACTGTCAACCGTTTGCTGCTGGTTGAGGAAATAAATGCAACGTTCGCGATCATTGAGAGTGTAGCGAATGAAATATTGTAAAATCGTAATATTGTAAATATGCTCCGGTTTTGGGGTTATTTTCAAAGAAACTTTCATATTTTTGTCTTACTCAAAAGAAAGTAAAGTCATCAACGAAAATTAAAATAGCTAAGCACCCAAAATTTGCATATTAACGGCAACCTAAAATACACTATATGTACATGTTATGCTATTTCCATAGATAAGTTTTCTCATTGAGAATATAAAGTATTGCTTCTAATCGCCTTCAATGTTTAATGTACGAAAAATTTTAAACCTATTCAATTCAGAATGAAATGTCTAAATTTTTTCGGTTATGGTTGGCCACGCACTGGCCACTTACACAAACCAGTAAATCAAGCCCACATATGTTTGCGCTTTTAAAAATAGAAAGTGGGAATGTGTGCTTGACAGTGTTTTTTGTCAGCAATTTAATATAAAATTGTTGGTTAAGTTGTGGTTAGGTTGACGTACAAAAGTTTTGTGTACCACGTAAATGGTTCCAGTGCAATTTAAGTTCACAGTACAAATTAACTCAAATCACAAAATAGATCAAAGGCGTACACGGCGCTTGCTTTTTAAATGTTATACTTTTGCAAAACTTAATCCTGCCGCTAAAACTACGTAAATATTAATCAAAGTTAACTTTCTGTTTAAAACTTACTGTGAAAGGAAAAAATCTTCACGACCTCAAACCGTTATCAATTAAATTTGTTTTTAGAAAACTCTTTATTAATTTTTTGGATTCTTCACTCTAGAACAGCAGTAACAAATTAACAGGTTACAATTACTATAGAAAATGACCCGCATGGAAGTCGTTGGAAAGGTTGACGTCTTAAAGTGTCCTGTAGTTCTAATCACTTACATGTGCATAGACTACCGCTGTACGTGCTGGCGTATAGACCTAAAAATTAACAACCATTTTAGTAAATTATATTTTCTCCCGTCGTTTTTAATGTAGGCAAGGCTTACTTCAAGAAAATTCTGCCTGCCAGCATAGTTCTCCGCTCGCGTCACATGCTTGCAATTCTTGTCGATGCGATTGTGCCCGCCGAAGATGTCGTCATCCGAGCTGAGCACCGGCTGATACGTGCCTGCCCAGTTGGTGCCCACGCGGTATCCGGTGAAACTGCGTGTGGGATGAAAATTAAAGACAAACACTAGTCCAGCACGCTCGTAGGCGATTATTTTGTCCCCATCATGCTTCCAACTGACATATGCGGGATCAGCGTGTAGCCAACCGTAGCGCTCCTCCGCTGCGTTCATTGCCATATCAAACTCATTCAGGAATTTGTACTTCAACATCGAATCGTCGACCAGATTCCATTGGCGGCGCGCATAGTGGTACGAATCATTGTTGCCCGCCCTCGGAAAGTCTAGCCATTCCGGGTGCCCGAACTCGTTGCCCATGAAATTGAGGTACGCCTCACCGCCCAACGAGTGCGTGATCAGACGTATCAGCTTATGCAGTGCAATACCGCGATCGATGATCAACGACGGTCCGGACAGTGTCGACATGTGTGTGTACATTTCCTTGTCCATCAGCCAGAAGGCAATGGTCTTGTCGCCCACTAAAGCCTGATCGTGCGACTCGGCGTATGCAACGGTGTTTTCCTTCCAGCGGCGGTTGCTTAGTGTGTGTACAATGTTTCCCATGTCCCACTGGTCGTCGGCGCACTCCTTGAGAAGCTTGATCCATTTGTCCGGTATGGCCATGCCGAGACGGTAGTCGAAACCGATGCCACCCTCGTCGACGGGACGACAAAGTGTCGGCATGCCTGAAACGTCCTGTGAATGCAATTAGAATAGGGCGATGAAGAGGATTATAGTATGTGAAATAGTAAAAGTAGGGGACGAAGTTTTACTTCTGCTATTGTGACGACTTCCGAATTCTGTTGGTGTAACATATAATTTGCCAATCCCAAATAGTTTACCGCATCGGTGTCAACATTGAACCCAAAGTACTCATTGTAGTCGCCGCTAAAACCTTCGCCAATGCCTCGTGAATGATACAGCATGGAGGTAACGCCATCGAAGCTGCAATCAACGGTGATAATGTTTTATATTTAAGTTTTTGCCAAACATCAATGATATAAACACTCAATAAACTCACCGATATCCGTCAAAGTTGTATTCATCGTGCCACCATCGCAAATTGGACAACAGGAACCGCAACACTTCGTACTCCACGTAGTTAAAAAGACGGCTGTCCCACAGCGAGTGTTCGCCGCGACCGCCGTCATGAAAGTAGCACGCATTGGTGCCGTCGAACTGATTCAGGCCGTCCTGCACGTTTTTGCTCGCGTGCGAATGCACCACATCGAGCAGCACAAAGAGGCCGTGCTTGTGCGCGACATCGATCATATACTTGAGTTCCTCGGGCGTGCCAAAACGGCTAGACGCGGCAAAGAAGCTCGTCACCTGATAGCCAAAGCTGGCATAGTAGGCATGTTCCATAATGGCCATAACCTGAATGGAATTGTAGCCTTGGCGTTTGATGCGAGGTATGATGTTGTCAGCGAAGTTTCGATAGCTGCCGACGCACGGCTCCTGTGACGCTATGCCAACGTGGCATTCGTAGATACGCAGCGATTTGGGGCGGCGGGGGCGCGGATGCTGGTACGTGTATCGCTCGCTCGCTGGCGGATGCCACACATACTGCTTAAAGTTGACCCCTTGATTAGCCTCCTTGGGCGGCTGGCGTACGTAGGTGGCCCAAGGCGAAAGGCGATCCAGTAGCTGGCCGGCCTGGTTGCGCACGATCACCTTTACCTCGCTGAGGTGCTTTATGCGGGCACTGCCGTCATCATTAGCCGGCAGATGCAGTTCCCATTTCCCGAAATCGAGCTTTTTAAATGGATGCGCTTCCCACTGCCAATTGTCTGCGGGGATGAACAGTTACCAATCTTATGTGCAGAAAAATAGTGTTTTTTAAAACTTACTAAAATCCCCCGTGAGGTAGAGTTGTTGTGCGCCCGGAGCCCATTCGCGCGCAATCACCGAATTATCAGACTGAAACTGTAGCCCAAAGTACTTGTAGCCCTGCGAGAATGAGTTCATGCCGCCTTCGAGCTTGTCGATTTTGCTGATCCATTCCTGCAACACGCCATGTCTGGAGTGGAGTGTTCAGAAATACATATGCACATAACTTCATTCATAACCATGTATTCATAAGTATGACGATTTGACCACTCAGTATCATTTCCCTACGTACCAGGGGCAGATGGACGTATCAAAATTGGCTTTAGACTTTGAATCGATTGAAATGTTCAGAATAATCAAAAACTCGAGAAAGCAATTTGTACGTCCTAAAATCGGCCCACAGAAAAATATATGGTTACAGCCGCCTTACGGAAAACAATAAATTCTGCCGTTCGAATTCAAATAATTAACTAAAATTAATTAATTAATTATAGTATCATGTATTAGGGGTACTTTCTTTAATTAGACTACTTGTCTGGTGCGAGACTTAACGACGTCTGAGAAAATGAATGTCATTGAATTAAATACATACGTACAAAAACGCTCGCAGGAGTCAAAAACTATTTGCCGCTCGTTGAACCAACCAACTCGTGAATAACACAAACTTATTCCCCACGTGGGGAAAGGAATGTGGATGAAAACATGATACATAAGTTTAAAACGTTGGATCTAAATTTAGAAACAGGAGCTACCGTATTCAGTTCAGCAAAACTATTGAGTGACGTCAATATGATGCTCGGTGCTTTGCTTGAAGTACATACATATACTTATGTATAAATGTATATAAATGTATGCATATATATTTCCGGCGCTCAAAATGCACCGGCAAATCAATCGTATAAGAGCGGATTGCATTGAATGTGTAAATAATATTTATGCCGCACCCCTTCGAGCTCATCGAACTGATTAAAATTATGCATATGAGTTGTTATTGCTTTGACCTTCATTTGACATTGTTAATGACCGCCTACTATCGCATACTATCACAACTACATTTGCAACTATCGCTTTGCCCAAAACCCAGCATTTTTAGGCTGACATCGCCTTGGAACTGCAGCGCACTGCACCGTTGCTGTCAGCTGGCAGGCGCGACTTGGAGCTAAGCTTGCAGCACTTTTTAGCTGCATGTTACAGCACTCACCTGCGGCGTATCTCGTGTTCAAACGGCTTCAGGTACGAGTCCAACTTTAAGAGGCTGTCGATTGCCTTTACCTCTACTTTCATGGGGTCCATAGCGCTTTGTGGTCCGACCGACTCACTCACTTACTGGCTGATCCTACAAGTCCTGCTCTGCAGCACTCAAGTGCGCAGTATTAAGGCAAATTAGAGGCAACTTAAATCAAAATGCTTTCCTCACACTTCCTGTGTGCGTGTGCGCGTCAAACGTAACACCGGCCGCTTTGCTTTTTTGATGCCAACTGAGTACTGAATGAGTTTTGTGCTCTGGTATGCGCCACACCGTTGCCAAAGCAGAATCAGCTGTTCGCTGCCTGAACATCATTAACCCCACCACCAGCCTTATCGTACATATACAGCCGGACCGACTCAGTAACGAATGTCATACAAAGCGACTGCGAACAACTGATAAGAGTTGCTGCTTTAGGGGTTTCTATGTCTTCTCCTTTATTTTTCATCATTTGTGATTGTAAACAATAATGTATGCCAATCCACATTGGACATACGTACATATATGAGCATATGTGCGAGTGCATTTAGTGATAAGCCTGCGCCAATGATACTTTAGACCAGGACCGTTTAGTTGGGTCTAATTAGTCGCTGTTTAACGTACTCGTCTGTCCCTCCAATAGAGTACGCAAGTATTTCCTTTTATGAAATAAGTTTTTATTTTTAATATAATTATATGTATAATATAATAATTTATTTCAATCCTGCTCTCTTCAATTGATGTCTGTTTGTATGCATTAAGTGCTAATTTAAGAATATTTTTAAATAGTTTGCATGTGTTACTTAACGTTTAAACTAAGAGTTTATTTTATGTATCTTACAGTTTTCGCTCGTGTGATTATTTAACTTAACCTACCCTACTTATATCAGTGTCTTCCATTTGAATTATTTAGTTTTCATGCCAACCATTCTATGTGCCAACAAATATTAACGGGCTTGCGTTAGCTTAGATATTAGTTAATTGGTTTGTTTGTCTGCATGTACACATTTAAAATATTTGTGTATATATGTATACATAAATTACAAATATCGTTATATTTTGCTTAAATTAATTAATGGCTGAAGTTCTACAAAAATACTTAGATTTTAGGAATTTAGGTTGGTACAAATTAGTTGAATCGCAAGACATTGCTTTTCGTAGTTTTCTGTTTTCCTGTTGACGCTATTGGCAAAAATAATAGCTGCCTGTAGCATCCTGCCCGACTTCGATCACGAAAAATTGGAGACAAAATGGTGTCATCGACTTGTGCGAGGGCACGGTAACAAACGACTTACAATAAATTATATAAATGACAAACAAAATTACAATATGAACGACCGGACAGTTTCAATAAAACATATTTTGCAGCTAAGTATTTAAGGACAACTTACAAAGTTCCCCAATATTAACTGCGACTACATTCATATGTTCGGCGCCAATGGGAAATTTTCTCATGGGCGAAAGGGCCGCACTAATGCTCACTCAACATTTGCTCAATAGCTACGAAACGTATAAGATTGCAATTTTATTTTTTAAAACAAAGTCTTTAAGCAATAGTGCAGATTAAAAATTACATATTTTAGGACATTCGATGCTAATCATGTCAAACTTGTCAATAGGCAAAGTTAAGTACGCCACTAGTGCGCCAAAGACAGTCGCTTGCTCTCGAACAACTGGTTCACGAATATATCTTTTTAGTTGAGTTTCAGTATGTTGGTCTTTTAGCTTACACTTAACAAACCTCATTCATAGCAACAAGTGTGTTCAATCGTTCTTTTATATTTTATATGCAGTGGCATTAGTCACGGTCAACATTTATATCGCGGAAAATACTTGTTTTACTTTTTGGTTCTCTGACTTCAAGACACGCAGCTACGCAATAACGAAAAGATCTCGTGTCTCGTTTCACTCCGTTCTGCAAGTCACGTTTGAAGAGCCAATATTCGTACTTACATCGACAATATTTACATTTACATTAAAAATTAATACACATTTTTCTTAGAGATAGGGAGCGGCAAAGTGGGGCGATTTTTGGTTCGGATGCACTTTACTGGCGGTAACCGTGAATCATGTTTCTTAAGTCAAGAAAATTTCGGCGAATCGAATAAAAATGACAACGTTTGGCTTGAATAATCTTGCCTATGCATAACTGACATTGTATTTATTGAAATACACACTTATTTAAATTTGCAACAATCCTATACGGAAATTAGTTTTCGACCAGTCACGAATGTTATTATTCGAAAGCATAATTGATTAAACAGAAAAGCGTTTTTCTTTTATCAACTATATTTTCCAATAATCGTATTTGTGTTCAAAGCACATTTTCGAGCAATTTATTTTGTCGACAAATCAGGCATTACCTTATCAATATTAAAAGAAATATGTAGTCGGCATTATAGTGGCATTATTCAAAAATCGCCCTAATTGGCCACCCGCTAGACCCTACGCCAGCACCTGCGCTTTCAGTGCCTCGTTGGCGGCGGCTTGCGCGGCCACAAGTTGTGCAGCATTCGTCTGCTGCAGTATGGGTATGGCAGTGCCGTCGGCGGTCAAGAGCATCGTCTGTGTGGTTGCCGCTGTGGGTGGTGTGGGTGCCGATGGCGCTGCAGTGGGTGTCGTTGTCAAATTGACTACCTCGCCACCACCATTCCAGTCCTGTATGGCGATAATTTGCTGCTGACCCGGTTTCGTTGCATGGGGCGCGGTGGTAGCTAATATGGCGCCGTCTGTCGACGAAAGCAGTATAGTGTTCGGCGGCAAATTGATGCACGTGATGGTGCCATTTGGCTGCACCGTCTGCAGCTGAATTTGCTGTTGCGGCGCTGCAGCCACCTGATGTGCAGTGGCTGTTGGTAATAGAACGGTCGTTGCGGTGCACTCGTTTACGGAGGCGGCACTGCCGTCAATCAGGGTCGGCGTCATCGGTGACATTGAGTTCTCGTCCGTTTCGATAACCTCTTCCACCAGGTCAACCGAGTTAGGCGTATTAGCTGTTGGCGACGGTGTGGGCGTCGAGTGTTCTGCCATCTCTGACGCTTCACCGAGTTTCGCTGTCAGTGCAGTACCTTTCGGTATGCGAAATTTACGTAATATTTGCGCTGTACTGGCGGACAGTGCGGCTAACTCGGCGGCGTCTTCACCACCAGTGGCGGCCAGCAGCTCGTCATCCTCCTCTTCGATGACCACTGTCTCAGCGTCTATAGCCTCATCTACTGTAGCCAGTGCCGAAGTGCCGCCATTGGCAGCAGCGGCCAGCGCAGCCGACGTGAATTTCAGCACGCCCGGCGCTACGATGGTGGCGGTAGCTAATGACGGCGCGCCCGTGGCCGCCGCGTTGACGGGCTTTCGCGTCAGTAGCAGTTGCACGGCACGCGACTGCGACGCTGGTTTCTTGTTGCTGGCGGCGGCCCCAGTGCCGCTAGTGGGTCCTCTTCTGTTGGAGGAGGAGGAGGGTAGTAGGGGATTTTTAGTAAAAAGTGAAAACTTGTCCGCGACGCAATCATTTATTACAAAATCAGTAAATTGATCAACGAAACTAGTGCGACTGTTGTAGTCTTTGCTGGGGAACAGGATGCCGTAGCCCTGACGGGCGTCTGTGGCGCGGTTGCGGGCCGAGCTGCCAGCGAATGCCGGCAACGAAATGGCATGGGCGGTTGCGTTTGCGCTCACTTTTACGTTGCTCTGTGCGACGCTGTGTTCTTTGGCTTGAATTGCTTTCGCTTTTGCATTCATTTCAGTTTTGGCACCAATACACAATTTATTGTTGCTGGAACGTTGTGTTGTGGCTGTTGGTAAGGATGGGACTGTGTTGGCTGCGCATGGCTGTGGTGTGTGTGTGGCTGTTGTAGTGTCAGTGATGGTCGATGATGTTGATGTTGGTGGTGTTGGAGATGGACTGGTGGCGGTTGACGAAGATGATTGCAATAATGATGACGTTGATTTTGATGATTTTCTTTTGATTCTTTTGACAATTGTCGTTTGTGGTGGATGAAAGGGGGTGCTGTTATCGGTGGTGGTGGTGGTGGTAGTAGTGATGGATAGTGTGGCTGGGGGGATGTTGGTATATTCTTGTTCTGTTTGTTGTTGTTGTTGTTGTGGTGTTTTAGAAAAATCTAATATCATTGATGTTGTTTGAACGTAACGAAAAACACAAATTCAAACACAATGAAATCATACGCGAGGGGAAAGAAAGAAAAAGAAAAGAAATTATGCAGCATTAGAAACGTATTTATGAATTGAAATTGAGATATTGTTGTACTCTTCGCTTTTGCTTTTCAATTAGAAATTATCGCAAACCCTTATCAAGAAACCAAGACTTTTAGGTATAGACATACATACATATGTAAATCACACTACCTTATGCAGTCATAATATGAATGTGACGTGACAACGTTGCCGTTTTCGTGTAACATTTGCGTGGAATAGGTTAACTTCGGAAAGCTACGCTCTAATCCGTAAAACCTTAAAATTAAAGATGCCGATTTAGAATCATTCTTCTTCGAAATGGCGCGCATTCGCGAGGATCTACAGCAAAATGTCAGCACTTAAGGCAGCGTTGTCATACACTTTAACTTAAGTAATATTTATATAAAAACAAAGTAGTAGTAATTAAAAAAGCTTAGAATTATGTATGTATGTGTGGGAGGAGAAATGATTCTTGAGTGAATATATGAATGCATCAAGAGGGGTTAGAATTAGTATGAATATTTCTTATATCATAACACAGAAAAGAATCAACCAAAGATTAACTACAAATTCGAATCATTGCCAATTGCAGATGCGTATTAAATATTTAATGTGATGCAACTAAAATGAAAACTAACCTTGGTAAACACATAAGCTTCGAAAGCGAGTAACAAAACTTAAACTGAACTAAAAAGTCAAAGTGGAGTGCTAGCTTTTAATGTCATTCGCCTGTTAACTCATCGCTTTTTGGAATAAGTATTTCGAATACAGCTTCAAAATTCTCAATTATTACTGTAGTTACTAGCGCGCTGTCTTCAAATATCTTAAAACTTATCTTCAGGTTTGAAAGGTCTCCTTTACCTTAATTTTTTTAAGGAAAATGGGTAGGGCCTTGCATAGTACTTATCGGGGTCAAGGTGTTAATGCCACCCATCAAAAACCAATTGAAATATTTACCTTTTCGTTTTTTGCCTAATTTTATAAAATAAACCACAAAACGGAGTACCACTGAAATGGGCCAAACTTTCTGGAAATTATTAACGTTGATCGAAATCAAACCCCACCCTTACACACACAACAATTCCTTGTTTAAGATAAAACGCTCCTGAGGAGCTTTTAACTTTTTAACATTGACGCTTAGGTTGTAAGGTTTTGCAGTAATAATTGTTTCTTATACATTCAGGCAACATTTTGGTATGCGTTTCATTTTAAACCTTAGCAACTCTGTAGACCAGAGCTTACCGGATATATGGTCAAGTATTTATTAATTTAATTTACAATGGTATTATCGAGAGTTAATAAAAGCATACAAACTTAATCACAAGAATAAACAATAAACAAGCCACGAACAAGAAGAACGTAGAAAGGAACAACGAAAGTAAACGAAACAGTAAACACTAAACAAATTGAAAGCACTGGAAATAAAAGAAAGTAAATACAAATCCACATACCTTTGGTATAAATGGAAGCGCAGCAACAATTGGCGCTGCTCAGCGTTATTGCACAACAGCAAATACCACAAACGTTAGTAAAAAAATTCAGATTTGAAGATGACAAAAAATGGCGTTTGCAACGACAGCAATCAATTGAAATGTGGAAAGTAGCCACAATCGCCACAAAGTACCTATAGCTGTATGGGTGCGTGTAAGTTTGAGAGTGAGCGACATTGTTAGTGTATGCCTTAGGAGCAAGTACAGTACTACGCAAGTCGGTGTTAAATAGATGAGCGTTTGTAACAATGCCTATGCTCGTGAGCATTCGCAGGTGTATGCGCATCTACATGTTTATACGTATGTGTGCCTACAAGCTATTTTGAATTCTCGCTTAGCACTAACAGCGACAGGTCTAATACAAATGAAAGACGCCTAGAAACACACTCTACAGTGCTAACAGAACCGCCTCGGTGATATCGTAGCTGCGTGTTGTTGGAGGGACAAGTGGTGTGTTGTTGTCGTTGTTGTGGTAGTTGAGCAGATTTTTCAACGGCGTGTTGGCGCGTACGCGGACCAGACGAAGTGTTCATTCATTCATTGTGAAACGATTTCGGTTTTCATTGTTATATTTGACGCGCGCATATAAAAGTAAAAACAGAAAAGAGAAAAAAGGAGAAAACAAAATTGTCATTTAAATGAACCATTAAAAATATTAGGTACGAGTAAAAATAATTTTCAACTAAAATTAAGGTTCCGCATTTCAAGAAGGTTCAAGCTAAATAACAAAATCATAATAACAGTGATAACAGCAAATGTTAAGGATTACAACTGAAAGGCAGCAAAAAATAAAGCCTTACATATTTAATGACTCGAAATTCCATTGCAACGAAACAAGACTTCTCAAATAAATGCACAATATACATAAATTTTAAATCATAGCTATTACTTGTGTACACACAAATTATACCAGACGCAATACAAAACAATTATCAAATAATCCTATTAAAACATGCTATAAACATTATTCAAACATGTACAATACGAATGCAATTCAAGTGATCCACAGCTGTCAACTACGGACAGCCTTAATAGCGTGGTAGGCCTTGGTGATAGCAAGGCTCTCTGCTAGGCAAATACCCACACACTTTGTTTATGCTGACAACAAGTGCAAAAAAATACTAAAGCAACAAAGCCCAATGCACCTGAATAGACAAACTACACTTTCTACCTGTCTGTTTCTATGCTTCAGCAATTACAAGTAACAATGACCGCATCACCACAGGCGAAATCCTCTACAATATTGTTGAGTCGATTTAGGCACTTCTGTAGTGTTTATGCCCTACGACATTATATCTAGAAATCAAAATTTCGATTCTCAAAGTGCACAATATAGACATCTATGAATTTACAAACAACAAAATACTCAAAAACAATACTCTTAATACCTAAGAATTATGCAATAATACATATAAATCAACGGTAAGGAAATTAAAATTTGCATGTACCTACTTATACGTTCAAAAATCAAGTGAACTTTAATGCGATTCCCGCATAAAAACGCTATCTATTTTACGATTAGTGGCAGTAGTTGTACTTGTTGTAATCTCATATTTACGTGTAGAGCGTAGCAGCAACAATATACCTGCAATTTTTTTTATATACCATACTCAAATAAATCAAAATGCTTTCCGATCGGCAATAAGGAGTATTCGCTTATTGTGCTCGAACTTAATTTTAATACACATGCTGCCGCGCAAACAGCAGCACGTTGCGCAACATCGTCTCAAGCAACTTTACACAGTAAATGTTATTTTTCGCAACTTTAAATGTTTTACTGGGCATTTAAATTACAAATATGAGAATCGAGAGACAGAGGCAAAGATAGAGGAAATAGAGAGAAATCGAAAGCAAGCAAGCAAGTGATTTTTAAACAAACCACCTTGCTACCAGCCGATCGATTAATCAATTTAATGACTTTATAAGCTTTTAGCTTTACTGCTATTAAATGTTGTATTTTGTGAAATTGTTGGATTTGTTACCTAATTTCTTTGGTTTCGAGGAGCGACGCCGAATTGACATCGTTCACTGCATTTATCATTGACGTAGGCGAGAAGGGCAGGTGGTACATTGAACTGGCGTCCAGCGTATACGCATCGCTACTCTTGATTAGTAGGTCATTTTTTAGCTCCATGAATTGATGGTGTGAATGGTGTTGTTGCTGCTGCTGCCCACCGCCTCCACCAACCAGCTGCTGATGGCTGCCAGTTGCCGCCACTTGTAGATGTGTCGTCGATGCCTGTTGCTGCTGCTGGTGATGGTGTTGAGGATGCTGCTGTTGCTGCGGATCGGTGGAGGCGGTCAACGTGTGGTGACTAAACGTGTACTGCGGCGCCGTCGAACCCATTGTGTACGGTCCGAGTTCGATGTCACCCGGTTCCAGCTTAATAGCCGCCGCGGCAGCTTGGTAGCTTTGCAGTCCATCGGACGTTAATATCTGATAGCTAACGTGTTGCTCGGGCTGTGCAGGCGTAGCAGCCGTCGAGGAGAGGTAAGCCACATTCTCCAGCTCGTAGTGGTGCTGCTGACTAGTAAGTGCGTTATTTGACTGCTGTGCAGCTTTCAGTTGCTGCTGTTGTTGGCTGCTGCCCGCCATTAGGGTATCCTGTTGCTGTGACATATGCGCCACGGTAGGCGTTGCCTGCAACTGTATGTGCTGTTGCGGCGCCGTTTGGTAGGCGGCCGTCGTCCCTACCCCTGCTGTCTGCTGCGGTTGCAACAGTGGCTGTGGCTGCGCATGGCGTGGTTGGGTGGTATAAATCGTCTGCGTGCCATCAATTGTCGTTGTGGCATTCAGCGCTTGTAACGACTGTAATGGCACCAAGTTGCCCGCTTGGTCTTGTATCATGATGCTCTGGCCGTGAAGCTGCTGCTGTAGCAGTGCTTGCTGTAGATCAATTTGATTCGAGTATATAAGCGTTGCGCCGTTGCTGGTGGTCTGAGTCTGTAACACTGGTGCTGACGCCGGTACCGCGATATGCTGCTGGGCAGATCGATGAGGCTGCAACATGGTAGTTGTGGTGCTAGGGTTCGCCAGGGCTAGCTGTGCGCCGCCGGGCAGTATCATGCCACTCAGATCAATTGAGGGAAGTGTTTGTTGCTGCTGCACTTGGTGCTGCTGCTGCGACTGTTGTATCATGTTATGTTGTTGTTGCTGCTGCTGCGCCACCGCCACATTTGTCGCCGATTGATTGGAGTCCGCGCTCTGTTGCACCTCGTCCAGCACGCTGTCTATTTGCGCAAGTCGTTTTCTTTTCGCCGCAGCAGAATTGTCAGGATCGACACTGGGCCGTGGCTTGCGTGAGCGCGGCGTACGAGCACTCGACGAACGCGACCGCTTCGCTGCCGGCGTGCCATCCCCAGCCTTTCCCGGCGTGCTGGCGGCTGTCATTGCCATTCCGTCCGGCATCACCATGTCACCGTGCTTGTCCTTTTTGTGCATCTTCATCTTGTCCGGCCGCGAGAACTCCTTGTTGCAGATGGGGCAGGCGAATATCTTGCGGTTGTCGCCCTCGTGAAAGAGATAGGCGTGTCTCTGGAAGCTGTACTTGTTCTTGAACGTCTTGTAGATGTCGTTCTTGGCACAAACCAGGCAGTAGGAGACGCCGTCGATGATGTGCTCGTACCGCTGAATGTCGAGTCCGCGCACAGACATCTTCTCTAAGTATTCGCCCTGTTCATCTGGTGATATGAGACGCGTTTTCCGCTTGCGCTTCTGCTTCACACTTGGTATAGGCACGACAGGCACGGCGATTGTCTCTGTGATGGTCTGATTCAATTCCTCATCGTGCCGTGTAACGGTCTCGTAAGTGACTTCTTGTTGCTGTTGTTGTGATTGGGAATTGGCGGCCGATGTGTTGGTGACAATTGTACTATTGGCGTCGTTCTCGCTTTTGATCACTTGGAACTCGTGATACTCCTCGTCGCCGGCTTCAAATTTGATGATAGTGCCGTCACTGGCATCAACCACTTCTCCGTTGTAGTTCTCGAAAACGATTGTCGTTGGCGTTTGCCCATCTTCGCCGGTGGTAGTGATGTAGTGGTATTGTCGTTGCGGTTGAGACTGAGTCTGCGACTGCAGCGGCGTGCCATCGCTGCTATGGAGGGCGGAGACACTGTTGCTTTGAACGCTGTTGTTGTTGCTACTGCTGGAATTAGCGGTGACGGTGGCGGTGCTTGAGCTAGTGTTGATGCTATTGGTGTAGGCGGTGGCAGCAGCAACATTGGCGGTGGTGAGCAGTATTGGGGACGAACTAATAGTGGTGACCACATTGTCTTAATTTTTAAAAATTTGTTTTAAATGTGTATAAATGTAAATATTCTTTTTGTCTTGTTTTTATAAAAATTAAAATACATTTTAAAAGTAATTAGTGTACGTTTAATTATAACATGGCTAGTGGTTTACACTATTCAAGAAAAAAAGAGGATATGTATATCGAAAAAAAAGATGTCTACAAAAAATCCAATAAAACTGCAATACAGTACAAATCATATAAATTACGTACTTACAATGAAATATAAATAAAACTAAATAACTTAAAATGTTAATAAGTAGAGCAACGTCTGATAGGATCTCGATACTTTGGATACGACGCGCCTCTTCTGGCATATCGCTTCAACATACTATTAAGACCTACTAGGAACTATCTTCAATATGATTTGCAATGATACAACAGCAAATACATAAACATAGCACGAACGCTCAATTATGAGACTAAGGTCTAGATGTGCAAAGAAAATTTCAGACGATGGAAGGAACCTAAAGTTATCTGTCGATTTCATAGGCAGTTATTTTACTCTCATTGGTTTATCATTCCCTGATGTCGAAGAGATCGCAAAGTCACCTCCAGGTAAGCGCCTTAATGATTCAAACAGAATGTTGCTCTACTGTTACGTACAATCGACAAAATACAAAATATAATCAAAATGGGCGAATTAAAAAAACGAGTTTTCTTTTGTATACAACTAAATAAAAAAGACGTGGCAAAAAATATTAAATTAGCGCTGAAAGTGATTTTATTGAAATGATAATAAAAAAGGTAAATTGTTGAATCAAAGTAAATTAATAGATAACTGAAGGAAAGGAACTCTAAAATTAAACTGGAAACAAAGCAAAAACATACTGGGATAAATCACAAAACTAATCAGCAGATCCAATCAAGTTTCACTAGACACCACTGTTATGGTGATGTTTTCGACGGATCCGACATTTTATGACCAAGCTTCAAGTTGCCTTTGCTGCCATGTTTGCGAATATGACCTTACTTTCGCATTATACTCACGTTAAAACATAGGTATGCCTTTTAGCGGCTAACACTTTCATAAGCTTGTGCATTTATTGAGAAGTTTTCGTTCTGTTTGAGGAGTCATGGAAAAGATGCTGAGAGGCAGCATTAAAATTAGAACTTTAGATTTTGAAGGACATTTTCCATATCTTACAGAACTTGTATAGTAACAAATTCTCTGAATATGCAAAACCCCGTCAAATGTTTTATTGGTTCATGTAAAGTTTTGTTGGAGCCGCGAAATCGGCGCGAAAAGCGCGGATTGAAAAAGAATCAATTTCTTCACAGAAATTTTAAGAACTTTAATTCGATTCATCAAATGCTGGTATTCAAACACATGTATTTTAATTTTAAAACTTAATTTCAACAGATGCATGTGTTAAAATTATTTGCAAACAATTGGTGCACGATTCGATGAGTTTATTATGAATAATTATGTGAAGAGACACAATTATAAACCGAACCATAAGAAAATAACATACACCACAGATAACAGGAGGAGAGTAGGAAACCAAATTTCGGAAAACTGTAGAGGAATGTACGAGTTTATATGGAACGAAAAGAACTTACGAACTGGCGACACGCTGCTCAGCTGGTGTATTATTAGAAATGTGAAAAATAAAGTGAATAATGGAACAAAATAGATATCGAATTAAATTTTTTATTCGGTATCGGTTTTGGTGGCGCTTTGCCGTTATTATATAGCACAAATCAGACACAACGCAATATTAGATCAATCATAATTAGACTGTTAGCTGTGTTATTTGTGTAATTCGTTTAATGTAATGAACACGATTGTTGAAAAATTACTTAATAAATGTTTTTCCTTTTGGAAAAAGAAAAGTAAACTCAAAGAATCTGTCATGTGCATGAAAGGTGTTGGTGGAATTTGCGAGACAATGTTTTCGTAGACGCATTGCAGCAAGACAAAAGTTAGGCGAAAAACATAAAGTTAATGGGCACTGAAAATAATTAAAAGAACTTTTAATAACAAAACCATTTAAGGACAATGTGAAAACCAATCGCAACAGAAACATATTACATAAAAAGTGAAAGACAATTTTAGTGGCTGCGAAAATGCCAAACGGTTTAATGAATTGTAAATGTGTGTAGAATGAGAAGTCAGGAAATTTTATAAAATCGATTAATATATGTATACATTTTCTTTTCTGTGATTTTTGTCAATTGTTTAGGTACGAAATCATGTTAAAGAATATTTCATTATGGAAAATGTATGCGCAATTTTGTAAGATTTCCCACCATGTGGAAACGAAAAACAAAACAAAAATAATAATAAAAAGATGCCTAAAGCAGAGGCGGGTTATTCTTAAAACGCAAGAATAAAAATAAAGCCAAAACTAATGTTACATATATACAGAGCAGAGAAGTAATCGAGCAATTTAAGAATCCCAACCAGAACCGAACTAAATAAACCAAACTGCAAACTACAGAAATGCTCATGTTCAAATCCTACCTTGCGACGTTGTCACTCCCACAGCAACTGTAGAGTTGTTTGGACTAGCATGTTGGTGCTGTTGCTGCTGCTGATACGTTGCAGCGTCACAAACAATTTCACTTTGCAATTGATAAACGGTGCCGTCGGTACTGTTCGACGCTGACGTGCTGGGCACGGTTATATAGGTTTGCGTTTGTTGCTGCTGTTGTGGCTGGTGTTGAGTGATGCCATTTAGTGTTGTGGCCGCGGGCAGCATTGTCGTGTAGACAATTGTTTGCTGTGGCTGTTGTTGTGTTGGTTGACTAGATGTTGTTGGCGTTGTAGTTGCTGTCGATGCTGTCGACATTATCAATTGCGGCTGTTGTTGATTAAGTTTGGGAATTTTGCCTTCAAATTTGCGCTGTTGCTGCATAAACTGCAACGTTGGATGTTCGCTCGCCAATTGCTCATTCAATCTGCGCACAACTTCGGTGTGTTGTTGTTGTTGATTTTTGGCCGGAGAATTATTTGCAGCCGACGTCAAGGTGCTACCTGCAATTATGCAAAACGCAATGGATTACTACAGCATCAACAACTAAGTCACACAACTCACTTTGTTAAGATGTGATTTGGTTTATTATTTCTCATTTTTTACTACTGTTTGCTTGAGGTATTTGTGTTAATTTTCAGTATGCATTTTTTTCTTGTTTGAACGGTTGATGTGCTAGTTGTGACTTTTTGATGAACTTATGTTATAAATTTGTATTTGATAAATTTGTTAAACACACACACATGCACACATACATACACACACCGATGAGGAGCAAAACAAGGATGCAGATTTGTTGTTAATGCTCATTTAGATTTAATGGCACACAGAGCGAAAAAGGTTAGAAAATCGGACAATTAGAACGGTTAGGTGCGGATAAGCAGGAGTGGAAACATATAAATAGGCAAGCGCGTGTTTAACAGCGACGCCTGTATATATCCGACAGTTCAAGTGGTCAACAAGTTACGAAAAGCATACGTGGCAACGCTAGACTAGACTAGACTTTTCTGGGAACGACCACAATCAGACATGCCCACAGTCCACCACCCTGTTTCAAATACTTACGACACTAAACGCAGTTATCATATTTCAGTTAATCATTTCATACGCGTGATGTATATGTAATATGTTGTCGTGGGAATTTTTATGTACATATATACGTATGCATGTATATGCTTTACATCAAACAATTCCATTCCGGCGGCTTCACTTCTTAAAATATCACTTTACTTTACGGATAAGCAACCCAATACAGCATATTAATCCTTAAAAATTAAATTTCTGAGCATATACATATGTACATATGTATGCACTTATATGTATAAATAACTGGCATAACGAAACTAAGTCTTTCCTATATTTTAATTATTTTTAAACATGCTTAGCTGTTCTTTTCCCATTCAACTTGCAAAATTCATTACTTAAACCCCCTAATAAATGTTTATTTTTTATATGTGATTCAACATATTTTTGGAAATAAAACATCAAATACAAAGACTAAATGTTTATAAAGGTTTTTCCCTTCTCATTTCAAGAACCTCATTAAGAAAAAAACAGAATTGTTTTGTAGTACTAGCTTTAGGTGTATTTTTCAGTAAATCTAAATTTAATACTTCGACTCTAGAAATTACATTGCATAGGTGTATTAGAGACATAGTAAAATGCCCAACAACTTTTTGGTAATGTAGGACCCTTTTGTACACACAGTTGACACATTTTCTTAGCAGCTACACCAAGTGTTTGACATAAAAGTTAACAGATGAAGATGAAACATAGAGGATGATATAAAGCAGGGGAATGAATACTAAAAGTTGATTATGTTTTGACTAATGACTTAATAGAATAAATCATCGAATTCTGAACTACAGCCGTTGATTAATGAATTAGTATCCCTTAGGTGTGGTAAGAAATTGGTTTATAGTATTTGTTATTGACTGGCCTCAATTCTATTATTTTCTATACTGTATAAAGAACAGGATACAATTATTGCCAAAAGAAAATTTCTCAAACTTTTTTATAATGGAGTAAAGCTATTTATTTTTTAATAAAAACAGTTTTTTTAACGAAATGTTAAAATACTGAGTATGCATTATGCTGCGTTTACTCGTAATTGAATTGAAAACGGCATTTCGGATAGCAAAAAGAAAAACGGTTCCTTCAACTCTTCCTCACTGGAAACGTGGGTCGCTTTTTTTATAAAAAAAAAAAACACAAGCTACACTCAGCGTGGCTAAAAGCTAAAATTTTCTTTTATAAATATAAATACAAAAAAATAAATAAATTGTCTTTTAATAAAACATAGTCTATACCGACGAATACTGACGGAGGCGTTGACGTTATAAGCTTCATAAACACAAGGGAAGAAGTACAAGTGATGTGTAGTAATTAGAGCTTATCATCATTTATCAGTTGTGATTTGAGTTAAAGTTTTAGCTCTATGGTCCACACAATTAAATGGCGGATGGCTCTTAAAATATAAATTTGTCTTGACTTTTTTATTTGTATGCTTTAGCAGAGTACATAAAAACAACGAAAATGTGAGTAAATTTAATTCATTGTTCAACGGCTGTAAGCATATAAACTAAGATTTCATTAAGTTAATGAGTATGTGAATGTGGATGTTATGAGCTAGTGCTGTTGATTTCTATATGCATTGGGGCGTTAAACATTTGTACAGATTCAGTATTGGAGAGGAAAAGGGTTAAAAATGTCAAAAGTCCTTTAGTTGGCATATCAAAGTTTGGAGTGGTATGCATGTAGGACATGGTCCGATGTGTACAGATTGTGTGATAAGTGTAAAACATAATGAAAAGTGTATCAATAAGAAATGAGTTGGAGTATGGATAGGTGGCGATTATGAAAGCTTTAGCGAAGAGTGGGGTGTTGGTGGTTTTAAGATTTCTCCTCTCGTTTGCTTATTTTGCTCACCTCCTGCTGAACCAACACCTGCACCAGCAGCTGCTGCCCCCGGACTTGGACTATCTTTCTTTTTACGCGTCGGTGTCTTGCGCGGCGTTCTTGCCTGCGTACTATTCTGTCTGCGTGCTCTCGAGCTTGAAGATGTCGACGATGCGGGCGAAGTGGAACGATCTTCTTTGCTACGCGGACTACGTCCTTTGCTACTGTTACGTGAATTAGCGCGCCGTTTGCTGGCTAACCAATCATCATCGTAATCAGCATCGTATTTGCGCTTATGCTTGCGCTTTTTGAACTCATCATCATCATCATCGTCTAGGTGGGTGGGAGAAGAAATGTTGTTGTTTTTAAATTTGTTTAGTTTTGTGCCTGCTTTGCATTTGTTGTTCATATTTAACGCTGTTCTTGATGGTGTTGGGTGTTGTGGTTAAGTTTGTGTTGAGGGTTGCAATCACACATAAAGCGATCGCTTTTCATAATTTCATATCTAATGTAATGGCGACGCAACAGAATATATCTTTTTTTATAACTAATTTCCAATTTTTGTTCTTTTAAAGCCAATTAGAAAAGTACGTGTTGCAGCAGCTAAAATCAAAATTGAAAATGCCCACGTACCTGTGCCATCGTCAATATAATCCAAAAGTTCCTTTTTGGTCTTAAAGTCAGCCGGACTCTGTTGGCTCATTGAGTCAGCTGTTTCATCCCCAATAATTGCCGGTTCCTCGTCCTCAGCGTCCAGTGTTAGTACGCTCTCTTTTAAAACTGCTTTCACCTCATCTGGTATATTCGGATTCTGTTGGATTTCCTCTAAGTCCAAGTCAGGGTTGCGCTCCTTGAATGACTTCTTTTTCGTCGGATTACATTGTTTCTTCATTCTTTGTATAACATGCAATGGTACACCATCACCCCCATCACTAAGGGGCAACCGTGGCAGTGTTGGGAAAAATTGAGAAAGCAAAATGTCAGCAAAGCGAGGACAAAGCAAAACGTGTCAAGAACATTCCACTTACTTCTTGTTACACATAACGTCCAAGTGTGAAGGCAACGGAGCCGCGCTAATCACATTTGGCGGGTCTTCCGGATGCCTGCCAATATCATTCCCTTCCAACCATGCCTGATACCTCTCTGGCTGGAAACGCTTAACAAATGTATCCATTGAGATTTTCACCATATCGTTGCTGCAGAAGCAAATTCAATCAGTTAATTTTACGCTTAACAAGCGAGATCCTCGATTTATTTTGTCACCTGCAGGTACATTGTATAGCACGTTTGCCATATTCAATCCAACGCTCCATGGCGAAATTCGTAGACTCCGCACAATTGAAACCGTGATTAAAGCCCGCATGATAGCCGAAAGGAAACGTAATCATGATCTCACCAGACTCTTGTGTAATCTTCAAGAGAACGGGGGAGTTTGTTAATGAAAGACATTTGCACACATACACAAGTGAAGTTTTTCATTTAAATGTTACCTTGCTAACTGGCACATCATGCTGCTTCAGCACTTGGGGACTAATCAATGTCATCTTGTGCCGCAAGTATGCGTTGCAATTTTTGTAACTTGCTGGAAAGTATTGATTGGCCACTTTCTCTAGCTTACGTCCATGCTCTGGTGGCACAACATACCACGTTTTTGGAGCCCCAAAGTGTAAGTAGTTTATCGAATAGAGATCCATATCTTCGGTGTGCCAAGCAAACGTTGTCTTCCACATACCAAAGTATAAATAGGCGGTATTCACACCATCGATCTGAATACCATAATCCTCGTTGACAAAATCGAGTATTGTGCCCAATTGGTTGATGTTCCAACTCTGTTGGTAAATATGGGGGAATAAGCGAACGCCCTACGAGAACACTTACGCCATGCACTACTTACATCTTGGTCAGGATCGGTAATGCTCCCACTGACATCCGCCCCATAAATCGGTGCCACATATGTAATGTTCTTCCAGTATTTACGTTCGAGATCCTCATAGTCGAAATGCTTTGGCGTTTGGTATCTTTCGGTGTTCGCCAGCTCACTAAATTGCTTCACCGTTAGCGGTTTCTTTTGTATGTTAATCTGCTGATAGAGGCCCTGTTTGCCAGTGACCACTTGGCAAATCGGCGCTGGGATGGTAATGTTCAACGCATCAAGATCATCGTAGCCACTCTTGCGTGGCACCCATTCGGGCGGCGGTACCACCTTAGCCAAGCCTGCTTTGTGTGCACCTTGAGATTCCATGTACGCTACGTACTTCGGGAAGTTTCTGAATTCTTCCCAAGTCGGTCGAAAGACCATTATGCGTGGTACGTCTATATTTGACGACATTTTTCGTTTTTTCAGATGGCTATCGTACTCCTTTCGTCCTTAAACTGACGGTTTAGAACAGCTATTCTTTAGATCTGCTACACTTTTCCACAGCAACTCTAATGATTTCTAGTTAAAATTAATATATGGACAAGCTGCAACGAAATAAATAATCAGTATTTCACACACACAAAGTACGTACTATATGTATTTTAGTTTTCACATGGTAAGAGGGGAAAATGAAGGAAATGAAAAATGAAATACATCGGTCTGCTGTCGCGACTTTTGAGAGCAGCCAGAAAAATCAACTATAGCAACTTCTTTTGAACCGGATGAATGAACAGCGGAAGACGTGAACACATTCCAATATTAAATACGAATGAATAAACACACACGCTGCGTTCAATTGAACAAAAACCAAATTGAATTTTAAACAAAAGCAACAGCTGCAGTAACTGCAAGTCGCAGTTGTCGTGTGACCACCATTGTACTTTGTTATTATTCTTGTACGAGTATATCGCTGTAATCGATTGGGTCTTAAAGTACCAAAAAGTCAAACAGGCGTTGCACGCGGTCGCAGGATTCGAACGTTAAAAAATAGGAAAGCACTGCGCGACACGGTAGTCGTGTGTCATGTGAGTAGAGCACCAAGACCAAACATCGTAATCAATCGAAGAAGCATTTTGCAGTAATATGTATAAAATCAAATATTCGATGTAGCACATTTAGTATAGGATAGATTCTGATCCACATAATTATTGAAAAAAAAAACAACAGTAATGGATTTTAGCCTAACATCATAGTTTCATCTCTTCAAAACGCCATAATTTGTTTGTCTATTAAGAGTGGTTGGTGTCTAAAGCCTATCATGTAATCCTAAAGAGTGTAAACTCATGCGTATGCAGAAGTGAAGTGGCAAATTTAATAAATTGGAAGGGTGAACACTGAAAGCACAACCAAACGAAATGCACAACAGGCAGAACTGTACCACCACCCGACCAACAGCATACAACGAGCGAACCAGGAATTCGTGACATCAAGGAAAGGAAAGCAAAAACTACAACAGCGATAACGAGAGTATGAACGAACAATATGAGCCAAGCTCAACGACGACGGCGGCGAGTGTACTAAATGAGCCACTCGCCCGTTTTCGCACGAAAAGTTCTCATTCTTCATGGTCGACTTTGTGAGCAGCAGAGGAAAATAAAGGACCAAACGCTAACTCCGAAAATGTCTCTCGTTTCATTCGCCCAAAGGCCAATGAAAAGGGAGCCACAAATTATGCCCGAAGACAACTTTCCGTGTGGAAACGGGTGCTAGCACACGGGTGTATTGCAACGAGCGGCAAAGCAAGCACACGATTTCAATGCGAAAACTCACTTGTAACATTCAAATACAAATTCGCATTGGTACTCGCGCTCGCGTTCGGTGTCCTTTCAGCGCCTGTCGTTTGCGCGTGTTTACAGCTTCGTGTTGGCCGACGAGTAACCAACAATGCTCAATCCAAAAATTCGAAGCGGCACGGTACTTAGAATTGCTTGTTGTTTTTGTTGTCGTCGCTACTATTGTAACTTTTGCAGCTCTTTTTACTGCCGCTGCTGTTGTTGTTGTTATTATTTGTATGTAGATGTAGTTATTGCACATTTTTAACATATTACGTACACGTTCGCTATGTTTTTTGTTACTGTTGCCATTTTTCTACCATCAAAGATAGACTTCGCGTTAGTTTGTGTAACAACAAAGCATGCTGGGGGACGAATGAAGATGAAGTCGTGCTTCAGTGGGTGGGGCTCTGATTTGCCTAATGTTTGCGGATTATAGAAATGTTTCATCCATTAAATTTTCTTCAATATTAAGCATCTTTTGTGACCCCACGGCTCACTAAAGGCGCACAGAAACTACTGAAGGTAATAAATTTTATTTTAAACGTATGGATACACACTTCAGCCGTCGTGTGCGGCTCACTATACAGCACTTTAGTTCATTTTCCAAAAAATAATGTATTAACAGCTATTCAAAGAACATTTAATTTATGTCCTGGCGTTGTTTTTTCCTGTTTCCACTCCGAACGAAACGAATGCGAAACTCGCACGGAGTACTGTGCGAGACTCGTGCGTGCCTGAGATTGGCGAGTAAACTAAACGAGCCATCCAGGCAGAGTCAACGGAAACCAACAATGAAGGACACAAACTGAGAGGTACGAGTAGGGCACACCGACTCGGTCGCAGTGTAACCGACAGACGCACACACATGCGCATATGCCGTACGTTGTCCTTTTGCGCTGAAGCGAATATGAGCAAAGGCTAACGACACAATAAAGCAGCCGACAATGAGAGAGCCGAGTAGAACTGAAGAAAAAATATATCTACAGCTACAGAAGACAGCAAACAGGCAACTGGGGTCACACTCAAAACTAATCCCGCAGCGGCACATCACTGCTACAAATTTGGCTGCAAAAGCCAGACACATTCAAATAAGGTTCGGCCAGACTGTGTAGAAATGTTTTGTTTAACAATACTCGTTTTGTTAATTAAATAATTCGAACACCAAATTTCGCGGCATTTTATTTTCCTTGCATTCATCATTGGAAACATATCTTCACCTAGATTGCTTGAAAGAGCAAATGTCGGAGAAATTAATTCGAACGCCGATAAAGATAAAAATAGGCTGATTTTCAGAACCGCTTTCACGTCGCCGCGTGAATTCATTATCCAACTTGGCTAGCTTCATGAGAAAAATAACATAGGATACGTGTTAATAGTACAGTGAAAAACAATTTTGGAGGGCAAAAATTCGAAAGCTAAAATAATGTCGGAAGAATGTAATGTAATCTATCTATATAAAAAAGAGAGTGGCAGTATGTGTGTGATCGCATCACGCTCAAACGGAACGGCCGATTTTCATGGGGTTTGTTTTGTTCGATTCGTATTAAGTCAGTTCAGGTTCGTGCGAAAAGAAAATTCCGGAAAATCTATTGGAAAAGTCGGAAAATCCATGCCATATTTGACCGTGAATTTTGCACATTTTCAGATAATAACTTTGGAACCATAAGTCACACATCAATTTAATTCCCTACGAACTTACTATTTAGTCATGTCCTGCGAAAGACGGAATGCGGCGGGTATTGGACGAGGAGGTGTTGCACCGCCCACACAAGCCAAATCTTAATAATGGAATATCTTTGAAATCGTAAGGTGCACAGCATTGAAATTTAGTATAGTGTCGTCCCATAGATGAGTTATTCTACTGGTAGGATTTCATGGGCGTTGGACAAGGGGCGTGGCACATTTTTTGTGACCCAATTATTCCGCTGAACTATAAGTCGCACAGCCATGAAACTTAGTATGAACATATCATGTACTCATATCTTTCGACAGACGGAATGAGGCGGGTATTAGACAGGGGGCGTGGCACCGCCCATACAAGCCAAATCTTTAATATAGAATATCTTTGACAGGTGCACAGCATTGAAATTTAGTATAGTGTCGTCCCATAGATGAGTTATTCTACTGGTCAGATTTGGTGGGCGTTGGACAAGGGCGTGGCACATTTTTTGTGACCCAATTATTTCGCTGGACTATAAGTCGCTCAGCAATGAAAATTAGTACGAACCTACCATTTACTCATATATTTCGACAGAGGGAATGGTGCGGGTATTCAACAAGGGGGCGTGGCACCGCCCATACAAGCCAAGTCCTAAGATAGAATATCTCCGAAATTGTAAGTTGTACAACACTGAAATTTAGTACTCCGTCGTTCCATGGATGAGTCATTTCTACAGGTAAGATTTTATAAGCGTTGGACAAGGGGCGTGGCACATTTGTTGGGACCCAAATATTTCGCTGATTTATAAGTCGCTCAGCAATGACACTTAGTACGAACCTACCATTTTCTCCTTCGACAGGGGGCATTGTGCGGGTATTGAATAAGGGGGCGTGGCCCTGCCAATATAATTTAAATCTGGTTCAAGCGCAATCCATTTATTTACTGAAACTTAGCAGCAACATTGCTTTTCTGAGGGCCTCGATATCGTTAATCAGTAGCTCCCTCCTATTCCTTTAGTTGGTTTTCTTCGTCAATTTGCATCGCCATAGATTCGCCATCTCGCGTATTTCATTATAAGAAAACAAAAAATTTCGTGCGGGACGAAGTTCGCCGGGTCAGCTAGTTCATTATAATTCTTAACTCCTTAAAATTAAAAATTCACATTTCTTCATTGCAGCAAAAAATGAGAACACAAATTAACACAACAACGAACAAAGCAAGGTCGGACAGCTTATCTATTATTATTGTTTGAATTATAAAAAAGTTTGAAGACTGTGAGGATCTTAATTTTTTATAACCATTTTAGGTCTGTTATGCATAGATCAGTGGCGGATCCCGGGGGGGGGGGGGATTGGGGGTTGAAACCCCCCCCCCGAAATATGTGGATCGACTATAAAACTACGTACAAATTAAAATACATTTTATAAATATTAAAGAATTACTTTTTAAAACCCCCCCCCCCCGAAATATTTTTCTGGATCCGCGCCTGGCATAGATTGTGACTTTTTTTTTTTGCATAAATTTGTTTGCTATTCTTCGTTTATGCGGGTGTTGTGGTGAAAACGGACTTCTTTTGAAGGCTGTCAAAAGTAAACGACGCAACATATCGCACTGTCTGTTTTTTCTTTGATTGGTACATGTAGAGTCCGACCGATTAATCGGCATCGGCTAGTATCGGCCAATAAAATTGGTATCGGCATCGGCCAAAAAAATAGGTATCGGCATCGGCCTTTTTTGGCCACATCTGCCGTTTTTGGTCGATAGCATATCGGCCTATTTTCCTGCTTTCATTTTTTTGTTGTTTTCATTTTTTGTACCAACGGGTTCTTATACCCCTTTTCAGTAATGTATTTTCAGATACTGTTTAATTTAAATGTTTCCTAGAAATGTTTTTTTATTAAAACTAGGTATTCTTAAAAACACAGATTTTCTCGAAATGTCTATGCATTTCGTATATTAATATGGACATCAGAAGAAAGGCCATTTAATTTTACAATCTTATCCTTCTTTTTTAATTGGAAACTTTTTTTTTAAACAGGCCCTTTATTTTTTCTAAATTTGTTTTCTGAATTCTTCACACCGCACCTGTACAACGAGTCGCAATTTGAGAGTACAAATTTTAATATAAAAATCGTAATTTTAAGTTGAAGAAGAAACTGAATTTGTATGCAATATTTATTAATAACCTGTGTTTACGTCAGTAGTTTTGTTTCTCTCTCAGTGGAATAAATGTGATATATGATTGTTTTTAATGCATGTTAATGTATTAGAATTCTGAATTCCCTTGTAATTTTATTTAGTTCTTAATTATTTATTTTCTCGTTTTTTTGTTATTTTGTGATGAATATTACAAACAATATGTAATAGTTCCCTTTGTTATTTTATCAAATAGACTGTGTTTTTGATTGAATTCATTCGTGTTAAATTTTTCTATGGAATCGGCATTGACATCGGCCGATCTCGCCTTTTCAGCCGATTAATCGGCATCGGCCAAATCTCGGCCTTACGGCCGATTAATCGGCATCGGCCAAAAAATTTGGTATCGGTCGGACTCTAGGTACATTCTTCAATTTTATATTCCACTCTTGCTGCACTCCCCTACGATATTCCTTGTTACCGGCGGGTTCGCGGCGGGTGCGGAGGAACCTGCAGTTAGGCATTAACTAGAGCAAAACAATAAATTGAAAGCTTAATGCAACTCAGGTAACCGACTACAGCACCAAACAGACACTTACAGAATAGTACTTTTTACAAGTTTGACCCCCTAAATGCATAGGTCCGCTTCAAGGAAGGCTAACATATATGAGCATATCTTCAAATTAAACTCCGATATAATTTTTTAAAACGGCAACTAACTTCAAAGACTTTTCACGGTAAAACTCGTTTCACCTAAAAAATTTTACTTCATAACAAACGTCGAAACATGTCCCGGTGAACCGAGATGTATGGCAGCCCTAATGTACGCACGAACACGCGCACACCGAAGGGCGCAAAGCACAGAACATTAACTAGGCGCACGACTGCACCCAGCCAGTTGCGGCTTTTGTGTAAGCGCAAAGGACCGGTAAATGACCACGGCCGCAGTCAGCGCAGCCGGCGTCGACTGCCACAGCGAAAATGTACAAAAGGGAAAAGTAAAATTAAAACAGGGAAATTAAGGGGAAATGCTTCCGGTTAGCAGCAGTCGATTTAGCTCGAGCTTAAATGTTGTTTGTGTGTGCTTTTCGTCCAGTCGTTATCCTGGCTATTGATACAACGGCGGCTGCATAAATGCAGAATCGGTTCACCAAACTACAAAATGTAACGATATAAGGTTATGACGAAGAAAGCGGGCACATGCACGAGAGCGTCCCCTTTTGAATTTGCGCACACATAATCATCACAACACACGTGCATACTCAAGTAAATGAGCATACACACATACATACATATGTACACACATTTATGGAATATTGGAATAAAACATTGCGTCAGCATAAAATCATATTCCTCACAATAGCAACAACGGCGGAAATATGTATCAAAGCCTGGACGTACATTACGGTCCTTGCGCCGCGAATGGCTGCGACACGATAGTCTATTCGGCAGCACAGACGCATACACGTTGACACACAACCGAAGGTAATGAAACTTCAACTGTCGCTTTTGAATGCTGCCGTGTGTTATTCTTGTTCTTAACCCATATTCGTCCAGTACTGTTTTCCGACTAGCAATTTCGAGAACCTGAAAAAACTCAGACTGCTCTAACTTTACATCTTCTAAAAACCTTGGAATGTTTTTCTGCTCTGTGTTCAAATTTAATTCAATTAACACTACAAGTTTTAAAATTTATTAAAAAACAAAATATATATTATGTTGATGAAATTGACGTAAAGTTAATATCATTGATTACGTTGTGTTTGCAAGGACAATAACAAGAAAGCGTTACGAAAAATAAATTCAAAAATAAAAAGGATAACAATAATAGTCGTTTTGTTTTTATTGCTATCGTGATAACCGCGTCCACTTTTACATACTCATTCGTATGTAAAATCGCGTATCCTTATGCCGCTTTTGTTTCCGCCTGTGGCCAGCGCATCAGCGTCAACTTCAAAAAGGAACGTGCGTCCCTTTTAGCGTTTCTTTTCCGGCCTGTCTGTCTGATCGACCCTTCATCCAGCTGCCTTCCCATCGTTCCTCGCAGCGTCGCAGCGTTCGAGCGTTCGTAGTTTGTTATTTTGTATCCTCGACGCAGTCATCCGACCGTTCGTATGTTCGTTAACTTCTTACCATTCGACTATTCAGGACTACACACGCTACTGTTCGTTTATTTTATTTTTTGACAACTTCACGTCTATTGTTGTTGTATGTTGCTCCTGTCGTGGTTGTTATGGTTGGCGTTATCGTTTGCGCACGCTCTAAAATATTTTTTTTTGTTTTGTTCGGCCTTTGGCTTTCGTTTTCTGCTCCCTCAATACAATATTCTGTCGCTCTTCCACCTTTTCACCGCTTTCAACACACCTCACTTTTGCTGTTGTTTTTGTTGTTGTATACGCGCCACATAGTTAAATTTCATTTTTATGTTTTCCCGACAAAGTCGCAAAACGGTGGGCAGCAAGAGGTGGCACGACGACAATCGGGGGATTGAGCATTTTATTTATGCTCAAAGCAGCTGGGTCCGTTGACGCTGCTGTTGTCCTTATACTTAATTTTCTGTTATATGTATGTTTCCGAAGGATTTTCAAGTTATGCCGTTTTCTGAAATCCATTTCGTAACTAGTTTTTGTGCTGCTGTTCTTCGGCCATTCTGAAAACTTCGAAAGTGGCGAATGGCCGCCATTTTATTTTATGCGCAATGGGGAAAACCGACTCTTTTCGGCTTTTTATAACATTTCAAACAACGACCACTAAGTGATTTTTCTGCACTCGAATATAAGAGACAAGCGAATACGAATTTGCAACGCCAATTTGATTAAATTATTTTAGCTTAGAATGAATAAATACTGAAAATAATTATCCAACCTTTGAAAATTTGCATCTGAAGGCCTAAAACGCTTACTTTAAATTTACTCAGTACTGCAGTTGACCTTTGATTTAAATATAGGTTTTGTAGAAGTAAAATTAGACTTTTGCTGAAATGCAAAAAGTCAACCTGTCCATACCCAATTCGGAACACCAACTGCAGCGCACGGTGCTGTCTAAGCAACTGAAACCAAGCACATATGTATATATGTGATGGATTAATTCCCAAAATCTACCCTTAATATCAATCATATTACACCTGATCCATTGACCTTTGCTGTATCGGCATGGAAGAAGTCATTTTTATGAATGAGCATCACAAGAACCCCTAAACAAGCAAGACATTCCATGAGACGTCACCACCATCATCGGCAGCCAGTAGTATAAGCCAAAAATAAGGTGGTGAAGTGATGGTACAACACATGTTTTTGTTGACAACAGAATGGTAACATTGTTTTGGTTTTTGTTGCTGTTGTTACTGGTGTTTTGGGGCAACTAGAGCACAATCTGGCAAACATTTAGTGGTGTTTTCCCGACTGCATGTGGATGTCAGAAGGCTTGTCTGTGGGCTTGCACCTAAAAGCAATGAGCGCGTGCATTGACAGCACAGTACAAGTACACAAATACGTGCGCAGTCATTTCCACCCTTTAATCAGAGCAAAGAGTCAGTAGGTCTACAGTAGCCACAATTGGTGGTTGCTGGCTTGGTTGGTGGTTCCAAAAATAAACACCACCAACTGCAGTCAACAGTTAGCCGGTAATGACTGAAGACATAGAAAACTTGAAAAACACAACGAAAAAGTCAGCTGATTTCGGGAAGTGCCAAGACGTTGATGTCTAGACGATGTCTCGTCGGCTCTCTGTGCTATTTCGCTCTGCAAAGATGAAATACATCCACACAACGGCAACTAGCAACAGCAAGGGAAAAACAACCACCGAGCTATATTCAACACGTTGTTTGCAGCGACGCAGGCACCAGACACAGCCAAGCGGGATGGCAAGCACTCAGGCACAGGCCCAGGCTAGTTGAACTATAAAATTCCAAACGTCCACCACCTGCTCGAATTTAAATGAAGCAGCTGATGCATGTACACAATACAACACACACACATTGTCGTTTTCGATAATAACTGCACACAAAGATGGGTTAGGCACCTACAACGACGACCTACCTAAACAGTTGGCTGGCAGCGGGACGAATCCTAAAATAAAAACCACGAAGGGAATTCTGGAAAAACTTGCACCGGTCGCTGTTGAGGCTGCATGCGGCTTGTTGCCTGCTCCTCTTTATTTTCTCTCCGAGCCAATGAACTCGGGCGTACCAAAGCTGCAACGGCAGCGTCAGCAGACGCCAGATGTCTGCATAGAAAACTACCAGCCGGCGTTTCAAAAACGATCTAAAGATACTAAACAAAACGGTTTTAGAGTCTGAAATTGAATGGCATAAATGATCAGCAGGGAGCGAAACTGAGATGCGTGTTGTTGATTTGTATGTTTAGTATTGTAACATAAAGCAGACACGAGGAAGCAAGGAACGATGCAACTGGTGCCGCACACAAGCACCCGCCACAGACATCTGTATGGTGCTGAGCGCGCTTTGTCAATCGAAACAGTCCAAAAATTATTTTAAAAATAAGTGATGAGAAATGTTTGAGGCCAGAGTTTGGCCAGTCTGTTTCATGATACAATTAATTGTTTACAGGAGTTGACCATGGGTACAATTTGGTATCAGCTGCGGACTGCAGCACCATTAAACGTCTGTGCGCATAATAAGTGATTGGACATTAACTCTGTACTGTGAAGACTTCTTGTGAGCAGCCGCAGTCGAACACATCTGCCATCGATCTGTGATGTGTTCTGTTCATTGAACGTGTGTTTCTTCGACAGTTCCTTAATCTGCCGTTTAATGTCATACAGCCAGTTAAGCTCGGTTGAATTACCTGAACAAAAGTATCACACCATGAAATCGATAAGATAACTTTTTCGCAGCCAAATTCGTATTAAGGTGGATCTGACCTTAATTTTTATAACTTTTTTTTTTTATAACTTTTTAATTCTTTTAACTTTTTTATATATAAGTAAATGCTTGCATAGATCACAAAAAAGTTTTCATGCATGTATGTAAATATGCAAGTACGTAGATCTTTTCATTTAGAAGTTGCGAGCATGATGCAAGTTGTAATTCAATCCAACCACTTCACGTATTTGTCAACGCAGTGAAGGAGTGGCTCATGTTGCAGGAAAGTATACAAATAAACGGAAGGACTGTCGGCCAACTCGTCTGGCAAGTCCCTGCTTCTACACAAAGCCTGCCAGCCATTGTTATCGTCTTCCCGTAGACGGAGCTGCCTTTATTGCAGTTTAATTATGAATTAGAACTGTTTGACAACCTGGTGTGAAAATTACATTTGGTTATTCATCGTTATTGAGACACCATAATTCGAAATTTCCGCAAAATTGCTTTATCAGCTGTCATTGCAGTATGGACGGGACGCAGCATCTGTAGGCCTGGGTGCAGCCATATTTCAGCTGCGATTCCTGCCTACGTTATTGTCGACGACCTGTATTTACATTTCTATATTGTCAGAGTTAAAGGACAATATTTGCTTGGAGAGTGCATTGAACTGCATTGGAAACAGGAGAGCAGCAGGCAGCCAATTCAGATACATCCTACACAGCACACACAGGTAAGGAAGAGGTACAAGCCTCTGCTTAGCTTGCATACATACATACTTGTAGGTATTTATGTTCTTCGACTAATGAACTCATTACGATTCACCATAAACAACAAAATATTCAATAAATATTTGCTGAAAGTTTTTGTCTGAGGTTAGGGAGTTCAGTGCTGAGCACAAGGGATGGTCCAAAGGGATGCGGTTCAAACCCCTCCTCCCCCAAATATTTGCTTGTGACAACAATTGTGGGTACCAATTATGGTTTACGGAATCCACTCCAAAATGAAATAACGTGTGCGCCACTGAGTACGTTTTTTAAGCGTGCCGATTGGTATTTAAGCGGATATTGGTACGTTGTACAGAGTAAGCAGTCAGAAGTGCTGTGCAGGCACCAAGTCGTCTTCTAAGAGTTGTCCTGCTGCCTACGTGATTGGCATAGTTTTCAAGCGACTGTGATCAGGCAATGCCCTCATACACATCTACATGTCGTTAGTCGATGATTAGCACCGCTTTATCGACTTTCAATCGGTAATAAAACGAGACGTAATCAGAAAATGCAGTTATTGGATTTTTTTTCACAAAATGCAAAAGAAATTGCGTTTACTTTCATATTTTCTATGTTATTCACCTTCGGCTTTGGTTTTAGCTAAATGTCAGTCTTGCAGTCGATTAATCGATTTCGGCTAACATGTCACTTCGGTCGGGCTCTAGTTATTATCATGATACAAAATATAAAGGTAGAACCGCTGTCAAATTTTTTTTACACTAAACGAGATGATTGAACGTCTTCGTATTTGTAAAAAGTAGTGTCCGACCGAAACCACTTTTTTGGGCCGAAACCGAATATTCGGTCGGACACTAGTAAAAAGCCTGAGTCGTAATACCACTTCGATATAATATTAAATTAGTGTTATTTAAGGTTCGACGAATTTTAAGATATTTTTTAGAATAAACACGGAATAGTCATTTCATTGTGACTAATTTATTTTAGGCGGCAGATAAGCAGATAATACATTGCAGAGTTAAAAAAATGTTCAAGAGATTTTCTAACAGTAAGGTGCACATTTTCAAAGGAGAACGCCAAAAATCGTTTCGTGTTGGATGCGTAGCATGCTGGCTTGGAAGAAGCATTGGCTCTACCTTTATTTTTTGTATCATGGTTATAACGTGATGAAATCCAGTCATAATGTACAGTGAACATTTTCAAATAAAAGCGAGTGATTTGTGACTGCTACAAATTTTAATTTCTTTTCTGTTGTGCTAGTGTGCGGGTGTCAAGTTCGAGATAAATCGTGCAACCATGCACAATAATTTCAATTGCTCCTTAAACACAATAAATATGAGTATCCAGCGGATTTATTATATAATTCATTGGTTCTTATATTTGTACATCTAGCAAAGTCAGGTATAATTTACCGATACGAAGAATGTGTTGGCGCAAAGCGGCAACTCTGTGATTATAATAAAATCAGGATAATACATACAAGAACAGGGTCCATTGTGCATGCAAAATATATAAAAAGGGCAGATGTACATAATGGCGAATTTAAAGTGATTGAAGCAAATGCGTGAAAACAGCAAACGGGCGCCCAAAAGCGTTTTGAAAAAGTAAACTCGAAGGAAATGCAAAATATGCGATAAACAAAAACACTTGGGCATAAAAACGCGTTTAACACTCGCTCACTCCATGTGCACACGGAAAGCATTTAATGCGATTAATCGGAAATAAAGTAAACAAATGTGGCACAATAAAAAAGTCAAACTATGCTAGCGGCGAATGCTCTACACAACAGGGGTTGGTCGGGGCGCGCACGATGAGACTACGCTTGGAAAATCGATTGGGGTTTTTCAGCAGTATAGGCGCAGCGGCAACCAGACACTAGACCGTGCAAAGGTAATAGAATTGCACAAGGCAGTGCAGTGGGAGGCTTAGCAAGCCGAAATTGTCGAATGCAGACTTACCAATTGGATTGTTAGTCATTAACGGTGATCATGTTTATCACAATCCACTTAACTTGCACTATGCGCACTTGCATAAAATGTGTCTACAGCAAAAATTCTTGACCAACTGCAAATACTTTTTTATATTATTTTTATTTGCAGCAAAGAAAAACTTGCGAATCGAATACACCGTACAATGGTGTGTACGTGACCACGGCGAAAAACTGAACGCATTCACAATGAATCGTTAAAAACATAAATCCGATTACAATTCACAATTGACGCGTCATCGCAACAGCAACAGCACTGCATGCGGCGAACGGGCACAGTGTACGAGCGCGAATAGCGGACAAGTAGGTTCGCTAATCGTTTTTCATTCGTGGGCTTTCGGGTTTTTCACTACAGCTTTTTTATACTCGCAAATAATTGTTTCACTCCCACAAATATGCAGTACGGTACGCACGAAAAATGTTTCACTTTGTCTTGCATTCAGACTTGTACTTAAAATCAAAGCTCTACAAATCCACGCCAAATCCGCAATTTTAATGCGGCACCGCACTTCTATGTGTTCCTTCCACAGCGTTTTTCCACACACGAATGCATTTCGAACGATTAACAATGCAATTTTCGGTTCACTTTTCGGCATCAGGGTTGCAATCGGTGTTGCCGTTTTGGTTATTTTCAACCAAAAGTGGTAGTGGTTTTTTTCACAAAATGATTTTGGTTATTTGGTAGTCCATTTCCCAATTTAGTAATCATTTTTTGCCTGATTTGCCCCGTATATTTACATACATGTGTTTTTCCATTCGTTCCATAATGCTGTGGAATATTCGTACAGAATTTGATTCGAAGCTATGAAGTTTATCAGAGGTAGTGTAGTCATTAATTAGCCATGGTGGCAGCTCATATTGTATTAACTGTGTGTGCAGAGGGTTAGCAACATTGATTACACTGGACAACAGCATGTCTGTTGCATGAAATTTTTTACATGAGTCTGAATATTTTCCCCACGCTGCACAGTGGGGTAATATATAAGTAAAGTGCCGATTAATTCAAAAACGAAATATAAAGATACAAATATGTTTTTGGTACCGGGTTAAAGTGGATAAAATTCTGCATCACTACGTGAAAGAGTTGTTGCAAAATAGTTTACCGTTTTCCCGCAAAGCACTCTGAAATTTGACATTTATTTTCAGTTTTTGTGCGAACAGCGATAAACGCGTTTTTTCGTTTACTTCAAAACGATTTCTTTTTGTGAATTTAAAAAAATATTTAAAAATTAATTATACAACCTTCATGTTCGGGTATTTCAGTAATGCAGTGTGTATTTTGTTTTGTCAAAAAAAAGTGTATAAGTATTTTATTTGATTTTTTGTTTAAAAGCTTAATAATTGTCCAATTTTTGACCTTTTCGTAGACATATAGTTGTGAGTCTTGTGAGATCGAGCAAAACTGTTTTCATTAGCGTATAGCTTAGATATTTCAGTAACATTTTAAGAAAAAAAAAAGTTGCGCGAATGTTGCGCACTTTTCCAGCATTTCGATTTTTGTGTGCGAACTCATGGGCCAAATGGGCTATGTATGAGAACAAATAGAAATGTGCAAAATAAATTTTTTTAAAATGATTTATTTTTTAAATGAAAACAAATAAAAAAGGTTGTATTGTTGTTTTTATTGTTTTTTCAAAATGCAGAAATATCTGCATTTTGAATAATAATAATAATAGAAATCGATGTAGACTTGAATCAAAACATTCATACCATTTTATGGTTGTTTCTAGTGAACATCAAAGCGAAATAGAAAAATTTCACAGTTATGGATTAAAAACTGTAAAATATTTTTTACAATGCCATTCCCGGTAAAATATACCCACAATTTTCCACAAATAGTTTTTGCTTCGACTTCAAATCATATCGCATGCTTTGTTGCCAATCGGCCAACTGTCGGAAGAAGCTCAAGAAGCACGGAATAAAGATTTCAAGTGTTGCAGGGAGAATTTTTTACGAAAGTGGACTGAAAAAATACCATTGAAAACATTATTACAATTTTTTTAAAAATTCTGATTCCATTGTATCCAGTATGAGAAAATTGCCACAAAAAAGTGCATCATATGTATATTTTGCCCAAAGTTGCTAACTATGGAGTTGATACTAATGAGGAATGATGATAATGGTGATAGTGAGGCTTATAATGTTGATGATGAAGATTATAATGATGATAATCGTCATCATAATGATGATATTGAACTGGCTGCAAGAGGTGGCGATGAAATGTTTAAATTAAACTGTTCGACTAAACTTTCATTAGAAATGAGCAAGATTTATCTTTTGTAAATATTTTATTTTTTTACCGTTTTTTAAAAAAAATTTTCACTAAAGTATACCCAAAAACATTTTTTTTTTACTTTCTAATGTTAGATGAACTAAACCTAATAGTTATTTCATATCTAAATAGCCTGGGTGAATTAATCGGCATTTTCGGCGTCAATTATCCCACTGTGCGCTGGTTTCATGTAACAGTTTTAGTTTTCGCAAAAATGGGCGTGGCACTCTTTCGATTTTTTTTTTTTACTTTTTTCACGTTTTCGACTGTAATTTGAATTGAACTGAATTGAATTGAACCAATGTCGATAGGATTCGACATGATTTAAAAAAAAATCGTTGCACTTACAACATTACATTGTAATGACATTATTAAATTTAATGCGTTCTAGTGGTTTCAAAGGAGGAAAATATGGAATTTCAAGACGTTTCTTCTGATGGCGTGAAATGTACAGATGTTTTGTAAATCAAGATACGAGGTATATGAATATCTTAGTATCGAAATAATACAAAAAATGTGCCCATGTCCATTTCCAAACTTTTCAGCCATTTGTCAATGATTTACTTAAAAAACAAAGGCCCTCAAAATATGCAACTTTTTTTATTTTCCATCGAGCAATTTATCTTTTTTGCACAAGCAAAAAACAAAAAAAGTTTTAATTAATTTACGAAAAATTTTTATGTTTCTGACTATCAAAGAAAACCTCTTAAAATTGCATATTTTTCGAATTTGAGGTTTAATTACCGCAGAATTTTACAACATATACAAATAAATTGCAGTGAGTCCAGGGGACTCACTACGAACTTTAATAAGTTGGTACAGGTTATGTTTTTGTGTTTCGGCGTCCAGCTTTCGTATACCTTCATATAGGGTCGCGCAGACGATCGGACGTTAGCGCACTACAATTACAAGAGTGAGTTTTGGCATGGAGTGAGGGTGTTGTTTTGTATTACAAAAATTGTACTTGTAGATGTTTTTATCGTGTTTTCGTGACTTCGTGTCAAAATTGATGCAAAACGTTTACGAATTGAGAGTGTTAACCCTCTGAGAAGTTTTTCTCCTAACAATTTTCCTTAGTTGTGCCAAAAAGGTATGTGAGGTATGTGCACAACATATGTAATTTTATCTACTGCACGTTTTCTTATTTTATATAACGAAGTATTACTTTAAGTTTTTTTCTGAGCAGTTATTTTATTTTGAAGTTATTTATGTAAAAAAAATTGTTTTTGTTAATTTATTTATATCTTTTTTTTAATAAGATGTTTAGTACATCTTTTTTAGAGTATTTTTTTTTGTCCATTAAAAAGTGAATTTTTATTAGAGTTATGTTAAGATATGGAATGAAATCTGTAACAAGAGGTCTTAATGTGGCCTACAAAAAAATAAAAACCATACACATTTAATAGATATTGCATTATTTCGTTAAAAAAAATGTGAGTCCCGGGGACTCAGGGTGGGTAGCTACGTGATTTTAATAGGGGTGGGTGATTGAGGGTTAATGTACCAACGTGGAAATCATGCCAACCGGTTTATTGGTTTAGAAATTAGGATCAAAAATATGGAAAAAGTAGAGGAAAATCTGAAAAAGTGAAATGGTATCTGTATCTCACTACCTAGAGCTGCCACAAAAAATCTGACGGTAGATTCGAAATCAGCGCACAAAACTTAGTTAATAACAGTAGAGAAACTCCATGCAACAGAAAAATAGTGTGATTTTGTTGTGCTGTGTTATCATTTTGACAACCAATGTGACAGAAATTTGATTTTTTATTTAGACGTTTGTATAAGACGATTAGAAATATGAAACTGCAGTGTAATTTTCTATTGAAATGTTTGAATTAATAACTAAATATGATTTAGTTTTTTGTTTTCCATGTATTTATATATTATTGTCTTGAAATAAATTTTTCTTTAATACATTGTTTTAAAACAAGGTTGGTAATATTTTTTGGGGGATTTTGGTTGCAAAACTGATTTTGGCTGTGGCAACACTGGTTGCATTGCAGCGCTGTTAATGTAATCCGAACATTTGTTCCACTTCAAAAACCTATCGAATGGGTTTCTTAGGTTTATGTATATTAAGAGATTTTTATTTGGTGTATACTGAAACATACTGTTAGTCTAATAAGAAAATGGTCACATTAGAATTGGTAGGGAATGCAACAGTGCGCGTGCGACTTAGGGCACTATTGCTCAGAGTGTACTCAAGCAACTCCCGCTACACGATTTCTTTAAATTTGTAATGGCGATTGTTTATGAGTAAATATCAGAAAAAAAATTGCCAAACGTTTTTATGCTTTATTAACAACATCTTTATTTAAATATTTTATATATACTCAATAGCAACAATATGTATATTTATTTAGTTATTGTATTATGGTAATATCTATGATTTTAAATTACACATTCCCATCATCATTCCCGGTTGAGGTCTTCTCTCAAAAGCATTAATGCACACATACGAGTAAATATATGGAGGCATGCTTAAGCTTTTTTATTTTACAATAATTTCGTTTCGTTATGCAATATTCATACATAAATATATTTCGATAAATTTTTTCTATAACACTTTCGAAAAATGCTTCATTGTGTAAATTCCCTAAACAATTCGCAGCAAAACGTGTGTAATTTATTTTCTTGTATTGGTTTTTCTCTGGAGGCTTTACTGAATTAGCTTCATGGTAGACCAACTAAGTATACAAATCATTGTAAAACTAAACAAGCCACCATTTATGGCGGAATACATAGCTATGTATGTTTAATTTTATACAAAGCAACGCAAGTTTACAAATTGTGGTTACTTATTGTTGACAAAGCAGCACAATATCAATGTGAATATTGTTATAAATCTTAACATAAAAACTTTCCCAACACCTGAAAAACATTTTCACAATGATTATTTGAAGTATTTTAGTGGGTAAACAAGTGTGGACTTAAGCATAAACACTAATGATAACTATTTCAACTAATGTTTTTTACAGAACTTAGTACAATATGAACGAATTTTTAATTATCTTTAAATATTTCAATAAATTCAACACAACTTTTTATATATCATCGCTACTTCCTGTAATCGTTGGTAATATCTACTGTTGTTATAAGGTGTACATTATAAAATCATAATGAATTAGAAATAACATAGAAATGCCGCGACACTGACAAACTCTTGCAGCACATTTTGGACCCTTTAGTAATCTTTAGTAAACTTTTGCATAAACTATGTATATCTACCAACTGCGTTTCACTCGTATTAAACGAATACTTGTATGTGTGTAGTTATGTATGCACTTCCAAAAATATTTCGTAATATGTAATATACGGTCAAAGTTTATGCTTGAGTACTTTCTCATACCAATATTTTTCAGTTTTGATTTGGGTTAAATACAAACAATTTCTAAGTTTTCAATTATTTTTTTTACTTCGATGATATTTAGCTAAATTTCGCTACAAAAATCTGCAATACGACCCGATGGGTCCTTCAAATTTCCCTTGTACAGATGGATATCGTGTCCTCGTTAGTTTTCACTTGCTGTTCACTAAGTTTAAAAACTCCTCTCTAGTCTTCGGATCGTCTCGGAAAACGCCCAACATGGTGGATGTCACAGTTTTGCTGTTGATTTTTTGTACGCCACGCATCACCATACACATGTGTCTGAAATGTAAATAGGCGAGACAGAAGTAAGAATTGAAACGGCCTGCTTATTCGTAGTTTTATACTTACACTCCTTCGACTACCACAGCGACACCGGCCGGTTGCACCGCCTGCGTAACGGCTACCGCTATTTGTTTGGTCAAACGCTCCTGTACCTGCAGGCGCCGTGAAAAAATCTCCACAATTCTGTCGGGAAAAAACATTAGAAAATTGGCCTCGATTTGTCTTGTACTACTACTTGAACTACTCATTAAAATTTCTACCTGGCCAGTTTACTCAAGCCCAAAATTTTATTGCAAGGCAAATAGCCAATGGATACTTTGCCGTAGAATGGCACTAGGTGGTGCTCGCACATCGAGAACATTTCAATGTCTTTAACGACGACCATCTCGTCGTGATCCTCGTCGAATACGGCACCATTAAGCACATCTACAATAGAAATTAAATACGGAAAAGGGGTTAGAGAAGTGCTCAACAAATATTTAGTAAGTAATTTTTCTAATTAAAAAAGAGAGGAAATAAAAAAATGGTATGCGATGCGGCATGTGACCCCGACGTGATTTGAACACGCAACCTTCTGATCTGGAGTCAGACGCGCTACCGTTGCGCCACGGAGTCAGCTAACAAAGCTTAGTCAAACTAGCTTCTTAAGCCTGTGCAGCTCAACTTTAGACTCATTCACAATTATTTATGCGTGATGTGCAGTATCAAAAGCCACTTTCGTATCACTATTAAATATTAACCCATTAATATACTATTGACTTGTGTATACATATTCAAAGTATTTTCCACAATATAATAAACCAAACAGTAATTTAATAAAAGACTACAAATAGCACTCATCGGCTGGAATTTGCGCGTGAATGGTCGATTTTTTACCACAGGGCGACACGAGTTTTGTCAAAAATGTCATCAGCAAAGTCTTCAAGCAAAAAGTATGGAACATAAAGAGTGTGCATCACGTACAAGCAAAAATTTGTATTCTTCTATTGTATATTCTTTGCTTCAAGTCAAAAATTCAAATTCACCCTAAATTTTTATTCAAGCAAAATCGTAATATGTATAAACAAAATGAACACAATTCATAGATCAAATCAAAATACAATACCATGATTCCACACGTTCAAATAGCCGTCATTTGAGATATTCATACATTTTTGTTTTATAAAGAGAAACTTATAAATATACTTATATATATTTTATAACTAAATAATTAAAAAATAAACAAGGACTAACTGCTGGGACTAAAAACGAAATTGAATAGAGGAGTATCTAAATTGTATCACATTATTACAAATGTGAAATATTAAATTGAATGTAATAAAAAAGTAAGAGAAAAAAGTGGCCGACCAAATATTGAAAAAAATACTCGTCAACATTGACCCCGACGTGATTTGAACACGCAACCTTCTGATCTGGAGTCAGACGCGCTACCGTTGCGCCACGGAGTCACACATTCTCCATTGCTCCAATGAGCTATACAAGCTCGAACCATTGTTCAAAGCAAAAAAAACTCAACATTGAGTTTTCTATCTCAAAAGCTTTTCATTTGTTTGCTCTCAAAGTACTTCCAGCAAGCTTATGTCTCTATTTTCATATTCATCCCAACTGATGTCACTTCGAAATTTAAAATGTAGTAGGCTGGCTCTAAAAACAGAAGTACAAAATTATTAACGTAACCAAATAAGAAATAAAATTAAATTTAAATAAAATTTTTATGATGGAAATAGATACATACATATATATCTATATAAAGTAGAATAACAATTACAATATACAGTCGTGTCTGGGTATAGTGAACACCTCGATATAGTGAACACCCAAATTTGACATGGAGCCTCTAAATATTGAACAAAATTTTGAAAGCAATTTCAAGCAAAAAACAAAAACTATATTTTGAGCAAATAAAACGAGGTTTTGAACAAAAATGTTAACCTTGATATAGTGAACAACCTCAATACTGTGAACAGGCCTTGAAATAATTAGTTCACTATATCCAGACAAGACTGTAATCATTTAATTAAAATTACGCTTAACAAAAAATTTAAGTCGGTTTTGATTTTAATAAACTTCGTGCGTGGCGTTTGTGCCATTAAATACACTGAGGCTCTTATTACCTGTTAAGACGAAGTTAAAGTTTAGTTAGGATATTAGAAAAAAACTTTAAGTGCGCCTCTGGCAACATTTTCAATATTTGATCTCCCATGTTGAATTATGTTCTCATTTCTTACTGAAAATTTAAGAACTTTATCGACTTAAGTTGATTTGGGCAATAATAAGAAAAATAACGTTTCTTATTGTTGTAATATTAAGTGGAGTTATCGGTTATTCCAAACTAAAAAATATAATAGGAAAACACTTAACTTAACCTAGGAAGTTAACATTGAAAAGTTATGTGCTAAGCGGTTATTCTAAAAAAATACATACATTATTTAAAAAATAATTTAAGCTATTAGGTTTCGATGGAAAATTGAAGAGACACACACATGAAAATTGATACCAAATAAATTTAGACACACCGAACACGATGGCTCCAAAACTAAATTTTGTCCCAACTCGATTTAGGCTGTTATGGTTTATGGATTATTTAATTAATCTATATATATAAAAGAGAGTGGCAGTATGTGTGTAATCGCATCACGGGGTTTGTATTGGGGTTCATGGGGTTTGTATTGTTCGATTCGTATTAAGTCAGTTCAGGTTCGTGCGAAAAGAAAATTCCGGAAAATCTATTGGAAAAGTCGGAAAATCCATGCCATATTTGACCGTGAATTCTGCACATTTTCAGATAATAACTTTGGAACCATATGTCACACATCAATTAAATTCACTATGAACTTACTATTTAGTCATGTCCTGCGACAGAGGGAATGGGGCGGATATTGGACGAGGGGGTGTGGCACCACCCATACAAGCCAAATCTTAATAATGGAATATCTTTGAAATTGTAAGGCGCACAGCATTGAAATTTGGTATAGCGTCGACCCATAGATGAGTCATTCTACTGGTAAGATTTGATGGGCGTTGGACAAGGGGCGTGGCACATTTTTGTGATCCAATTATTTCGCTGAACTATAAGTCGCCCAGCAATGAAATAAAGTACAAACCTACCATTTATTCATATCTTTCGACAAAGGGAATGGTGCCTGTATTAAACAAGGGGGAGTGGCACCGCCCATACAAGCCAAATCTTTAATATAGAATAGGGGGCGTGGCACTGCCCATACAAGCCAAATTTTTAATAGAGAATATCTTCGAAATTGTAAGTCGTATAACACTGAAATTTAGTACCCCGTCGTCCCATAGATGAGTTATTCTACTGGTAAGATTTTGTGGGCGTTGGACAAGGGGCGTTGCACATTTGTTGTGACCCAAATATTACGCTGGACTATAGGTCGCACAGCAATGAAATTAAGTACGGACCTACCATTTATTCAAATCTTTCGACAGAGGGGATGGTGCAGGTATTGAACAACGGGGCGTGGCACCGCCCATACAAGCCAAATCCTAATATAAAATATCTTTGAAATTGTAAGTCGTACAACACTGAAATTTAGTACCCCGTCGTCCCATAGATGAGTTATTCTACTGGTAAGATTTTGTAGGCGTTGGACAAGGGGCGTGGCACATTTGTTGTGACCGAAATATTTCGCTGAACTATAAGTCGCTCAGCCATGACACTTGGTACGAACCTACCATATTCTCCTTCGACAGAGGGCATTGTGCGGGTATTGAATAAGGGGGCGTGGCACCGCCCATATAATTTAAATCTGGTTCAAGCGCAATCTATTTCTTTACTGAAACTTAGCAGCAACATTGCTTATTTGAGGGCCTCGATTTCGTTAATCTGTAGCTCCCTCCTCTTCCTTTAGTTGGTTTTCTTCGCCAATTTGCATCGCCATAGATTCGCACATCTCGCGTATTTCATTATAAAAAACAACAAATGTCGTCCGAGACGAAGTTCGCCGGGTCAGCTAGTTATTCTTTAATCCCTGCTTTAATCACTGAGGACAATTTGTACAAATTAACTAATATGGCGGGGATTATAAGAAATATAACAGACACAACGCTAGTTTTCCTGAATAGTGCCATAACTCAAAAAACATAAAAGTGGAGAAAACGCTTTTGAAGTTTTCAATATGACGAAATAAATATGATAAATAACGCAATAACGACACTTACCCTTCGCACGGGAAAGGTTTTAAAGATACCGTTATAATTTTTCGAGACAAGATAAAGCATAAAAAAGTAATGATTTCTGTATACTTAACTAAAATAAAATTTGTTTTTAGTTATGACACTATTCAGGAAAACGAGCGTTATGTACTATACGAATGCCGACTGAGGTCAGATTTAAAATTCATCAACAATTTTTATGAACCAAGAAACATATTTGTTAAAATAAAAAATCGAATGTTGTATGCATATAATATTTAAGCACTGATTTCCGATTTATGTTTCTGTATAATTATGCTAATTAAAATTTTCACTAGTCTTCATTACTAAATACATTTCGAAAAGTCGTTTCTTCGTATTTTTGAAAATAAATTTGGCTTTTAAAATGTTATATTATACATAACATTAATTTTTAGTAAAATAAAAAAGAATATGGTTATATTTAATAAGTAATAGTAAAAAGTTAGAACTTGGCCCACAAGTTGACCCCGACGTGATTTGAACACGCAACCTTCTGATCTGGAGTCAGACGCGCTACCGTTGCGCCACGGAGTCACATTTCAAAGCTGATTGAAAGCGCTCACTTTAGCCACAGCACCATTGTAACTAACTCAACGTTCTTCGAGCGCAATACCCAAAGTGATCGCTGCATTAAACTTTTAAAATGTCAATTTTTGATAATTCCAAACCTAATTTGTGATCTCGTATACTGACAGTGCAACAAAAGCAACTGGTTCAAATGGCATTGACTGCATTTTTTGCCAATTACTAAGTGACGCTGTCGAAAATATTGTTTTTAAACCGGTTTATTTAACTCGTTAAATACATTTTCGTGGCGTTATTAAAAAAAATATACAAAATGTGCATAATCTGAATACGAATATCTTTAACTAGCGTTCGTAAATGCAAATAAATGAAAGTAGTTCACCTTCACATGTCAAATGCGCCATACGGTGCAGACATGCCTATTGCCCACATGATTGCAAAATATTTATACATGCATATTTGAAGATTCGAATTGAATTCTTTTAAATAAATTTTCTGCTTCCAATATATTTATGTATATTCGGACTAAAAAAAAACATACAGACATGTATTCACATATGTATTCACATATATATGTACATACATAATCATATCAGTATGTAAGATTGTCGACATTCTGTGGGAGGTGAAAACGTTAAAGGTTCGGTCCTTGATGCTTCTACGCATTACGCATTATTGCTAATGGTTGGCCATCTGAGGCGGTTAGCTGTTGCCGCGGTAAACACTTTTTCGATTGCCATGCAGTTATGTATATGTATGTATAGTATGTATGCATTCCTTTTGCGCACATTGGTGTGCGCATAAATACATAAATCACGGTTCCCACCAAAGATGTCCTGGGTCGTATGAATGGCACGTCCGAAATACGAAGAGCGACGGAGACCGCAGTTCAAATGATGAAAGAGCTTTTCAGGGCAGTACTACCGCACATTGTTGCCTAGAAATCACTTAGCCTTTCGGGACATTTTAGCTCTTGTCAAAGGAACGGGAACGCCTTGCGCAATCTCATGCTTTCGGTCCTCCTGCGTATGTGGCTGTGGGAGAGCATACGAATTCCACTTTGACTTTAGGTTGACGTGCAGCTCGAGAACCACTTGTTACACTTCATATGAATGTGAGAACAATTTCATTGACAACGGGCGAGCACATACATATTTACAGCCGCTGGAGTACATATTCAAGAATCTATTTTAAGTGTGGAGTCAAATTGAGTGATAGTTTTGCGTCACATTCGCAATATTATATCCAGTTCTCATTTTATTTGACTAACATTCTAAATGCTAAAGTGTACTTATGCGAAGTTTATATATCTCGTAGATGTATAAACTCGGTGCGCGGAATCAGTGTTGTTTGTGTAGCAGTAATAACAATTATGTCAAGGGTGCAAAGGCTGAAAGGATTTCAAAGTCAATTCGCACATCAAATAGTGAGTGAATTATTTCAATGAGAGCCGAAATTTAGCCAGTAAAATTTGACGTGATTCCGGATCTTTCAAACAGGGAACACCTCGACGGCACGATTACGCTTTCTATGGTTTATGGGAACGGAAATTCGAAGCAATCGATACTGTTCAAACATAAACATGTGGCTATGCACCCGGCAGTTGCCGTACGCCACCAATTGCTACCCCGCGCACCTCTGCGATAGGTCAGCCGCGAGACATACAGACGACAAACAGGTGTTTGTACGCGAACAGCTGACCTGCTGCGCCACTGCGCTTGAAGTAAACAATCTCTCTGAACTGTCGTCTTCAACAATTTATACATTTTGTAAAAGAAACAAACTCATATATTCCAGAAAGTGCACCGAAAAGCACTTTTCCTAAGTGCCGTCCGTACTTTGCAAAATGTATTTGAATTAAAAACATATGGCGTGCTTTTTAAAGGGTGTGAGAACTACAAAAATGCAAAATTATTAAATTGTTTGTTTTTATTTGAAAGTCCTTTCATATTTAAACATTATTTCTGGAAAATTACCACCTTGGCTGTTGTTCCAGATGAAAACCGATTTTTAATCAGCTTGGATAATTTAAAGGTATTGTTGAGGCAGGAGCCTTTCCTAATAATGACAGCTGCTTTAACAGTTTATTCCTATGGAAAGTTCTATCACTTAAAAACGAATGCTTTACATATGATTTAATGTATGTACATACATCTATACTACTTACTACTTATTATATAAAAACAAATTTGACGTTGCTTTTTTGAGCCACAATCAGGCAAAAACCACTGAACCGATTTAGATGAAATAAGCACTAAACAATTTTATATGTGGGACATAAACTGTATGAGATTGACCACCTTATTACGCCCACTATAGTAACAAAGCTCTATTATGGTAAGCTTTTGTAAGGCAATATGGGTGTCAAACGATTCAGTGTGTCATTGCGGCAAACATAGGATATAATATAATCGGGCACGCCCACTATAATAACAAATCAGCCACGGCCAGTGGCGGATTCACGGGGGGGGAGGTTTGGGGGTTGAAACCCCCACGAAATATTAGGATCGACTTTAAAACTACATACAAATTAAAAGGAATATTTTGGCATTTTATGAATATTAAAGAATTACTTTTTGTAACCCCCCGAAATAATTTTCTTAGTCCGCCCCTGGTCACGGCAATATGGGTAACAAACGATTCAGCGTGTCATTGCGGCAAACGTAGGCTATGATATAATCGGCCACACCCACTTTCCGCGCCCACTAAACTAACAAAACAAAGCTACGGTACATGTCCGTATGTACATGTGAAATTGAATGCAATAACATTTTTGGGGATTTTTCCCGAGGATTTTATCAAAATTAAAACAAAAGCCCCATCACTGACTAAGTACATAATGACGTTAACAAAAAGTAGCAAAGTCATTCGCTGACGCACCGATCACTGGCCATCCACGAAAATGGAAACCACCGCGTGCTAGCGCGATTTCATGGAACGTGTGGAAGAACCAGATCGCAGTGACAAGTGCCAACTCTGTACTCACTGAAAGGTGAAAAGCCAATTAACAAGTATTTAAAGTCCAATTAGCGCCCTGCATGCGGGCATGCGCATGTCTCAGTAAATGCCTCAATTTATTGCCAATCAAGGTAAAGGAACACTGCATGTGTCGTCATTGTAAAGCCTAATCTCGTTTAAATATAGCCATATGCAAACTTTTAACGAATTCGTAATTCGACAGATTCAAAGTAATTTAATTAATTATGCAAATGTCAAGAGATTGAATATTAATTTCAAGAGCAACAATATGAGAAAATAAGAACACTCGAAACTGCCGGCTGGTGGACCGGTTTATGCACGAAAATCTGCAAAAAGCAGCAGTTCAAATGGGTCCATTCATATTGTACTATACAACAATTGGTTTTGGGCTCTTTTCGACAGGTGAAATTTCGACTATGCGCCTTGCAACTTACCTTCTAGATTCTGATCGTAGCCCTTGGTGAAGAACAGCATCGCTTTGGCGGCACGCTCGGGTGTCTTCAACAGTCCCTGGCGATCAGGATTTTCGCCGAGGCCGCCAAGCAGCAAGCGGTATGAACGTGCCATATCGGGCAGCAAAGCCTCTCGTGTAGGCGGCTTATGATCCAACTCCAGGTCATGGTGGAACGTACAGTTCTCATGGCCTGTAAAGACAAGACGATGTATATGGTTAACACACAAGCAACGTTCCTCACGGTCTAAGGAATACCTATGTTCTTACAACATTTCAGTTTTCAGTTAAATAATCGCATCTAAAAGTTTTTTAACAAAATTATGACCAAGTGGCAACCGTGCCTAAATGCCGTTGAAAAGTTGTTTTCAGATGCTTGTAAAGGCATGCAGCCAAATGTGGAAGACATTGCAAAGAACTCCCATTTGAAAAGAGGTCGATACTACATAAAAATGTTTCAATTGTCAAAAGTGCATTCGTACTTTACATTCTAACACAGTAATTTCTTGCGAAAATTGCAAAAAAAGGTATTTTATATGAACTTTTTGAAATAAATTGCACTGGGAAAAATTGACCCATCAACACGTCATACGTTTTTATTTTTTAATGCAGTTTAAGGGTTAAAAGAGAAAGTAACATTTGAAAGTGCAACTCGACAATTCGTGTAGACTGTTTTAAAAATGTGTAATCACGATTGCGCAAAACTACAAGTCATTCTAATCTCGAAATGTTATCCAAGTTATTCAGCATAAAAACAACAAGAAAAGCAAAAAGGCACGAGTGCTGCTTCACTTTATAATGATGCGACGCGTGCTGTGCGCATCAACCTTAATCAATCAAAACTACAAACACAAACAGTCAAATGAACTTATGAACCCAATCGCCATTGGTATGTCTCGTAAACAGAGCTGAGTGATTAGTGATCTTAAGAAATCACCAGTATACATATGAGTGCGTATTTGTTTCAGTTCTTCAGTTCTCTCCGCTTTAGCTAGAGATAAGTATTAATTAACTGAATGAATATTGTTTCTAAGTCGAGTATTCAAACTTGCACACATGCATAAAATAAATTGATACCGCATAAAGCCGAACGAAAATACGGAAGTATGTACTCGCAAATGATGTACTTTTATGTGAAGAAAATTATATTTAATAATTTCGTTCAAGCGGCTAGAGTTTGGGAGTTGAGAGATTCAAATTGTAGTTTTCTTGCTGCTTCCCCACACACACGCACACACCTGGTGTTGTTGTTGTTCGCGGTGTTTTGGGTGTTTTTGGCGCAGAATCATCCACCTCGTGCTCCGGTATAACGCCATTTGTTTTCAGCATTAGTTTTGGACGCGCACTGATAGCGACGGTAGTGGTGGTGGCATGTGCGGCCAGAACGCCATCGCTGCTCACCGCAACGAAAGATTCGTCCGTCTGCGACAGCGCGCGGTCCAGCAGTGGGGCGATACCGGTGGATGAACTGGTCGAGCAGACGCTGTTATTGCGCCCACGTGACAGGATGTGCGCCTGGGGGAAGTTCGTGTCGTCAATGGCGTCATTCAGCTCGCTGGCGCTCATTTCCGATAATTGCCGCGTGAAACTCATCTTCGTTGTCGTGTCTATTGCTGTTTGTGCAATACTTGTTTCTCTCCGCAGTGTTCTTGTCTTTCGATGTGTACAACCCGTCAACAAGGCCGTATGTTTGCTAAAAACTGTTGCGGCCAATCGGCCTATGTACGCAGTACACAGAGGCGGTATGGACGCCTGCTTTTAAAATGCGTTTTCGTTGCGCCGTTGCGCGATTTCTTTGAAATATTCCACACAACTCATACCACACAAACGCGCTCACACTGGAACCGCTCAAGTCAATACGAAAGATAATCGTATCAATTGGACGTTATTGAGAGCATTTAAGTAAAATCTGCCCGAAATTAAATCAAGTACTAATTCAAGTTCACGGAACGCAGTTTGGCGGAGCACACCCTAACGTTTTGAATAACCGTCAGCAACTGGTTTTCGGAATTTTCGGGGGGACCCACAGATACTCGGAATCGAAATATTCAAATAGAAAAAATATTGAAGTTTGCATTTTTAAGTAGAGCTTTGAGCAAAGCTGCGCTCTCGTCGCTCACGAATATTCTCTCTGCAGTATCACCGCACTCTAATCGAACAGTTAGCGCGGCGTGACTCTCCACCTGGTGGCTCTCAGCACCACGCACCACGCATCACATCACAGCACACGCCAAACGAGAGAAGGTGTTCTTGTCCGCTCCCCACTCCAGTCTTTTGAATGTTCTTCTCTCCTTAGCAATCAAGCTTTGCTCTAGCCAATTACACTTGGCCAAAACGGTTGCATCGCTGCCGCCATCAAAGAACTACAGCAGCCATTGCTGCTGTTGTTGCTAGTTTGAAACTGGTCTTCACACTTACTCGCGTCTCATCTAACGGTTCCAACCCCCATCCATGCGGACACATTTGCTTTTCACAGACTTATATTTTACTTTTCTACTTGCTTCCAATTTTGTTGCAAGGCTTCTATTGTCACTTTTGTGGTTGTTGAGATGGTGATGTATGTTGATGAAGTCGCCAGTTCCAATGAAACAAACGTAAGAAATTCAATCAATCATTTCTATTCATTGCTTAAAACAATTGAACAAAAATTTAGTGAGCTTTGTCCTGTTGTTGGTCGATGAAAAACAATAGAAAACAATAAAAAAACTACAGTTGCAAATGTAGAAAATCTATCAAAAATATGATATGAATATGCTTTAGTTTGGCGCCAGTGAGTAAAACTAGAACGTCATGAATGTCCAGACTTAGTACCTCACCTGCACCTGAACGACAAACTTCTGCAAAACTTACAGCTGCTGACTGCACCTAAATTCTCTTTGAACCATGATGTTTCGCTTTTCGTGTACAATTCACTTAAGCTATGTTTGATTTTGAAATTCTATGTGTGTATACTATTTTGATATTTATTGTTTTTATTGTTGTTATGCTGAACAACATCGAGAGGTTCCTGTGCATTTGGCGCAAGTTTCGTTGCTTCTTCTGTAGTTAAGGACTAAAGCGGCTCTCTTTAATCGCGCTCAAAGTTTTAAGTTAACTCTTAATGCAAATTCAATTATTTCCGATTTAAAAGTCTACAGTTGGTGGATTTATTAAAGCAAACAGCAAGTAATTAAATTGACTACACTCTTTGTGGCGACTGTGTAGCCGTGTGATATAAAAAAAGTTTCCGATTTGTAGCGAAACCACACAAGGGCAAACGTGATGACATTGTGGTGTTGTTGTATGGACCGATGTTGTATTATACAAACGTCCAGCAACCACTAGTTGACTGTAATTCAATTATATTACAAATGGAATAATCATTTATATGGTTTTAGTGAATTATTGAGCCAATACTAGCACACAGTTGAACTGTTATTAGTGATATTGGTAGTTTTGCAGTACTGCAAAAGTATAATGATTCAAACAACTCCTTGTTTAGCTATTTGGCTTTGTATGTATCCAGGCACAAACCAAATAACATCCTCGAAAGCCGCTCGAACAACTCATGTTCGCTCGCGCTCAAACGCGCAGTTCATTGATCTTGGACGAGCCAGTTTTTGGTTTCATTTTCATAAATTGTAGTAATCAAAGCTTATTGCAACGATGATGCGTTCAAAGCGTACTGAACGTAACAAATGTGTGAACATTTGCTCTTTATTGCTCATTTCTTACCGCTCACCGGAATATTTTAGCGTACAGCCGTGCAGGCGAATTTATTTGAATTTTGAATTTAACTATTTGTATGTATAGGCTTGTAAATACTAGTGATGTCAATTTTTGGACTGAACAATTTATTTGCAACCCAAACTGTTCGTAACAAAGAGATATTTGGGCGGGTTGGCACCCGCAAATATCACTTATGTATGCAGGGGTGGATTCATAAAAATATTTCGGGGGGTTTCAAAAAGTAATTCTTTAATATGTATAAAATGCCTTTTAATTTGTATATATTTTGAAAGTTGATCCTAATATTTCGGGGGGTTTCAACACCCAAACCCCCTGAATCCGCCACTGTATGTATGCATACTTATACGTAATTTGTTATCTTAATTATTCAATTTGGCCATGTATTCTATACCACTGCAAGTTTTCATGCAAAACTGCTGCGATGTATGTTATGAAAATTTTTAAAATTGTTCGGCATAATTAACCCATTAAAACCTGACCCCAGAAAGGCTTGTGCGATTTCCATAAAATTTTACACAATCTTATTAATTGACCATTTTTTTTTTTGTCATGTTTTTCGCAAACATTACACAAATAAACAAAATCAAACATTTGCGGAAAATAAAATGGGCCAATAAAATATCAGCTGCTTGGATTTTGACATTTTCACGCGTTGCGTTTTATGAAAATTGGCAGTGTTTAGGCCCAACGTTGCATTCGCGCAACACAAAACTTAAAGCATATTTTTTGGTTAAAAAATCAAAAAAATAAATTTTCAAAACTTATTTTTAAATAGTTTAGCATTGCAATATGCAGCCCACTAAGGGGTTTTGATAGGTTTGAAGAATAAGTATTTTTGATTGAATTTCAAAAATTCCCCAAAAAAAACCTTTGACTTTGGATCGAAACAAACGTATGAATATTTAAAAAATTTTGAAATTTGAGTATGGCAGAATCTAAAACGATCAATTCTAATCCAATTCTACCCATTTTTAAGTCGTATGTCTTTATGAATTACTTAATATAGCGAAATTCCCAAACGTTGCGCAAACGCAACGCTCAGGGCTTAATGGGTTAAAATGTTTACTACAAAAAATCAACAACGAAAATGAACTGGATTGGCATCTCTAATGCAAACATATGCACACATGTTTTAAAGATGAGCCAGCCAAAATTTTCGAAGTGATAAATCCCCAATTTTCTTGGATTCTCAATTCGTCAATTAATGCGAATAAATTTGCATGAATAAATCCGCACCAAAACCAAATAGTAATAGCAGTGTCCAGCGTCTGGGCTGGGTGTTCACATCACATCAGATCGGATCAATCAGAAACTTCCTTTGGTACACACGGAAGCCTGAAGGTGTAAGTGCATACAACTGGTGTAGGTGCACGTCGGGCTTCGCTCAATCAGTAGAGAAATAACAAATCAGTCTGTAACCAGTTGTAGCATTTGCTTGTAAAAAAGTGCGCTGAGCCAGCACTGAAGGCAGAGAATTGTAGATATTCTACAAATGTTATTGAATGGCGCTGTCTCTGATTACCGATTGCTAACTTTCAGCACGCGCCCGTTTTCCTAAAAGCGATTATTTGTGTAAGCAAATAAATAAAATTAAAGTAAATTCCCGAACGTAAGTAGTTGTATTCAATGTTGTCGAGTGATGTTGCCCGCACGATAAATAGAAATTCGAATTTATTTAAAGGTGAACTCGTTTCTGCCAGATGCAAGGGTCAGTTTCTTGTTTGCATGATTATTATTTTGGATTTAAAAATGTTCAGGAACCACGCTTGCGACTTTTTTTTGGCTCAAAATATTCATAAAAGCAAAATATTGGAGACGTTTACTTTAGACGAAAAGTGTTTTCAATAAAATGTTATTTGCACGAGTAAGTTAGCGTACGCCATCTTTGATGCAAACGAACTGCCAACAGGGCGAGGGCAAGTCTCCCAGTATTCGTATCTATTTCTGATTTGTGAGTAATTTGTAAACTAAGTAGATTAGTACAGCACAACATTGACCAGCTGAATCTGAGCAATGACTGTACAAAATTATTTTCAAGTGATTCCATTGCACATATGAATATAATTAATATAATTAAGACATTATAACATTATATTTACATATATAAATATGTACATATATGTATATGTGCACATACCTATATATATCCACATCAGATGTTGGTGGTGGTTTGTGTTGCTCTAGACAATCTGAGCAACATTGCTTGCAGGCAGGTGTTTGGAAAGCCTTAGGAGTTACACGCCTTTGAAATGGCAATGAAAGCTTGCTCTAGCCATGAATGTGTACAGCATGGGCTGCTATACACATCTACTACCGCATGAAACTGTTTAGATATAAAAAGTAAGTTCAAACTGGTTTAAACCAAAGCCAGATATACTTAATTGTTTTACACATTTTTTGTGCTGGAGTTTTGGCATTCGTTGCTATTTTAGCTGTTTTAGTAACCTGCAGCGAGTTGCAAAAAACTGAGCTCCCTCGAAATCATTGAGTTGTACAGTTTTAATAGCAATAACAGAACCGCAACACTAATGGTAAAACACGAACAAGAAAAAGGCGAAAATAAATGCTTACAAATCACTGGGGAATGTTAATGAAATTAATTGCATTGCAAGTACTGACCGCAATCATTCATACTCGTATGTGCATTGCCAAAGCAGCCGACCCGCCAACAAAATGCAAACTGTCGTTTGCTAGACGAGCACATGGATCAACTACGTAACTGTTCGACTAGTCGACAGTCCGACCCACCAATCCACCGACTCACCGACCGAACGACAAATCCAGTACTCCAGTGTTGCATCCGTCCATTGGACTTTGTTACCAACTGAAACGGCGCAATAGTTTCTTTAAGCCGTGCTAACGATCAATGTAAACCATGCTCACGTAGCTATAGTTGGCGTGCGATTCGGTTCGGTTCCTACACACATGCACCTATGTGTAGTCGGGCAATTTTTATGCGTCAAACTCTTAACCTTCAATGTCATGTCCGGCGCGTATTCAAAAGTAGTTCATGCCGTTTTATTGTTCTTGTTTTGGTGTTCATTTTTGGCCAACATCGATGTATCGTCCGTCCGCCAGCACCGCATAGGCGCACACGCACACACTGGCACTGCGAGTGACAGTGTCGCCAGACCGGATCACTTTACACGGCTCTGTGCATTCGGGCGATGTTTGCCGATTATGACATTTAAATATTGAATTTGGTACAAACAAGTTCGCGTACATGACGTTCGCGTTTCTGGCCGTTGGGGTTTTTCTACTTCAACTTTTGTTGATCTGTTCGACGTGATCTCTTGTGCTCCGCTTTAGCTTTCAATCTCAATCGTATTTTCGCTTCGGATCGCTTCGTGTTTTATTGTTTTGCTTAATGTATGTTTGGTTCTTCAAAGTGGTGGCGGTGGTACGGCATGGAGTAAGAACAGACCGAGTGTTTCTGCATTCAATGTCAATGTCAATAAAAATTGTTCGCTGTTTGCTCTACTAATGAGAAAAGCATCTACTCATATGCACTCCATGTCTGGGGTTGTGCCATATGTTCGGGAATAGGATCCGGACCCAAATGCTCTCTGCATATGTGGAAGAGGTAACACTGAAAGTGGATGCCTGGCCATGGCAGTCGGGCAAGTTTTGCGGGTGCAAGTACGTTCATAAAGCACAGCTCCTAGCATATGCTTTCAATATTTAATTCATTTGTCTGACGATTTGCAAATTTTATCCGAATGCAGCGTCGCACACACTTGCATGTTTGAGGTTTCACCAAAGAAACTCAAAGCGCGCTATGGCGGTTGGTTTTTGCCATTTACAGAATGTGTTACAACATGCATTGACAAAATGATGTCCGCTTTGGTGTTGAAGCTCGATTGGATTGGTGTCCGATTTCGATTGCGTGCTCAGCACGCGCCGACATTAGAAATGGCTTCAAATGTTAAACGGTAAATATATTTTAGTGGCGTACTTCCAACCGCACATGCCATCTCATGTTTAAATTATACATAGTAATGCCGTGCGTGCATACATACCTACACGCAAAGTACATACGCACGCCAAACAAAAATATTAGCCGTATTTTCAGCGATTAATTGCTGGATGTTGGCTCAGTCACAAATACTTGGCAAAGGTCCCATGACTAACTACTGATGCTGGTTTAACGCTTCATGCTTAAATCGTTTGCTATTAATTTTTCTTTACGTGTAATGCCTACAATCCGAGACGTTTTATGTTTTCCAAACGGAGACTACGCCATCTCGTCGCCAAGGGTCACCTTTAGAAAGCGATGTGTGCATTTCTGTAGTGCGCAATACAGATAGAACTTGCGCAACTTAACACGTTCGCTGACATTCACCTAATACCGACCAACGGTAGATGCATTTATGTGGGTGCCAGAAATGGCCTTGCTAAGGCGGATCGCATTTGTGATCACCTCACCAAAGGGCATGACGGCGATCGTATTGAAGTACCGAAATCTAATCACATGTATGTTGTGTGCACTTGAAACTGCTACAGTACACAGTAGGTGAAGAGAAGAACCTTGCCCGAAGAGTTTATATCACCACGTATTGTACGATTCGCACATGTGAGACGCCATTTGGTAAATAGCTGTCAGCGGGACTCAATTGTTCTTCACAACATTCTGCACGATAATAAGTAAACTAGTAAAACTTTATTGAAATTTGTACTGATTCGTTTAGGGGTGCCTAGATATTAATTTGGATGAGGTGCAAGTGCACAAGTCTGCTCCTGGCTATGGGTTGAACGCGGATCTAATTAGTCTCAGTCGTCATTCTGCCCTATGAAATTCATTTAAATAATGAACACTGCCAACTTTCGTTGTCGTCACTTACCATTTTGGCACTGTTTGCAATTTTCGCCGCCGCTGCTGTTGCTGCAGTTGACGCCGCTTTTTATCAGGCTCAAATGTAGTCCATTTTTATTTTGTGGCTGCTGTGTGTTGGCGGACACGGCTGGCAAAGCATTGCTGTCTGCAGTAAATTGCTGTTGTTCCTGCTGATGGCAGTTGCCCACAACGTTTTGATGCTTGCCATTTTGTACACTTGCCTCACTTAACTGCTTCATATTGTGCTTGTTGTATTTCTTGATGGTTTTTAGTACCTGCTCCTTGTGCTCTTGATTGAAATAAATCGTTGCGATTTTAATTCAACTAAACCCGTTTTAAACGTGAACAATTGTGATTTCTCGTGCACTAACGCAATGTTGCCAGCAGACTGTCCACCGTTTTTATTTACGCGCACAGTTTCAAATGAGATTTAATTTTTCATTTGTATAATTTCCGGTGCGCGAGTCTTTAAACTTATGTGTTCTTTGTTCTTTGCAGTCTTCACGTTAAAGTGGCGCGCACTTGTTTCACTTCAAGTTTGCGAACTTTGTGTTTCACTTTCCTCAGCAGCATCGATAGCCGACTAAACGGCTCGTCATTTAGTAGAAACCTTTTTATTATGAAGAATCGAAAGTTCTTTTGTTGTATTTATTCTTTTTTTCATTTTTTTAGCATTGCGATTTCATTATGGTTTCCATTTTCTGCTCAGTTTCATTTTAATTTGGTCGGATCGGAGTGGTCGATTGGTTTTAGCCAATTCGAGGACTACAGGAAATTTTCGCTCGCTCTCCACGGTTGTGGTCGCTGCCACTGACTGGGCTGGTTGGCTTCAGCATTACTGCTGTTGTTATTGTTATTGCAAATTTTGCAAACGCTTCTTAACTGAGCAAACAAGCTTACAAATGAAAGCTCCTCTCCTTCGTTGTTAGACTCTTCTCGGCGTTGGCAAATTTGCCGCTCTCTTTTCTCTCCACTCTTGCGCGCTCTGACGCATACTTTGTGATTTTTGCCATTTTCTTGTGCAAACCGCAAAGTGGACAGTGTAGTTGTGTGCTTATTTTTATGGTAAACAACAATCAAAATGTCACATATTCTGGTAAAAAAAAGAAGAACATTTTACTCCACATTTCACTGCACTTGGTTCCATTTATTTAGCTATAATACGCCCCCCGCCCCCCCCCCCACACACACACACACATGCACATACACACACACTGCCTGATGCGTCAGAATAGGTGTAGGTATGTAAATTGATGGAATCTTAAATTTACTGTAACGTATACGCACCGTGGACCGCATTCCTCCAGTGCTTAAATCGTAAAGTCAAATGTCGAATCTAAACACTCACAAGCCTCCATAGGTATGTAATATTTGGACGACACTTTCCAGTCAATCTACTTAAATTACTCATATTTACATGCCAAAGAATTAAATGTGAAATATGAAATGACGGCGATATTATGGGAATTTTGCTACTTTCACAAAACACAAAACATTCCATGAAATGACGGCTACACAAACACAATAATTCTGACTTAAGGGGGTCTTACTATATAATACCTCATTTCCGAGCGCTATATTCAACAATTGATTACTAGAAAACTACAAATGATTTCGGGAAGCAGTTTTTTGTAATGTAATCATTCATTATTGAACTTTACACAGTTTTTTTGGTTTTACATAAAAATGACGTACATATGTGACCGCTACACGTGTTTTTCCGAATGTCGCCTTTTTAGAGGTGGGGTGAACGTTTTCGAAAAATCTACCTGACCGATCTTGTCATACTAAACATTTTTATTATCAGAAAACATGTCGCAGATAGACAGATAGACACGAGCTTTTTATGAAATTCTTGTCCAAAAATTTTTAACAGCCTTGAATAGCAGAAAAAAAGTGCCAACAAAATGTTTTTTTTTCAAAATTCTATTACTATAAGAATTTTTTGAATTTTTGAAAAAGCTCGTGTCTATCCATAGCCAAGAGGATGAGAAAAATAAATTTTAAAGGTTTTTTGGTTTCAGATCATCTGATCGGTCAAAATCACCCCGTGCGCCCTGGACACTTTTGACGAGGACGCAGTGAGGACGTGTAGCGGTCACATACGTCATTTTTATGTAAAACCAAAAAAACTGTGTAAAGTTCAATAATGAATGATTACATTACAAAAAACTGCTTCCCGAAATCATTTGTAGTTTTCTAGTAATCAATTGTTGAATATAGCGCTCGGAAATGAGGTATTACATAGTAAGACCCCCTTAATTAGAGTAAATAGTTACTCGGAATTAAATGCGCCAATAGCCAAAGTCCCATGCAAGCCGTATTTGGGGCTGAGCTATTCAACTACCATACTGTAGACGCTTAACATAACGAGCAAGACTGATGGTAAACCCAGAGTTTATGGGTATCTTTAAGTTTTCAAGGCGATTAACGGACGGACGGATTTCGATAAAATTCGGCTATACGACTTTAAATTTACCTAAGTAAATTTATCTTAGTTAGTTTGACCCCAAGAGCTCAAATATGTTATAATTTTTCCGTCATTGTTTTAGTCTTAATGGTGTTTGAAATGTAACTATTTTCATGTTGTAAACCAATACATATGTTTTGTTCAGAATCTAAAATGTCCATTATCTTGTTAGCTTCATTTTAAAATAAATAAATCAACACAAGTCGACCGTGGTATGCACTACAATAACATTTATGAAAATACGTATCTCTTATAACACGGCCTCATTATAACACGGTTCACATATTGCGACACATTTTTGATTTACACGTGAAAAAGCCTCATTATACACGATATTGAAACAAAACAAAAAAGATCCGCGTTATGTTTCCCTGATTCATACTCATGCATATACTTCACTTCATCTTACATGCCAGGAACGTAATCTCCGTGTTAAGCGAGGCCTACCTGTAGCTCAATGTAAATACATTTGCATATATGTATGTACATATTCATATTGTGGTCTTATTTTTATTTGAAGAAACAATTTTGAAACGATGTGAAACCGTTTCATAAATAAAAGTGTTTATATACTGTACTGTTAATATACTTTATATTCCTATACATATATCCTATATATCACTGTATTGAAGCAATCTCTATAAATATCTTCTCCTTGAACGTTTTGCTTTTTCAATTTACTGTTTTAAGGTCTTTGAATCAAGAACGATTAAATAAAACTCGTTTCTAATTTTTCACTTGTTATTCACGCGACTTTTTTTTAACTGTATTTGTGACAATAAACCTAATTAATTTGAAGTGAAAAGCCCAAATTTAAAGCAGCGTAGTAATAACTTTATCAACCAATTATCCTTCCAGTAATACCAAATTCTTCAAGGCTTCGACTCTAGAATGAAGAGGCCAAATACAAATTGGTTTGGTTTAGCATTTTGCAAAACCTTTCTTGATTTCCATAACAAGTCTCACCTTATACTTTGTCCATGAGTTTATGTATGTACGAGTATGTATGAAATATTAAAACATACAGAGCAACACGTGAAAAGAAACAAGAACGAATTAGCGGATAATGAATGTTGCATTATAGCCGACAAAGAGCTGAGTGAATGGAATTATTCTAGAATCATAACGTTTAAAATTTTTATTTCGATTTTCATAAATCATACTTATGGTCTGGTTATGTTTGATCTGAAACCAATTATTCCGCAATTATTTGAAAGCATGAGTAATGCTAATTGAATAAGTAGGTAATTATTCATGAAATCATTTGCACCAATTCACAAAAAAGCCGCCTATATGTATAAGAGGGAGAACACAGAATAACAAGAAAAAGGCTTAACATTCAGGCAAAAGGCATGTCAAATTTGCAGTTCCAATTAACAGGTCGGCCAAATGGGAAGCGCAATCAAGTTGCGTTCATATTATTTATTTTAAGTGTTCAATGTCATTAACTTTTTGCTTCGATTTTGGTTAATTACAAGTTATTGTTGGAAAACAAGGTTTTAGTGGGTTGGTGTGGAGGGCAGGCAAGTGTACATACTGAGAATGAGAGCCGGAAGACGTGCGATTAGTCAGACGAAGTCAGGCGGGTTCAAATGCGGTAGCTTTTGCAGGTAGCTAGTCCTCAGTATCATTATTGGGCTCTCGTGTCAGTAATGTATGTACTAGTGTTTGTCATATACAGTTAGAATACCAACGCATATCTTGCTGTACATCCAATTTATTTTGTTGCCGGGTCTCCTTAACTCTTTAAGTTGGAACGTTTAACAGCTGTTGTTGCTTTACTTTTGTTATTCACACTAGAACACACTGCAGATATGCAGTGCGTTTCAAAATAAAGTGTTGTTGTCAATAATGGCTTGATATCTTCTAGTACAATTATTGCTCAATTCTTGAGCATATTCCAACGGAAACTCTCTCCAAATCCGTTTTAATGTCACAATCAAGTGCCTTGTTGTTGCTATATTATAATGACCAAACCTTTTCGATTGGATTTGCATCTGGAATTTGAGATCACGTTGCTCCAATCTCGCTCCGAATTCTCTTTAGCCCATTTTAGTCGGGTTTCTATATGCTTCTACAACGGATGCATGATTCCAAAAGTTTTTGGACCACTTGGATGTTTTACTAGAAAGACCACTTCAAAACGTTTTTCGAAAACAGCACTCATTTTCAATTGTTGGTATTTTTGCGACACCTCTAACTCATCTCAAGAAACAATCATAATGCGAAAACGGGACTTGTATACCAAAAATAATTGACTGTTACTCACATGATTGAATATACTGGAAAAAATATCTGCGACACTTTATTTTGAAACGCACTGTATATATGTATATATATATTGTATGTATGAACGTACATATACAAAATGTCTTACTTTAATCATTCATATGTATGTTTCAATCAAGTATATATGTACAGGTAGAGCTCGCTTAACACGATTTCGCTTAGCACGGCATTTTCCAGGAACGAGGTTTACGAGTACTTGTACATATAATAAAATTAGAATATCGCTTGGGCAAGTTAGTACCAAGTAAAAGATACTCTTTCTCATTGACTTCAACTTAACAGGCTGAAATGCATTACTGGGAGACAGTGCAGCCAACGTTGCCGCCAATCCTTATGCTGTCAAAATTGTGCTGTCAAAATTTATACACAAAAACGTAGAACGACTAGTGCTGAGAGATTTGCATGGGAGAGAATTTCGTTTGTGCAGCGTTAGGAAAAATCGTGTTAATCAAAATTCGCATGAAAATTTCACGTAAATATTGAAAAGAACTGGTGCACGCTGATGACGGAATGTTAAAGTGTGCACAAAGAATATGTAAAAACGCGAAGCAATCAATGAGGGGTCAGTGCAGCGACTGCTGACGGCCGTGGTGACACGGGCAAAAGTGGAAAGCTGAAACAGCAAACGGGAAGTCAAAGGCGATAAGAAAATAAAATCGGAAATAAGAAAATTATAGAGTACTTATTTCTTCGGTGAAAAATAAGAAAATTGAGCACTAGTTCAGTAATTGTGTTAAGCTGTTTCGGTCTGCGGTTCTTGAAGATTGCAGTGTGTTTGGGCGGGCGGTGTGGAACTGACCTCTTGGCGTTGGAGCACAACGAGCGAAAACGCGCATAATTCGGGGGGGCGTCGCTAAAATATCTTATTTTCGTTGTGACAAAGTTCGAGTTGCGGTGGAAGCTGCGGTGCCAACAGGGAAAGGACTGCTAGGCTGCTCAGCTCAATTCGAATCTCAATCGAAATCTCGTCGTTCGCGTAAGAATTCAAGGTAGCTGTGCAAACCATAAATGGCCAAAGCATCTCAAAGCAGGCACAAAAACAAAATTTGTAGAACACCATCAGTGACGTTAGCAACTGTGCACCAACGTGTACAACTGGCGAGGCGTTAACATCGGCTGCAGCGCGATCTTGGCGACAACGGGCTATCTGAATTCAGTGGTTCACAAAAGGCACATTGCCACAGCAATTCGAATTTCGTTCTCTTTTTTGGGCAGTTCTGCTTTGGTGTAGAACAGAACGCCTACCTTCCGCACTTGTAACTATTCTTGCCAGTACTGGAGTACACTGATTTGGGCAGTATGCATGCTGTCGCCGTCACTGCTACCGCCACTTCTGCTAACGTTACTGTCACACACACCAACAGCAACCATACCATGCACGAGACTTCCTCTTACCCGCAATCGCAGTCGCAATCTAAGTCAAATGCACAGAGCACGCAGTCGGCACATTACACCGGCAGCAGCGGCGCTACCGACGAGCAAGAAGCGTTACTGAAGCGCGCGGCCGATGAGCGCGAAACCATCTTCAACCGCTATGCCATGGGACTGGATCCGAAGAATGTCGTCGATCCGTGGGAGAATCCTACCTACGAACTGTATCACATTACGGACAAGTAAGTGACCTGTTTTACTATTTTCTCCCACTATGACTAGTAAACAGAATAAGTAGGACCATTTAAAAGACAGCACTCCTATTCATTTAACTAGATACTGGCTCCACACTCGGTGCAGCACAAGTGTCGCTCTGCTGTCATCAGTTAGTCTTTTGTTTGTTTTATTTTTGACATGACCTCTTTTGTTTTGTTTTTCTGTACAGATATGGCTTCATGCACGACTCCCGCCTGCCCGATACTCGCGACTCGCACGAGGTGCAACGCACCAAGGTAGAGCTCGAGCGTGACAAGAAGTGGGTGAAGATGCTCGCCAGCTGGAATCCCAGCCATGAGAAGGTGCGCAAGCGGGTCTTCAAGGGCATTCCGGACCGGATGCGCTGGCCGGCTTGGAAAAAGCTGCTGCACGTAGACGAATCGATAGCGGCCAACAAGGACACGTATATGTGCATGCTGGTGCTAGCGCGCAAGTACTCCACGGAGGTGCGACAAATTGACTCGGACGTGAATAGGCAGTTTCGGGACAATCTGGCGTACCGACAGCGCTACAGTGTGAAGCAATGCTCACTGTTCAACGTGCTGAACGCGTACAGCGTGTACAATCCTGAGCTGGGCTACTGTCAAGGCATGGCGTGCCTTGCCGGCGTGCTGCTGCTGTACATGCAAGAAGAAGAGGCGTTCTGGGCGCTTAATCAGCTCATCATCGACAAAAAGTACGCCATGCATGGCCTCTTTATCGAGGGTTTTCCCAAACTGACGCGCTTTCTGGAGCACCACGATCGCATTCTCTCGAAGATAATGCGAAAGCTGCACCAGCACTTCCTCAAGCACAACGTTGATGCCATTCTGTACTCGATCAAGTGGTTTTTTGTGGTGTTTGTAGAACGGGTAGGTTAGCGGGTCGGACCCGCAGCTCTGGCAAACAATAAGCATTAAGCAATTGGGCAATAATTCTCATTCGGTTACTGTAACCTAAGTATTACTGAATTGAAATAGTGTATTACAAGACTCGGTTATACATATAACTGCAATTCCTTTTTCGGTTCGCAAAAAACTGAAAGTAAATAAGGCGACTTGCTCGTATACGGCAAGCGCTCGGCATGGCTTCTGCTGTAATTCGCCGTTACTTTCAGCTTTCCCTGCAGCAGCTTACGGCTTGTTCATGCGTGTATCATGTTTCTTTTCGGGCACTTACCACTTCCAGATTCCGTTCAGCTTAAGCTTACGTGTCTGGGACATTTATTTGATGGAAGGCGAGCGGGCCGTCACCGCCATGGCCGTCACCATACTTTATCTGCACAAGCACGAGTTGTTGCGTCTGAATGATATGGACTCAATAATCGAGTATTTGCAAGTAAAGTTGCACAAGAATTTCGGTTATAACGATGACTATGTGATCGAGGCGCTGGAGCGCGTTATGAAACGCTTGAAGGACCTAAAATTGGACCTGCCGCCGCCGCCGAAAGCGAACGAATTCCCCAGACAGCCGTTGGGTCAGTTCTTGGAGGCTGATATTGAGAAGAAAATCGGACGCCGAAGATCGGAATATACCGATACAGAAAAACAAGTTATTAGTGATGTGATATTGCGGTGAGTGGTTGTGGTGATGGCTGCTCATCGTTCTACTTATTTTTGAAATCCTTCTACAGGCAAGAACAAAACGCGATAGAAGTACAATCGACCATTTCGTATGAGACATCTGAGTGTGCTACCGGTGAGTTGCGATTTTAGCTACATCCATGAATACCTATCTCCCACCATCTCTGTTCTCAACCATTCCAAGCGACTATTCATACATACATATATACAAACATACTTTGTACATACATATACCGTGAATATGGAACTTTTCAATTCGGCTTAGTGAACAGCAGCCAGCGCCGGCCTTCGAATTGAAGAGTTCTGTAGACAAACGCATTGTCCCAGTTACTGTGATCACTTTCCAAACTAAATCATGCCTTTAAAATTTTCCGCGGTGTGGTGTAAGACTTTGTTAACTTCATTTGAGTCACAGCTTGTCACATGTTTAAATATATGTATATGTACATACTACACAAATTGTTCCTTTAAATGTATTTATGTATGCGTTTATAGTGCTCTGCTGTACAAACACAAAGCGTAAACCATATGTTCTAATTTGTCCTAATACTACTTTTGCTAGCTGTAAATAGTGGCTTTGAATAATCGAAACAATTTTTCGATGCAGACAATTGATTCGCTAGTTGCACAGCAGCTGTTGCGAATTAAAGCAACTCATCTCATTTTACCCATTACTTTTTAGAAGTAATTTATTGTTATTTTAATTTTTACTACTAAAATGAATAAATTTCCCGACTTTGTATATGTTTATTACTTATAACCCATGTTGATTACTTCCGTACTGCACCGTTGCACTGCTTTTCCTAGCTATTTTTTCAAATCCAGCAACTATGGTTGAACTAACTCTTAATAGGGAAATGAATTGCTAGCAGTGCCTTTGGAAATTAAGGAGCTAATTATGATTATATAATAAAATCTTAAAAACGGAAACTTACTTACCAGCACAAATATTAAATAAGTCAATCTTTCTTTATTTAACATAACTAAGCACATATGCTCAGGATATTCCTAAAAGTTTCTTTCGATTCACCAACGATTCAAGTGTTGCATTTATCATAAAGGGAAAACTTCCCCTTATGACAAATGAACTTTTCTAGTGGTAAGATTAGGATGCAGGCAGTGTAAAAAAGTTCATAACTCTTCGGCACTGCACTGTAAATATACGTAAAAATTGTGTTTGGTCGTGTATTAGTAGTTGAGGTACAGAGGAATTTCAACGTAAAGCGCTGTGTCCTTAGACGAATAGCGAGTTCTAACTAGAGTCCGAGCGTTTAATCAGCATCGGCATTGGCCAGTATCTACCAATATTTTTGTATTATAATCGCCATCGGCCAAATTTGACCAATATTTTTCAAAAGTTTTCCACACAAACAGCACATTCAAACACTAAACCATAATGAGCACTTAAGCCATAACAGTCAGGGTGAAGTTTTTGTAATTTTATCTATTGAAGAGTTTTTTTCTATTCAATTAATACGAATTTAAAATATTGCGTACAATTGTTCAAAAATGTTTAATATATGCGTGAACAGTTATCGGCGCCGGCTTAAACAGGCTTAGGAGGCTGATGGATCGGCATCGGCTAGAAAATGGATAGCGGTCGGACAATGGTTTAAACGTCTTAAACACCGAACAAATTTCTCTTGTTGGTATTTCGTAATCCTTATAATTCTTTGAAAAGCAATAAATGCAATAAATTAACTTAATTTTGCGAGAGACAGAGTTTATTATAAATACTTAGTGTTTAACTTCAAAATAGGGTTTTATTGAAACTAGTAAGATTGATAGAAATTATTTTATATTGGCGTTCGAATTATACTGTCATTGTAATTATGACCAAAGATCTAGTGTTCGGCATGATTTTTAATTTTTTTTTGTTACTCATTTTAACGGCTTAAAATTGCTTGTTTGAGTCTGCTTGTTTCTTTTTTGTTGCGGGTGTGTACATATGTAAGGGAAATGGCTGGGTTGTAAACCATTACTGTTTTTTCTTTCCCTAATTGACATATCGCCAATCTTTCAACTGTCAAGTTTGTCTTTTGATATGACTCTGCTTTTGTGGTTACACCGAAGTGTAAACACGTATTGCTTGTGGCAGCTACAGACATCGTGTTTGAAAATCGATTGCAAAAACTGTTTTGCTTTTTTTTAAAGTGCTATCCAAGTGACTGAATTCATTTCAAAAATTTAAGTGTAATACATTTTTATTTAGGGTTTTGATTCTATTTTACGATCCAATATTTGTTTATGTTGAAATATGATTGGAAGTGTCGTTATTTTTAAAGTTTCCAAAATGGCATCGCAGTTGGGCTGTGAACCACTGTGGGGGCTGGGTTATGAACCACCTGTTTTTCGTAGTACAATGGTACTAGCACAGTCAAATATCGCCGGATTTATTAAATTAAAGAAATTTTACTCGATTTGCGGTGAGTTCACTTGAAGTGCCCAATGTGAGAACGCGTTCGTATTTCCCATGCAAACATTGCGACACCGATTAGGATGAAGATGAAGAAAATTGAACACTTGCATTCATTGCGATTTTTTAGCCTAAGTGGCGTCATTATAACTTTTTTCCGTCTTGAGGCTTCCTGGTTAAAGAAATTCTCAACTTATTTAAAAATTATGGGCGTTTTCTTCGTATTTTCCGACTTTAAGTGGGATTTGCCAGATGGTTCACAACCCAGCCACTTTTTTGGAAATGCGAAAAATCAAGTCCTTAGAAAATTGGACGTAGAGAGTTAAATTTTAATAAAAACGGTTCTCTGTCTTCCTAACAAATTTGCGTTTTATATTCACCTTTCCAACGGTATCTTCGATATTTCGATATCTTTATTCTGTTAGAGCCAAAAAACAAAACCCGGTTCAAAACCAAGCCGTCTCCCTTACATGTATGCAGCATGAAAACAGCAACAGTCCAAAAAGAAAAACTCTTCGACAGAAATGATAAATCCGCAAACGAGCGGAGTTTTTCAGTGTATTTTCTCGTTCCCTTTCTATGTATCTGGTTTGTCGCATGTCCTACTACAAACCTTAGCAGCTCAAACTCACAATGAGCAAAGGCGATTTTTTTGCTTTTTTTTAAAGTGCTATCCAAGTGACTGAATTCATTTCAAAAATTTAAGTGTAATACATTTTTATTTAGGGTTTTGATTCTATTTTACGATCCAATATTTGTTTATGTTGAAATATGATTGGAAGTGTCGTTATTTTTAAAGTTTCCAAAATGGCATCGCAGTTGGGCTGTGAACCACTGTGGGGGCTGGGTTATGAACCACCTGTTTTTCGTAGTGCAATGGTACTAGCACAGTCAAATATCGCCGGATTTATTAAATTAAAGAAATTTTACTCGATTTGCGGTGAGTTCACTTGAAGTGCCCAATGTGAGAACGCGTTCGTATTTCCCATGCAAACATTGCGACACCGATTAGGATGAAGATGAAGAAAATTGAACACTTGCATTCATTGCGATTTTTTAGCCTAAGTGGCGTCATTATAACTTTTTTCCGTCTTGAGGCTTCCTGATTAAAGAAATTCTCAACTTATTTAAAAATTATGGGCGTTTTCTTCGTATTTTCCGACTTTAAGAGGGATTTGCCAGATGGTTCACAACCCAGCGAGAGTTAAATTTTAATAAAAACGGTTCTCTGTCTTCCTAACAAATTTGCGTTTTATATTCACCTTTCCAACGGTATCTTCGATATTTCGATATCTTTATTCTGTTAGAGCCAAAAAACAAAACCCGGTTCAAAACCAAGCCGTCTCCCTTACATGTATGCAGCATGAAAACAGCAACAGTCCAAAAAGAAAAACTCTTCGACAGAAATGATAAATCCGCAAACGAGCGGAGTTTTTCAGTGTATTTTCTCGTTCCCTTTCTATGTATCTGGTTTGTCGCATGTCCTACTACAAACCTTAGCAGCTCAAACTCACAATGAGCAAAGGCGATTTTTTTGCTTTTTTTTAAAGTGCTATCCAAGTGACTGAATTCATTTCAAAAATTTAAGTGTAATACATTTTTATTTAGGGTTTTGATTCTATTTTACGATCCAATATTTGTTTATGTTGAAATATGATTGGAAGTGTCGTTATTTTTAAAGTTTCCAAAATGGCATCGCAGTTGGGCTGTGAACCACTGTGGGGGCTGGGTTATGAACCACCTGTTTTTCGTAGTACAATGGTACTAGCACAGTCAAATATCGCCGGATTTATTAAATTAAAGAAATTTTACTCGATTTGCGGTGAGTTCACTTGAAGTGCCCAATGTGAGAACGCGTTCGTATTTCCCATGCAAACATTGCGACACCGATTAGGATGAAGATGAAGAAAATTGAACACTTGCATTCATTGCGATTTTTTAGCCTAAGTGGCGTCATTATAACTTTTTTCCGTCTTGAGGCTTCCTGGTTAAAGAAATTCTCAACTTATTTAAAAATTATGGGCGTTTTCTTCGTATTTTCCGACTTTAAGTGGGATTTGCCAGATGGTTCACAACCCAGCTTTTTTTTTGGAAATGCGAAAAATCAAGTCCTTAGAAAATTGGACGTAGAGAGTTAAATTTTAATAAAAACGGTTCTCTGTCTTCCTAACAAATTTGCGTTTTATATTCACCTTTCCAACGGTATCTTCGATATTTCGATATCTTTATTCTGTTAGAGCCAAAAAACAAAACCCGGTTCAAAACCAAGCCGTCTACATGTATGCAGCATGAAAACAGCAACAGTCCAAAAAGAAAAACCCTTCGACAGAAATGATAAATCCGCAAACGAGCGGAGTTTTTCAGTGTATTTTCTCGTTCCCTTTCTATGTATCTGGATTGTCGCATGTCCTACTACAAACCTTAGCAGCTCAAACTCACAATGAGCAAAGGCGATTTTGCATACTTATCTCTTCTGTTTGATGCACATGTATTTATTAAATAAAAATTTGCATACAAATGAGATGCATGTGCGTTTTCATTTCTACAAGTAGAATTTTTTGTTGTAACTTTGATTTTTGTGAAATTAAGTTCCTGCAGCTCCGTTTTAAAATGCGATATCGTTTTCTGCGTTTCTTACGCGTTATGGAACACTTTCATTTATTTGCTGATGTCTTCAGCATTCGCTGGTGGTGACTTTATTCCAACGGGAACTCATTGTACTTCACATATACGATAAACCAGTGAGCTTCATGATCTCTTATGACACGCAAAATGGCTGATCACATTTTTATAGCGGCTTTTGGCTTTTTAAGGCAAAATGGCTGATCACATTTTTATAGCGGCTTTTGGCTTTTTAAGGTGTCGGTACTAACTGCAAGGGAATTGTAGAAAGAAACATATTTAAAATATACAAATTGGTTATAGCTATATTTTAGTAACACTGTATCAGCTGGTTGTTCAGTGTTCATGCACATATGTTTGGTTGGCTTACAAATATCACCTTCTAACCGCAAATGATTAATACATTTATGATGTCTTCACTACCATTTAAGATGTGAACTAAACTCCTACATTTGAGCCTCATATTAACATGCCAGTATTGCCCAGAATAATATATATCTGTATGGTTAAGTTTAACAAGTATTTGTTCTTTGCAAAGTTTGCTTGGTAATCGCATCTGAACATTGTTGTGTTTCGTCATTCTTTCTCTTCTTCATCGCTCATCAAACATGTAGATTATGGTTTATTTTGTTCTGAATAATTTCGATACTATACATCACTATCATTATTATTGCCATTGTTTGATTATTTTGTCTCCTCCCTTCCACACGTCGTTTCTAGGTGATGCATATTCCATGAAAACGTACCGAAGTATCACTAGTTTAGCCACCTCACCGGCTGTTAGCAGTTACTCACTTTGTAGCAATGGATTTGTTGTCGCTAACAAACCATTTGAAAACGATCCCAACTACAGCTACAATGGTCACAATCCCAGCCACAATCTCCACAGCTACAATCACACGACATACAACAACCACATTGACTGCAATGACGTCCCAGACTTGCAAAAGTACAACTTAAGTGAAAATGAAGCTCACGCTCACACTCACGCTGACCTCGACGACGATGACGATCAGAGCGTAGAAAATACTCGCCTTTAAATGGCTATTGGAAAGCAGTTAAATATGTCTATTTAACGAAAAAATTTGATAATTATTTGTAATTAAAACTGAACGCAATTTGTTAGAGACACTTATGAATTCCAATTATGGATTCCAATGTCGCAACTTATTGTTCCACAGTGCAATCGGGATGCTATGATTTCATGTGTTAATTTAGCTAATCCCATTCAGAAAACATCGCAAGAGTCAATTCGGAAGAAATTTCTTTAACGGTGAGCTCATTCTAGTTATGTTTGAGTTGTCTGAATAAAAATTGGTTTCATTTTAGAGTTTATTCAAATCATGTTAATTTTCGCACCGGCATTCCCTCATCTAAAGCATACTTGGGGCGCAAAACAGCCTGCGCCAAATGCTGATTCCAAAAAAGTTTCTTTCGAAAATTCGTAATCTCTTAAATAAAGTAGATACATTTAAACCTATTTTCAACATTCCTCAAGTGCCAACATTTTCGCGCTAACTATTTATGTTTCCAAAAAAAAAAGGTGTTGCATACACATTTCAAACGGGTGGATTTTGTGGTATCACAACGGGCCACATATAGGCCTAAGTGTGTCTCATACAGAGGCCGCCACCACAACCTACCTATTTACTTTTCCAACTCTTATAGTCTATCAGCATTTTACATCTATTTCTCTTCCGCCGCGCTCAAAGCATTGTGTACCAGCGCTAGAAAATAGTAAATAATGTGCATATTCAATATTTAACTTAAAGTAAACTACACAGAAATAAAACGTACGAAGGCGAAAAGTGCGTAAAGCGATGCATTTTGTTAACTTATACATTCGGATCTGCCTAATCTGTTGCTGTGCTTCTGTTTCAGAGTATCATATCTCATATAATAAGACCTACCTCTATCCTATTACTGTACCGAGCGCAGTTGCTTTGTTCTTACGATTTATATCATGTTTTGAATATAATTTCGCTATGTATTTCCTATACGATATATTAACTTTTATATTCCTCTAATGTTATCATACAATTTATGTGTGCGTAGTTTATTTTATATATATTTTTCATATTAAAAAAGTACTGATTGCATTTATAGCTGCTTTCTTTAATTTATTCCTTTTTTCGAAACATAAATGAAGAGCAATATGAACGATTAAAAAAAAATGAAATAAAATAAATTTAAATTGAATGAAATGTTTGTACAAACTCAACAGCAAGTTTTTGAATATCCAAGTTAGCTGTGAGTGGTTTTAATTTGTTCGCTGACAGCCAATTTTCAACGTACGTTGATGCAACGTACTACTGCTTGCTGCGTCTATGTGCGTTGTTGACGTGATTTTCCAAGTGTCAACATTTCTCGACTTATTTTTTATAATGACATTACAAATGCATATACACATTTACAATTATACGTAGTTGAGGCGGACTTGAACGAAAGATAGTTCAGGCAGCGAGTTAATTGCACAATTCTTTATACTAGAAAAGCTGGCTTTCTTCCTTGCATGCACGATTGTAGTTTGTTTGTCATGCTGGCATTGTATCTTCGATTAAACGATATTCTCAACGGTAGATGTATTGTCATGACGTTAAAGCAATATGCATTTTTCAAGTATGTTAATTTGTGTACACATATGTATGAAACGAAATGAGATGAGAGCCTTTACTCTGTTGTCGTACTTAAGCGAAATTGTCCCATACTTACCATGCTTAAGCTCGGGCAAATTTATACCAAGAAATGGCTACTGCAGCCATTGGCCCAAAGAATACAGAGTCTACAATAGATGTTACGTAGACAATTCAAATTAATTTATCTTAAGCAAGTAGAAAATATTTCTACCCATCCAAAGCTGACCCCAACGAGGGTGGGATGGTGAATATTATTATTATTATTAATTATTAATATTATTTATAATTATTAATATTATTATTCCAATCCTCAATTTTCTGCACTGTACACACTGTGCCCACACTTATACTCTCAGTCTTTTCCTACTAACAAATGTAGTTGCAAAATTTTCACAAATCGCAGTTTCGAATGCAAAATACAAAAACAAGTTGAAAAATTCTTGGCACGCACCTAACTGAAACATATCGTATTTCTCTAATATTTCAATATTATAAAATTAATTGCAAGCAATTTTGAAAATGAAACCATCGTTATTCTTTTTTTTTACTTTTTAAATTATTACATACATTCATTGGCCCCAAAAACATAACAATTAAAAACATTTAATTGGATCTAACCTCGAACACACAAAAAACAAATACTTGAATTGGACAACTGTTAAATTCTGTAAAACCCCAACAAACGAAATTGGGATTAAACAACTTTAACTTCAACTTTAATCACGACTACAATAACAACGACCGCAAAAAACGGCTATCTTTTAATCACTAAAAATCCTCCAACAATGAATCCCGTAAAAACTTCAAACTTTAAATGGCCAAATTCAAACAAAAAATGAAAATTGCAAAAATTTTACAACAAAACATCCACATCCAAAACATGATCAGTAACGCTAAACGTACCCGAGGACACGCACTCAATTCGTAGTTCGCTTGCAGGTACGTCGGTTGCCTCGCACGGCTCATCGGAGACATTCTCGTTGGAGGACAATAAGTGAGTGTACCGCTAGCGTGCTAGCCATGCTTGCAGTTATTGCTAATAACTTTCATTCTGCCCTGTCCACAGTATTCACCTAAAAACAGCGAACGCTTTACAAAATACGTCGCAGCGTGATTTGATGCTACTAAGCACTTGACGGCAGGCATCTGCGGCGGCATTGGCGACCACTGCCACAGCAGTGACAGCAATTACGACGACAACAGCAGCCTCGACAACGACCACGACACCGAAGCATTCGCCGTCCGTACAGTCGTCGCCGCCGCCGCCAACTCGAGCACGCACGACAACGTCAACCTCAACCACAATGGCGCTGTCGCTGCCAACAACATCGCCGCATCTTCCAACTGCTTCCACTCCAAGCTTGGCCACCGGATAACCAGAACCGCACCTGAGCCTGCTAATCTGCACGCCAAACGGCAGCGTAGCGGAGGTGGAGTGTCCTTAAAACGCGTAACGAGAACGGATCTCGGTTTGTAATTTTATCCCTCACAGTTCTCCACCGAGTTGTATCACAGAGATTTCGCAAACGAACTTCCTACACTGCAAAATTAATTGCAATTAATTGAAACACACATGTAACAAATTAGTTGTGTTGCCGTTGAAGATTTGTACTACCTATCGCTCCGCCTGTCAAATGACTGCTTTATCACGACTGTTATGCTCCAACAGGCGGTGCTCGAGTCGTTGTATTGAAATTGCAAACATATTTTTGTTGCCCGGCATTTGCGGAAATTCGGCATTTCAAAATCGAATTTTTAAACAGTCAATCAATGCGCTCTCATCTACTTAGGATAGTTTTTTTTTGGAAAAATTCAATAAGTTTCTTTAATTGAATTTCGCATTTAAAATTTGTTCTCCGCAATTTATTTGTCGTGTTTTGTCTTTACTAAAATTTGGCCTCATATTCTTATGAACTTGAGCAAAAAAATGAGCACGTCCAATAATATCACTGACCGTTGTTAATGCATTAAGTTATGACTAATGAATCTTCTAAAAACTGAAATAAAACCGATATAATGTTTTCCCAGTTTAATTATCTTGCTATGCTGTCAAAGCTTCAAGATATGATATGTGCTTACAATACTTTCCAAGAATGTTTCCTCATAACGCGTGAGTGTCCGTTAGTGGGATTTTAAAAGTATTTGTTTCTATTATATAACCAAGGAACAAGTTTATAATTAATATTACAATACTTCTAGTTCTTTACAAAAGTTCGGTTTAGTTTTGCGAGAGTGTGAGAGCACGAAAAGGCGTTAGTTTTGCTGCGCAATTGAGCACTTTACAATACTTCTAGTTCTTTACAAAAGTTCGGTTTAGTTTTGCGAGAGTGTGAGAGCACGAAAAGGCGTTAGTTTTGCTGCGCAATTGAGCACTTTGCTTAACGTTTAGTCGAAGGATGATTTTATTGCAGTTCAGCCACGCTCTTCTTGTTTCGCTTAACAACTCGCCGCATTGCCTTATCCCTCCTCCGCACTCGAGGCAGCAGCATTTCCGGTGTAAATGTTACTCCCAACCGCACTTCGAACTTTCGCATTCGCTCGCATTCACTGATCGTTCAGTGCTTGTATAATTAAAAGTATTTTAAGTTTTGTATGTAAACTGTATTTATATATGATGCGTAAAAGAAAAACAAAGAGTTGAGAAAACTGCATTGTTAAGTGGCACTGTGCGCATGTGAGCGCAGTTATGGTCACTGCGTATTACGTTGCGATAGTGTCGTCCCAAAAGCAATCTCATTTTATATTCGGGCTGATTACAATACAAAAACTTAAATATTAACACATTTGTAACATAAGACGCAGGGCCAGCGTAAATCAAGGTACTAAATATTAAATAAAGAGTTGAGACGGTGTTGAAAACGTTATTGTATTATTAACGGCAAGACGAAAATGGAGTTTTCTTTTTGTAAGAAACACGCATTATGTAAAACTTACGTCCATTTATACGACCAGAAAGCTGAACAGTAGCCAAAGCACGACGATTAATTACAATTTGTGGGTTTGTTTTATTACCTACGAAGGATTTCTGCCAATCTCACTTAGGTTTCTGTAGTTGGGTTCGGATTCAAATATTTGATTTTGTCAGCAAGGGAGCTCTGTATTGTCGTTCACCGGATGTCGTTCACTACATAGTCAACTTGAGAATTGGTTGAATTTTTTAATTTAACGAAGGGGACTGAAGTTGATTTCGCGTCCAAGACTGTGGCTATTTATGTGTACGCGTGTAGATACTGTTAAGATAACTTACGTCCTATTTTTATTGCTAATTACTGAGTTCGGGTGATCCAACCAAAGTGATACCTTTTTGCATGTATCTCAGTTTTGTTGTATGATAAAATGTTGACCTCTGACATTATTCAATGTTTTATTTCGAAACATTGCAATTGAATTTTTAAATAAAGATTAATTACAATTTGTGGGTTTGTTTTATTACCTACGAAGGATTTCTGCCAATCTCACTTAGGTTTCTGTAGTTGGGTTCGGATTCAAATATTTGATTTTGTCAGCAAGGGAGCTCTGTATTGTCGTTCACCGGATGTCGTTCACTACATAGTCAACTTGAGAATTGGTTGAATTTTTTAATTTAACGAAGGGGACTGAAGTTGATTTCGCGTCCAAGACTGTGACTATTTATGTGTACGCGTGTAGATACTGTTAAGATAACTTACGTCCTATTTTTATTGCTAATTACTGAGTTCGGGTGATCCAACCAAAGTGATACCTTTTTGCATGTATCTCAGTTTTGTTGTATGATAAAATGTTGACCTCTGACATTATTCAATGTTTTATTTCGAAACATTGCAATTGAATTTTTAAATAAAGATAGACTATTAACTGTAACAAAACAAACTTTTGGCTATTTTTATTTCATCAAAAAGAAGTAGACGCCATATGGTACGCAACAAGTCACCACTCGATGGTAACAATTTTAAATGTCGCTGGGATATGGTTAAGTGAAGACGGTTCATTTTTCCAATTCAACTGTCAAATTGCAGAGCAGATTGTTCTTCAAAAACCCCAGTTAAAACTAAGGTTGCAGAACTTTTTTATATCTCGCACACTTACACTTATACACAAAAATTCTTCATTTACATATTAAAATACTAACAACGCTTTTTCTAATGCTGGGTCGTCTTTGCATCCTCCGTCGATACCTTTTCCTTGGTGTTTGTATGCCCCACTGCGCTACCTCCCTCAATAATTTTTCCCAGATCTTTTAGAGACACTGCGCCACTGCCGCGCTGCATCGGCTGTGGTTGATCTGGGCCTGGTTTCCAGCCAACGAAGTAGATTATCTGGAACGTTGCCGTCACACCGTCGTCCTAAAAGAGACAAATGTTAGAGGTAGATGCAATGATATAGGGCACTGCCACCTGTAGGCACACCTTTGTGTAGAGTTCCTTGTAGATCGCGCTAGCCGCCAGCATTGTATCACGGCAAATGTGTACCGGCCGATTGAATGCAGCGTTGTTCTCTGCCATGCCCTTCAAATCCCACATTAACTCGAACATACTTGGATAGCCCACGACGATCTCGTCCGTGTCAATGGTGAGCATGGTGAAGCCGGCGCGATTGAGCAATGCACCCACATCACGTATCTGCGGTACAGCATCAACTAATCTAGCTGACTGAGGATCATATTTTGCAAATTTATGCCCACCTGCGTAAAGGGTGATATGTGCGGCGCAAGGCCGCCCTTTCGCTCCAGCTCGGCCAGCTGCAGCGAAGAGCGCAACTCGTACAGCGTTTCGCCACCAAATAGCGATGCTATGAAAACGCCATCCGGCTTAAGGCTGCGAATCACGCTGGCAAAACAGCCGGGCAGATCGTTCACCCAATGCAAGCTTAGGCTTGAGATGATTAAGTCCAGAGAGTTGTCCTCGAACTATGAGTAAAACACAATATCAATTCGTTCCTTGTGCGAGATCTCGCAAGTGCTCACATTAAGTTTCTCTTCGTCCACTTCCAATCTAGACAGCTTTAGACCGGGCGTGCCTTGCGCCTGCGCCAGCATAGTGGGACTGGTGTCGCACAAAGTTAAGTGCTCGACGCTTTCTGCCATAATATGCTTGGAAAGAAAACCGCGATTGCATCCAATATCTGCGGCTTTCTTAAACACCCGCTTTATGTCAATTACACGATCCGCCAGTCTAAAGCCCACCTCCTCTTTAAGATAGTCGTAAAGGCCTACGTCCAGACTGCAAAGGGCATTCGTTGTTACTGTTACCAATATTTGTGAATAAGCCACAGTGTTTACTTGCGGGCGGCGCGCTCCTTCTGAAGTCGCTTCGCATTTCTGTCGAAAATATTCATGTGGGAGGGTTGTGTTGAGTAAGTGGCAGCCACTCCGCTCCAACTGCACAACGTCAGCCGCAATCCCTGATTCGCTGGAATCATACAGCACTGCAGCAATCGGCTCACACGTATTTGCCTGCAGGCTTTTATCATTTTCTCTTATGATTTTTTGTCTCGGCTAATGTAACACAACAAATTAATAATGTTGCCCAAAACATTCATTTCCCGTATCAGCTGTTCGTTTGCCGCAGCCTGACAGGGTTGCCAACTACTGCTTAAAGCAAGACCCATTCGCGTTGCCGTCATGCCGCTGCTCCACATTACATATTGTAGTGTTTAGAGCAAAGGAAATATGCATCCATCAACATTTTCATCAAAGCAATAAAAGTCAAGCGCGGTATCATGTCCTGTTTATTTTCATTTTTTTTAATTAACCATACATCGTATTCGAAACGCACTAAAATCTTACACTTACGAAATTATAACATGCAAATAACAATTATTTCTTAGCCAGCTTCAATTTTGCCGAACCCATCAATATACCGCCCTTGTGGGCAATATCTGCATCAGCTAGTTTGCGCTTTGCAGCAAATGGATTTACTGAATTGAACGGAATACGTGTCACTGCTGCCTTGCTGCCCTCTGAATTTTCGCTCTCCGAACACAGCTCAGAACTTTTGGCAAAAGCGTTCTCCTGTGCATCGGTAAACTCGGTATTGGCCGTCGCCATTGAAGTTGCCGCCGGTTCGGTTGTCCCTTCAGCTATTGGCTTTGTGGTAGGTATGGGCGGCGTATTCGACATGGCAAAGCGCTTAAGGGAGGCGCGTCGCGCTTGGGTGAGTTCCATACTCTTGGGTGCTAATTTAGAGCCGCCTCGACCGTCGATTCCAAAAGTGGGCGTACATGAGCGCATTAGTGGCGACATTGAAACGTTTTGCTGGGGTTGCGCCAATGGCTCTTTTTGCTTTTGTCTAAGTTCCTCTAGTTGCTCGCTCAAATGTATGCGACCTAATTTGGTAGCGTACTTAATGGCGAGCTGCAACAAGTCGGCACGGGCGATTGTCTCAACTAGTTCTTTGGCACGCATCTCCACTTCGCTGCGGCAAGCGAGTGCGAAAAGCTTCACAGCAGTCTCCTTTATAATTTGGTCAGCTCCGTCAACGCTCATGATACTAGCGCACACTAGCTGATTTTCCAGCTGTGACTTCTCCAGTTCAGCATCGCACAACGGCATCTGCATGGGCAATTCTTGTGTCATGGGGCGCGGATTTGTCATGGGGTAAGAACTGGCACGACACAGCACTGCTTGAGCGGTTTGGTTTCGTTCCGACACGCCGACCACGAAGTAGTTGTTTGAAACACTCTGGCTGTGCTTCAGGGTGTCACAGACAGGATGCCAGCAGCTGCTCTGCATGTTGTACAGCTGAAGCAGGCCCATTGAGTCACTGAAAACAGGTGAGCCGCAATCTGTGAAGCCCAGCCAGCTGAGCTGCCTACCAGAAGGTATCGGTACAGGCAGCTGCTGCGTCCGCAACTGACTGCCATTGACTAGCACCAGCAGCGCCGCCAAGTGCTGCTGTTTACCGGGAGGAGCGCTGTGATAGCACACTAGTAGGCGATCGTCGCAACCTGCCATAGTTACCACCGGCCCCGGTATGGAAAGTACCTCGCGCTGTGTGCCCAGCACAGTAAAGAGGCGCAGAAATTGCATAGTGGTGGTTACTCCTACTAACCGGGTCGTAGCTGCCAGTGCCTCGACGCCCTCGCAGTCAGGCAGCTGCACACACCACTCCCTGTTGCCGGACGCAGCCAACGCAATGCATACCAGCTTGGTGCCCCCGGTTGCCGCCAGCGTCAACACATTCGGGCTGAGACTGGCCATGTTGTGACCGCTGTGGTTAGGAATGTGCAATGCGTGGTGCACACTGGCGTCGTGGAATTCCACATCAATCGCGCCATCGGCGCTGTCGGCGTGAGCTGTCACAATGCCTACATCATTCCACACTAAGTATCGGTGCTCCAGATGAAGAGGTGTGGAACTGGGTTGGAAGGGCGCTTGCTGCTTGCACGTAGTCACATAAGGAGGCTGTTCTGCTGCCTCATTCAACGACCTAATTTCAGAATCCCGGCTGTTTTCCTCGGAAGGCAGCGCACCGCTTCCGTAGGGTTGCGCGGAACGCATAACACGTCTCTTCAGCTTCTCAAGTGAGATACCATCACCGTCGTCGCCATCACTGTTACCATCATCGCTGCCGTCCGCATCACAATTAGTCATCTTATTGTCCAAGCAGTTGTCGTTGTTGGCGGCATTATCGAAATCGATGTCATTAAAGTCTAGCCCCTCTGTTTGCGCGAACAATGTCAAGCCAACTCCATCATTACAGCTGCCTGTGCGTATAAGCGTACCTAGCTGTCCGGTGTTGTCGCAGTAAGCCAGTTCATTATTGTTCGGACTCCAGTCAATGCACGTGATAGACTGGCACTCACTTGCTGGTGGCTCCGTCTTCAGTGCGTGCTTGCGTACGAAATCAAATACACTTATATCACCCGCAGTGGTGCCCGCAGCTAAGAATTGTCCGTCCGACGAAAATCGACAACAGGTGTACTCACCGCTTACGTGCTCATCGGTCAGTCTGCACTGTACCTCCCAGCTCATTGTGTTCAGCACAAGCACCTCCTTGCCACAAACGTAGGCGAGTGCTTTGCCGTGTTGCGGCTCGAATGCGGGTGTGCCGTAACAAACGGCATTTTCGAAGCTATTCGCCTGTGGAAGTCCGCCAATGCTCTTCACCTCCGTACCATTCTTCTCCAAACTCCAAAGCTTTAGCAGCCCATCGCCACCTACTGATGCCAGCAACTCTCCTTTTGAACACATATCCAAAGCGAGCAGCGGACCACTATGCCCTTGCAAATGGAGCTCGATCCTGCTCCCCTCATTCTTTAGCACCTTAATGATAGTGTCTTCCGAGCCGGCTGCTGTATATTTCTGACGCACGCACAGGCAAGTTACGGGCGCCGTGAAACGTAGCAGCGTGCCATCGCTGTCCATTCCGGGGAAGGTGTACGCCTGCACTGTATTGCAGTCCGTAGATGCCAGCAGACGGCTGTCGCTGTGTACAATACAGTTTACGAACTCGCCTAGACAGCTTGAACTGGGGTCATCGTCGTCAATCCCATGCCACTTCCTTAAGTCACCATCGGAGCCGCAAGTCAGAATAAAGTCACCGTCTTCAGTGTAGGTGAGACTCGTGTATCCATTTGTGTGCGCGTAGCGCAAAGAACTGCGTTTAAACACCATACGTATTTGTTGTAGCTTAAGGAAAATCACAAAATACGTGCTCTGATCAAACTAAACTCTTTGTAAACGAAATATAAAAACTTTGGCGCGAAATTTAATGTGAAGTTAGCTGAGGCTTCAATTGGACGGTAGCAGAGTTGAATTTCTGGACAGTCTGAAATGAAATGGTGTATTCTTGCAAGTGGTGTCATAAGTACCATGTTTCTTTGAAATATTCTGTCAACGTTTTAAAGAACATGCTAGTTAAGAGCGCTAGCGATGATTTCTTAAGTCGACTTAAGCGTTTATCGGTTTTGGGCACAGAAATATAAGTAAACATAGACAACTTTCAGTTTTAAGTCTTGTTGATGTCACTGTGATATGTCACATTTGCAATACACGGGAAAAAGGTGTAAACAAGATGGTTAAAGAAAAAACAGCTGATTTAAAAGTTTCTTTTGAGGTTTGAAGCTGTACGGAAACTTGCGTTTAATCATACATTTTATGAAAACTCTTGTAGCTGGTACAGTTCACCGTTGACGGTTGTGGGTCAAATGTTAGCAAAAGTTATTTGTTTTGGCAGTCGATCATATGACATCCAATCATATGTTCTTTTTGTTCTTCTTACTGGCTGAAAGTTACTGAAAAAAATATCTCCAGTAAATTCTTGCAAGTTCTTACAAAGTGAACTGACACTACGCTTTCAGCTTCGTACACAAGCGACATCCATTAAGAATTTTTACAAATTTGTACAAAATATCCGTACCAAAACATATCTGATGTTATTCGAAAATAATTACATTAGTACGCCAAGTTAAAGGAACTCATGTTCCGAACCATAGTGAAATAAATACAGTGAACCAGATACTGACAACTCTCGGCTTGCTTATTTTATGTGACTACAGGGGCGGATTTAGAAATTTGCCGCCCCTAGGCAGTTGGTAAAATTGCCCCCCCCTCCCCTATTTAAAATTTCTTGAATGGTGGAATTAGTTTGGTGCGAATATTTTTTTTGTTTCCTTGCGCATTCTATTCGGTATGTTTATTTTCTTGGCTAGTATAAATCGTTTTTTTTTTTTGCTTGGGCATTCTTTCTTTCCTTGTATAAATTGGTTGTTTCTTCGATTCAGACATTTTACAATGTTGGTTTCCCACGAATTCAGCAAGTTTTCAAAGTTCCCGCTAAAATTTGCCGCCCCTCAATTCTTGCCGCTCTAGGCGACTGCCTACAATGCCTGTATGGTAAATCCGCGCCTGTGTGACTATGAACAACTTTGTCAAATACTTAACTCGTTTTCACTATGGTTCCGAACATGACATTCGATAGCCCGAACATATTCAAGACGGCAGCGAGGCGGCCACACAACTTCATGATGGCGCCGGCTTCGACCATCGCCATGTAGTCAACTACGTGATTACAATAAAAGCGGCAGCTACGTTATCACAATCGTATTTTTAAGTTCCGAAACATAAATTTTAAAGTGCCTCAGAACGACCGCACCCGTCTATATTCATTTTACCGTTGTACAATCAACTTAAAACAAATGCCAATGTGTAGAAATTTTTAGAACTAGTAAATTTTAACTGAAATAGTACCAAATTTGTAATGTTGTTCAAAGCACACCGAAAAAGTAGGAAAACTGCCAAGAAAAATTATTTTGAAGCAGTGATGCCTATTAATGGTTTTGTCGCCAGCCATGGCTCAATAATAAGGTCGTAGCATCCCGGCAACAGCAAAAACCACATGTATTTTGTTGGTAGGATGCATGGCTGAATAATAAGATTGTAGCATCCCGGCAACACAAAAAACCACATGTATTTTGTTGGTAGGATTGTTTATCGCTACTGTCAAAATCGGCTGATATTTTCCGACGAAAGAGAGAGGAACTGAAAACAAACAAAACTGATTGTTGTCAGACGGCGCTGTATATCGAATGAAAAATCGGGAAAAGTGCCCAGGGTAGGTGTTTTCAGTCAGGTGTTTTAGTTTCAACGGATACGGCAACACAGCACCACTGCGGACACTGACGATTTTGACAGAAGCGATAAACAATCAGCCGGTGGCTTGCTACAACCTTGTTGAGCCATGGTCGCCAGCGAAATAGAGAATAGTTCTATGTTTGGTGGCAGCGACAACAGTGTTCAGTGTTCGTGTAGCAGTGCAGTCCTCAAAATAACCGTCCCATACGAACTTTTTGTTTCTATATTTTGACAGATGCAGTCGTGTCGTTACCGGCGTCTATTAGTTCGGGCATGATTTTTCAAGCTATGACAACCAGTGTTGGGACAGGCTATTTAACAATGTAACTTTGTTATATGACATATTACTGGCTTCTAACTCGGTGACCAGCCTAAGCTGGGGTTTTCCCAGTCTGAAGCATTCTTCACTCCATCTGGAGTTATAACCCTTAATCTGAGTTCCTGGTTCTTTCCTCAAGTCTTAGTGCCTCTGCTAGAGTGCTTTTGCCCAGCCCAATGAAAGGTTCTGGTGCAAGAAGGATCGTAGCTGACTCAGTTCTAGCAAGACTATCAGCCTCCTCATTCCCCTGTGTCCTGGGACCCACAGAGTTTTAACATGGTTTTATGTACCCAGTTTATTAAATACTTTTATGCATTCTAACACAAAGGCTGAGGTAATCTCATACGAGATTAGTGCTTTGATATTAATTTATAATATTAATGTTAAGTAATATTATTACTGAATTACGCCGAAAGTAATAATATTACGAATTTATATTACATTAATAATATATCAGTCCCATCACTGATGAGTCATCAGTGATGACAATTCACTATGTGACGACTCATTGTTCATGTTTCACGGTACGGCAACCTAGTCTGAACGCCGCTTATTGAACGACGTTTCTGGCAGTGTTGCCAGATCGGGAGATTTCCTCCTAGATTTAGGAGATCCTTGGCCTTTTGGGAGAATTTTTAAGAGGAAGGATTGTTTAGGAGATTTATATTTTATGTTAGGGGATTTGTAGGATCCTTAGTGGATTTTTAGGAAATTTTTGGATCACGAAGTATGATGTATTGGGAACACTGGCAACAAAACATATATTGTCAACTATTTTAATAGTCAAAGCACCGTTGTGTTAAAAATGTTTAAGCTTGCAAAATGTTAGCTCGCTCTATCTCGTTCTCACTTATTGCTGTCACAATAAAATCCCGCCAAAAATGGCACTTTTTGTTTAATACATTTGTTATATGCTTTATTTTTGTTAAATTTTTGTTGTTAAGCTGAATATGAATAAAAAAAGGCTGCATTAAAGACAATGTATGTATGTCTTTTATAGTTTTTTATGAGAAGTTTTAGGAAAGGAGATTTTAGTATTTTTTAAGATTTAGGAGAAAGTCTTTTTAGGTATCTGGCAACACTGGTTTCTGGTCAGTTAAGAATAGGGGGAGTTGGAGAAAATTTCTTTGTGTACAAAAAGGAACAACATAAAATTCAATTTTTATGTAAAAAGAAAGTTTAATTAAATCGATAAAAGAGTTGAAGAAACAAAGCCTATCGATTAGATTTCTCAAATTTGTTGGTTTGCTAGGCTGGAAGCGGAAATCATGGGCGACAATTATCTGCAGCCAGTGCATAATCACTTTGAGCTGAATGACGACGAGCTAGAAGACGTCGACGATGATATTTTCCTGAATAATTCGCGCACAAATAGCACAGTTTCGGGACGTGGCAGTGCGACGGGCCTAGGCATGGCGAGTAGTTCGCTAAGTGGGTGGAGCACAAACCCATTCGAAGACCAGCAACTGATGTATGCAGAAAAGCGGCGTCAAATCGAGTCGCGCACATTAGATTCGACGCAAAAGAGCTTGGGTAGGTAGTCGGTGAAAAGAATCCGTTAATTTTGTAAAAATATTTGTTGTGTTGCACTTTTTTAGGGCTGCTGTACGAGACTGAAGAAGTGGGTAAGGCGACAGCAGTTGAGTTGGCGAAGCAGCGCGAGCAGCTGGAGAAGACCTCAAGGCAGTTGGATGAAATTAATTCAACGCTGCGCTTCAGTCAGCGGCACCTGAACGGTTTAAAGAGCGTATTTGGTGGCCTTAAAAACTATTTGGCCGGCAATCGAACTGATGTGCAGTCGCCACGTATGACGGGCTCGTCCAACGACAGCCAGTTGCCACAGCAACAGCAGCCTTCAACGACCACTGCCGCCAACAGCCAGCAGGCTGCCATGTCGCCGACTGAACGCTACGACAATCATCCAATTAGCCGCATACGTGACGACTCGAACGCATATCAGCAGCGCGAGCAGCTGCAACAGCAGCGACGAAATAATCCATTCGAAGAGCAGCTAGACGCCAACCTGGAGGAAATGTGCGGCAACTTGTCACGTTTGAAGTGTCTTGCCACCGATTTGGGTAGCGAGATCGAGTCGCAAAATGAGCTGCTCGATAATATGAACTACAAGATCGAAGACGTGGACATTAAAGTGGGAAAACAGAATAAGGAGATGAACAAGTTGCTGGGAAAGAAGTGAACATATGAAGGCGGCCGGCAGTCAAAGCGATACGATTACATACATATAGTTAATTCCAGTTGCAATCAATTAGTTACGGAATACATCAGAATTTTCGTAGGAGAGTTTTAGTTTTACTGTTTTACATCAATTCTACCTACAGTACAGCAGCACTGTTTATCACTTTGCCTAGCTGGCTTTTTTCAGTTGATGCGTTTGTATATTTTGCACCCCGGTTGCTTACAATGCGGCTTCAAGTAACATAGTGGTCAGGCGGAGCTTTTGTTTCTATCATATGAATTCTTAATTATTGCCAAACATCTCAGTAAAGTTTTGATAATATAATATTATAGATTAAAATAAAATTCGAAAAAAGTTGTTATTTAAAAGGATAAATTAACGGGAGAGAATCGACAGACAAGAGCAACATCAGTATAATCACGTCGGTAAAAAATCATTCAATAATTTGTGATGACATCTATATATGTTAACGTCAAATCAGTTAGTTTTTCGCACACTAAAATTTGAAAATGCTTTAAATTGCCATTTTGTGCTCGGAAATTGGAGGTTACCACTTTCGTCTGTAAGACCGACGGTTCTTTAGCGTTGCTATAATAACCTTGAATTATGATATGCTTTAAATTGCCATTTTGTGCTCGGAAATTGGAGGTTACCACTTTCGTCTGTAAGGCCGACGGTTCTTTAGCGTTGCTATAATAACCTTGAATTATGATACGTATAACCTTTTATAATTTATTTGAAAATACGTCCATTTTAAACAATTTGGCACATTGGGACATTTTTAATTTTAAAACCTAAAACCTGTCTTCACCAAGGAGCGGATTTTCAGGTACTAAAAAACTATCAATAAATTTCGTGATTTTTTAAACTAGTTACAGTAATATATAAGAAATACAAGAAAAAAATTAAAATATGCTTAAATATGCATTTTATTGTAAATATGTCAAAACAAAAAACAAATAAATGTGATTTTAAAGAAAATTTTGTGATTCGGAAAGGTATTTCACCCACTTTGTTGAAAACATTCCCAAAAAAACATGCATTTGCATGGAATTCCGTTCCCTAGTCATCACTATGAAACGACCACCTGATTCGTTGTTAGTCCCATGCGTCGTGAGCGTAGTCCTGTAACTTGCTTGCTGTAATGTACGATCACACATTACTCACAGTCTGTAAGTCCACCTTTAAAGTTTTTAAATGCCCATGCAACCGTGTGCACTTGTTGACAATTTTTTGGATCTTGTGCTGTGACAAGTCGTTTTTACTTTGTCTTTGCTTTGCTTGTTTTTGTTGTGCCTGGTACTTTTGTCGCTGCCGAGGATAACCGAAATCGCGATCTCCGAACGCTGACTGTAGTTTTTGTAGTTTCGTTGTTTTTGCTTTGCAGTCACCAACTGGGGTAGCGTGCACTTTGGACTTTGTTTTTCTCCATAGCATGCAAACATTTCGCGATTGTGGGCCATTTTTCAACTAAAAGTGCAAGACACCGACATTAGCAGCCAGCAAGATGATCAACACCGGAAAATTGGCAGGGCGGACCCTCTTTATCACGGGTACGTGCTCCATTCAGTTGTTAGTTTTGGATAATTTGCTTTATCGTGATGTTGTTTGGGAATTTTAAGGAGCTTCGCGGGGCATTGGAAAGGCCATTGCCCTAAAGGCGGCTCGCGACGGCGCTAATATCGTAATAGCTGCCAAAACGGCGCAGCCACATCCGAAGTTGCCCGGAACCATTTACACTGCGGCGGAGGAGATAGAGAAGGCTGGTGGAAGGGCGCATGCCTGCGTAGTGGATGTGCGCGACGAGGCACAAGTGCGCACTGCCGTTGCTGCTGCCGTGGCCAAGTTTGGCGGCATCGACATTCTTGTAAACAACGCCAGTGCCATTTCGCTCACCGGCACGTTGGACACCGAGATGAAGCGCTACGACTTGATGCACCAGATCAACACGCGCGGTACTTTCCTTGTCTCGCGGGAGTGCCTACCGCACTTGTTGAAGAGCAACCACGCACACATACTCAACATATCGCCACCGCTGAATTTAAATCCCAAGTGGTTTGCTCCGCACGTCGCCTATACGATGGCCAAGTACGGCATGTCCATGTGTGTACTAGGCATGGCACAAGAGTTCCGCGACAGTGGAGTGGCAGTGAACGCACTGTGGCCACGCACTGCCATCCAGACGGCTGCTATTGAAATGTTATCTGGTAAGGATAGTGCTAATTGGTCGCGCAAGCCGGAAATCATGGCTGACGCCGCTTATGCAGTGCTTATACGAGAACCGCGCAATGCGACTGGCAACTTTTACATTGACGACGAGGTGCTGATTGAAGCCGGCGTAAAAGATCTGGTGCAGTACTCGTGCGTCCCGGAGAACGCGGACAAGCTCATGGATGATTTTTTCCTGGACGCACAGGACGAATCCAGTTCCATTGCACCGAAGCCGGTAGCGGCCGGAGCTGCTGGCAAGGCGGACATCCCACTAATATTCGCTAAAATCGAAACATTGCTTTCTGCCGAGATTGTAGCCAAAACACAGGCAATCTATCAGTTTAACATTGCTGACGGAGATAAGGCTACCTGGCATCTGGACTTGAAGAACGGCACCGGTTCGTGCGGCACAGGCGTGCCATCGGCATCGCCGGACGCTACTCTTACCATGAACGCGCAGAACCTCTTCGAAATGTTCAGCGGTAAACTGAAGCCAGCGCCGGCATTCATGACCGGCAAACTGAAAATCGCCGGCGACCTACAAAAGGCCATGAAGCTGGAAAAGCTGATGAAGTCGCTCAAATCGAAGTTGTGAACGTCCAATCATTTACATACTAATTTTAGTCGCATGCTAAATTATTACAGTTTCTGTTACGTGTAAAGCTGTGCTGCTCCAAAACTTGAATTTCTTTTGGTTAAGTTTCGCACGCAACGTAAATAAAAGTGATTATAGATCTTTTATAACAAGTTCGTTTGTATGTTTTTTATAATAAAAATAAGTCATTACAAAACAATACGCTAATTTTAGTTGACTGTTCGATCCCATTTTAACTCCAACTCCAAGAATTTATGAGTAATTTATAAATTTTTTATAAATAGGATATTGTGTCCCAAATTTAATCGAAACATTAGTTGTGATAACAATTCGAATCTAAATTGGAACATTTTGAAATACTTACCACGGACAAGCATCTGTATATCTCGGAGGACAACTAAGAACAGCCACTTCGGCGGTATAATCTTATCAGCCCTTTGCAACCAAACACTCAGAAAATGCATCGTTGGTTTGAAAATTTAATTTATTAGATATTTAATATTTTCAGAAAATGCATCGTTGGTTTGAAAATTTAATTTATTAGATATTTAATATTTTAGTCCAAGTTTTTACTATTGTTAGTGCCAAATGTAGATGTGTGTGTGTGTGTATGTATGAAAAGTTTTTATAACGTATACATATTAGACAATGTGTTACGAGGTGAAATTGAAAATCTGAACAGAACCTCAGGTCATATGTTTCAGGACGGTGTCCAACAGGAAACTTCTTTTACTCTGATCTGAGCTGTGTTTGAAGAAAGACCATCGTTTTTTAGAAACATTCGTTATATCAAGTCTACAAAACAAGAAAAATAATTTTCGGCTTTTCAGCTCTCGTCAGCTCTGATCGGACCAAATGTTTCTAGTCGTTTATAAATAATCCAAAGCAAAGTAAATGAGCCGAGGCTCAGAGACAAAAACACCGATTAGTTGCCATGAAAACACGGCACAGTCAAAGAACAAACCCTATGAGTCTTGGTTTGCTATGTACGTCCCTGACATGGTTAAAATTATGTATTGCCAGATTGGCGGAGTTCAAGTATTTAAGAACTTTTGTCAAATCCTAACCGACACCGGATGCCAGGTCGTTTCGGCATGCAGTCCTGAATTAGCAGGGCCTGTAGGAGCTTCCTTCTGACATCCATCGGTACATCTAGTATGTGTGCTTATGTATGTATGTATACATAAGCACATAATCCGCTCTCGCAGCTTACCGTTCCAAAGGTTGTGCAAACCACTGGGATCGATACAGCGAGAACGTTATTTTGAATTTAAATTGCGATGATGTAATGTTGAACAACATCAACTCTAAACATCGAATTCACATACATACATAAAAAATAAAAAGGAAAAGTGTAAAATGGGAACAGAAAAATAAAAAAGACCAAATTACGCAATAATGCATTTTGATTTGGACTTGTTGGGCGTCTGGGAACTTTTGTTGCTGGCGAAATAGTAGTTATCACGCGAGAAAGTCGCATGTTGCCCCGCGTTTGCCGCGGATCGAGGTTTGGCGAAGGTGCAAGGTTGTTGGGTAGTCGTGTTTGGAACAATGTTTGTGGTGCATTGGGTAAATTTTGTTGGACTAATGTAATTGGGGCGCTGGGAAGTTAATTTTGGAGCAACGTAAGTAGGATGTTGGGCGATTGTTGCTGGAACACCGGAACTGGTAGGTTGGGGGCGGTAGGGGCGTCCACCGCTGGTTGCTTTTTGAGCAACAGCTTCACCTTTCCGTTCAGCCGATGTTGCATTGGGAGAGAAAGTCGCATGTTGCCCCACGTTTACCGCGGATCGAGGTTTCGCGAAGGTGCAAGGTTGTTGGGTAGTTGTGTTTGGAACAATGTTTGTGGTGCATTGGGAAATTTTTGCTGGAGCAATGTAATTGGTTCGCTGGGAAGTTATTTTTGGAGCAACGCAAGTAGGATGTAGGGCGATTGTTGCTGGAACACCGGAACTGGTAGGTTGGGGGCGGTAGGGGCGTTCAGCGCTGGTTGCTTTTTGAGCAACAGCTTCACCTTTCCGTTCAGCCGATGTTGTCGGTTGCAGAACCTCCACAACTCTTGACGATGCATTCGACGACAATGCTTTCAAACGTAAACTCTCAATGCGTCCTTGCAACTGGGTATGGATTTTAGCCAGGCTATTGGCTTCGCAAAGAGTATCATTTGTCGAGGTGGCCAACTGCTGATAAGCTTGTGGCACGTTCGGCAATTCGTCGAAAAGCGCATCAATTTCAGATTTCTTATCAAAGGTAGTCTGCGCGGTTTCCCCTGCAGATTGTGTCATTGCCTCAAAGAGATCCTTGTACATGGCAAATGTTTTACGCTGCTTCTCGTCGGATGTTGGCTTCACATCTGAGAATACAGATAATTATCATATTAACTTTACGAAAAGCATGAGTTACATGAGTTAGAACTATACATAGCTTATCACACACACACACACACACACACACACACAAAACAATCGCAACGATTTTGCTTGCAAATTAACAAATCTGCTTTAACTGCAACATACACTTTTGAACTAGTTAGCATAAATAAAATTGCACTGAACTTGTTCGGGTCATTCGTCTAGCTAGCGAGGCGAAGCAATTTTTGTGGATTGAAGTATTGCTTACGGATGAGCTTTGGGGAGGGGAAAGGACGGGGGTGTTACTATACGTGCAAATTAATGATTTGAATAACACATATGTGGGATCGAGGGATCGCGGCTTGCCGATACCAGGATATTTCGCGACTAAAATTGTTCGGAATATTGGGATAGTGCCGAGGTATGTAGTTGAAGATGGATCTTGTGCTCTTGCTTCTAGTTTTAGTTTAGTCAAAAGCAAACATAAAGTTCTGCGCAGCAAATTCACTTTTATGAATCTCAGGCTTCTAATCCTATACGAGGATTAAACATCTTCAAACAATTTTTTAAGAATTTTTCAAATTGGGTTCGAACAATTAGAACGCTTTATTGTACAACGATGGCGGCAAGTTTCAAAATCATTACACAGCAACTCTTCGAATTATTCCTGAACTATAGATATTTTTCGCTCTTAACTCGCTGTAAAATATTTTATAACGACAAAAACAATAACAAAAAATGTATACATTGATTAGCTTGTCGATCATTAGTGAGTACTTTCGGAGGACTGATAGTAACAAAAACTGAAAAATACATACAGACACAAAATAGCTATGTAAGTCCGGCTTAGTAATCATTTATGAAAGCACTACCATTTGATAAACTTATTTAGAACGCAAAACAGCTTAATTTTCTGTTAACATCACATGCAAGCTTTCAGCAGCTTTTTGAGCCTGCCGACGGCGCATGAAATAGAGAATAGTGCGGAAATGCTTACGTTTGAAAGCGTTCGAGTTTTTTTTCACTTGATTTTCGCTGCTACTGTTATTATTGATGGTGGATGGGCCGGTGTTACTACTGGTGTTCTTAGTACCATTTGATGTTGTATTGTTCTTCTTCTTCCATTTTTTCTTTTTTGGTTGGCCGGCGTCGACATCTGCTGCAAAAGGAGTCACATTCTCATTGCTTAAGCTTAGCTTTTCCATTGATTTGGCGAGTTTTCCGATTTGAACACCACCCACGTCTTCGCTATCAGCTGCCGACACTCCGTCCAAAAGTTCGTAGTAGGTCGCGCCAACCATTGTATTATGTGCCTTGCATTCGTTGATGATATATTTAAAGTCCTGATTCATGCTCAACGTCTTAGGGTTGCCAATTAGTATGAGCAGGGATTTCGCACGAGACAGTGTCACATTTATACGCTACAAGCCAAATACATTGAGGTGTTTTATGTTTCCATAGTCATGATAAACTTACCCGAGGATTCTCCAGAAAGCCTAAGTTTGGCGTGAATGAACGCACAAACGAGACAATTATAATGGCTTTCTCTCTTCCTTGGAATGTCTCAACCGCACCCGTTTCAATGTAATACCAATTACGCAAGTTTAGTTCTTCCTGTATACGCAGATACTGTTTCTTGTAGGGCGATATGATACCAATATCGCTCTGCTCAATCTTTTGGCCATTAACGCCGAAATACATGAGATCCTTTACATAATCCATTAAAACTTGCAGCTCCAATGGGTTATACAAGCTACAAGCAAAGTCGAATCGGATATGGAACCAAATATTAGATACTCAATTATTGTTTACTAACCTCGTCGAGTTGCCTTCACGCTGCGACGTGCCAAAAACTGAATGGAATATTATAGGATAATGTGGATTGGGTGAACGATGCCAGTTTCTACACAAAGATTCCACGTCTACAATGAAAACATTAAACATAATAGAAACGAATTCTGCCAAAAAACGCTGCTCACCATTTGTAGTTACCGCCTTCAGTTCGTTTCTGTAGTAAAGGCGACTGTACATCTGTACAATTTCGGGGTGTGAACGAAAATTTCGGCACAAACGTGTTTGTATGCTACGATTATAGTTACCATCCGCGTGGATCCTATAACAGTCGCGCGCTAACAAACGCTCCATCATCGACACACCCAGGCCCAACTCTTCAGCTCGCGACGAGTTCAGTATTGGCCCCAATTGCTTGTGATCGCCAGAAATGATCAGATTGGTGCTTGCGTTTAATGTGTTCATTATGCCCACCAAGGTCTCAGCCTCCGTGGAAGCGGCCACCTCGTCGACAAAAACATGTGTGAAAATTCCTTCGCCCAAGGCATCTTTGCCAAATTTGCCCATCGCCAACTTGCCGACCACGGTCAGCGTACAGACGACAATGCGGTATTGGTGCAACACATCCACGTGCGGATAAAAATGCGTTGCGTACATGTTCGAATGCTCCAGCAGCAACTCATCGATATTGTCGTAGCGTTTCTCGTTGCTGCGCGAGTAGATTCGCGCAATGGCGTGCACCTGCTGACTCATGGTTGACAATATTTTGCACAGTCGCAATGCGATTTCATCACAGGCACTGTTCGATCCGGCCATAATGAGGATGCGCGAACCCGGCTGCAGTTGGTAAACTTGCAAAATGGCCTCGACGATGGTCGTGGTTTTACCGGTGCCTACAAAGGCAGAACGAATTTTTGCTAATGATATAGCAAATATATATGTAAATATAAATAGCCATACCCGGCGGCCCAAAGATAATATAAGGTGCTTCCTTTCCTGCATTGTTCACCACATTCTGAACAGCCTGCAACTGCTCTGGATTCCCATAGATATTTTTATTGAGTAGATTCAAATGCAACCTGCGAACAGCAGACAAGCGTTCGTAACATACATACATACAAATTCTATAATTTGTGCATGAAACTCACCTAAAGTTCGACATGTCAGGCGACGGGGTGCACTGTGGAAAGAGAAAGCGCCCCACAGTTGAACCGGGTAATGCAGTTAGTTGCTCCAAGGCGCGGTACTGGTACCGCAGTGTTAGACGTGTTGGCCGGAACATTATTGTATAGGACTGCATTTCGGGGATTTTCCGGTCACACACAAATGTCACCCTGCCGTTTGAAATGCGGTCCACTTGGCCATAGTAGACCTTTTTCTTCTTCTCTTTCGGTATTTGGTCAATAAGTTCATCGATTGTCGTGATTAACGTTTCAATTGGCTGGGAAAGGTCGACCATATTTTCAGGCATAATAATCACCTCATCAAATGGTACGATTACATTTTCAACAGCAATATTCTTGGGGCTCTTCACCTGTTGACAAATTTCACAAGTGTTCAGAAGAATGCTTTTAAATGAATGGTGTGCTATGTTTGGAAACATGAAATATATACCGATTATTACCGGATTTACACGATGACTTTCCACCCTGCGCGAAGTCATGCCTGCTCAGTTTGTAGACAAGAAGCATAGAAAAGTCAATTGGCGTGCGTGTTTAACTACCCCGTTGACTTTTCCATGCTTTTCGTCTACAAACAGATAGACACACTCTAAATGTAGAGCTAAGGCTTTGAGTAAATCGGGTACATTTTAAACATTAACATTTTTAATTCTTTATACACAAATACCTTGAGGATGTACTCTCTGCAAAATTGCCGCAACTTTACATTGCGTTGTATGAGATAATAGTATTCGCGCATCGTGTCTACATCCTCCACTTGCAGCAACATCGTAAGCACTTCCCGCACATTCTGTTGCGTTAGAGTTTTGTCGCGACTCAAGTAATCTCTAAATTCATTCGACATGCGGCACAATTGTTCTTCAATTGGATCCCTTTTTAGTGCTGCACGCACGTCGGAAGGTGGCAAATATCGGGGCAATTCAAATTTCGGCTTGAATAATCTGCATTCCAAAAATATATACGCTAAGTAAATTACATAAACGCCTAAAATCATGTGTTCGTATTCTTATAAATTCTAACATACAGTTTATTGGGCAAGCGATTTGGATTTAGGTTCATTTTTACCGCCGGAAACTCTTCAATGCGCTGTAAGAAAAAGCAATCATTAAATATGTTGACATTTTTGTGGATGAAGACCCATTGACTCTTGCGAAAACTGTGATTAAAGGAACCCCATGGCAATTTCTATCAGTCGCGATTTCATATTATTAAATCATACAAGTACTACCTACTATAAAATGATGTTGTTCCACAATGCGTATTTCGTGGTTAGACACCTTGTGGAAGATAATCACAACCGGCTGTTCCAGAAACATTCTAAAGAGATGAGAATCTACAAAAAACGTATCCTGCTGCTCGTCTGACAGCGCATACGGTAACAGTGCATTGTTCACGTAGTAAAACGAGCGTGTCTGCACAATGATAATCTTTTCGATTACGATATCTTGCCAAGCCGAATCCATTTTAAAGCAGAAATAATGCGAGTTCTTGCAGATGCTGTACGACAAATTAAGGATGGACCTGTCGCTGTATATTAAATCGATGTTTGGAAAACATTAGTTTACTTGAAGTATGGCACTGTTTGTGCAGCACACTTACTACTTGATCAGGTCCGTTTGCAATTTAAAGTCAGATTCGTCCCCATGATCCTCCACATGTTCCTCAAACTCATCAGGCGTCACGAAATTCCGCTGGCAAATGTAACAGCCCATGCTCGTCAGTTGAAATTCGGCATCGCGGTTTTGAATTTGGCTGCCCTCGTAGTTAAGTGGATGTGATGGGGCACCTACATCCACTTGTAGTGAAGCTGAAATTTACGTAACAAGAGCAATGATTAAAGAGCTGTATCAGCACTTCTTCACACACACACACACACACACCTGCCAAAGCCGGATCAAATGCTGTGCCAGTTGACAATTGGCTCTCAACTGATGTTGCCTCGGTCGGTTTTGGGTTGCGGGTAGTGCCATTTTGGCGACGTTCATCGTATTCATCTAGTTTTTCGTTTCGATATTTAAACAACATTGCATTCTTAATGCGGTATAGGTCGGAGCCACGCGGTGTATTTATCAAATACCGCGTACGATAAAGCAAACTGCCAATCTGAAAAGTTTTATTTACTTTAGGTGATGTATAAATGTAACATAACATTTCAAACAATTTGAGATGGATATATTCGTACTTCGTTCACGTTCTCTGTCCGAACCTACATGTACTGGCACATTAAAGAATGGCTTCTGAGTAAAGACATATCGCACACGCACTACAAAAGTGACACAACTCAAAATTTTTAATTTTCGGGTTTATGTGTTAATACTGTGCACAATGCATCAATCTACCAATAAGCAAAAGCTCAGTATATTTTGTTGTTGTTAACTGTTGCAAAAATACAGTTAGGTCTCTCTTTATGTCAGAAGATTGATGCTATTTGATCGCTGAAGCTCAATGCAAAAGAGTCCTAACTCAAATTGTGACACTTTTGACGAAATACATTTTTGTTGAAGTTAATTTTAAGCAAAGTTCTGACAATTTTAGTATATATTTTCAAATAAAAAAATTAATTTCGAATTCTCAAAATTTTTCTTTCGACTTTTTAACTGTAATTTATAATTATAAAACTCAGCAAAAGTGACATAACTTAAAATAATTCCGTAATTATTGAATTAAAATATCATCAAAACAGTCACAACTAAAAATTTTGGATTTTCTAGTGTAAAATAAAAAAAAAATCTTGTAACTTATCCTAAAGCATAATCTGTAAGGATTTTCTACTGAACGGTCTATACGTTATTTAAAAAAAATGTTTATTTACCTCAAAAACAGTTTTTTGCGTTTCCTGAAAAATCAAAAATTTTGAGTTGTGTCACTTTTGTAGTGCGTGTGCGATATGTACAGTAAAATCAGTTTTTAGCCGAATTGTATCATTTCTATGGTTACGTACAGTGGGTGGTCAAGCAATTAGCACGCTTCAAGCAAGCAAACGCTTTTTATGTTTAAAAAAAACTCTTACAATTTTAACGTTTGAATTCAACAATTTTTTAATTTGTATAAGAAATTAGAAGATGTTTAACGTGAATTGTTCCTTTTTTTGCACCATCCTTAAAAAACAGAAATTTGTTCAATACACCGTTCCAAACTACTTAAAACAATAATTACACTGTGCGTGAAATTTGCCCTCAAAAATTTAGACATGGGGGGACCTACTGGGTGAGTTTCCTATAGGTATACTGAGTTGAGATCCACCAGCCGTTTGGTAAGATTGGCTCTAGTTTATGAGAAATCCGACTTTGAAGTTTGGTAATTTTCGTCAAGTATGCCGCTTAAGTAGGTCCTAAATCGTTTCGAATATCGCTTTACTGTCTTCGGCAAGTTTGTAGATATTTTAACGACCAACAAATTTGCTGAAGACACCAATCGAAAAAAAATACATTCAAACTGTGTAATTGCGATGTGTGCACTTTTTTGCGCAGCGCTACGTTGCGTATGAGTGTCATTTAATTATAACACTCAACGTGGCGTATGACACTCATACGCCATGTAGCGCTGCGCAAAAAATGCACATATCGCAATTACACAGTTTGAATTTATTTTTTTTTGGATTTTTATTACCAAACTTCGGATTTCTCATAAACTAGAGCCAATCTTACCAAACGGCTGGTGGATCTCAACTCAGTATACCTATAGGAAACTCACCCAGTAGGTCCCCCCCATGTCTAAATTTTGGACTTGCACAATGTTACCTACCCCCAGTGCGAGTATTTTTCAATATATCGTTTTCCTTTTTATTTTATTCCCAAAAATGTACGACTTTCTCATAATGATTTCACAATTCGAATGCACACTTCACAATTCAAGATTTGCAACAAATGTTCAATTTAATACTGCTGCTAACAAAGTCCCGTTATCGTGCTCATCCACGGCACATAAACTCACAAATACCATTAGAATTACTGTGGGACAAATAAGCTAAGCAAACAAGAAAACAAAAAGCGTTTGGAAACTATTTTAGTACATCTTACTTCCACTTAAACATGAAAAGGTAGATTTTTCGTAAGCGTGCTAATTGCTTGACCATCCACTGTATATATACCTACAAGCCCTAACCACTATTAATTCGTACCCCTACGCTTTTTCTCATATTAATTTTTCAATTTCTCATATTAAGGGGGAAAGCCACTGTGACGGGTAAAAAAAAAAATTTTTTTTTTTTTGTTTTAAATCAAAGCTTATATATTCAAAAATATGTGTACAAAATTTCAAGTCAAAATTTCAAAGACTCGATAGTTTAACACACGTATGAAAATTTTAAAAGATACATGATTTCATTACGAGAGAAATGGACTCAAAACTTTAAACGCGTTTTTCTCGAAACGATTTTTTTTGAACTGGCGGCATCAATAACTCAAACAATTATGAACCGATTTATAATTTTTTTTTTTGTTTTGTTCGTCTTAGTAGTGGTTAAGGTTAAGCGTAGCCGATTTGGAAAATTTTGTTTTTTACTATTTTTTAAACTGTCTCAAAACCAAAAAAACAAGGTCGAAAACATGGAAATATTTTCAATCGGTCGCCATTTTGTGAAAAATCAAAATAAACGGCTACGTACAAAGATAGCTACATTCATACAGATTACAATAAAATTTTATTTTTTTTTTCTGAGTACGGGTTTTTGAGAAATCGATGCCGCCATGGAGGGGGAATTTTTTTTCAAGCGCTACGGGATCATCTCTATTGTTTAAACTATTTAATATTTTTTAATAAAAATTTGTGGAAATATTATTAGATGTCTGCTTAATAAAATAAAAAAAACCCGATCCAAAAATTCCTATATTTACTCGGTCAAAAAAATGTTTAAAATCACTAATTTTTTGACCCGTCACAGTGGCTTTCCCCCTTAATTCTTCAAAAACGGTTCCACAACAATAATATTGAAGTTTTAGTCTGGCCTTCATCTAGCCCAGATCTAAGTCCAATAGAGCCCGAATGAAAAGAAGATTGAGGAATAAGCCCCCACGAACCCTCTTGGAACTAGAAAACAAAATTCAAGAGGTTTGGGACTCTATTACATCGGAAGAGTGTCAGAAACTTATTTCTTCAATGCAGAGTCGATGCCAGGCTGTAATCGCAGCAAAAGGAGATGTAACCCGATATTAATTTTTCTTTCATTTGCGGTCGTATTAGTAGTGACCACTTTTAGTTGTAGCTTTTTGAAGTTGTTCTGTTCAAAAATTAATAATAAAAACATTATATAATGGGGCATTTCACGTCAAGCGGACAACCAAAAAAAAGTGAGGTCATGAATTTTGTTTATATTCTGGTCAGTTATACTTCTAGTAGACGTGGATGTGTACACCGAATTTTTTTTTCGTATGATGTTTTATTGCTGAATTATGAGCTTTTAAAAATTTACTAAGAATAAAGTCATGAATTTTTGGATGCTTATTATCTGTATCAATTCATTTGTAAAAAAAAACTAAAAAGTATTGTTTCTGATGGTAAAAAAGTTGTTGTGTTTTTGTTTTTGTCGAATTGTGCGGTAGCTAAATCGGGTTAAAATATCGTCGCAACATTATGTTTTTTTATAGAATGGTATAAGCCGCTGGCTTATACACTCTTTTTTGTAAATCTCAACGGAGATAGTGCCCTTTGTAAAGAAAGGAGAAGTTCTAAGGCCGAAAGAACAAATAGCCTGCCAGAACTTTCTCGCCAAACTTTTCGATTCCAATTGTTGACACTGACAGGTCGACAGAACCACCTTTCTGCTTTGTGTAAAATTGGGGACCTAGTAATGTTCTTGAGTCTATTTTAATGTAAGTTTCGTCGTCCATCACAACACACTCAACAACATTCTGATATAAGCGATCGTACAATTTTCGAAGCGTTGTTATCCCCACTTTTACCTGTCCTTTACTTTTTTTTTGGTGCATTTTGTTTTTTGTAAGTTTTTAGGTTATGCCTTTGCTTCACTCTTTGAATCATAGTGGCACTTGTTCTAGCTTTTTTTGCTAAATTTCGTACAGACATTGAATTGTTTTTTCTTATTAATGTTAGTTTCAAGTTTCGGGTCACTTGGACATTTTTTCCACTATTGACACTGAATTCGTATCGATTGGCCAACTATCTGTACGAAATTCCGTTTTCAGAGCAGTAATTGTGCGCAATTTGCTTACGCACCTGCTCCTCGATTCGCGGCATCGGGAAAACTGTACTACGAAGAGCAAAGAAAACAAGGACAATAAAAGCCCAAATGATCATGCTTTCTAACGGTACATTCCGCATTGCGATCATACGTCTACACTAAGAGAAATATTGAATCAAAAGTGTGCAGTTTCTTTTCGGTACAGTCCTTACTTATATAAAAATGAATCGTGGTTCGTTCGGCTGCTTAAAATTTGAAAACGACTGGACCAACTTGGATACTTCCTTCGGCGGGTTTGTTTAAAATTGTTACTAGGAGGTTTAGGAATAAAGAAAAGTCGGGAAAACGGGGCGTGGCACCACAAGAATAAATTTTTAGACAATAACTTTGGAACCATAAGTCACACATCAATTAAATTTGGTACAAACTTACTATTTAATCATGTCCTTCGCTCTAGAGAATCGGGTGGATATTAACAAAGGGGTGTGGCACCGCCCATACAACTCAAATCTTTTAAATGGAATAGCTTCCGAATTGTTAGTCGCACAGCATTGAAATTTCGTGTACCATCGTTTCACAGATGTGTGATTCTACTGTTAAAATTTGATGGACGTTGAACAAGGGGCGTGGCACATTTTGTATGACCCAACATTTCAGCAGAACTGTAAGTCGCTGGAATAGCTTCGGAGTTGTAAGCCGCACAGCATTGAAATTTGGTGTACCGTTGTTTCATAGACGTGTCATTCTACTGATGAGATTTAATCGGCGTTGGTCAAGGGGCGTGGCACATTTTTTATGATCCAACAGTTATGCAGTACAAACACACACATCAGTGAAACTTGGTACGAACTTCCACTTAGTAGCACAATTCGACTAGAAGAAATTTGTGAGCATTGGACAAGGGGGCGTGGTACCGCCTCCATTTTTATATACATAGATTGTTTGTCCTGACTGACTGACTGATTGATTGATTGATTAATTTATCATCGCTCAGCCCAAACCGCTGAAGCTACAAATATGAAATTTGAACTGTAGGTACATCTTGAAAAATGAACCTCCGCTAATAAGGGATTTTTTGAAATTCGGGGTGTAAAGGGGCAAAACATGTGTTAAGGTGTTGTATGAAGAAAAGTGATTTAAAGACATATTGATTTCGAACTTCCTGAAAATACTCTAAATCAAAAATAATTCGACACGTATTTTATAATTTTTCGAAAATCAAAATTTATCTGGACCAACAAAGGGTTAAGATTTGTTTAAGGGTAGACTCGAAAGAAACATGAACTTCAAACTTGGTGAAAGTACTTAAAATGTAAAATAACTCGTACGTGTTTTTCATTTTTTCTGAATATTAAAATCGGACGGGGTCAACGACCGGTTAAAAGTTTGTATGGAGAAACTGTAAAAAAACATGAATTAATGGGGCCACTGACTTCAAATTTTGTGAAAGTACTCTTAGTGAGAAATAATTTGACGTGTTTTTCACTTTTTTGAAAATCAAAATCTAACGGGGTCAACAAAGGGCTAACAGTTTGTATGAAGAAACACGATTTATTGGTCGTTTTGACTCAAACAAAAAGCACTTCTATCGGGAAATAATTAAAATGTGCTTTTCATTTTTGAGAAAATCGAAATCTACCGTGATAAACTAAGGGTTAAGAATTTGTTTAGGGTAAATGTGAAAACTCATGATTTAAAGGGCTTTTGACTTCAAAAATTTTGACATTTTAGACATATGTTTTTTTTAAATCAAAATCTGACGGGGTCGACAATGGGTTCAGAATTTGTATCGGGTGAAACAAGAGAGCTTGCATGCGGAGCCCAGCTAGTTTGTTATAATAATGATAAGTTCATACAAAATAATAATAATTAATAATTGACTGGCACGACAGCCCGCTTACGCGAGACTAAGGCCTAGCTTCCATACATACAAAATAGTAATTTCAAAAACTATGATACGACGGTGAAACGCACCAGTAACGCCATCTCGTAGCTATAAAAAGTGTCACTAACAAATACAATACTAATTGTCGTTACTTACTAGAAAGAGACAGCTATATGACGCCGAACTGTCTCGGTAATGTGTAAAAATCCGTTATTTTTAGTTGAAACTTTGACCGCTCATCAACTTCTAGCAAGTAACGACAATTAGTATTGTATTTGTTAGTGACACTTTTTATAGCTGCGAGATGGCGTTACTGGTGCGTTTCACCGTCGTATCATATCGCTCCTTCGCTGCAAGAACGTCATAACTCCAAACAAAAAAATTTTCAGTTTATGGCAACCCTGTGTGTATCTGCATCTGATCTTTTATCTGTTAAAACCACTTTGTAAAATATTCAATACTTTGCTCACAAGACGACATGAAACATTTTTTGATACCTTGAACTGCCTGTAATGTTAAACTTTAAAATTGAATTTTCTCGGAATGATGTTGTTTTGAGTTAGGACGTTCTTGCAGCGAAGGAGCGATATAGTTTTTGAAATTACTATTTTGTATGAACTTATCATTATTATAAAAAATGCGTATATTTATATTGTTAATTATATTCTATTTAAAAGAAATTGTTAATTTTTATATTTTTGAAATATTAAAAGAGTAGTATTTTAGCATGTTAGCGCATAAACCCGATTGCTTAGAAAGTGCTCATAGCTATGTGTATGTACTGTATGTGCTCTAAGTATGAAACTATTGGCGATCACGTTTTAATTTTTTTTGTGGAGAATCAGTACATTTCAAGCTTTAATTTAAGTTAAAAGAATTAAAAACAAAAGTGTCGAAGTTACTCAAACATCGATTTGAAAAAAAATTCGGTGTACATATCCACGTCTACATACTAGAAGTATAACTGACCAGAATATAAACAAAATTCATGACCTACTTTTTTTGGTTGAGTTCCCAGTGTATGTATTGCACAAAAAAAAACGGAACACTTTCATACTATTGTATTTAATGAATAAAAGTTTGCGCAAAGTATGAAATTAAAAATTAAAAAAGCAAAAAATAAATCAATGATGACCGTACGGCGTGCAATTATTTTCATGAGTGTACGTTGCAGTGCTTACAATCTGTACATGTATGCTAAATAATTATTTCCATATAGCAACAGAGATTACACAGGGCAACAAATTTCGACTTTTGGTCGGCTTTTCTGGGTTTGACATCAGTTCTAGGGTAATTAGGGACCGCTGATTTCGAATCCGCAAACCGTTTTGAAAACTTAGTTTCCGTTTTCGCAAAAAATGGGCGTATCACTTTTTCGGATTATCCCTGCCTTTTTTCACGTTTGGGATTGTAATTTCCAGACCAATAAACCGGTTGACATCATTTTCACCTCGTTGCATTATCAACACCGCACGGTTTCTTTTCCGATGCAATTTATTTTTATAGGTTTTAAAATTCCGCGGCAATTGGACCTCAAAGTCGGAAAATATGGAATTTCATGGCGTTTTCTTTGATGTTAAAAAACAAACACATTTTTCGTAAATCAATTATCGAGTTATGTATAACAAGAAAGCGGAAACATCAAGTAATGCAAAGCAGCCACATTTTTTGGCGTGAGTCCCATTCGCATCGAAATAATAGCAAAAATGTACCAAAGTCATTTTCAACAGATTTGAGTTGTTTTCCTTTAAAAAGTAAGAGCCTCAAGATATGCAAAGTTTTTAATTTTGTTTTGTTTGAAGCAATTCAAAATTTTGTTGTTTTTCGCTTGTATTCCAGACAGTGAATGGAATATATAAAAGAGCATATTTTGAGGCCCTTAATTTTTTAAGTAGATAGTATCAAAAATTATGAAAATGACTAAAAAAATTTTTAATTTTTCGTGCTAAATGGAATAAAATCTTGTAAAAAAAATTAAAATTTTTTTATTTTCAAACCGTGTTAAATCAAAACCGTGCAAAAAAAGACCGTGTAAAAACAGAATTAGGTGTACAGTACTTTTCGCTTAAGGGGGTCGTGTACGTACAAAGTTTTAAAAAATCATTTTTTTTTTTACATAATTTTCATTTGAAAGACGTGAGGAATGTTATTTCCAAAGGATTTGGGTAAACCCTTCACGGTTATTGAGCTGTAGAGCATTGAGCACGCTCGCTCACGGTGTTTCCGCGCGCTCTCTGTGAACTTTAAACGCGTTTTCCCGAAAGTTGTATTTTTCTAACTTACTTGCACGATTTTAAGAAAAGTTTTACACGCATCGATTTGATTTCTTTTTTTTTACTTGCTCAGAAAATATGTCGCTATGTTTAGACACGAGCTTTTAACAAAATATTGTTTTTTTAATTATAAAAGGCAATAAACATTTGAAAAAAGGGGAAAAAATAACTTTTCTTTCAAAAATGTCCACCATTTCGAGATTTTTGAATTTTACAAAAAGCTCGTGTCTAAACATAGCTGATGTAATATCAATAATAAATTAGTTTCATTTTTTTTTGTAGGTTACGTGGTTGGCCCAAAATCGTGCAGGGAAATTGATATCAAAATTCTGATGAGGGCACGTTCAAGGTCATCCTGCACTCGAATATGTAGAAATATAATTTTTATGACCTTGCCTCTTTAAAGATTACGATTAAATAAACAAAAACAAAAAGTGCGTGAATATCTTTTTTCGTTCCTTCGTAATAAATCTAAAAACAGGCTCGAAAATCAGGCCGCTACGTAGACGACCCCCTTAAAGCGAACTTCGAGGGACTGGGCAAAATGGTTCGTTTTAACTGAAAGTTCGCTTTAAAAGAGGTCCGTAATAAGCGAAAACATACAGCCCGTACTTTTGAAAATGGTCGTTTTAGGCGGAAAATCGTTTTAAACGGGTTCTTTATAACCGAAAAGTACTGTATATGGTTTAGTCTCTAAATCATAAAGTGCATGGTGGTGGGGTCTAAACCAATGGGGTTTTTTGCTTAAAGTGCTAACCGCACGTGTCGGTATGCAAAGGTGATTTTTCCCGCATTTCGGAATTATTTGTACTGTTCAAGATTGAGTCACAGTCAGTACTGGACGCTTGCGTGTTTCATTATTTGTATTATTGTGTTTGATATTTATCGAATAATTTTATGCATAACGACTAATTACACATTTTTTGGGTGGCGACGTTAGCGACTATGTATCAAATTCGAATAAACAATAGCGAGGTATACGTATTATATTTTTGTTTGTATATTTTTTTGACGAACTTTTACACACATTCATGTCTATAATAAACAGTGCATTTCGCTGAAATGGCAAAGCCTTGCAATAATAGTACAGTTTTGGACAGCTCAGCGAAATTCAACCCATTGCTATTATCCGCTGACGACGGTTATCGCTCGAGTCGCACATACACATTTGTAACTTATTTTGGTTCAGGGTACACCAAGTAAACAACTTCAGCGCATTCGGGAAGTTATCGATGAAATGAGAGTTGTTTCTTTGTTCGTTAAGATCCGAACAAATGTAAATAATTGCAAAACACATTATATATTTCTGTGAATATGCATGCACATACATACAAATGTGCATGTTTACTTCGTACTAGTGTGCTTTGCTGCAAATTTGTGTTGTCGATTAGGCTAACAATCTATTTGTGCTGTTTACGGTATTGCAGAAACTGAAATTATTATGACTGATATTGGCGTCTGTGTTCAAGTGGACAAGAAATCACCGATTAGATTGATAATATTATTACGTTCAATGTATAAGGCATCAACTCCAACCAATCCACTAATCCGCTTTATGCTACGTACGAAAGATCTGTGCTTCTAGCTCTTCCTCCTGCCTCTACAGGAGAACTTACATCGCATTTTCCGCCATTCACTTGCTCAAATTTTACACGTAAATTGCAATTCTCTTCCAGTTGCAAAAACTTTTGAAATTCGGTGCGCAGCTCATATTTGCGGACCAGCCAGTCGGTACGCATCGAAATCACCTGGCGATGGTAGAGATCCAGCAGAAAGCACCCAATTGCGTTGATCTCTGCGAATGAAATTTGCACTTTCTTAGAAATGGTTCTTGCAATTCCATTGCCAGCACAATTACCCCATTGTTGAACTTTAAGAGGTTTTTCCTTAACCTCTTTAGCTAACTCCAGATCACTGAGCATTTTGTTTTTTAATTTTTACACAAACACTTTCTTGCGGCCGACAGCTATAACACAAATTCAATTTTCAGCTCACTTTCCGCACCGCGTTTTGCAGCGACACTACGCCTCGGAAGTCGAGTTGACGATGCAACGTATATACACCATTAACATACGAACTTAACTGTTGATAACGAACTTTTCAATTGCCCGAGGAGCGACTACCGTTGCATTTGCCGTTGGGTTCCCCGAATTCAGCCACTGCCGTCGTCGCACCCCTTGAGAGCACGGTTGCCACAATTGGTAACTTTCTACCAAAATTGGTAACTTTTAAACTGTTTGGTAACTTGGTAACATTATTTTCATTTTGGTAACTTTTGCAATCAAAAATTGATTTGAAGTAATAGACAAGAATACTTCCTCTTGGATACTGGACTCACTGACAGTCTTTGAGGTCCAAGAAGGGGGCACAATAGATCTTCTAGGTCGCAGTGCATTATCCCCATTAATAATAATAATAATAATAGACAAGAAAATTTGTTTTTTTTATTTATAAATTTTAATTTATTTATAAAACCAAATTTTTGAAAAGATTGCCGCAACATTTTATGTTTATAATTGTTTATGTTGTAAAAATAAAATGTCGCGGCAATCCTTTCAAATTTGGTGTTTCTTTAATCTAGCGGTTTATACACGCATGTACTGCATGTACCTTTGTTATGAAATACAAAATACATTTCATATGAAATACATTGTTTTGTATATTTTCTTTTTTTGTCAATAAAAAAATGTGTAACTTTTGGTAACTTTTTATAAAAGATTTTTGTAGGAAACATTTTAGGCCAGTGGCAACCATGCTTGAGAGTGTTTATCTTCTTCAGCAACAACTGCTGTTGTTGTTGGTTTTTTGTCGGTGATCGCAAACACTGAAGATGCACTCATATGGCGCTGTTAGTAGATAAGCTTCTTATACTTAGTGTTGCATCTTCCTATTTTCATTCCGTACGAAAAGCCTAAATAGCAACGACACGTTCGTTAAGCAACATCACAACCGAGTCGTAACAGAAACAACATTGACCTGTGTTTGTGACTACCGATTGTGATAACAATTTTACCATTTTTTCCATGAACGGGTTCTATAACAATAAAAGTAAGAAGATGAGGAGTACTTTGCCAAGACGACCTTACCATAGAGAGATAGAAATTCCCTTAGTGTGGCCAGATGTGTTTCTGTTGCTTGCTGGGTTTTTATTTAATTTTGTACTGATTTTTGAAAACCCGAAATAAGTACGCAAAATCTACCGATTTTTTTAGTGTGGCAGAAAATTGTTATGAGAACGTTACGACCTGTAGAAATAGGACTTTTTCCTCTTGTAAGCTTTTTTGCATCATTTCGTAAAATAGAATGATTCGAAAAATTGTATTGATTATATTATATAATAATGGGACTTAAAAGTCTGGTTATCCTTATTACTTTTTCGTGGAGATTATTTAACCGTAGGAACACAATTGGAGCGTATGAGCGTATTTACGTTCGACGTATTGCGTTGTCAAATTAAATTTCATGTATTTCTATGAAAGCGCATGGCAATGAAAGCGCATACAATTGACGACGGCGGCGTATGAACGTAAAAGCGTCGTACGCTCACTTAGATCTATTTCTTACGGGGCGTATTATTCATTTTTCGACAATTGAAAAACGTATTTTGAGTATTTTATACGTTGCTGCTCACGTTGGAATGGTGTGCAAGGCAACGTCTGAACGTATTTTGACAGCGTATTTACGCCGTACGCCCATACGCTCCAATTGTGTTCCTACAGTTAGATTCTAATGCAGCAATCGTCCTAATACAAATGCAAGTTCCAAAACTCAAGAAAATGTGAATAGGTGAAATTCGAGGATGGCCTTTCTTGTTCACTGGACGTCGATGGTATTACGATTTGCAACTGATAGTGATCTTTTTAATTTTCTGGCGTTTTATTTTCGCTCAACTAGTTATTTATATGATATACACGCAATAAAAAAATAAATATTTCAGTACTACAGTTCCATGACTTCGCCGCCCACGCCCTCCTTTCCCTGCGCTTGCCGCTCCAGTTTTTCCTTTTCTATGCTCTCTAACTGCTCTATTGTCAGCAGTGAAATGCCCAATTGGTCCTCTCTCGTAAAGGGTTGCGCCATGCGACGCAGCCAACGCCGGGCCAACTGCATGGCCTCTTCGGTGCTGAGATTACAGAAACTGTCGACTAGATGCTCCTGTATCCACTTTGGCAGGCGGCTGCGCTTGTCTTGCCGCGAAAAACGCTTATCGGCAAAGATCATGATGCCATAATCTGTTTTGCCTCGCAAAGCACGCCCTACGCACTGTGCTGCATGCCGCATTGCATCGAAGGTAAGAAAATCATTTTCGCGTATCTGGAACTGATCACGCAGATAGTCAAGGCGCGCCTTCAGTATTCGCGATTGTGTGTACACATATGGAATGCCAAACATGAGAACGGCACGTCCGTAATGATGATCGAAATCCACACCCTCTGACACTTTGCCGCGCGCCACAGCCAACAGTACAGCGCCACGCCCACAATCACAAGCCTTTAAGCCAATAAATAAGTTACTATTAGATACACAAAATCAAATACGTAACTATTATGCACCACCTTGACGTAATTCATGAGGGCATAGCTCGTTTCAGCATTGTCCTGCGTTTCGATGAAGAGCAGCTTGTAACGCAACAGTGTGTCCACAATTCCCTGGTCATACCACGACGCCACCACAGATTCCAAGTAAAGATAGGACGTAAAAAAACAGACAATACCATCGGGCACGGACTTGGCCGTCTCGACTAATAGCTGCCCGTAATTTCGTATGACGGCCGTGTCCTCGCGTGTCTCGAATTTCGAGGAGATTGCCACTTGGTCGTTGCCCTTTGATACAATCTACATAGGCGGCAAGACGGGTAGTAGCAAAAGTAGTATGACTCCATATTTAATGTACGGATTCAAATGGTACACACCATGGGCAGCAGACAGGGACGCGCTAACGTCATTGTAAAGGAACTCATTATGACCGGGTCAAAGTCCAATATCTTGGGGTACATATCCATGGGCGAGAGGGTGCCGGATGTAATGACGACCGTTTGAAACCGCTTGAAGACGGGCGCCATGGCGATTGACGAGTCTAAGCAGCTGAAATGCAAAATTGGATTGGCTACGGTGGGGGTTTTATCATCGAAGGGCTCTACAATGATAGTGAAGCCTTTGGTGTAGGTGGAAACTAGTGTGGCGAAGTGTGTGATCTGGAAGGGGGAAAAGGAATAACAAGTTACCTCGGTAGATACTGAAAAGTACACAATGTTTTCTTACCAAAACCAATGCACCGTAATCGGTCATGTCGGTAATTTCCAGTGTGCGCAATAAGCTGGCTAAACGTTCGGCGCAGAAACGCAAAGGTTTACGCTCGATGCAAATTTTTGCGGCTACATCTTTGAGAAACCCAGCAGGAGATTCCTGCACAACGTGATGTACGCGCAATCGTGTTTTTATGTACTCCACAAAACGACGTAGGAAGCTGAGGAAATGATCGGCGTTGCGAATGTTGCCGGGCACCACCTCTGTGGAAAAAGGAACGAGAAATTCGTAAGTAGCTTAGAATTGCTTACGGTATAATGTAGCAGTCTTTTCTATATATATGTATGAATGAACACAATGTAAAGAGATCCTTTAACCAGCCGAAATACATAATATGTATATCTGAAAAACAAACCTTGCAGCACATCCGCTGGAAGAATAGGATTAGCCAGCACCATGTCCGTTTCACGTCGCATGCTGGCGTCCTTTAGGCCCTGAACCATGCGCTGATACTCCTCATTCAGGCGATTGGTGTCCTCTTCGCGTATACTATAATCAATGAAATTATGATTAATTTTAATCGATACCGATTTGCTGCTTTTCAGCGGCTCACTCTTGCACAAGTTTTTGCAGTGAGTTTAGCGCATTTGTGCTGCGCTCTACAATGCGTCGGTTGATCTTCACGCTCATCGAATCAATGCATACGTTATCGATATTGTGTGCCTCATCAAAAACCACACAACACTCCCGAGTCATCTCTTTCGATACGACCTCGGCGATTTTCGGATCCAAAAGGTAGTGGTAGCTGTAGACCACAATGTGCGCTTGATTGATCTGTGCATTAAATCTTTTATTAGTTAAACAATTTGATTTTCGGTTTTTGACATCTAACTAACCGCAAAGCGGGCCAGAAAATATGGACACCAGTTGCGCATTCGACCATACTCTTTCAGATCGTCAATACTGTAGACGCCAACCGGCAGCATCGATTCCTTACCTTCCAAATGAAATCCCTCATAGTACTGACCTGCGCATAGAACAGTATCACCATTAAAATTTCTTGTTGCGGCGCACTATTTTCACTCACATATGGGCGTATCCTGGTCCACTTCATGGCGCTCGCGTACATAGCTGGCCGTCAGGCCGAAGCACTTGGCATCCACTGCCTTGCCCTCGCGCTCTTTGCTCACCTCCGGGTGCACGCACATGTTCTTACGCGAGCTAAGGACCAGTCCTGTCAAGCCGGGTTGCTGTGGAGCCGTTCGCTCGTAGTAGGCCATCAGATTCTGCAACTCCGCTATCACCTTTTCAATCTCGGGCACGGTGCGGGAGCAATAAATAAGCTTGCGAATCGTTTCCGGATATTCGATCATGTAGGCGACTATTAACGAGAGCAGCGTCGCCGTCTTGCCCGTACCCGATGGCATCTCCAGCAAGCAGTGGCCCTTTGCGTCTAGCGTTCTCTTTAGCTCCAACATATACGCATACTGCTCTGGGTAAATGTACTCGTAGGGGAAATATACCAACAATCCATCAACACTAATTCTGCAAATTGAATAATATTTAGTCAATACAAGTAATTTTGATTTGTTGTGCCTCGTGAAATATTTATAACTCACTTCATTTTTGTTTATCTTGTTCTTTCTGTAAATTGAGTGCCGGTCAATTGAAAACTGCAAATGCCAAAAAAGTTTCGTCCCTGCCATTCTCAATAGCTATTGAATTGTTACTATTCACAAGCGTTGCATTCGCAATGACGTTGGGTGGATGGCAAGGTCTATGGAAGAATTTATAAACCTTGGGTGGATGCATATATGTAATACTTCTATATTGGCAGTAAGCTCTAGGCATAGTCATAGTCAAATAATAAAGTCATCCCGATAGGTGACGTCTATTTGTTTACGTACTCTTATTTTGATAGCTGCCATTTATGTTTTCTCTACCTTCTCACATGAATGAAGTTTGTCTGCCAATTTTTAATCTTTTCATTCATAATATAAAATATTTTAAAAAAATGATTGAAAATGTATTTGAAAATTTTCGCTGGAGTGCAGTGCAGTGAATATCAAAAATGCCAACGACATGCTGCATTTGCAAAACCCCATGGGACCAAAAAGTTTCAATGTTTTGTGTACCCAGTGAAATAGATGAATGCTGCACCTGAAGACATTGATGAAGACCTACATTTAGATGACAACTTTTTGAAACTGTTTCGTAAAAACCATTCGCATTATTTAAGTATCACCCTTGCAAATCTATGTTTATGTGCTTTCTGTATATGTACATACAGTATACACGCAACATATACAATCCATTGCTTGTAGCTATTTGAATACACATTTGGAAAAGGGTTAAATTCGAAAAAAATGTGAAATGAGTTGAATTCAAATTACTTTGAGAGAACAGTTGTCAAAATAAGAGTACTTGACATAAAATGTCACTATCGGGATGACTTTATTATTTGACTTTGGGCATAGTGAAATCCATGATACAAAAATATATTTTTGTATCATGGTGAAATCAATAAAGTGTACCAGGTAGATGACGTAAACTTATTTCTCTGAGTAGCAATTGTCAAAGTGTCAATTTATTTGTGTCAGTTCGATTAACCTTTATTTTTGTTGTCGGTAAAAAAAATTGACTTTCAGTACTGCAGAAATATATATTTTCGTAATACATTTTATGTTAGAAAAACATAGAAACTGCATTGCCGGTCGCTGTTTGCAGAGATAGCACGTTTTTCCTGGCATGTAATTGCGTTGTTTAGGTCGGTTTTGGTGCAGAACGAATTTTCAAAAAACCATTTATTTTGAAATTTTTTCATACAGCACAGACGGGTTATGAACTCTGACATTTGTCAGAATAATGACAATAACTGTCAGAAAATAAGTGAAGGATGAAAAGAGAGTTCCTGCTATCTGGCACACTTTATTAACAAAGTATACTATATACTTTGTATCAGTAAAGTGCTGACAGTATTTCTGCATAAATTCATGAATAAAATGTACATTTATACCGAATTTAAACATTTCAATATGGCACGTCGCTTATCTGTATATAAAAACTTTGAACCTCGATATCTCGAAAACGAAGCGAGATATCGAAACATTTTATTCGTCATTTTCGACTTATTTTTGGTCGATCTATCTAAAAACACCCTCAAATGGCGGCGCCACGGAAACCGTAGTCTTGCCACTTTACTGATGCTCCGGCGCACTAGTTCGAGCCTATTTACACGATGGCGTTTCCCCCTGCGTTAAAAGTCATGCGTGACGAGTTTGTGGAAGAGAAGTGGTGAGAAGTCAGCGGGGTAGGCAAACAGGTAGGTTGATTTTTTTTTTACATTTGCTTTGCCCTTTTTCGCAGTTTCCTTCAAATTTCAAACCGGCCGAACCTTTTGCTAACAATTATATTTACATCTTCCCTATTATTTACATTTGAGCAGTTAATAGCCATTTCAGTGACTTCTAAAATATTTTCAATAATTTCTTCTTTGTTGAAATCCATTTTTCTTTTAATAATGAGAATATCAAAAACTACGCGAAAATGTGAATGAAAAAAAAAAAGAAAAAAGTCAAGCAAAGTTGCAAGTAAAAAGTCTTCATGAATGCATGAAGATTTACGCAGCAACTTCAAAAGGGAATTGAAAAAAAAACGCAGGGGCATAAGCCTTCGTGTAAATAGGCTCTAGCTCCTATGAGGGTTATTTTTCAAGCAGCCCGGCCGAAGGCCGTCCACACAAAAAGAGTTGCATCCAAACTCTTTACTGAAACTCTTTACTGTAAATATTTTACTGAATCTGAAGCCCTACTTGCACTTAAGAAGGTTATTACCCGTCTCCCCTCCTTTTCCACCTAACCACTCGACCTTTTCTGGTTTCAAAGGTAAAACTAAAAATATGCATTAAAAAGAAAACTATACATTTCCGACAGTTTTTCTTACAAGGGGGTGGCATGGGGGACCCCTACCCCCACCAAATCTTAGCCCCCTCCTCGACCGAACAGATATAAGAGTCCTTCCAAAACTGCGGAACGCTGACTATTTCCGCACCTGAGGAATAGCAATATTGTGTTGTGAGAAAACATGGTGACCGCGTGACCCATGGTCACCTTGGCTTCTAATCAGCTGAGAACTTTATCTGCTTCTGCTTCTTTCTTTTACCAGTAAAGTGCCGCTAAAAAATTGCGGAGTTTGCTAAAGACGCGTTTATTGCACTGGGAAAGCAATTAACAGTAATAAATTTACAAATGGAAAAGAACGTCGAAGATGGCACCGTGCCAAGAAGCTGCAGCGTGCTCAAAGGCCCACTGTCAATTAGGTAAGTTCAGGAATTGGTACTGGTAAAGTTTTGTCAATCGGAGCCTAATCCCGGGTTTCGCAGTGATCTTATCGATAGTGGGACGACATTTGAGATAAACACCAATTTCGAGGATGGCTTCGACAATGAGTTATTTGAGGAACTGAATTTAGGTTCCGATCATGAAGATGAAGACGCCGCCGAGTTGGTAGACCGTAGGGCGTTAGCCTCACCGTGGACGAAAGCGTTTGCCGAGCTAAAGCAACAAATGGAACAGGTGAGCGAACATATCCACAAGAAGATCACACATTACGGCCAGGAAGCGGAGGGGCCGGTTCCGTTGAAAGCACGCGTCTGCATACGCTATAACGCTTATTGGGAGGGTGAAGGTGCGCCATTTGATTCATCAATTCTCCGCGGCTCCGCGCACCACTTCTACACTGGTCGAAACGAGGTAATTGAGGGACTGGAGGCGGCCGTGCTCACCATGCATCGCGGCGAGCAGGCGCAGTTCGTCATATCGTACCATTTGCTCTTCCGCGAAATGGGCTGCCCGCCGCGCATAAAACCGTGCGCCGATGCCTTGTTCATTATTGAGCTGGTAACGTTTAATGAAGTGGGCGATGTGGACGCCGACCAGCAGCTGGCTGAGGAGGATCGTGGCAAGTACGCGGTGGTCATTGAGAAAGTAAAGGAGATACACCTCAAGGGTTTGGACTTTTTCGGGCAGGGTCTGCATACGAATGCTTGTCGAGCGTTTGAGAAAGCGGTCAGCGTGTTAAACGCTTGTCGCCTTGCCAACGAAGAAGAGCAGCGCGAACAGACTGCCTTCCTGCTAAAGCTCTACACCAACCTGGCGGTGTGCTACAATAAGATCAACCGCCCGGCGCAGACGTGCCTGATGTGTAAGGAGATACGCCGTCTGACGGAGAATCGTCCGTCGTGCAAGGCACTTTTCCAAGAGGGACGGGCGTTGCTAACACTGGGTGAGTGGCAAGAAAGCAACAGAAACCGTTATAAATCTAATTCTGTTTACACAAATCAACAGGTGAATATGAGCGCGCACGGAACATTCTCACACGTGCACAACGCATGGAGCCCCAAAATGACACCATTAGTAAAGAGCTAACAACGCTGGAGCAACGGTACGCACGCTACACAGAGAATGAACGAAGCATTTGGACCAAGGCAATGGGCGTTATGCAGCGGCAGCAGCCGGCAAAGCTCAAAGAAAAGTCCGCTACATCTGCGCCTGAGAGTGAGTTTGAGCAAGAAATGTTCGAACTTTTGAAAAAGTTCAAAGAGAATTTGGAGACGAACAGCTTTAAGTTGCCATCCGGCTTGACGGAGAAGGAAATTGAGACGGTGGGCACACTGGCACGGCGCATGGACATGACATTGTCGCTGTCGCCGCTGGACAATACAACGTACACACTCAGCAAAACGTGAATGCTTCTCTGAGAGTACTGCTTCGACAATTTGATAACATCCAAATAAGATTTAATAATATCCATTTATTAAATTAATATATTTTCTAAATATTAACTCGATTTCCTTTTTGCGTTTGTTTGAACTCATGAATTTTTTACTACTGACTTAATTACATTTTTGAAATTATAATCTTACTTCTTTACTTTTATGATGGACCAAAATATAAATACAATTATAGAAATATAAGAACGGGGCTGCTACACCCTGTAAAAGAAGAAATGAGACTAAAGAAAACTACATTATTTAGTTAAGAAACTCATGCCGCTGAGCATAGAAAGGCGCATGGTTAGGCATAGGTAAAACACTATTGAGACAAAGCATTTATACCAAGAAGTTAGGTATCAAAAATGAATTTCTGAAATATGGAAGGACGTATGATCGGAAATTAAACTTGCCAATTTTGTGGATATTTAGTTAAAACGCATAAATATATTTATTTGTATAATTATTAAATAATACTTTCTTGTTCATGTTTTGTGGTTGCTGCGTGTTAATAATATTGCAATATTCTCTCATCATAATATTTAAATACAATCATTACCATCATCATGATAATTTTCATTAAATATAGGCTTATCCATAATTGCTTATTAATTAATGCATACATTACTGTATTGTTAAACTTTGTTGCTTTAAATTTAATTCTCTTAACATTAACTTTAACTTTGCACATTTTAGGGTTTTGCTATAAATACGTTTTGTTTAATTATCGCCTTTCGCTTTAAACGTAAACATTTATATATGTATATAGGTATAGCATGTCTAATACTTATTGTTTTGCAGTGCAAATGCTGCAATACAAATGAATTCGTTTGCTATATCCAGAATTGTTATCTATTGCGTGCTATTTCGTTTGCCTTGCTCCGTTTCTCGCTTTCGTTTCATCAAGCGGCCGGCCAGCTGTCGTCCCTAGCACCGCAATCTGGTGGTTGCTACTGTTTTGGGTCATTTATTGGTTTAGACAGGCTTTAAAGGGCTGCCTAGTCCCAGTTTCATTTTATTTGTGATCAGGTCAAAGCCAATTTCGGTAAAAATGGTCGAACAAATCCCAGTTCAATTTAATTTGTAATGTGGTCTAAGCCGAAAAATAATTGTAACTCAAAATACTTCAGATTTGGCTCTTTTTAGCAGACATACAATTTGAATACTTATCAAATAACCCAATGAATGACTTACCGAATAACCCAAAAGTAGTGATGATGATTTTTTCGCCTGAGGCGTCTTCTTGCTTTCAGCTTTCAGTTTTTTCAGTTATGCTTTTGTGTAATTTGAGATTTCTTTAGTATATTTCATCTTACTTTTAAACATTCATACTCAACTATAAAACGCAGTGAACAATTTTGTTTTAATAAATTTCTAATATATTTCTTTGCAATTTTGATTTATTACAAATTCTATTTATTCTGATTTTCCTTTCTTGGTGTAAATTCAGTTTACCGCAACTCAAAATACCGATATTTGCTCTGTATTGATTTTCTTAGCTAACAAAGTGTAATTTGCATAACTCCTTTTGTTATATATAGTTTTTTTCACTGTATTTGTTATGTATGAGATCATTTTAATCTAATGACATGTAGCTATTCAAAATCAATCAACAATGCCAAATGACTCTGGATCGAAAATTTAATCACAACTTGTAATAGTTTATTGAACCAATGATCAAGGCTGAACCAAATGGCTCTTTTAGATAATTATTATTGATTGAAATTCAATTGGCGAAATAAATTTTGCTCATAACTCTCTTTCCGTAAGGTGTCGCAGTTAACCTTTCACCCATAATTGATTTAATCCGATTGATGAGAATACTTTAAATTGCGCTCAACTTTGTCGCACGTTTAAGGTGAGTGTACAACCCATGAAATAATGGGTCCGTTGATGTCCTTTTCCAGCATTGCATATCGTCCGTATAATGTAGAAAATGCTGAAATATAATGTAGTGCTAAATGTATTACATTTTGCTCAGAATTCACTCTTTTGGTGATCTCGCCAGAAATTCATCTAGCTTTGATAGCGGTAAGGAGGGATGAAAACTACGTATAATGTAGAAAATGCTGAAATATAATGTAGTGCTAAATGTATTACATTTTGCTCAGAATTCACTCTTTTGGTGATCTCGCCAGAAATTCATCTAGCTTTGATAGCGGTAAGGAGGGATGAAAACTACGGACTTGAAGCGGGTTTCATATCGCTATGGGTCGTGTTTTCACTTTTTTCCGTTTTTCGTTTCCGATAAAATTACAAACAATGTTAGCGAGGATCTTTCTTGAACGAAATTACAATAAACAAGGACACGGGTGTGTACACGAGTATACATATGTGCGCAGGCTGGGGTGGATGCAGCATCCACCCAAATTTTTCTCGCCCGGGTCCCCATTTCGTATATATCAGGTTCTATCACTTTGTTGCCTTATTGAATTGAAGCTCTCTTTTGATTTGATTTAATTTGATTCTTCCATTTTCGAAAGAAAATTTGTTTCAAAAAATTTGTTCTAAACATATTCGCGCGTAGCAAAAATGAAGCTACTTTACTTTTTATGGCATTGTACTGAATTGACATGCTCGACAGCTACTTCCACTTCAGTACTTGACTTAATTTGTTTTATTTTTGTTTGCTTGCATTTTTAATGTTTTTACAATACTGTTCTGATCTGATCTTAGTGTCTAACGCTCACATCGACTAATCTAAGTCTTATCCACGTTTTTGTGATTTTGTTAACTACTACTGACGCAGCAGTTCTGCTGCCAAATTTTTATAATATAATATAAAACAACAATTACACAATGATACTTGCTTTAGGTACATCAAACTATTTAGATAATAGCTGCGGGGAATTTCTTCTTATCGCCTTTTAAGCGTTCCCATGTTTTTTACTACGACAGTACATTAATTCTCAACAGCCATTACAAGTACGGGTACAGTAAGTACTCTATATATCTATATATATATATATATATATATATATATTCTTGTACTTATAATATACATATATGGGTCTTGGGACCCAAAGTATTTCAAATAATGCATCAGCAAATTATTGCTAAAATAGCAGTGAGCTTTAAACTTGCTTCTGCAGGTTGAATATAGAAAATAAGTTTTGTAGCTACTTTCTCTAATCGGATTCCGTCAAAGGAAGTACTAAATGAGGAAATACAAAAAGATATTTTTGTTGCCTATGGGTTATTGGAACACTAGCGTGTCGGTTTGTCTTGTGGTGATCAAGGAGCTGCAATGATTCGTGTATGCTACTAACATCACTGATTATAAAATAGTTGCTTCCATTCATGTTGAAGGCGACTCACTGAGGCAGAGCTTCTGCTGTAATAGAACATGGCAAGAGGGGTGATTCTGATTCAGTTTTCCATCAGTGACTAATATCTGCAGCAGATTTTAGGCAATTGGAAGACATTTTTTCAACAACTGTGTCGAACTTGAACTTAACTTCAACTCAACATCAATTGGAAGGAAATTATGGTTTGATATGGGAAGTGGAAAAGCAAGGAGTGGCAGGTGGGACATTTTATAACATTTAGGGACACGTAGCCGACTGAAGATTGCCATAAGGGTTACCGCTTTGTGCATTGGTATATGTGTGCGTGTGTTTGAGTTGGTGTACATATTTCATGCAGCATCAACAGCAATCACAATTCATAGTATATGTGGGTCTATACATTAATTGAATTAATTAATTATTGGCTTGTGTAATTGGACATACATATAGCTTATCTGCTAGCACAATAACAACATTGATTTGCCTTTGGTAGACGTATATGTCCGTGTACCATTCAGTTTATGTAATATTAAAACACAGTTTTCACACAACTTCTTCGCTATTAAAATCAAATATAAACACTTTAAATCAAATATCACAATTTTGATTTGCAATAACATTTCAGTTTCTATGCTATATTATAATTAATATATATGGCATATGTAAATATAATCGTATATAAACTAGCTACAGGTACATAAACATATACAAACATACATAAATATTCACGTACTACATTCACATACGGCACATCTGCACTGTCCGCGGTTCATAGTAAGAAACTCGCCTACCCGTGCGTCACTAAATTTCTTAGTCACAAACTCGCATCATGCGGTTGTCAGTACATTTTGTCGTTTGTGACGCTGCGACGCATCGACGGTGCCCTCGTTCCCCAACTTTCCACCACAATTCGACTGAAATGTTTTGGTTTTTCTTAACACTTACAGTTCAAGTTAGTACAAATGTTTAGTATATATTTTTATTTTTATTATGGTATGCGTTAACGCTTAGCGTATATTTTTAAAATATATTTTTCAACGACTTTTAGTTTGGGTGTTAATTTCTTTTGCTGTATTCTATTTACTCTATTTTATATTGAAAAGGTACTTGAGTCTCTCAATTTGTTTTATCTAAAAACGGTATCTAAAATTGTCGTACAACTCTTGACGTTTCCCTTACCTACATACAAAATCCATTTATTGACCTGTATGTAGTGCGAGTAATCGCTGCGCCGCGTCTTGCCCTGAAACTCGACGTACCTGCCATCGTGCCCGTCGTCTGCTTATTATGCAGGCTTAGACTTTTTTGAGATTGCTGTTACCTTTTTACTCCTCTTTGGTAGGTGGCCCAGGTGTATACTTGTATATTTAAAAACACTCATAAGCGTCACTGACGCACCCGCTCTCAACTCATTGTGTCCGCCCTTTTAATCATTCAAGTACACACTTTCTCTATAAAAATTCATATAAAATCACCTTTTATAGAAATCTAATTTAATTGCAATAGGCTCGTTATCTTGCTGACTGCATGTACTACACACATTACATGTTGGGATAACCAGGAATTCACGTGATATCCATACGTACATACATATATTATATATTTATTACGATTATTAATAAACATACATGAACATATATTGAAGTAGGTTTGGCTAAAACAAAAGCGTGCATTCCAATTTAAATTGAAAAACTTCAATCTACCCTCGAGGGACTCTCTGTACAGCGACATCCAAATGTGTCTAACAACATTCTTCAGCCCGGCGCCCTTACATGAACGCATCTCGCTACACAAGTTGGATCTTTTCTACTCACTATAGCTATTAAAAAATACTTATGTGTCTCAAATCGTCTGTGTAATACAAAGTAAAAGTTCTAGAAAACCGAATTTACTACTACTCTAACAATAAGTTAACTTACTGCACGCCTTCAAGTCGCTTTCGTACATGTGCTTTCCCGAATTGAGGGTGGGCTTTCGCTTCAATGCAATTCGAAGTGGCAAAAGCACAGGGCGTGCTTTCAGACTGGAATCGCAACTGATCTTGGGAGGTCTTCTTCAGGTGCACTGAATATTTGAGCGTTATCAATAGTATTTGAGCATCTGCGGTGCTGATGTTGTACATTCAACTGAAAGCTTACTACGACTTAAGTCTTGTCAAACTTTTCCATTACAAACACTCTAAGATTTGGATGCAACATTTGAATGAAAGTCCATTTCAAAATAAACATTGTTTGGAAGTACTCTTTACCTCTGTCAGACTCTCTTTAACAAAACTTTCAAATATTGGATTGCGAGTACAATCAGTGAATGGTTCGGAGGTTCGCAGGAACTTAATACAGTTGTGCTGGAGAAATTTGTTGTAATCCTACAAATGTATGGGGGTTTTCACATAAGTCTAAAATGTACGTTTGGTGCTCCAGGTACTGTTTATTTTATATCTTCATTATATTTTCCAACATTTGAGATCGGAACGTTTCGTTCCCAGTCAGTCAAATCTATCTTCAATCATTTTCCTTGCTAACTGGAAATCAATATTAGTTTAGGCAGCTAAAAAATATATCAAATACTCTAGGTATCTCGCAGGAATAATCGGCTTTCCAACCCCCTTTGTTTCAATCGACTTTCCTATTTGTTTACAATGTTGTGTTTTGAACTGTTTGGCGTTTTAATTTGGCATTGATTTGGCATTACACAATTTTCGCCCACAATTCATGCAGCTTCAAAGACTGACGGAGCCCCTCAAAAATCTATTTCCATGAAATGCGGCTAATGCCAATTCGAACCAATTCGCCCGATAGGTCAATCTCTGCTTCGACTCACACTCTCTCTCGGCTGCTTTATTCTTATGCAGCAGTCGCATCGAATCATTTAAAGGTATTTGTTGCACGTGCTTTAAATTGTACTTAATAACTTAGCGCTAGATGTAATCGGGGATTGGGTTGTGTGGCTTGAGTATTTATGTGCACTCGCGTAATCGGTTACCCGCGTATTGAGCGAGTGTCACACTACCAGTTCATTCGTTAAACATAAATTAATCTCTTGTTATATATATTGCTGCTGCCTACTTTTTACTCACAGCTGCTGTAGTGGATGTTGCTGTTGTTGTTGTCGACACGACGTCTTTTGTGATTGCGGCTGCTGCTGCCGTTGCCGCTATTGCTGTTGTTGTTGGCGGCGCTGTTGCCGAGGGCATTGGGGCAGCTGTTGTCAAAGTCGTCGCCAGTATTGTCGGCTTTTGTGCAGGCGTGGTAATTGGTTTTGTTGTCGTAGTGACAAGTTTTGTCGCTGCCTGTTTTGGCGGCTGTCCAGCGCTTGTAGTTGCTGCCGGGGTACGAATTGCTGATGCTTTTGCATTTGTGGGAATTGTTGTTGTTGGTGTTGGCTTTGCCGCTGTCGGATGTGCGATTGCAATTGCAATTGGCTTAGTTGTTTTCGCTGTTGTAGCTGTTGCTGTTGTCGGCGCTGTTGCGTTGACAGCTGTTGTTATAGACGTTCTGGCAGTTGTTGATGTAGTTGGTGTGATGGTGGTGGTTATTGCAGGCGTTGTTGTTATTGCTGGAGGCAGCTTAGCTGTTGCTAAAGTTGCTGTTGGACCTATTGGCTTTGATACAACTGTTGGTGCTGTTAACAAAGTAGTAGTTGCTGCTGTTGCCGCAGGCTTAACAACAGTACTTGCGCCAATAGTTGTTGCTGTTGGCACGCCTGTCCGGGTTGTTGTAGCACCGATACATGCTGGCAACTTTGTGACAATTGACGTTGCTGCGGCTGGTTTCAACGCAACTGATTTAGCGCTCTTTGTCGTTGTTGATGACGTTCCTGCTGTTGCGCTTGCGATAGTCGGCAGCTTTGCTGCTGTTGTGGTTGTGGCTGCTGATGTTGTTGTTATTGGTGTATTGCGATCACCGAATGTGGTGAGCAGTCGTTCACGTCCGCTGCTCATTGTGCCGGCAACAATCACTTTCGACGTTGCAACTGTTGGGGAAAATGTTGCTACTTTTGTTGTAGCAATTGCTGCGGTTGGTATTGGTGCAGTCGATGCTGCCGTTGTTACCGTTGTCTTTGTTGGCAAGACAATTGAGGCAGTTACTTTTGTAATCTTCCTATACTCTTCCTCCTCGTCTGTTATCGCCTTTGGCTTTCTGGACAGACTGGCGGCCTCATTGAGGAAGGAGGCGACGCTGTCGTTGGCGCGTAGCTCGGCCTGTATGAGTGGCTGCTTGCTGGGACTTGAGCTCGGTGGTTGTCCCTTGTTTTTACCGTTACTCGATTGATTACCTTTCGACGTTTTCAGTATGCTGGGGCCTGGCAGCTTAACCGTGGCCGTTGTCGTTGGCGTTTTTATGGCCACAACGGAAACGAACTCGGCGGGCTATAACGACAACAAAGTACCATTCAGTCAGTAATCGGTTTTAATTTGCCGGCTCATTGTACTCACACTTCCGTTGTCGCCACTTGTACATCGGTCCTCAACGGCAGTGCCATCGTCGATCGCGCCACCCACACGTACAACGGCGCCCGCTTTCGACGATGACGTAACCCGCTCTCAGAGTTGCATCGCCTCGTCGCGGTACACGTTGCTGTTGTCTTCGTAGGGCGACGGATCCGTTGGCATGCCATTGATTAGTACCTGTGTGTTGGCGACGCTGTCGTAGTTCTGGCTGTCATAGCGCTCCACGTGCAAATTGACGCATGGTCGTCCGGCTGGGCCCCATTCGGCGGTGGGACGCAGCAAGTGTCGCAAACGTTCTTTGAACGAGAGCTGTTTGGGAGCTTTGCAGATTTGCTGAAAGGCGATAACAAAAATAATAAACACCGGCAGCAGACCGATGATCCAGCCGACCGCATCCGCCCACAGTGGGTACACGTAATGGCCATACGAGGCGGGTTTATACTCCACCCAATTGAAAAACAGAATGAACTGAAAAAGCGATTGCACGGGAAATGGTTAGAGACAAATTGGCCGCCGAGGTTCATCCCTTCAAAATCTTAAGAGATTTTTGATTTTATAGTTACCAGTAGCGTTGCTGGGGTTATGAAACGCCACATTGTTGACCAAAATAAATTCCAGGCGCGCGAGCGCTTTCCAATCATACCCTGTATGTCATTTAGAAATCGTTGTGAGCCATATATCCAGGCGATAAGTACACATTCAGATATCGCAATCAGCAGCACTGACCAATTGGCAGCATACTTGTCCATCAGTTGCAGCCAATACATACCGCTCTGTGCGGAGGAATTTCATTTGTTTTTATTGCAGAATAAACCAGGAAGTAGAGAAGTACATTATTCGTTAGAAAAGGTGAGATCGCTAAGGTCATTACTCTCATAGACTTGGACTCACATTTGTGGTGAAACCCAGACCACCAATATAACCAAAAATACCAACAAAAAGCACAACCCACGTTTTGTATTGTCGCAAATTTGGGAATTTATCCAATATGGCAGTTGTGACCGTTTCCATTAATGCAAACTGAAATATAGAGAGATGTATGTAGAAGCGCAATACAAACAAAAGGACAGTCACCTGTGAATCCAGTCCTAAAGTAAGGAGCATAACGAAAAATAACACCGACCAAACAGGCGACACGGGTAGCCGCGTTACAACCTCCGGATAGACAATGAATGCCAGACCTGCGCCTTGGTCTACGACCTTTTTGACTTCAACATCCAGCTCGTGTGCCAGAAATCCGATTATGGAAAATATCACTAAACCGGCAAAGAACGAGGTGGCGATGTTGCAGAAGGCCACTATGAGGGAGTCCCTGTGCGTGAGTGAGAAAGAGATATATATGTATATAAATTGATTACCAGTTAAATAGCAAAGATGACGTGAAGGTACTTGTAGCAGTTGTTGGAGAACTTGTTGTAGGAAGATAGCGTTATGAGACCGCCCCAGGCAGGGCTGAGCGCAAAGAAGATTTGCACAGCTGCGTCCCCCCAAACCTACATTGGCAAAAACGGGAATGAAAGTTATATCCTTTTTGCAGGCTTCTGGACTCACCTGAGCGTTGGCCAACTGTTTCCAGTCTGGTGTCAAATAGAAGAGAATGCCCGTGTTGGCGCCAGGTAGTGTCACACCGCGGAAGAACAGTATTACGAGCACCACGTAAGGAAAAAGCGCTGTGAAATACACCACTTTGCCCGACGACTGCACGCCCTTGCAGAGACACAGAAAGACAATGGCCCAGGCAATGAAAAGACAGGCTGCCAGCGAGATTTTTATGCCACCTGTTTCCTCAATGCCCGACGACAGGCCCAGTACGTAGTTGCTGTTGGGGGAGCACGCAAAACGAAACTTTGTCAGATGTGCTCACCGAGAGTTGAGATGCGGGAACTTACGTGAAGTACTCTTCCGCTGGCGGTCGTTTTAGGGAATGAACTGCCATTTCGGTGATGTTGTGCTCATCGGCATAGCTGGTGTTGTAGCAGGTACGCAAGTAGTAGGTGCCGTTGACGGCATCACACTGATCGGCCATTTCGTAGGAGAAACAGTCTACAAGGAAGAGACAACCAGATGAATCTAAGCTACGGTAGGTAACAACGCTAAATTCCTAGAGAGCATATGTATGTATTTTTTCACATAGTAATTGACGTAATGTGTGAAATGGAGTCATCACCTTTCGCGAACCATCCTCGCCATAACGGAATTATAGCAAGTTTGACGTACTCCAAAGTGCATGCCTAAAAGTATGCTATGCATTCATGCATAGCACTGCACGAAGTGCTTCAACGTAGCAATATTATGGAGTCTAACGTATAGTGTAAATGACCTCGGATTTACTTTTTTCCCCCTGTCAGAACAACATAGCAAGCGCAGCACTCAGACACCGCTGTTGGGAGGTATTCCATTATCTGCCAAGAACGCACTGTACGTTTTCTTATAATTCTCATCTACTACATGTGGATAGTGAAAGAAGTAGCCGAGTGTTTAACCAGCCCGAGCTGGGAATCGAACCTAGGGTCTCGGGAGGAAAAGCCAGCGCGCTACCCGCTAGACAATCGAGGCCGACCAAACTCTGCCATTTACTTAACCCTAATTCCCAGAAGTGAGCCCCACAGTCTCACTAAAGATTTCAAATGGTGATAAATCCAAAAGATTTTCGATTCCATTATTTTATGTAATCCTCTAATGGAATGTTAGAATTATATTGCATTTATAAATTTAACATTTTTGACAGTTTTTGTACTTTTTAAACAAATGTTTTCAGTAATTTAGCTCATATAAGCCTGACAGTCTCACTGACAGTACTTTGCTGTCCTTGGCTTTACCAAATGCTGCGGTTAGCAATATTTACCCGAAAGGGTTCCGTGACTAATTATTAAATACTTATTGTTCTTCTGAGCAGTCTCCCAAACGTAGTTATTATCTCAACATAATTACTCACAGTTTGAGCTTATTGTCTATTCAAAATCTGTGCCTCTGTGCATGTCTGTTGGGTATAGTGAAGGGCACTTGTACAAATGTAGTAGTGAAAGAAGACGCACAATAACGAAAAAAGGCATTAGCTGCTTGAACATTGGGATACACTGCCCCCGTAAGAACCCTGCTTTCGCGCATATGTCATAGTAGGCAAATGTGTGCCACTGTGTTGTGTGCGCGTATGCCTGTAATTATTTGTCAAGTGGTCGTTTGTCTCGGAAATGAGGTCATTTGTTGGCTGAATTAATTTTGCGGTTCGTACGTTAATCGCAAGAACGTTGGCTTCGACGATATTCACCAACAACTCTTTGCTGATTTCATTGGCACCCTCGTTACTCCTCACCACGTGAGTCTCAAGTAACTTTAGGTGACTGTGGCGAATTGTGCACGTGGATGAGAATACTTTCGCTGATGTGTGCAGTTGTGCCGCACATCCTGTCGTTCATTGACAACAATTCAATAATGGGATGTGCGTTAGACTAAAGAGAGATATATGCATTTAAAACTAACCTAAGCGTTATTCATTCTGCTTCAGAGCATACCTCAAGACCTCAAGTCAAATGTCTTGTGTTGGTTATTGTAATCAATTGAAACTCTGCCAGGGTGGGTGATTGGCCAACAAATAGCTATGTATAAGACATTTTTCTTAAATAACAACGACACCGGGCCTTTTGTCACATGATTTTGGAAATATCAATTCTGAATACCAATGAGTATTTGTATTTAGAAGGAGTGAAGTAGCCACGCCTCTGTAGCGCCCAAACAAATTGGACTGAAAGTCACTGCACCCACTCATTGATTCCAACGGTTGACAGAGCGTTAAAGTGGTCAACGATGGCCACAGTGACATTTCCTTTTAACAAGAGATAAAAAAGAAGAAAGAAGTGTTGAAAGCAAAAGTAAGAAGAAATGGGTTCAACGATTTTTGCCCAACACAGCGAATGCCGAAAGCCGCAGAACTTATGCGTTCGGCTTCCTGGTGCAACGCACCAAAGTAGCGCCCTTCACTGGAGTGTGCACGTGTTGTTGCCTTGTCTTCGATTTCCTGTCCTCTTTCTGTTATACAGTTCTCTCTCCAACCATGTGATTTGACCACAAATTATATAATCAATAAATTAATAGGCAGAAAACATTTGTTCTCTTGCATAAACAGGTAAATGTTAACTGTCTGCCGAAGGCTGCGAGCCAATGCGTGCTGAGTACAGAAAGCTGAAAATAAAGTAAAGAAAACCAATTTCGAACTAACATAAATATGTATTTTCCAACGCCACTTGTAGGCCATTGAACAGTTAAACAGTTTGCTCCACCAAATTTGTGAAGCGCCCCACATTTAGACAATGTTGCACTCAAATGGTGTCTAATTATCGCCGGGCGCCCATCCCTCACAACATTCCGATAGTGTTTTATTAAAACGCACGTGCTAAACTCGTTCAGCATTAAGTCAGTTTAACTAACCTTTAAGAACTTGTGTCGCTTTTGCTACAGCAAGGGAACAAGGATGCGAAATCCTTTCAAAGATGCTCTCCGCCAAGCTGAACCGGCGCTGAACCTTTTGACGTTATTTGACCCCGAAAAGTCTACTTCTGTCACTGTTGTTGGCATTTGATACACACGCGTGCACACACTGCCACAGACATAGCCGGATACCTACAGGCATACACATGTAAGTGAGTGTGTGTTAATGATAAGAGAATAAAATGTTTTACAATTGTTGCTAGCGTTAGTGTTGTTGTTGTGCTGGTGCTTAAGTTGCTGTTGCTGACTGCTGCTTGCTTGTGTATGTGAAGCATGGCTGTGATAAATTTGTAAATAATATCCGAGTGCTGGCCCCCAAGTGACATAAATTAACTTATATAATAGAGTAACAATAGCGGCTGCGTCCGTGGCAACAATAATGGCAACAGAAATAACAACATCAATGCCGGCGAAAATAATTTTTATAATCACTTATACACAGGGACTGACGGACAGAAGGACAAACAGGCGAGGGATGCACGGAGTGAAGGAACCGAACCGAATTACCGAAGACGGACGAAGTACACAACAGATGGTTTAAGCAACGGTCAAAAGAACGTAAGAGGCAAGGACGATAGATGGACAGACAGACAGACGAATGGATGGCCGGCCGTCTCGAATCAAATCGAGTCGCGTGCGGTCGGTTCGAAGGATGCACTATAGCGGAGGGTTTGCGGTGCTGGTGCGCATCAAATTCAATGACTACGAAAAGTGGACTGTGAAGTAGCGCGACTGACTATGGCTGGTGTGGATTTGCGACCAAGACGACAGTATTGCTCCGTCCGTGACTCTGCGCGATGTTTGCTTGGACAGGCACTCTAACACCCGAAGCATGTTTATTTTTCCTATTTTGATTTGTTTGTTATGTGAGCTTAACAACTTTGCTCCATCGTCTCCTACTCCAACCCGCCTGCTGCTGCTGCTTTGCTTTCTTGTGATTGTATTTGTTAGTGTTGTTGTTGTGGTTAATAATCTTAATGGATTTGGTTACTTAAGCAAATGGCCGGTTTTGTGGTGCCCATATCTGTTGGATAGTCTTGTCTTTTCACCCATTGTCCTGAGATTTCTCTCTTTGTGACAGCTTCCTGCTCCGACGGTAAGTGGCTTCGAGGGTTTTTTAGCAGCATTTACAGCTGGTCGACAACTATGTGTGTAGAGCTATGGAATTGCGAATGTGGAAAACATTGAGCCACTGAATTGTTGATGCCAATTTTGTAGATGGCCAAGTTTGCCGAGGGATTTGGAGCTTGCCGTTAAAAAGAATAGATACTTGCTACTCAATTGCCGAAGGCCGCAGCTGAACATCCCCTCCACACAAAATGATTTCAGCAGCCGAAGCAGTAAACAGGAACTCGGTTGCTTCGAGGTATCGATGTGTTCTCGCTCTGCATAAGTGCGCGTACATATCGTAGATGTACGTGATAGATATCAAGGTGCGATTCCACGTATCTTTCCGCATTAGCGGAGAGTAACTCCAGGAGTGGAGATATAGATATATTGGGGGACGGCAACCGGAATCCGTTTAGCAGTCGTCACTTGACGCTTAACTTCGACATAAGCGCCTTTAAACGATAATTTCTGCGTGAACGTGCTACGAGCAGTTAAAACTCGTCCGCTTTCACTGATTTGCTTCGCTTGTTTGCCTGGCATTGATATCTGCTTCCTCTTTCTCCATCCATCGTTTGCAAGCAATTCATAAATGATCAAAAATGTTTTGTGTTGTTGGAACCTTGGCGGTCGTTTTCTGCAGATGGTGGCAGTTTTCGTTAATGCCGGAGTGTGCCCTCTACCCCCAAGGCAGAGGCCGACGTCAAAATTACAACAGTTTAGCGCATAGTTTCCCCTCAATACCGCTCAACTGTTGTTTGTTTTTAGGTGCCCATCGTCCTTCCAGTCAACGTACTTCCGCTACGGTTTCCGTCCAAGATGTTACAAATCAATATTTAAAGTGCATATCTTAATATCGTACACTTATACCATACATCGAAATAGAGGGTGTTCCGGGCTATTTGAATAATGTTTTGGTATAAGCTGAATACGTTTTAGCTTCCTTCTTTCAGACGAGGCGACCTTCTACAAAACCACTCTCGTCATCACTTAGTATTTTATTGCTTTGCTTATAGACCAAGCGGCTTCATTGGCTGCTTTGAGTGTTTTGTCGTCAGTCAGTGTGCCTTTGAAATACTGAACGGTGTTGGTCTTGGCTTCTGTTCAAAGTCATTTAGTTACACTCGACCAAGTTGCATCCTTCGATGTTTGCTCAGTGCTTAATAATTAATTTAATTGACTGGCACGACAGCCCGCTTACGCGAGACTAAGGCCTAGCTTCCCGCAACCACCCGTGTTGTGCGTGTGAATTTGTACGCGGCTTTTAAGGGACCTACAGTTTTATGCCGGTTCTGAACGGCAGGTTGGGAGCTTTTTCATAAGCAATTTTTACTCTCAGAGGTTTGCCATTTCCAGCTGAGAGGACAGCCACTAGAGCTGGAAAACCTTCGATAGTCGAACTATCAGATAGTGTCGATAGTTTGGAAAAAACAATCGATACTATCGATACTATCGAAACTAACGAAACTATCGCATAGCATCAGATAGTTTTGATAGTTTGGAAAAAACTATCGATACTATCCAGGGGCGTAGCCAGAACTTTGCCATGGGGGGGTTTTAAAAAAAATTGATGACCAATTTAGTATTACATGCTTTTTAAAGTAAACTGAACTTTTCAAAGAGGGCATTTTGTGGTGGTGCCACCCAGTGCATTGGAAATTTCATTAAATTTGGTTCACTGTGAGCGAAGTTATTGCGTCCGAAGTAAAAGTATGTTCTAGTCAGTGGTACAAAAATTTGATACTAATTTGCAAAGAGCAAATATTACGTTTTGCTTTAAAGTTGGTAAGACTTTAGCCGAAAAATTTAAATTGATGAACTAAGTTTATGGTGATTATCGTTTATGCCGTGCCAGACTTCATGAGTGGTACACGCGATTTAAAAACGATTGTCAGGACATAAATGATGACCAACGTCTTCCGCGACGTCAACTGAAATCCGCGACCACCGTAGATTCCATAAAAAATCAGCCAAAATCTACTTGAATTTGGATTCAACCTTCGCTTTCCTTATACCCACCCGAGTGATATTTTTAATATTCATGTCTAATATCTGCCATCTGTATTTATCCAATGTAAATAGTTATGATTTCGACTTACTGAATAAATTCGAAAGTCGTTTTCAATAACATAAACAAATATTTTTTTGAAAATATTACTCATGTTTTGTTTTTATTTTTGCTATTTTGTATACCGAATAACCACACAGGTGATCCCAGGTGCTTCCGCCACCATTTTGAATAAAACTCACAATAAAATAAAAAATAAAAAAAAAATAAAAAAAATTGTTCAATAAACCCTCTGGAAAGAAATCTTTTAATCTTTAATATTTTCCTTAGTCGCAAAATGAATCGTAAGTTTAGGAATTTTTTTCGAAAAACTGACTATCACCCGAGGACGATACTAAATACTGAGGTATGGAAACAAATTATTTATTATTTACTTATTTATTGCGACTGAGTGAGTTTATGGGTATTGGTAAACGACGCATACAAAAGTCTTTGAATATTTGGCTATCGAGAGACGGCATCTCAACGATAGACACTTGTGACTGATTTTTTGACTAAAAGACGAATTTAACCATCACCCACTCCTCGTTTTAACCTGATGCGGCATCTTGGGACTTTCACCTTAGGCCATTCAAAAGGCTTGTACTGACATCCTGTAGGACATTCCAGCCGACGATCTAAAACACTCATTAGACATGCTTTTAGATCATGCAAATAGCTGTACTGAGCCTGAAGGGGACTATTTAAAAAACCATATCGGTGTTACAAAAAATTGTTGATTATTCTTTTAAATGTTTAAAGGTAAAAAGACTTTTTTACTAATGTGGGAACGTATATACCATGCATAGTGATTGCAAATTTTAAATAATTATAGGCCATGGGGGGGGTTCTGACACCCAAAACCCCTCCCTTGGCTACGCCCCTGATACTATCGCAGACAAAAAACTAAACTAATTGAAATTTTTATTTTAAAATTATTTTCTAAGTATATTTTTAAACATGATAAAGTATATTAAAGTATATTTTTAAACATGAAACGTTTTCAACGCAATTGCTGCAGCCAACACGACAAAAACCCAGACTCAAGAATATGTTTCCGCGCTTGAAGAATTATGCACATAAGTCGTATCACTCGCCATCTTTGACAAAATAACAAATACTAAGTGTATGTCAGCTTCTCATGTTTCGGTTCAAATATTTATATCACCGGTCATGCTAAACATTTCTTTACAATCTTGTCAGACTTTTGTTGTTATCTGACAATTTTTTCACGAATTGAAGAAGACACATACATTTTTCCGGAAATCGACCAAATTGGAATAAAATGTACCTATCTGCATACAATGAAAATTCAAAAATAAATCTACCAAGTTGGGTAGAATTCTACCAAAGCGGCAACACTCGTGTTGCCCTGATCGAAAACACAGATGGCAGCGAACCGATAGTATCGATAGTAACGAAAACCATCGATAGTGAAGTCAAAAGGAAAACTATCGATACTATCGATAGTGCCATCGATAGTATTCCAGCTCTAACAGCCACCGAAAGAGAAAACGAGTTTTCCCGTTATTTTTTTAGGTGTTATTACAGGCAGTATTTGAACCTGAGGTTGCTACCTGCGACTCGCGGTCCAACGCACTAACCAACTGAGCCACGGCGGCTGCTCAGTGCTTGGAGTTCTTAATTTTCATAGCTCGCATCGAATTAACAGAAAAAACATCGCATATATTTTGACACTGATTTTAGAAATTACCGCTTCCGGTGTTGCTAATTTGCCGGCTCCTCTGGGTCTTGGGCGATTCAATTATGCCGGGTAATACCGAGTATGTAACTAGAGTTCTGAAGAAGCTACGTTATCCAACTCGGCAAAAGAATGTTGTAATTTTTAGCGATAATACTTCAAATTAGTTAGAATAATGCCAACTATAAATGCCCTAATCAACCCGGTTCGTGCCTAATGGCGCCTTTGAACTATTAAGCCTAGTGAACCTGTTTCACAAGTCTGCCGTGTACGTCGAACACGGTTGCGCATGAAAAACGGCTTGACAAATACTTACGTTCGGTGCTCCACTCGGGCTCGCAGTTCTGCCACGGTAGCTCGGTACGAAATGAGGCGAACATGTAGAATATCGTCCAGGCAATAATTAAGTTATAGTAGAGCATGACAATGGCCGACACGATTATCATACCAGTGCCCAGACCGCGAAACAGTGGGCAGAACCGACGGTAGATGGCGACAGGGCCCAGGGCTGCGTACTGGCCGAAGGACAGCTCCATGAACATCAGCGGCAGTCCGGCAATGATCAGCATGATGGTGAAAGGTATGAGGAAAGCGCCTGGCGGATAAGCGAGCACATGTTATTACATACAAACATTCATACGGATTTTCGGTTAATTATGAGGAGATCACACTCACCGCCGCCATTGTTGTAGCACAAGTACGGGAAGCGCCACACATTGCCCAGTCCCACTGAGTAGCCGAGCAGCGAGAGTAGAAAATCGAAGCGTCCAGTCCAGTTGCCCCGCTCCGGTTCGTTGGACTCGCTTTGGCTGGTGTCGAGTGCGATGAGCGCGGCGCCCGAATCGCCACCGCCTATTGTCACCTTGACAGCGGGCGTTGGCGGTGTGGTGGGCGAATAAGAGCGGTCGGTGGCGGCCCCTGTCGGAGCGACTATGACCGAGCCTCTTTCGCTGCTGCCGGCGTTGCTATTGTTCGGCATTTTGCTGCCGGGCAGTTCTACTGTGGTGAAGCGATCCTCGTTTTGCTGCGCGAAATCGAGTGAAGGAGAGTGGAAGAGTGAATGACGTATACACAGGGCGAAAAGTTGTGTCTTCAAAAGGGACCTTGAAGTCATGTATGTTGGCTAATTCTACCGCTCCGCCGACGTAATTTTTGGTGAGCTCTATAATATATATGGCTGCATTGGGTCGCTGCCATAAATAACAGCAACAGCCAGAGCTCATGGCCGATATCTGAGGCACCCATGAAAGGCCGCTGACATCGAATGCGGTATTGAATAGTTTCCATTCATTATCGACCAGAAAATGCATGAATTTGTTCCCTTTGCATGGCTCCCCTCACTGTTTGTTGTCGTTGGCCATGTGCACGACTGCAACTGAGGCGTATTTCTTTTGATTGTATTTCCGTGACACAGCATTGGCGTAGGCGGCACATTTTTGCGGCAAGCGCACGGCTCATGATCTCATTGCCGTAATTTAATTGCCGTCAGTTATTGACACATGCCATAGATTTAATTGTATTTAATTAACGCAGTCAGCGCAGTGCACAGGGTGCGCAACGTGATGTGTCAAGTGCCACATGTTGTGAAGGTCAAACGCTGAGCTGCGGTTGGCGGGCGTTTGCACCCTAAATGCGCTAATGTAGTCAGTTATGCAGTGTGGTCACACAACAATAGCTGTGCATTGAAAGGCAACTCGATGGAATTTTATTGTTATCAAAATTGTATGTCATCTAACTGAGATCGCGTTTATTTTGACACTGACAGCTGTTTCCCGCTAGAAATCTTGAAAGAAAGTCAGTATCATACCTCCGCCGAACGAAATTAGTATTTTTTTGTGGAAACCCGTAAAGGTTCGATGTTATGCCAATAATCCAGAAACGATTCAAGCACTTAAGGCCAATATCATCCAAGCAATACGTGAGCTACAGCCCGAAACCATCAACAAGGTCTTGGAAAATTGGAGTGACAGATTGCGCTACTGCGAAGCCAGCCGACGTAGCCACTTGAACGACATTACGTTCCATAATTAATGGGAATGTTTGCTCTTACTAATAAATCTGGAAAAAATGTATTTTTGTTCATTTGATTGCTATTTTAAAAAGATACGACTAGATGGCCCACCCTTTACATACACTGCACTTAAGCACCACTGACGCGCACAACCTCCATGCCCTGCATTCACTAAAAACTGCGCGGGAATGAAAATAATGGCAGTGTGAATTTAATAAAATTCCGCTGTTGCATGTATGCACATATATCTTCGTGTGTATGTAGATGTTCAGCAGTGGAAATGCAAGGTAAGTAGTCAGCCCGATTCGAGCCCCGCCACAGCAGCAACTTTTGCTGTTGACACTTTGCATGTTGCGCGCTACAGATATAAGTACTTTTGGCTGACGGCAGCCATTGGAGAAAAACAAAATGTGTAGAAAGAGCCGGGTGATGGGTGGAGAATGGCGAGCCAAACATAATAACAATTTGGCACATGGCCAACGTCCTGGCATTCGAATTGCTCGCTTTCTGGAACTGACAGTGACTAAAGCTTGGGCTTTTTGATCTGAGCGCAAAGATTAAGTGGGCGCAAGAGAGGCGGGCTTCGTCCGTTTGCCTCTCCGATTGGTCGCCTTGCGACTACCTACTAACAAGTCTGCATATGTAGAGGAGGTACACATTCATTTGACCCACACCAGTCGGTCATGTCTGCATGTTCGTTTATTCGAACTTACTACAGCTCGACTCACCTCCCACAAATCCACATCTAAGCAAGTGCTTGACTCCTTGTTGGGTTTCAACCGTTTGCCTTTGCTTTTTGATTTTGTTTTGCTCCTCTTATCCATTTTGTGTGGCACTGTTGTTGTAGCTGTTGTCGAGTATGATGATCCTCAGCGTACTCGTGCTGTTCTCAGTTTTTCAGAGTGTTTTGTTGCTTTCGCTGAAACCACGCAGACACTCGCTTTGTGCAACTTGTGGCAGTTGCATTGACGGCTGTTGCTCGCGCCGCCCAATCGTTTGCCAGTTGCACTCGTTGCTAATTTTCCGCCGTATTCCCTTTATTATTGTTGCAATTTTTGTTGCCGATTCACTTTGGATTTATGCCGCCTGTGAGAAATTTGTGTGTGTGGCATCGTATGGCTCAGCGTTTCCTCTAGTTGTCGTAAGCAGTTGGCAGAACATCAAAGCAATTTGCGAGCGAGTTCATGCAACTCGGCATAGAAAATTAACCTGAAAGCAGAAAGGAGTTCATTAATACATGCATACATGTCTATAATACATATACTATATGTGTGGCGATTCTTAGTAATGTGTTCTCGATACTCCGCAACCCCCCATTTTATGAGGTTTGTCGAAAAAAGTAATGAGGTTTGTCGGATCAAAAAATTATGGAGAAATTAGCTCAACACTTGTAAAAGTAGTTGAGTATACGTGTATGTATTTATGTTAGTGGTGAAAAAACATTAAGATTTTTTCGCAATCAGCAAATGTGAATTCACACTGCACTTTCGTTTGAAATTGTGCTGCATGCTGTCAGCCGCCCGCTCAGTTCCGAGGGCACGTTCGGCGTTTTGAGTGCTTTTGTGCTGCACATAACGCAACTATCTCGCAAACCTTGCCTCCTACAAACACATATACATAATATGTGTGAGTAGTATTGTACAGTTTATTAATATTTTCGCCCTTGAGCATAAAATTATGAACAGCATTGAAAATATTATATGAAAGACACGTAAAATCAAAATCAATTCATACATATAAACACAATAATACTAGAAACAATAATAAAAACAACATCAGTGGCGAAAACAGTAGCAGTAAAATAGCGGTTGATGAGACATTGACACCCGCCGACCGCACCGACTATCACCTCCACATGACCATCGCATCGAGAAAGCGCGTAAGCGGAAAACTACACAACAACAGCTACAAAAACAAAATGAACAGGAAGGCAGGTGCGAAGCGGCACTCGACTCCTCGATGGGGGCTACCATTCCGCGCTCGTTCGTTGAATTTCATGTAAACACTGTGGACCAAATACTGTACAGGTTAAGTAAATACAATAGATAGAATCATTCAAGTTGAATGGATGGAACGCTGCATTCACTTCGGCCTCCCATTGCAGGGTGTGAAAAGTGGCAACAATGCAACAGCCGTTTTAATGAGCCGATGCTCGCGTCTGCCAGGCAAGTGTCAACTAATTGGCAGTGGCAACAGGAATCCGAACAACAGCGCACCTGTTAGTGCAAATTTCGCCGTGAAAAATAACAGCAAAGCGGCAAGTGCCGCTCAGCAGTGTTAAGTGGCACGAGTGGCATTGACTGCGGCCACAACAAGGCTGACTGATCAAGGTGGCGGGCTCAGTGGCATTTTTGTGTGTCGATGAAATTTTTTTCTTTTTGTGTATGGAAATTTCACATCTCTGTAATATGCCAAATGACGGAAATGTAGGAGCAGACAGACAGCATTGAGCACCAGAGGTTTACAGTTGTATCCAACCGCATTAACGATGAAGCACCAACAGTTGGTGCGAATACAGACTTTAAGTGAGATTGAAGATAAATGGCGCGCAAAATAGGAAACTAGAAGTTGGTAAAATGTAATCTTAATTAACTTCGAAACTTTTACGAAACTTGTTTAAATTTAACTATTTTTATGCTGACAAGTCCGTTATTCATGAATTAAAATTAGCCAAACTAGTCCGCACGGACAGCGAAACGCATCGTTATTCTATGCGGTATCGGTGCATCCTTCGCATATAGACAAATCTGGGCGCGGGTGGTACGTTTCTGTTAAAATATAATAAAAGACAATACTAATAAAATTCAAATTACTCCTACGCAATGAGCACGCGTACCTACGCGTGCAACATTGTGCGAAGGTAACAGCGTGTTGTGTGCGTGTGTGGCACGAAGGTCGTAGCAGGCGGCCAATACGATGGCATTCACAAACGACAACCTGGCAACCGTGTGCGGCGAAGCGGGGCGCGGGGAGCAGAGAGCCAACCACGCTAACAGTAATAAAAAATTCGACATTTGTCATATGCAATAGGGGCGGAGAAAATTTGTGCGCATAAATCTCAGTCGACTGCCGGAGCTGAAGCTGGTGGCGGCCGCGCGCAGAAGCCGGACAAACGAGCGCCAAAGCGTCAGCGGAGCCAACGAGTGGGGGACGACATAAGCGAAGCGAGGACAAACGCAAGAGACAAGTGGACAAATGTCTGTGCCGCCCATTGCCTTAGCTTGCGTTTATGTTGTTGTTGTACATGTGCTTGCGACAGCTGCTTGCTGGCGCGTCTGTTGCTTTATCGTTGGTTTTATTGCTGCTGGCATTATTACTTATTGTTGTTGTATTGCATGCACAGGATAATCGCATTTTACGCGGTAATTTGTTCTACATTTTGCCCTTCCACTTCCTGCTCGCCCGAGCATTCGCATTGCTGTTGTAGCAATGTTTTTGTTGTTGCCGTTATACCGCTTAAGTATAACAACAACTTAATCAAAATTGCAAGATGAACAGCAAAAGTAACAGCGAAATGTAACAGAAACACACATGCACAAGGCCTATTCAGAAATGGCCGCAGATAATCTCGGGCATATCACAGCGTATTATCAAGCGTTGACATCAAGTGTCATCAGCGCTCATCATTTTCTCGAGAACACATTTATCTTAGGGCATGTCATGTGGCGAAGCAGACACATGACAAGAATGAGAAAATGGCAGAGAAATGTCCGCGGGCGGCGTCAACAGTAATATGCAAACTTGTGACGTGACTGAAACATTGTAATGGTGTTTTAGTGTTCACTTACGAAATCGGAAACAATTTTCATTTAACATTCACATAGTGTCTTTTTGTTGATCAGAGATACGAGTACATATGTTTGTATGTAAGTACGAGGTGTGACAATTAAGTAATGAGACTGATTCCATAAAAACCGTATATTTAAAAATTATTCTTATATTAAGGGGAAGGGAATTTCAAGGTCGCAGGTTTACCACAAACGCGGCAATAAAATCAGTGTCAGTACTTAATTGTCACAATGTATGTATATACCATTGCTTTCCTTTAACCTTTGCGAAGCTATCTTCCTCAATGATAATTAAATCGCAGCGTGTTTTAGTAATTTTCGTACTGAGAATTTTCACACGTGGTGGCAAAGAGACATGTGCTCGGTGCTCTTAAAAGTTTGAAATTCGCTGGAATGTCGTACAGCCGTCGTCTTTGCTGGTAGCATGGACGAAGCAACAACACGAAACGACGTCACATTTGTTTGTTGGCGAGTGCGGGCTGGTTGCTAAAAAAAATGCGTGCGTGTGCAATGCACAGCCTGCACGAACTCTTGTAAATAGGTCCTTATTTCGTGAGACGTGTTCCTATGTGGCGCAAGCGTTGAGAAAATGCTTAGCGTGTTTCCCATTGCCCTATTGCACACTGTCTTGGCGCTTTAAATAAGACCAGCGTCAGACCAGCGAGCTGTTTTCATGCCGGCGTTGAATAGATGTGAAAATGCCGCAGGATGCAGCTCAATTAGTGGAATCTCCAGTTCAGTTCTGACAGTGCCGCTTATATGAAGGGCCAACAATTTAGCTAACGAGATTTAGACAGATGTACATAAGTGATTCTTCACTCAAGTGGGTGCTTGTACAGGTGACAAACGCGTATGTGTCTCTGTCAAATTGAGCGCATCATTTAACTCATTTACGCTGAAAGTGATTTTTTCAACGTAATCTGCATATATGCTCATCCATGTACATATACATACAGGTAGACCTTACTTGACACGGAGGTTACGTTCCTGGAAAATGCCGTGTTAAGCGAAACCGTCTTAAGTGAGGTCCACCTGTATGTACATACATATAGTATATACATACTTGTTTGAAATATACACATGTATGAATGGTTAGAGTGGGGTCTTGCACTTTTTAAATTTGTTTCAAGGCATTTTGTATATGTATGTATATATACATATGTATGCAAGTGTATAAATCAGGGAAATATAACACGGATTTTTTGTTGTTGTTTTAATATCGCGTAGAACGAGGTGTTTTTACATGCTAATCGAAAATGAGTTGCAAATATATATCGCCGAACAAGCGCTTTTGTAGTTTGATAAAAGTATTCAACAAAAATTATCTATGCAACTTTGCAACCTCGATTGTGACAGTATTGTCTCATTTCCGTGCAACACAAATTTAAAAAATAAATAGTTACAATTTGATCAAACGTAAAGTGACTAGAAATCAACACACAAGCAAACACGCCTGGATCCTACAGGATTGTGGGATGTGGGTGCAAGTGGAGCTAAACACTGAATGAATGCAAACACACGCACGCCGTTCATAGGACCGTCAGCGAGTGAGCGGGTTAAGGCGGCGTACACGGCAAAACAGGAAACAAATAAATCGGCCTCCCCAAACACATACGCACACACATGAACGAGCGAGTGCATCGCTGCAGCTGGACACGGATACACACCCCAGCACCGCACGCTGACAATGCCAGGCCATGCATTGGCTGTCCTTTATTTTCAAGCGGTTTCTCTTCTCTGGCCCCGCTACTCCGCCTTTTGGCATTTGCCGAGCAGCAAAATTCAATAATCGATTGCAAAGCGATTTTGCCATTCGCGCCTACGCTCGGTTTCAGCAGCTTGTGCAGTTGTTGTTATAGTTGTTGGAGCTATAGTTGCAGTATGGGACAGTATTCGGACAGTAAGGCAAGAGGCGAGGATGTGGCAGTGGATAAGTGAATGAGTTTCAAGGACGAAACTGGTTGGGTGGTTCAAATAACTTCCGTTTTTGTGAGTCCTGGTTGCGAACGATTTTTAGTTAACAGTCTCCCACTGCTAAAGTGGTATATGTGTTAATGTGCGAATGTGTGAGCGTGGCCTTGAGCTTATGGTTTTTGTTTATTTATTTATTGAATATTAGTCCCAACTAACATTTATATTTCATATTTTGTAGGGGAAACAGAGCGAAGTACTGGTAAAAAGGAAAATGTAAGCAGGTCAGAGGTTCCTACAGGTCTGTTAATTTCGATCAATTGCCAGTAAATGTGTAAGCAAAGCACTATGTATGTGTGTACTCATGACAAATAATCTGCATAAACACAAATTCAAAATATTATCATGACCAATTCAGGTCTAATGTAGATTTATGCCCACCATTTATTGGCCTGCCGTGGCTCAGTTGGTTAGTGCGTTGGACCGCGAGTCGAAGGCAGCAACCTCAGGTTCAAATACTGCCTGTAATAACACCTAAAAAAAACGGGAAAACTCGTTTTATCATTCGGTGGCTGCCCTCTCAGCTGGAAATGGCAAACCTCTGAAAGTAAAAATTGCTTATGAAAAAAGCTCCCAACCTGCCGTTCGGAACCGGCATAAAACTGTAGGTCCCTCCACCCGCGTACAAATTTACACGCACAACACGGGTGGTTGCGGGAAGCTAGGCCTTAGTCTCGCGTAAGCGGGCTGTCGTGCCAGTCAATTATTATTATTATTTATTGGCCTGTAGCAGATAGTGGAAACACTTAAATCAGCTCAAATATGGCAAAAGATTGTTTTATTTTTACTCAAACTTTATACTTAAATTATAAAATAAAGTTAGTAAGTAAAGTAAGTTAGTTAGCAGTAAAGTAAATTAAAGTTTTGCATTTCTCTATACAAATGGTCTATTATTCGGTTAGCTTTCTTTAAAATAAGAAATTCCTTTAGAATTGCATATTGTGATTGTTCTTCCGAAGACAGCCGCTTTTCTTTTACGACACAGTAGCCGAAGCCACAGTACTGATATATTTAATTTTATGTCCTCTTAATGGTTTTGTGTGCCTTTCTCTGCTCAGTTCTTTCACGCTGCTGACTATGTTAGGTGGAAAGAACAAGTACAAACAGCAAACACATGGACGTTTGGTGTCTTCTGACAATTCAAAGTTTTGTTGCCATTTGCCTATTCGACGTGTATAAATAAACAAGATGACAGCGGCAACACACATACCGACAGTAAAGCAGGTCAAACAACAACCGGAACCGAAACACGAGCCGCAACACATAGCGCGGCCAAATTTGTGGGTGGAAGAGGCGCGGCTGGACGCCAAGAGCGGCAGCGAAGCAGCGCAAATACATAAGAACAAAATCAACAAGCAAACAAATGGAAAGGGGGAAGAGGGGAATGATGCCAATCGTAGTGATAGGAGAGGTCGTGATGTTAGTTTGGCGCACATCAACACAGACAGACAACGAGTGGAAACTGCTACAGTTTCCACTCTTCCACATTCCACTTAAAGCGAGTAGTGGGATTATCTTTCGCTCAACTGTGTGTGCGAACCAACACACTTGCATGAATGCATAAAGACATCTTTGTGTGTGTATGCGCGCCAATTGAAATGTTGTGCACCTGCACTTAAACGATGTTGTTCTGTCCGTTGTTGTAACGTATTTGTTAATTTTTTTAGTAAGTACTTGTTAAGTTCAAATCGACAACAAATAACAATGATTGCTTTATTCGAATGGGATCGTCGATTTCGACCTGCTATATTATCCCATCCGTCGTTTTACTGAATGCAAAGAAGTTCAGTTACATCTGACAAGGCGAGAAATATTTGAACCCACCCAAAACAAAACCAACCCATATCCAAGTTATTTTGGTTTTGACAAACCCTTCAGAATGTATTTATACGGACATGTCACCTTCGCAGTGACTACAATTTCAAACAACGACCAATATTATTAGTGCTTGCTTCGTTTTTGTTTTCACAGAAGTTCGCAAAAGACGCGTCGAGCAAAGTTATCGTAAATAGTGCGCGTCGGAGAGCAAAATGGGGGAATGAGTGCAACGGCAGGTGCGGGCTGGTCTAATACACGAACACGGACCACACGTTCAGCTGCACACGCTTTCCATCTCTTGGCACATGACAACACGAAACAAAAAAAAAAACAAACAACACGAGCCTGATAGGAATTAAATTTGCAATTTTAATGTAATTTAATTTGTGCAAGTTTTGTATTTTTGCACTGGCTTGCTCGACACTGTTTCAATTGGTAACTTCGAAATGGGCCAAACATTTTTGTTTTGCTTTCTCGCGCGTATTTTTCGTGTTGTTTATTTTATATTTTAACGATGAGTGAGTGGCACTTGGCGGGAACGCTGCCGCACTTTTGCATATATGTATGTTTTATGGAGTTTGTTTGTTGTTTGAAAGCTGCCGGTGGCGCTGTTGGAGGCGGTAAGTGGAAAAGCGCAGTTGGCAATCTATTTCCATTTCCTTTAATTTCATTTTTTTTTAATTCATTTCATTCCAGTTTTGTGGCTCCGTACCCCTTCATGTTGTTCTTCGCCAGCAACCGTTCCCTCACTTTCCTTCCACTTCGTGAAGGCTACGTCAGCTCCGACAGCGTTGCTGGCCAAATTGGCTTATTTGCTCTGTCATCTCCCATATCTCGTGCGCTTTTCAAGCGTCACACATCCTCGTGGTTGTTGTGCACTTGCCACTGTGTCGTGCCGCGGACACAAACACCAAATCCGCATTATCATCGGCTTTCAACTTTAGTAAACATGCAAATTTTCCACGACGAAAGATTTCCCCGCCAGCTATGTGTGCGTGTATGGATTTACGAGTATTCATGTTTTCGGTTGTTATGTCTTACTGGTATTCTCGCGCTGGGCATAACATTACTTGCTGTATCCCAAATAGATCAGCTTTTTTATCAATGCCGTTATGTTGTAACCGGGAACCAAATGAAATGAGCAATAATTGATCGTTGTGTCTACATTGCTGATTGCAGAGGAAAGATTGCAATGCAACGAATTTGGGAAACATTTTAAATTTTAAATAAAATAACTTCAGTGAAAATTTGCGCCACACCAACGCAAAGTTACCCTAAACGGAAAACTGCATCACAAAGACAGAAAATATTTGCACCCGTCACCCATCGCTGCAATCGCACACAGTGCAGAATCACAGGTCGACGAAATTCCTCCTGCCGCGTATTAGCAGCGGTGCTCGTTTGCCGCTGTCGCTGGGTCCAAGGTCAATGTAACTTGTGCATGTAAGTGCAGTTATTGCGCGTCTGTATGTGCGTGTGTGCGCTTATAACTGCGGCGCTGCCGTGGTCGACGTTGTGCATAAATCGACGCTAAAGTAAATAATGTAAAGCGAAATCGAAAAGATTTCGCACTCCAGTAGCTCACACAGACGCTCGCAGCTATACGCGCACCCACTCTCACCAGCATTTAAACAGTAAATGACTAAATGATTTTTAGCGGATACGTAACTCTGAACTGCTCTGTCCGCATCAAAGATCTCATTACACTTTGCTGAAAAACATTTAATTTACCTGATAGAAATTTATTTGAATTAAATTTGCCGCTGTTCACACTTTAAGTGTTCAACTCTTATATGGCCTGGCAGGTTTTCAAATACCTTCTCGTTGTTGTTGTAAAGTTTCAACAATCGTTTGCTATCGAAACGCAAAACATGCGCAAACTTTCCACCGAAGCGAGATTAGCCAAGATTCGACAAGTTTTCGACGTGATTTTCAGCGTATTTACATTTATTGAATTTAAAATGTATCCAATCGCCGAGCAGCCTTAAGAGCAACTTGAACGCGTCAAGTGTAAGGAAGATGGAAAATCGAAGAGGAAACAGAGACGGAAAATGGGACAAACAATCGATGGGAAGCAACCAAAATTGGGAATTTCAATTAAATTATGCGCATAAATTCTATAGAAGGCGGAGAAAGAAGGGCGGACCCATCCAAACATTGAATTATTTTTAACTTAATTGTCTTGCCACAATTCTCACAATCACACGCAGCATAAAGTGGGCTCTAACCATTTGGCGCTCGGCATATGGAACTTTGGAAGTGGACTGAAGTGAGAAAGGGCAGAGATGGGAGGTTATTGGTTTGTTTTGTGACACTTGAAATGACACTTAGTGATGTGTTTTGGAGCGTGTTGCTAACAGTAGTGCTGTGAAGTAGAGCAGTGATTGAAATGGTGAATACACTGCAAAGTTGGGCAATATGCAGACACTGCGTCCCAAGCCCAAGTCGAGTAAGAGTTGAAGACTTGAATGAAGTCAAACATTTATCGTTTTTAGGTTTAAGCGTGAAACGAAAGCCAATAACATGCAAATAAACAGCTCTATTTTCCGAGCTCAAATTTAGGAGTTTAATCAAACATTGAAACATTTCAAATAAATAATATTGAGTAATAACTAAGTAAGTTTAGATGGTAAGCCTAGTTGCACCGCCAAGGTCGGCGTTAGTTATTTCCAGACAATACCATGCGTTGTCCGAACTTTAAACAATTGCTTACGTTCTGTACTGCAAAGCAGTCCAAATTTCTGCAGTCTTTTTATACAGTAGTTTCAAAGCATTATCCACGGTTTGTATTGTTCCATAATTTTACCACGAACACTGCTCATCACGATTTTATTGTACAGTGGCTGGTAATTTGAATGCCAACTAATGTTAATGTATATTTACTATTGAGAAAAAACAGGCAAAAACGCTCGCATCGCCTGTTTTGAGGTCTAGAATTTACAATTTTTACATTAGAGTACTGACATTTTTTTGTACTTTTCCCTACCAGGAGCTGGTACTCTACCATCGGAAGTTAAGACTTTAGAAATATGCATAACCAGAAGCAAAAAAAATAAATAAATATGATTCTCATAGATAATTAAAAATAAAGTAACACGTGTTTTAGCGTATTTGAATTTTAGCACTTTTTCGCAGCGAATGTTCCGAATTGTTTCCGAATGTATGTACGTATGTATAACGAAAAAGGGTACCACTTCGGAAATAATAAAGATAAAAGATTGAAGTTTCGCATAACGGTTTCCCATAAGTAGAAGATGATTTGTTCCAAAAATGATAAAAATTCGCCCACGGTTGCGCATACTCCCCATACAGACTGAAAAGTTATAGTTTATAGAAAATTACGATTTTTTTCATTTTTATAAAAAAAACATGAGGCATAGGTTAGATATGCATTTTTCTGTCAAAATTAAACATTTTTGAAATAATTTTTTTTTTAATATTAATTGCTGAAATATCATAACCTCACATGTGAAAAGTTATTGAATTTCATTCAAAAATATAGATTCTACGGGCATCTAAAGAAAGCATTGTTGACGATATTTGGCTAGAAGTGAAAATGAATATAATAAAACGCTGAACTTTGAAAGCCAAGGTTATGGGATGAAGGGACTTGATAAATTGATTTTCTATATCGCTAATGTATCTACATTACGACAAGTAAAAATACAAATGCAGGTTCGCAACTTTTGAATTTGCTCCAATGCGAGCGTTTTTGCCGGGTTTTTTCCCAATGTGGCGTTCAACCACTCGTTTCGAACGTTGGCAGATTTAAGCGAACAAATTGCAAATAACTCATACGTCCCGCTAGCCGCAATTAACGTTTCAATATAACGGAAATGCCTACAAAGGCCAAAATCAATTATACATTGTAATTAAAAACGGTGCACTTTTATTGACATCAACTCGGCTAAATTTTTTTAATTTCATGGTGTTTGCTTGTTTATTGAAATGTGAAGTGATTTTGCGACCGGACCCTTACTCAACCTGGCGCCATAGTGGAGTATGTGGATGGAGTTGAGCGACTTGAGCGCACGCCTGCCGCAGTAGCAGCCATCGCAACTGCGCCAGAAACAATTTAATTAACATGCACGGTAAATCTTGAGTTAAGGTCATTCAGTGTTTACACTATGTGCACAGTAAGCTCACGGCACGATTGTTGCAAACGCTTCATGCGGTCTACTGTGCGTATGAGTGACATTTTTGCAGTCATGCAGTGCAATGTTATGTCACTCATACGCCCTGCGCGCCAGCTGCGAGAATGGTAAGCATTGTTGGCCTCAACGCATAATATATATATATATGTAATCATAAAAATGGCATTTCAATGTGCAGTAAATATGGCAACTAGCGGCCGTTTTCGCGCGCATAGCGAAATGAGCAGCATTTCGCTGTACTTCTCTCAAATCTCGCCCAGCACTGAAGAGGGAACTGTGGACAGCCGAGGGGTTTTGCGCACATAGCCAACACATGCTTTCTTCGAGGCTGTTTAGCACAGCTCCGGGCGGCACACACTACAAGCATTGGCGGCCGTGTTGCTTGTGTTATCAATACAACTCGCAGCATGAAACGGAAATTAATTGCTGCGCATACGCTCACGAAAACGCTTGACGAAATTTAAACCGATTCGTAGTCGGGTGGGCGTAACAAAAGCAAAAAGGAGCAATGCATGCAGGTGAGGCACTTACCTTCCTATCAGTGCGAGTGCATGTGCGGCAGTTCAAATTCGAAAACACTGAAGCGGCGACAAGGTGTCAGTACAAGGTCACGCGATATCCTCTAAGAATTTAACTGCTGCTGCTGTCTTTGCTATTTTCGGAGTTGTGTTTTAAAGCTGTCTGAAACATTTCTGCGGCAAGCACAATCAAAAGAATAAAATACAAAATAATAAAACCACTTGTTTTTGTTGTTGTGCAGTAGTTGTTCTGGATAGCTGCTATTTTGCGGTTGTTACTGTTGACAATTTTATGTTGTTGCAGTTAAAATTTAATTGAGTACAAAATTATTGCCACGAAATGTTGTTATTGCTCTGGTTTGCGCTTTTGTTGCTCGCGATTGGTGATGTTGCCGTTGTTGTTATTGTTGGTGTCGCTCATGGGAGCTGGTGTTCCCGAGTCTGCTTTTGCAACTGTGCTCGTCGCCCTATTATCGTATTTTTTTGTTTTCATCGCTAACATTTGTCACTCACAGCCAAACGAACACGTACCCGTAGTTCGGCATTTTCGCGCACTTTTTGCCCGCTCGTATTATTCTTTCAGAAATTAATTTCACTTTGGGTTTGCTGCTGCTGCTGTTTTTATCGCAGGTGGTGTGAGTGTTTTTGTTGCTGTTACAAATTCAGGGCATATGCCTGCGATTTGCTTGTGTGCCCGCTGTTTTCACGCTCCTTGTCATTGTGCTCGCTCAGCTCTGCAGTGCTGAAAGGACTGCAAATGTGGTGTGGCCAGGCAGCAGTAGTTGTGTGCAGGAAACGTTGCCAGCAGCGTCGACAACCGACACAACAAAAACACAAGAATCTAAAACAAATATGCAAACATTTATTGAAATTAAAAAAAAAAACCAAATGAAATGGGAAAGAAATTTCTCGCTTTCCTCCTTTCCTCGTTCTTATTTGCTGCGTGCTGCTGCTTGCTGCACACAAGCCGAAAGCAGCGCACACGAAGGTTAACGCGCAGTCATCCACGGCGCGGCGCGGTGTCGCGCGGCACAGCGCAAGCTAACAATCGACTGTGATTGCGAACGCCGACGAGTGCGACGCGCTTTGCTACTTTTTATGTAACCCACAGCCGTCTGCTAGCTTAGGTGACTGTTTTCTATGCGCTCTCAATGCTGGATGCGCGTATTGTGGAGCGTGTGGGGCAAATGTTTTTGGCATACGACCACCGAACGTTTCGCCGTCCATTTATTCGTTCTCTTTTATTGTTATCATGTTTTCTGCGTTTTTCTTTGCTAAAACTGCCCTGCTTCTCCTTGCTTAAACAGGTACACTAGTTGCCACTTCAGCTTTCTCATGGCCTGCCTGACAGCATCACAGCTCCTGCAGTAGGCGGAACTAAGAGCCGCAAGCAGTGAGGTGACCACTGATATTTCTGTTACATGTGCGGAAATAACTGATTGGGACTCTCGTAATGAAAGGTTCATCGAAATGTGTTTATTACAACTGTGTCAAGTGTCTGTGTTTATGTTCGGACATCATACAAGAAGTGGTTCTTTTTATATTGGAGTATTTTGTAGTGTTGCAAATGCTTGTTGTTGTAGTAGTAGTGGTGCAGTGAGAAATGGTAGCAGATCGCTGTGGAATATTCGGTGGTTGCACTTGGTCATAGTTTTAGTAATTGATTGTTTGTTTAGTATTTGCAGCAGATTGCACTACTTTAGTTATTTACGATCCTGTAGTTGTTAATTTGTCTTAAGTTATTTGACGATTGGTCAAGTTTTCATGATGTTGTTGTCTTAATAGTCGTAGATTGTAGTAGGTGCTAGTGCTTAACTATTTATATTAAATGTTTTCCTTTTGATGTTGTCGTGATGTTGTGTAAGCTTAGATGTTGTTGTACGGCATAGTTGTTGTTTTTATAATTTGGTCCTTCTGGCTGCATGTCACCCACCGCACACTACACGCGCATCTTCTGGGCAGCTCATGCGCGCCGTAGCATCAGTAAAAACACTTCCAACTCGGGTCCAGTCTCCGTCGACCTGTTTCTATGTTTCCTCCTATGTGCCACCGTCGGCGCATTTCGCCGTCTGCACCCCACCAATTACCGCCCGTCCCACCAGCATATTTCTTTGGTTGTTGGCTGCCACTATTAGCCTTGCACTTTATATGACACCAGCAGCGGCAACAAAGTTTCACTGCCGATCAAAGCAATGCCAGGAAGGGGAAATGAAAAGCAAACGGCACAAACATGCGATAACCGAGCACCGAACACCGAGCACCCAGCACTGGCACAGATACAGCCATGGGCACGCACACACATGCACACTCCAGCACATACGTTACAAGGCGCAACAACACCGCCGCCGAGGACACACTGCAAAACCCACCAGTTAGCGATACACCAACCGTTGTAAGTCGACTTTTTGGAGGGCGTTTTAAACGCAAATAGTCTCTTGCTTCCTCTTTTTCACAGCTTCCATTCTGCTTTTCACTTTATAGAATTTGTCGTTCTTTTGCGTTGGTGTTGCTGCAGTGCATACGTATGTACGTGCGATGTGGTGTTGGATAACAACGAAAACGGGGCATGGTACACACTATCTACAATCCTATTGTTGTTGGTGAATCCTTTTTGGTTTTGTTTCATGTATGGAAATTGTGGTAGATGTTAGTTGGTTACTTGCGAAGCACATTGTGCAACACTAATCGACTGATTTTGTAGACATTCCGAAAGCAACTAAACTCAAAATTCATCTCTGCATTTGATATAAGTCAGCTGCCGTCGTCGGCTGCGCTGTCCTCACTGTCCGTTGTTAACATTTCAGCGACAGCGGTAGCAGTAGCGGTAACAACAACAACACCATAAGCAAGCGACCGATAAGAGCAACAGCGAACAGCAGCTGTGAGCCAGTGAGCCGAATGCACACTCACCCACTATTTGTCGCCCCCGCTGCACGCAGTCCCCGGACCTCAACTACGTCATCGATGTCTATGTTTTTCGGATGGCACTCATTGCCGTCGCCTATAACGGGGATAATTTCTTTTGTAAGGTGTCCGTTCGATACGTGTCTGTTAGTTTTTTTATAACGCATGTTTGGCGGTATTGGGAAATTGGCCTCATGCTGATCAATACGCGCCACGCACCACGTGAGTGTAAAAAGATTAAATGCTTCTCTTCGACTTTCTTTCAATGAAAAATGGCAACAAAAGGCGTGCGCCTAGTTCTTTTGGCCGATACTCACGCAAAGCACTGGCGCTCGCTCACTCGTTTGTTTGCCGTTGCTGTGCGTATTTCATCCCGACTTGCCTTGTTGTTGTCCTATTCGATATTCGGTGGTCGTGTGGTTGTCGACTCGTTTGACGCTTGCTCGGTTGGCTCATATATTCGCCGACTTGTCCTGGTCATGGCAGTTGTTGTTGCATTTGTTGTCTGCTTTCTCCATTTTGCTGCGCTCAATATGGCAGCAAATGAGCGAGCCGCTGAATGAATTTCGCCTTTTGCATAGGCAAAGCGCCGACAACTATGGCCAGTCGCTAAGCACACACAATACACAAATGTTGTGTTCACGTGTGTGAGTGTGTGTGTGTGTTACATATGCCTGGCAGTAGGTGAGTGGGGATATGAATGGTGAGTGCAGGGTCGCCTAACAGCTGATTTCGGCTAATAGCGTATTTCGAATGCTTATTTCGCGCATTCGTTTTAATTTGACTTGCGTGTTGTAGCCGCCCTGTGTGCAGCGCTCGCCTGATGCTGCGCAAAAGCTTTTGACTGGCAAAAAGCTTTCCGTAAGATTTTGGTTTTGGACAGTTTCTCGTCGTATGCCTGGCGAGGTGCGCGCATGCGACTGATAGTGAACTTGAAATGGTTGCGGGGGACAGGCGGACGTCGGTGTGCAGCAAAGCTTTGAATTGTGCTAGTCCTTGCTCAAAGCATATCGTAGTATGCACGGACAGAACATTTACGCAAACATGCGACGGGAGGCGTTGTGGGGCGGTTGGTACGTCGGAATGGAACGCTGTTGTTTCGCTAAATTGATTTCAATAGTATATATCAGAGACAATTGCCTCTGCTATATATTGAGCACGAGCGGCACTGATAACTGCTGAGAGAGTGCTGAGAATACTTAGGGGACCTTGTATTGTCATTGCTGTTATTCTTCTTCTTCGTAGTATCAAATAAAATTAAGGATTAATTTCAGATTCTATGGTTGTATGCACTTGCTGTGGTAGTGTTTGGCCATATTTCGTACAATTTATTGTGTTGTCGTCCGTAATTTACACAACTAAAGTCAGTTCAGGCGTATTTCCTAGAGACTAAACTTGAGACAGTCTTCAACTAAAAACACATTTCGCTCAAAGCATTGACTAACTACTTAAGTATGTGATTTTTCATGCAGCTCATTTTCCGTATTCTTTTTTCTAATTATACCTAATTTATTGGAAATCACTTTACTCACAGTACTCTGTCAGCTGCTCTTTTTTCTCAAACATGTCTCTCACATTGCATGGCAGGACGCTGCCATGTTAATGTTTCCAAGTGTCGTGACAGCATTGACACTGATTTTGCAATCAGCGAGCAGCTACATCGCCACCAACACGCGCCGTCGGCGAAAAAGATTCACTGCTGCTTTTGCAGCTACTGTAACTGTTGCTGCGTCCCTGCACTTTCAGCAGCGCACATCCCTCCTACTCAGCCACCAAACAAGCAACCGCCAACTTTCGCCCACTGCGCGATGTGGCTACCCAGCGACCATATTACGGTACCCAGACCAAGCCAATCAGTTTTTTCGACACTCGATCCACATCTATAATATATATAAATCTCTATATATGTAAATGTATGTATGTAAATAAGTATATAAACCCGCATTTATGTTCGGTATTGCAGAGGAAGCGGTGAAATACACAAACCATTTACACATTTGAATGAGACCTGTTCGCCTTTACGTCAATTGGTGCTACAGTCGGACTTTCCACCGTCTGCAAAAGTATGCAGCTGCTCGGTAGTCATCTGCCCTGTTTGTTTTTTACTTCGGTGCCTTCACGACTCGGGTTGTTTTTATTGTTTTTGGTAACTAACAACCACTCTAACAGCTTTGTAAGGTTGTGAATGAAAAGCTTTTCCTTCATGTCCTACCGCACAAGTACATAAATTCCTGAATAGGGTCACACATGCAGCGCTAAGGCGAGTCCATGTGTGGGTGCGAAAAGCTTTTTTACGTTAATTAGCTCCCTCGTTTCCTCTGTTACGTTGCCGCAAAACGAACACATACATACTGGTACACTTTTTTCCCCTATAAGAACAGTGACATGCCTGACCGAAATTTCGGTCAGCTCTCCGAACAAAGTTTCTATCATTTTTGTACAGGCGGTGTGAAAAAACTGACTGAAACTCTCGTGTACGTGTGATTTTTTGTTTCACTCTAACACATACCTTTCACGTATTTAGGAAAGTATAGCGCGTGCTTCAGTGCAAAGTGTTTTTGCTCTGCTCTAACGCATACCTACTCCAACCCCCAAATATTTAGTTTTATATAGCCATCTCACCTACATCAGCAGCCGCCGTAGCTCAGCTGGCGTTAGTGCGTTGGGCCGCGAGTCAAGACTCCGCGAGTTCAATTCACCGTTGCAGCAAACACCGAACAAAAAAATGGAAATGTCAGTCAGTTGACCGGTCATGTGCCGAAATTTCTGACTGAAATGCTGATGCAAATATCGGTCACAATGTGATGTATAAATCGGTCATTCATGACCAATACTCAATATTGAAAAAATGCAGGTTTTTATTGAAATTTTTTCGAAAAACCGTTTGCTTTTACTTTTGCCTGAATTTATTTTAAATTAATGCAAATGAAATAATATAAAAAAATGGAATTTAAAAAAATTCAATTGCGGCCCTGCTTGGATGATCCCATATTGTCGCAATCGAAGGCGTTTAGCGCGGCATCATTGGCATCGGCTTCCTTTGTCTTGCGTTTCGGTACTTGCGATGGCCCAGTATTGAAGTTACTGAAAGTGCAGAATTATTTAAATATCACTGATCAACAGCAAAATGGCTTTTCTGGGTTTGACATCAGTTCTAGGGTAATTAGGGAGCGCTGATTTCGAATCCGCAAACCGTTTTTAAAACTTAGTTTCCGTTTTCGCAAAAAATGGGCGTGTCACTTTTTCGGATTTTCCCTGACTTTTTTCACGTTTTCAATTGTAATTTCTAAACCAATAAACCGGTTGATATGATTTTCACTTTGTGTCATTTACAACACCTCACGGCTTCTTTTCCAATGTAATTTATTTGTATAAGTTTTAAAAATCCGCGGCAATTGGACCTCAAAGTCGGAAAATATGGAATTTCATGGCGTTTTATATAATGTTGAAAATCATGCACATTTTTCGTAAATCAATTAACGAGTTAGGTGTTGAATAAAAGCGGAAACATCAAATAATACAACACAGACAAATTATTTGGTGTGGTTTCCATTCTTATCGAAATAATAGCAAAAATGTACCATAGTCATTTTAATGTTTTTTCATACTTATTCCTTAAAAAAATAAGAGCCTCAAAATATGCAAAGTTTTTAATTTTTTTTTTGTTTCGAGCAATTCAAAATATTTTTGTTTTTTGCTTGTATTTCAGACTATAAATGGAACATATAAAAGAGCATATTTTGAGGCCCCTAATTTTTTAAGGAAGAAGTATCAAAAAAGATGAAAATGACTATGGTACATTTTTGCTATTATTTCGATGCGAATGTGTATTCTGCCAAATAATTTGGCTGTGTTGTATTGCTTGATGTGTCGGCTTTCATTATACACCTAACTCGTTAATTGATTTACAAAAAATGTGTATGTTTTTGACCATCTAAGAAAACGCCATGAAATTCCATATTTTCCGACTTTGAGGTCCAATTGCCGCGGATTTTTAAAACTTATACAAATAAATTACATTGGAAAAGAAGCCGTGAGGTGTTGTAAATGACACAAAGTGAAAATCATATTAACCGGTCTATTGGTTTAGAAATTACAATTGAAAACGTGAAAAAAGTCAAGGAAAATCCGAAAAAGTGACACGCCCATTTTTTGCGAAAACGGAAACTAAGTTTTAAAAACGGTTTGCGGATTCGAAATCAGCGCTCCCTAATTACCCTAGAACTGATGTCAAACCCAGAAAAGCCGACCAAAAGTCGAAATTTGTTGCCCTGTGTATTTAAATAATATTATTTAAATTAAATTTTAATTCGAATCTTACCTATCTGTTTTTCCTTTTTTTTTTTTTTGGTGTTTGAAGCAACGGAGTATTGAACTTGGATTCGCGCGTCGCATTTGACTCGCGGCCGCACGCATTAGCCAGCTGAGCTACGTAGCTACGGCTTAATCATTGTATTAACTCCGATGCGAGTTCTTGTCAGCAGGTGCTTCTATTGTTGTCTCATTCTTACATATGCGTGTATAAGCGATCATCTCAGCAGGACACTGATGACAAGTTCACGATGCTTTGTTTGTTGTTTCATTCTTACACATGCGGGTATAAGCGATCATCTCAGCAGGTCAATTTCAAGCAACACTGATGACAAGTTCACGATGCTTCGTTTGTTGTTTCATTCTTACACATGCGGGTATAAGCAATACATTTTCCGATGTTTTTCAAACAGTTTGTTTCATTTTAATTGAAAGAGAATATTTCAGCAATATTTTGTCTCATATGGGCCAAATTTCATCCGAATGTATTGGTAAATTGAAAAAATGTTATGAATGTAGTGGAGTTTCGGTCAGCCACGTCTTGTAGGGTATGCACATCTCTACACACACAAGTGTATGCCGCAGAACTAGCTCACCAATTTATGCTGGAGGCACCGCAAATTGAGAGCAGCTGCATTCCCGTCTTCCCCAATATGAACCGGCTAGTCCTGCGGTTCCGCAGCGTTTAATTGCCTCACAATTCCGAATTAAAATTCTGCAGACTTTTAAACTTAAACTACTTTATTTGTGAAATTATTCGATACTCCACCGTCTCGACGAATTATTTAATCAATCTGAGGAGGAATTGACCCACCTAACTAATACGAAACTCTGGCTGATTCAGTTCGTAGTAGGCTTAAGGGAGTGTTCCCGTCTAGAATGCCGATTTTAGGCTGTTTTTCAAAAAATTATTTTGGAGCTACAAGGCAACATGCAATATTCTGGTTTTTTGCTTGTTGTTCCTTATTATTTGGAGAACAGAAACTCATATTTGTGTCAAAAAATTTTATTTTCTAAGTACAAATTTTCAGTGGTCAATGTGACCTTGTCACGCTGATTTTCACTGCTGGCCGATAAGAAATTTCGGGAACCAGTAATGTGAAACAGAAATGGGTATGCAATTATTAATCTGCAATAAATTCCGCGGATGCTAAACCACAGTTTTAGTCAAAATGTTGATTAGAAACAAAATGGCGGCCATATGAAAAAAAATTGTCCAGTTTTGCCACCTTTTTTTACCTTTAGAGTGCTTGAAAATATATTTAACAATAATTTTTTGATGAAAACTTTGGTTTAGCATCCAATGAAAACTATCTAGAACATTTTCCCAAAATTTCAAGTCGATACCTCTCATAGTTGCTGAGAAAAGTTATCGGCCAGTACAAAAAATGTGGTTTCGAGAAAAACGCGTTTAAAGTATCATGCGCAATGTATCAGCAAAAAGAGCTGAGATTACTTCAATTGACATGCAAAAAAGTGGGTACTGAGTTTGCGGATTGAAAAACGACTTTGGGGGGTGATAGTATATAGTATAAGGTACAAAAAAACGCCAAAAAAAAAATCGATTTTTTCAAACTTCTACCCGGGAACACTCCCTTAAGCCGCTAGTTTAGACCCACCAAATCGGTTATCACGAAAAGTTCAATTATCTATGCAATGCTTCGAGCGTATGGACACCATGTCCACCCTGTGATGGGGTTTAGCATCCGCTAAAAAGCTTTAACCGAAGCTCCTGCTTACTGAGCGAAGAAATGCGCGCTACAGTCCGAGCGGCAAGAAGCACGAAAGCGGGTCTAAAAGTTTGGACAGCTGTCCTCGGAGAGGGCAGACAGTGCCATGCTAAATTAACGCTATGGCCAGCAACCGTGCGAACTGCACTGTGCCGCACAGCTGATCGATCGGGCGTCACGATCACGGGCCGAATGAGACACGTTAACGCCAGAGAGCAAAGACGGTTTTTGTACTATACGTTTGCCATAAAAAATTGGAGAGTGTGCCGCCATAAATAGCGCGCGAATTGACGATTTTATAGCAGTGCGCGTTTGCTATCAGAGGCAGCGTCAAGTGTCGATTCGGAGCAAAGCGTTGTCGGTAGTTGCGAAAACTGAGCAGCTCAAGTGAAGAGGAGCTAAAATGCAGAAAGTAGAAATGGACCTGTGATGAGGATGGAGTTCAAAGGAAATTAAATATTGAATCCGTTACGAGCTTGAAAACTGTGAAAGTGTGCGCCAAGCAGCTCAGTTGAGTTAGCGAAAGCAGCGAATTTTAAATTTCGAGAATTTCTGTTAACCAACCCTCAACACTGTCGTACTTGGTTATCAACAAATTAAAACAACAGCACCAACAAAACAAGTGCTGCGTGCCTAATTTAGACATCATTCGACCGCGTAATTAACGAACATCAAACAAGATGTCGACAGACAGGTAAATGAGCCTTAATAAAAATTCATTTTATTCCAGCATGCAAGAAAAACCATTAAAATTAAACACAAATGTGAATGTGCATGTAGTGGTGGCATTTGTTGTGATTGCGCCAACGACGACTGTCGACAATGTCGAATAATGACGAGCGTTATTGTACGTGCGAGTTGTTGCTGCTGTTGAACTTTAAGCCGCTAAAAACCTCTTTCCCCACGCCACATTGTCGTTCTTGAGGGAATGGTTGCCGTTCTGGCCCGATTATGATGAGTAAACACCGGGGATTGCAGAGAGGGTGCTACAGCTGAATGCGGCCCAGAGAGCGCCAGGGCAGCGCTCCGAAGCGTTAACGCTCCAAAAGTTGCAGGCCAAGAACCAATATTCGCACAGTGGTTGAATGCTTTTTAATCAACAATGCTGATTTTGGTGTAGGGCGCCGCGAGCTTTTAACTCTTCTTTAACCATTCTGTCTAGTGGTGGCTTCGATTTGACTTGCAGTAAAAAAGTGCAATATGATTTGACACAGTTTCAGTTGTTCGCTTTGGAACTTTGTTTTTAAAGTGTTTTACCGGTATCCACAAATCAGCTTTAGGCTGAGTTTAGGCTAGAAGATTTTGTTTCGTTAGATTTTTATGTACATCTTATCAGCTTTAAGCTGCCGCGTTATCAAGCAACATTTGCTGCAGACGTTGTTATGTTCAGGCTTCCAACGACTTTCGTGGTGATTAGTTTTTGACATAAATAAAAACTAGGCCAAAACGAAATTCAGATGTGTTTAAATTGAAAGCTTTCTATATTAAAGCAAAATGTGTGCATATTGTGCTACAAAATAGAAACACAAATTCAAAAATGTATTCATTTAGTTTTATAAGAGTTTCTAACACCCAAATAATGTTACATACACACAGCTGCGTAAAAACCTTCCGAGTAATAAATATATAGAAGAACTCCAAGTTGAAAACGAAACAGCTCAGATTTACAATCCAACTCTAAACACAACGTGACCAACGTTCAACACTTCAACAAAATTTCTCTAAGGACACTTTTCACATTCTACTCATTTGCTACGTTCTACTTATAAATAAGAAAACAATTACTTACACCTATAATCTTGTACAAATTATGGTATACACGTGTACTATTGACTGTAGGGCACAATTAATGAACGATAGTTAATTATCCCCAAACAATAAAAGAATTGCGGAGAAACCAACTTTTAAAAGTAGTCCCTCTGGGCTCCAAGCGTGAGCATGCAATCAATGTCTCAAGCCACATGAACGCCTGCGTGCAGAATAATGAAATGCCGGTCTTTTAAGCAATAGTCAAACTCATATCTCATTTGGGATAAAAACTCAAAGGAAATGAAACAGTTTGTTCAAATAATGACGTCATCAAGTCTGGGCATCGCACGTAACTGCTTGTCAAATATCAATTACATTATGATTTGTATGGTAAAAGGAAATTTTTTGAACAACAACTTCTAAAATGATCAAATCTTGTTGTTGGAAAAAATCGTCTACATGAAAAATTAAATAGAAAATAATTATTGCAATTACTGTATTTAACACGTAAGCAACTGAAGTAACGAATACGTCTAGCCGCTAATATAGGACCGACGTGTCGATAAAGTTAAATCCACAAACAAAACTTGAGAAAACGTTTCATTTTCCCCATTCAATTGTCGTCGTCTGCTGGACTTTGCCACAATTTCACACATTTGTGTTTCCAAATTTTGCAAACAAATAACGCTCTACATTGCTTAAAATAGTTAACAAATTTCAATTAATCAGTTTGTTGTAACTATTACACAACTAGCTTCTACCCGCGGCTTCGGCCACGCAGTCTGATCGTAGTAATGCTTTCCCAGAATGAGGGGTTTAAAAGTATAAAAGCTCACAACAAAATTGAATTGAGTACTATACCATAACTAAAATCAGTTTTAGTTTTATGGACCATTTCTTCAAAACAAGTTTAATTACTGTTTGATACTTTATGTTCAAAAATTTAGGTTTTGAAGTGCCACGCGTCTTGTCGAGCGTTTAACAAATTTTGTTAGAGGAAAATTATTATGTTGTGAATCCGCATTAAATTTGTTCTATAGTTCCTTGTTAACAATTTGAATTACGTATATACAAGATGCAACCCTGTTTTCGAACGATTGTCAAATTTTTCCAGTTGAATCAAACTATAAAGTAGCTAATCAGTACAGCTCCTTACAGTTCCATAATAAAATGAGTTTAGTCTAAATCGCTTCAGTGGCTTATGCGTGATTGCGGAAGAAACATACAACTTCACATAGCCATTTACAGATTCGTAGTATAAATATAGATTGTCTCAATATTCTGCCGGAATTACCGCAGAAATTATCACTACTCAAGCACGCGCCACAATCACTACAACGGCGAGTGATTTTCCGGCGAATTCGGTACACTTAGCCATTGCTAGGGGACAATTTGCTTTACATTTAGCGACAAAAAACTAAAAAACTGAATATCGAATCGAATAAATGGGTAAAAAATTAGTTGATAAGGCAGGCATGACTATGACGACTATGTGCGTGACTGGCGTTTCGGCATTTGTGCTTTGTCACTTCTTGACGTCCCGTTCAAACCTTTTTTTGTTCACACTCGAGACGTTCAATTGTGCACTTTTTGTACTCCCAATTTAACTAAGCTGTTAGATTGATTTGTTTTCATTTGCACCGCCAAACAAGTTTGATGGTGTTAGTTGTTTGTATCCGGCATACACATATATTATTGCTGTAGAAATTGGAACGTTGTCAAAGCAAAAAAGCACAATAGATTTGCGATTTTTCGGTGCGATCTGTTTTGTTTACGTACTATAGAGACAAAGCACGCTTTGGTTGGCTGGGCAACAGCAGCAAAAACTCTCGCGCTTGTCCGCAATAAAAAAAATAATGAACGCAAAATGTTTGTGGCGATTGAAGATTTGTTATTATGTCACCTATTTGCGATTTGGCAGTTCTAACTAATAGCAGTGCAACGTCACATGTTGTCGTGGCCGTGCGAAGTGCCATCAATAAATCATCCGTGATGCAATCACCAAAACCCGTTAGAACGCATCAGCTGAAATTATGAAATCAAACGAAAACCAAGTGATTCAAGTTATCACTTAAGCGACCTTGAGCGCAGGGTATGGCGAGAAATATCCAAAGAAATGAAAATATCTGCTTCAGAACTACTGCATTTGGTCAGGTTAGGTTCATATTAGGTTAGGTTCTATATTTCCTTCCAGGTCGTCGTTGGTTGGTATGGCTTGATACGCTTGAAAGTGCCAAGTCAACCAAAGTTCACCCTACCTGTGCGTATAGCTGCGATGAAAGAAATCGCAGTTTCAATGACAAAATGTCATAAAGCAACAAGTGTTGCGGCCTTCACCATACATACGAAGCAAAACAAATCAATCGAAAATGTATTCAATGTGGGTGTCGTTCTTTATCAAAAGCTAATCACGCTCGAGTGCTCCACTCGTAGCCGCCGCAGAGCCGTGTGGCATTTAATCGTTAAATCGCAAACAGCGCCCCACGGGGTTAATATGCACACGCATGATCACCTGCGGATAGCTATGGAAATATGCCGTCCTTACAAGCATACGCACACGCTCCCATGCGAAAACATGTACTTATTACAACAATCAATCACCAAAGTCAACATCGAATATAATTTAGCGCCAACGCGTCATTATCTACGCGCGCGTGTGCGTTAGGCTTGCGGCGCTTATCAGTTGCCGTGTGATTCGAGGTAACAACAACAACACTGGAGTCGCACGAGCAAAACTTACAATATGACAACAATCTTAAAACAGCAGCAACGAATAGCAACAAAAGCCTTATTAGACAATCCGCTGTCGATCTGCGATTGCACTGTCGCGCTCCTTCCCCGCTTTTTGTCAGCGTGCAATGCTACCGCTCATCACTTTCCGCGCCGTGGCCAGGCAGTCAGTTGCGGCATACCAAATTCAGATGCTGCAGTTGCAAAGAAAGCATCGTTTTAGATGCCCACCACTAATTTGCTGCTATCTGGTAAAACATTTGCAAGACCCTAAGTGAATCACTTCACCTTTGCTTATGCTGCTTGATGCATGGATTGACACTTGCCTACACACACAAATGTTTGGGTGTAAGCGGGTCTCAACTGCTGGTGTTGATTGGACCTCTTCAGTCAGCCCATTTTACCAAAATGCAATGCGCCTCATCCAAGCAACTACTCGCTCAGCTGGTATCCTCAAGCATCCAGAGATTACGCTGTCGTGCGCCATGTGGTCTAGCCAAAGTCCAACAAGTCCATCGAAAAGCTCAGCAGCGAGATCCGACTACCCGAACTCACGAGTGGCCGCACGCGTGGTAAAGTATAATACTTCTCCAAGTCAGTTCGTTGCTACATTTATTGGAAGGAAATTTCAATTTCAATTGCAAATTTGGCACAGTTGTGTAAGCAAAGAATTTCAATGAGGCAGCATTTGCAGCCATAAAACAATAAGCTGGGTGGTTGTCATTGGATTAATTGAATTTTTGATTACCGTCTGCGTGTGCGTGTGTGTGTATGTGTGCCCCATAAATGATACGCACAGCGAACACATTAGCGAATTAATTGAGACTGTTTGCTAATGTCAGGGCTTTGTTTGGTAATTATAAAGAATATCAAAGAGAATAAAAACAAAACGGTGCCAGGACGTGTTTGCACTTTTAATTAAAATGCGTGTTATCTTACACGAAAAGCAAATTTTTTGCACTTTCTTTATTTGACTCTTAATTAAAATGCTCCATGTTTACTTTTACCTGCAGAGAAACAGAGGACGAGTATAGCAAATTCGTGCCGCAGAAACTGAAATATGAAGTCGTGTCGACAGCAGCAGATAAGGAGCACAACTACCAGCAGCGAAAACTCTCATCGATAGGCTTATATCTGCCGATAGACGACGCGGTGGGCCGGAAGGCAATTTTTCATCAGGTGAGTGAGAAAGTTCGAAACTGCCACAGTGACGAAACAAGTTAGAACAAGCGCGAACAATTGAGAAGTGTGCGAACTGTAACCCAAAACTGATACGACTTGCTCTTTCTGTTTCGACGGCCCTTGAGAATATTTGCCTTGCATTTGCTTAGCAACTAAAAATGTTCCAACCGCCAGTGAGCAATTTGCTATTATGCCGAAGAACTACCGAGTGCAATTTGCAAGTCACATTTTTATGAATCACCTAAGCATTGAATTGAACCAACCAACCAATTGAGCCAACAGCTGGTAAAGTCGCATACTGCCATACTTAAAATGTTGGGGTATAAAATGTTAACTGTTCAACGTATCTCCGAAAAATAACAATAATGCCCCCGCAATCCCCGCGGCGATACAAAATCAAAGCGAAGAAGAATTGTAAACAAAAAGCAAAAATGTGAAACTCACATTTAACCAAAGCTTGTCGTTCGCTGTAGCTTTAGCGACTCTTTTTGCTTTGCATTTGGTTAAAGGCACCAAATACAGAAACGCAAAACATTTATTAGCCGTGTTTTATTGTCTTATTAACGTGACAACTGCAAGTGTCGAAATTAATTCAACGCACTTTGCATATGCCGAATAAACGCTAAACCTTGTGCGCCACGCTTTCCGTTTGCGAAAAACAGAAACAATACCAATAAAGTAGATACATATACATATGTATGTATACGAAGTAAAGCAACAATTACAATGAAATTCACACGTCAATAGTAAAAAGTAAAAAACTTCCCATACCGGGAATCGAACCCGGGCCTTCTGGGTGAAAGCCAGATATCCTAGCCACTAGACCATATGGGACGTGTTCAACCAGTTGTCGCAATCGCTAATTCAAGCCGTGACTGCACCGCGCAGGTGTCAGCATTGCGCATTCCGCGTGTGTAGGTGCGACCCGCAACCGCCTGCCAGGAAGCTTTCTGGCTCGGGCGATGCTTGCACGTGCTTGCAAAGGCCAAGTGCAAGAGCGCAGCTGACCAGAGAGCATTTCGGCTCGTGGCGGCTCTCTGCGTGCTTGGTGGCTGCGCCGAGCGTGCACACCTGCTTCAAACGTTGCTGGCGCTCTACTCGCGCACGGCTAACACACACACATGCAAACTATTTATAGCAAGTTCGCTGTCGCGTTGTGTTTGTAGGTTAGATAGACAAATGTTGTAGTGCTTTCGGAACACATTCCTCCTTGACAGTTTGTCGAAACGAACATGACTAACGATGTCAGAACGATCCTGTTGTTCATACATATGCACATGCATGCATAAGCACGCGCAGGTGCTCAATATGTGCAACAACTAAATGCCGCCAACAACACCAAACTGACCTCCACGAGATCGTGCCGCATTGCATCTTGACACTTGCAACCCAATTAATGTTGAGGCGCAAAAGCGGAAAATTAGGTCAGCGCATAATAAAATACTATGTAATGTGTCGACGAATAACTGAATAAAGTCGAAAGTAAAGGCGTCACACTAAATAAATCAAACTCACTGACAAATTTCCATATAATAGCGACAGCGACAGTGTTACAGTGGTGCTTTATCATTCACTCAGTGCATTGTTAGTATGGAATTTAAAAATATCGTTTATCCACTTCCTCTTCTTTTTCTTCTCTGTCTGTGTTTGCTCCCCCTCGTCCGACACGAACAACCTCAACAACAAAACACCGATCTGCCACAATAACAACCAACTCGTAATAATCGCGCAGATACTTGCAACTTGCGCTGTCCTGCTGCTATCGGCCGCCTGCGGCATGCCCATCGGCTACTCGGCTGTTCTCTTGCCCCAGCTCTCGGGCGCAAATGCCACCGAGACAGAAATTGCCATTGACATTGAAATGGGCTCATGGATTGGTGAGTACCCTCTTTACAGTTGCCGCCGGAATCCAATGCGTTGCGTTGCATCGTTCCGCCTCGCAAATGCAAATACTTATATAAAATTTCTTTCTTTGCTTATTGCGTTTAACAGTTGGTTTTCGTTCTCTTTCCAGCCAGCGTGCACAGCTTGGCCACACCGATTGGTTCCCTACTTTCGGGTCCACTGGCCGATTATATTGGCCGTCGTACAACGCTCCTAATCTCGGTGGTGCCCATCTTCGCGGGCTGGAGTGTGTTGGCCTTGTCACAGTCGTATCCGATGTTGATCGTTGGACGCTTGCTGTGCGGCTTTGCCACGGGCCTTCTGGGCGGTCCAGCGCAGGTGACAAAATTATGAAAATGCTTACGGCTTTGCCGCTGTCACTTTCAATACTATAGTAAGTCAGGCGGGGACCCAGTGGTTTTGGTGTGTGCATCCTAACTGATTTACACCAACACGTCCGAAATTGAAATTCCTAAGCGCCGAAGCGCGAAATTTTTCCTAAAGTTTCCTACACACAAACTTTCTCACAAACACATTCTCGTATGTAAGTGTGTACAAACACTATCAGATCTTGTGCTTGAAAGTTGCCATTCACCGAAGAAAGTACATCATTGCGGCTTCAAACCGCAGGAGTTTAATTCCACCACTCTTAAACGAAATAAAATAAAACGTAATTTGTCTAGCTGAGTGAACGTCCTTCCACATAATCAAATCCGAACACAACCGGCTCGCTAATTTGCATGTCTATCCGGTAAAACTACAAATACAATTATCAGCTGACCTTCGCACATGCCACGTACGTCCCCCTTCTTTCAACCCAAACGATCCAGAAAAAGTTCAAAAATCGTTGAGAAGAAAACGCTGTGAAACATAAATATAGGTTATTCACATTTTTCCCCATTAATGGCACTGTCTAGATGACGTCCTTGAACCGGGAGTTCAAGAACGGCGACATAGAGATCTCCAAAAAAAATATTAAAGCTGTGGCTTGTTGTTCTTTTCCTAGCCGTGCTATTCTTAAATTCATTGCTTCGCATTACGTTCATAGCTTCAAACTGGCATCGAAACAGCTGCAGCTATGTGTGGACACCGTCACTTAAATCGTTCTTAAGTGATTGTGATTTCTATTGTCAAACAAGAGCACGACGAGCACAGCCAGTAAATAGAGAATAGAAGAATAGTGTCAGAGCACGATCTAGCTTCCGACAACAAGCAATCTGCGTAAATGCCACTCATGCCAACAATTCAATTTACTCTAACCATCCCCGTGGAGATGGCGTACGCACTGTGACGCTCAGCCTGGCGCGCTGTGCGGCGCTAATGGCGAATTACCGTGCGGATCTTGCGGCCGGACCTGTACTGTCTTTTGATGAATACGTCCGTGACTCGTCAGCTCATTGCAGCCGCTGGCAGTGGAGCAGCGCATTTTGAACTGCTCAGCCGTGTTCAGTGTTCTCATGTCGGTTATTGTTGCTTCTGCTAGTTCCGGATTCTTGACCTCAGTTTCATAGTTAAACGCGATGATTTTACAAGTGTTGCCTGTACGTTGCGGCGCAAGTCAAACAAACGTAAATAAGATTATGAAAGTGCTGGTGTGCAACGAAAAGCGCAAATGAGCTTTCACTTGTTGAGGTGTCCACAAGCCGATAGCGACAGCAGATAAACCGCACGTTAATCGTTGCAGGGAGGGGAACATTTTTGTGGTGCCCGTTCAAGAACTGCCATGGCTGCTGTTACATACAACAAGCAATTGAAACACAACGAGCTCTGCTTTGTCAATTGTCTGTCCTGTAAGAAAAATGTACAATTAACTTTATTATTATATAATACTTGAAGTCAATATCGCCTCCGTTATATGTTCTTTGTACGCCTGTGCTTCTTGCCCTTAAATTTCGGAAGAAATGCTAGAAGAATAGATGAAGTTCCTTTATTTCAAGCTATTATTCCGAAATAGGTCTGAATTTTTTAATAGCTCATAGATGATTTTTCAATTACTCGCATTTTAGTCACACTTGTTTGATTTTCAGGTCTACATTGCTGAAACGGCAGAGCCGAATTTGCGCGGCCTGCTAATTGGCGCGCCCTTCGTCTCTTACTCACTGGGCATACTGATTGTGTACGCCCTAGGTTCGGCACTGCACTGGCGACATGTGGCGTGGTGTGGCAACCTGCTGCCCGTTCTGGCCGCGCTGGCCATCTTATGCATACCGGAGAGTCCGGCCTGGCTGCTGCGCAACAAGAAGCTGGCGAAGGCGCAAAAGTCGCTAACTTTCCTTCGTGGCAATGAGATACTCGCGCAGAAAGAAATCAACGACATGACCGAGCGCCTCAACAAGGAGCGCGCCACCACGTGCACCAACGAGAACATCTTCAAGCTGTGCTGCCAGCGCGTCGCCATCAAGCCGTTGTTCATTGTGATTGTGTTCTCGCTGCTGCAGATGCTCTCGGGCACCTTCATTGTGGTCTTCTATGCGATCGACATAATTTCCGAGTTCGGTGCCGACTTTGACACGAAAACAGCGGCCATTTGGACGGCGGTGGTGCGCATGCTCTGCACAATGATCTTCTGCGTGGTGTTGCTGTTCGTGCGGCGCCGGCGCATACTAACTTTGTCCGGCATTGGCTCGGGCGTCAGCTGCCTGGTGTTGAGCGTGTACATGTACGCTCGCGTCAACGAGCCCAAGAGCAGCACAGATGTCATCGTGACCGCGTCCTGTCTTCTCTCTTACATCGCCTTCAACACGGCGCTGATGGTGATGCCGGGCATCATGATCGGCGAACTGTTTCCGGCGCGCATACGCGGCCGTACCGCCGGTGGCGTCTTCTGCTCCATGAACGTGTTGCTCTTCGCGCTGACAAAGGCGTTCCCCTACATACAGACAAGCATTAAGATGCGCGGCGTGTTCATGCTTTTCGCGATGGCCAGCTTTACAGTGTCGCTGTTCATGTTCATGTTCCAGCCCGAGACGAAGGGCTGCACGCTCGACCAAATCGAGGACTACTTCAATGAGAACAACTGGTTGTGGTTTCGGCGCGACAAGAGCTACAAGCAGGCGGCAAAGGAAGCCAGCGACACCAATAGCAGCGCACCGGAGAAGGCTTGAAACCAATAAAGTAATTTTTAGTGGGGTTATAGAGCGGCAGCTAAAAACGAGGGTGGTGAATTGGAAAGGGATTATCTCCGTTCTGCAAAGTAGCAAAAATGAAAAAAAAAAAACGCAAGTGATAATTTACAATATTAATGTATAATGACTTCGGGTTAGCTATTTAAATTCGAGCAGTAAAATTTAATTTGATCCGCTGTAAGAATCTGTTACATAGCCAAATTGTCAGATATACATATGTACATATGTACATATTTTACATATGTATTTAGGTGAAATAAGTAGGTAGCTGATTTAAATGGCAAATGGTTACAACAAGCAACCAGGTTAGTAGTAGTGATATGTAATTATTATACAATTCAGTATGTGTATATAGTTTGGTAAATATTATTGTAATATTTCACCTTGACGTGCCGATAGTCGACAAGGTGTTTAATATGTTTTATCACACACGCATACAGTGTGTTTCTATATACAGTCCTAAATGTTAATTTGCATTTACTATATTGTAAGAATCATGGCGCTTTTAAGCAATATTCTTGACTTGGCTTTTATTTTTAAAGTGCCAAAACGTTTGTTATTAGAATAATGCTTGCAAGAATCGTAGGCATATGTGTGTATATATGTATAACTAGTTAATTAGGGCGTCATTACAATTCTGTGGTTTTTGCACATCAGTTAGTGTTCGAAAAGGACTCCGTGGAAGTAGTTTTATAATCATAGAAATGCTTTAGTCTTTTGAAGAAACTCTTGTTTCTATATGTATGTACGTATAATGCAGGATTTTTATAATGTCAAGTACAGAAATACCGCGTGAAATCTATTGGATGTGGTTTTATTTTAGTAGAGCTTAATCTTCAATGTAAGAAATTGAATCGGTACGATAGGGCACTGCGTGGCGCTAGTTGTGGATCACATAATGTTGCGTGCCGAAATAAAATTTTTAGAGCTTTAAAGCTTTTCCTATCAAAAACTTTGGCCAAGTGGTCTTTGCGACAAAATTAGTGAATCAATCAAAATTTTTTTCGTTCAAATTATAAGTTCATTCAGTGCATCGGAGTAATTTGTTTTTCGTGCTTTTGGAAGCTATTTTGAAGAAAAATTCCATGTTTTGTGTTTTAAATTATTGCGTGTCGGTTTTTTCTTTTACAATTTATCAAAATGAGTATAGACGAACGCTACATGAGGCGAATCAGTGGGGAAAGAGGCAGTGCTAGAGTTCAGTCCATTCCGTCAGCAATGCAGGTGAAGATTAAAAGAGAACACAGCATCATTAAGGACTTCCTGGCGCAGAAGGATGTGCCGGCTTGGTTTCGGGGTACATCCTTGTTTCAGATGAGAGCTGCCGACGCCTTATTCAACGCAATTCGCGATGACTGCCAACAGGGCACGGCGCATCGCGTGCGCCAATGTCTGACCGTAATCGGAGTGACCCCGTTGGTCAGCGATGAACTTCTCAGATTCCTAATGACGCTCAGTCGCGGCAATGACATAGCCTTTCTGTGGTTCCTTATGGAAATGGTTTACAAAACGCCTCAGTCGAAAAGAGAGATCTACAGTATCAATGAGCAACTCCTAATGTCGGCGATCGCGCACTTGGACATGGTAACAACAGTGCGCGAATTGGACCGCATTCTGCCGCGCGGACCATCCAAAAAACAATACGACAAGCAGCAGCGGGCGCTGAAGAAATTGGAGCAACGATCGAAAATTAAAAAGAGACCGAAAGCGCCGAAGCACGAAATGCCATATTTCAACAAGATAAAGAGGCCGCGTATGTTTGGCAAAGATTTGAACATTAAAGCGCCGAATTATAGGGTTAACTATCCAACCTACGAGCACTATTCAAATGCAAACTACATGGTGCCCAACGAGTCAAATCGCTGGTATGCGCACTACAGGCTGAAGACTAGCAATAGGGTGGCGAATGTCGTTCTAGTGGACACAATTGATACCGCAATATTCGGCCCAACTGAAGGACAAATTGTTGCTGCAAGCGTAATCAATATAGGACTGGATAAGGCGTTTGAATTTAAGGACCAACACAAGACGATTTTATGCAGGCATCACCAGCTTGAAGAGGATAATCGAGAGCTCAAGAAAATGGAGCGCTTAGTTACGGCGAGAGAACAATGTCTGAAAAAGTTGGAATTGTTTTCTTTCAAGAAGAAGGTAAAGACAACAAGACCATAAGTAAAGGCTATTTGCGGTTAGGTTGAAGACAGACACATGCTCCATAGAGTGGAAATCTTGGCTACTAGTCAGCACGTTCGACTTTTACCACTAGGCAACCGTTTTGTTTCCCTATGAAACTTTACTTGGGTTACTATAATATATTAAACATTTACTTTATACTATACATACTACTTATTAACTCTGAACTTGGCTAATATGTACTTGGCTGCGTGGAGGAATTTCTTTGCTATGTAAGTTTGTAATTTTGTAAATGAGGTCACACAAACTTGCACCATAGGTACATAGATAATGCTGCGTTGCGATCGTGTGGACAATATTTTAGCGTATTATCCGAATTCACATAGAATTGCCGAGAAAGGTTTCAGTTGGTTATTGTGAATTTTCAAATAAGAGAACTAAATTTCATTTCTGCAGTATCTCAATCACAACATATTGTTGTATTTGAATGCTCATGACAGTAAGCACGATAAAGTACTTAGTGCTTAGGCAACTTTCAGATATTTAGATTCGACTATAATGAATTACTTAAACTACTTGTTGAAATTAATCAAACAAATGTTGTGATATTCAACTCGTAGCGGAGGTACGATGAGGTAATGGCGAAACTGGAGGCTGAAATTGATGTGTACACCACGCAGTACCGCAGGAAACTACAGGAGCGCTACAATGATAAGAGCTATGTGCGTGTTATCTCCAACAATTGTGTCTGCGAATATTTGATCCGTGACTCGGACCGTGACAACTGCACGAGACCCGCTGAAGACTGTTCAGGTGGGGTGAGCATGCCTAGACTAACGGGAGGCGCAGAGAAACCCTCTCCCCATAGGACGAGATCGAAAAAGTGCAACTGTGACGTTCGACTAGCGGGCGGAACAGAGACGAGTGGCAAGCGCTCCAGCCGCTTTTCCACTGATGGCCTTAAACCAGATGGTGCTAGGTCGTGCGGCAATAAACACTTGTTTGATTGCCTAAACAAAGCGTCCATTTCCGAGATTAAGACCCGTGCGAGTAATTTGCATGACTATCGCTATGCTGCATCGGACACGCCGTCGTCATCGCAGATGTTCTTCGAAGCTCCCGACGAGAATAAGCCCTACAAATTCAACTATGACAAGATTTTCAGGTACAATTGGTTGGATGATGATAGAGCGAAAATCAAGGGTATGTGTGTAGAGGCGTTGGATTCCGGTGCGGGTAAGGTGCCGAAATTGACGGATAAAACGCCGGATCTGGGACAAATAGTGTTAGATACTGCCAACAAGGACTGGGAGAAGGAGTTGCATAAGTGGCGTGTGGGTTACGATGAGAAACGAGAGGCACAAGGCCTTCCTTCAGGCGCATCTGACGAAAATCCAGACGACGGCATACCGAAATTGGATTACTATGATTGCAATGATGAAAATCTGATGCTGCAGATGTTGAAAGCAGCACTAAAAATAATGAGTCGAAATCCTAAGTTTGTGTTAGCATCGATGCCGGAGGCCTCTAAGTTGCCCTTTCTGCGCGAGTGGATGCTAAGTCGATACGGAAAAACATACACTCGCAAGGAGCGTCAGGATTCGTACAACTTGTCGGTGAAGATATTTCGTGCATTGGAGAAAGTAGCGCTGAGAGTCAAATTACCGCCCGGAAAAGCTATGGGCCCGATGATGACCGTGGACTATTCCTGTCGCAATTACGTAGAGAAGAAGGTAACGTAGCAGACGCGATTCTAACGACTGTAGCTTTCCAACTTTGGTGATTTTTTAGGCCAAGCTTGTAAAAAAACAATTCGAAGACCGTTTTTATAAAACCATAATGGAGGAGACGCGCATATTTTGGTTTGCTATGCGTCCTTATTTGTGCACCGCTGGGCCACCGAGAAACACATATTTCGCGTACATGCCGTCCCGAGTTTTGGACATAACATATTTCCGCCCATGGAAACCATCTGAATTCATGAACGCAAAGGTCGAGTGGGAACGCCGCCTCCAAAACAAACGCATGATGGAGAATATAGATTAATAATTCTAGTTAATGTAGTTTTGGGAATAGGTCGACTATGACTCGGTGTAGTGTTCGTATTGTGTGTGTGTGTTTATCTGAAAACTATTTTTAATATGTACATTCAGGTTAAAAACTATCAAGGCGTCGTTCTAAAATAAATGTTTTCAATAATTCATGCCATAGACCATGAATCTTGAACTTGAATTTGGTCTTATAAACAGGGGCAGTGGTGGATTCAGGGGGGTGTTTTGAGGGTTGAAACCCCCCGCGAAATTTTAGGATCGACTAAAGGCGTTTTATGAATATTAAAGAATTATTTTTTGAAAACTCACCCCCCGAAATATTTTCTGAATCCGCTCCTGAACAGGAAACATCCTTTTTGGCGTCGTGAATTTCTGAACTCAACGTAGCTGAACTCAATTGAACTGAACAATGCAATCCAACGAGCAGTCATGGATGAGTCATGCCGCAAGAACTGAAAATAACAAAGCACAAAGTACAAGAGAAGAACTTTTTAAAATTCTATTGACAGCACTTTATGATTTGTCTCTAAATTAAATTTGTAATTTTTTTAAATTGTTAAAATCGGGAATTCAATTTTCGTTTTCCTATAAAAAGCCAAAATTATTTAGTTTTTACACAAAGTTTTCATATATAAGAGATATGCTCTCGAATCGCAGAACAGTTCGGTCCACCATAATCGGGGAGAGCAACGTACAGAGGGACTATAGGGCTATTCATGATTTTATTGAAGACAACGATGTGCCCGGCTGGTTTCGTGGCTTGTCCAGCTTCCAGGTAGACGCAGCCCACAAACTTCACAGCGCCTTGCGTGACGATGCCGAGCAAAACACAGCGCATCGCGTTATCGAATGCTTGAATTTGCTGGGCCTCAAACCGATCATTAGCCAGGGCTGTGCCAAGTTTCTAATGCGCATTAGCCGCTGCAACGATCTGGCCTTTTTGTGGTTCCTCATGGACGTTCAGTACAAATCGAAGTCGACTAGTCACGGCTATAACCTCAACGAACAAATAATCATGTCCTGCATTGCGACGTTGGATATGGTGACTACGATGCGCGCTCTCGATCAGATTCTGCCGCCCCCGCAGCCCACCAAAAAGGAGTTGGAGCGCCAGCAGCAAAGAGCACACGTGCGCAAAAAGTCCGTTCAGCATCCACTTAGCATCGACTTGATGCGCTCGCGGCACCGGCCCAAGTATTCGCTCCCTTACTTCATTCCGCTGGAGCGGCCGCAGCCGTTCGGCAAGCCGCTAACCTCCACCCCGCCAGACCACAAAATGACCTTTGGTATCTTTGAGGAATACAGCAACCAGTATTACGTGGTGCAGAACGAGAGCAATCGTTGGTACGCCAACTACGAACTGCAACCGACGCGGCGCATTGCTGAAAGCACCAAGAACGAGCTATTGAGCCGAATATTGGCGCGCATCAAAGCCGACGATATCGCGACTAAGCACAAGCCAACGAGATCGGTAGGGAGCGATAATTCGACAGATGAGCAGGAAGATGAGAAGTTGGCGGAAAAGTCGATGTGCGAGAAGCACAGGATTATAAACGAATTGGAAAAGTCATTGGAGCATGAATTAAAGGTGATTGCCCGCGACCGTTGCATGAAGTACTTTGATGTGGTCACTAGCAAGAAAGAGGTACGAAGAAAGCGGCAATGCACTTCGCATTACATTCTTACATTCTTTCATTTTGTTCCGTAGGCCACGCGCAAGCGCATACAGGAGCAGCTCGAGCATGACGTCAGCCTGTACAAGGAGCAGTTTAGGCGGCTGGCTGATAGCAGACGTAAATCCGTGAGTTATATGCATCTGATTACCCATGACGACCTCTGCGCATACAGTCCTGATGTGATTGATAAAGAGAACTTGTGTCCGGCACAGAAGGGCAGGTGCGTGCGTCCTCAAAGCACTCACAAAATCCTTTCCGAGCAGAAGAATATTGATCAGGCCGGTGATGGTCGAAAGTTGGAGCCGCCTGTAGGCGACTGCGCGCGAAAATGTCTTCCCCAGCAATTGAAACCAAACAAAGACTGTCGCAATAGGATCGGTGATGGTCCGCGTGCGCTTGTGAAGCACGCTGTGCGTGTAGCTCGTGGCAACACTTGCGATTGTGGCTATGAGTACGTTCGAGCTTATGATTATGGCCATTCGGAGTGCCGCGGCAACAGTTCGACGTTCTTCGCAGCGCCCACGAAACATCAACCCTACCGTTTCGATTACCGCAAGATTTTCGATCCTAAGGAAAACGAGCCGCACGACGCGTCCTCCGACATAGGTCGAACCTGTCTGAAGGCGGTGGATAGCGATGCACATCTGGAGAACATGAATTCGGTGGAGCCGGTCGACATGGACGGCGCCGTGAAAAAGACCGCCAAGAAAATATTCCAGAAAGAACTAGCAATCCATCAGGAAAGCATGTTGGAAAGCGAACGAGAAAACAATAAGTATAAGAAAACACCGCTAAACTACGATGCATCCTACTATGATCCGGACGATACGCCGTTAATGAACAAAATGCTGGAGGACGCACTAGCGTTGCTGGCCAAAGATTCTAAATACGTGCTAGCTTCGATGCCGGATGCGCACAAGTATCCCGTTTTGCGATTTTGGGTGTATAGGCGCTTCGGTAAGGTGTTCAACCGCAAAGAGCAGGCCAAGTCGTGGAATAAGTCGTCGCGTATCTTCCACGCACTATATAATTTGACGCTGGACGTGATGTTGCCGTCAGCACGCAGTCTGGGCCCAGCACTCTACATTGACTACAGTTGCCGCAACTATATAATGCAGAAGGTAACTATTTCCTAGCTACACCGTCGCTTGCAGGCGTTTTGTTGCCCGCCAACGAAGAGCTGACTAATCTGAATTGAAAATGCATTTATTTTTCATGATTTATCTCTCACTTAGACTAAGCATATACGCGAGGTCTACTACAAGTACTTGGACGCCTCAATTATGGAGCAGTCGCGAACACTCTATTTGGCTATGGCTCCATTCATGTGTCCAGGAGGGGCTCCACGCAAAACGTATTTCGCTTACATGCCACCGCGACCCCTGGACATACATCACTTCCATGTCTGGAAGCCAACCGAGTTCAGAGACCTTAAAGGGGCACACGACTCGCGCATAGTCCGGGAAGCGAAGCAGAACACTTTGTCCTCGAATCGCGTGATCCGACTGTAAATGCGACCACCATTGAGCAGTGCGGAGGAGCGACTGGGAATAGTTAGTCAAATCAGGGAAAAGTCGACTCTGATTCGCACTCTTCGTTGAATTGATTAGTTTTCTCGTTTCGACTCCTTTCGTACTGTTTTTAGATTGACATCTCGATTAATTTCAGTTTCTAAATTTTTAGTAGTAATTCGGTTTTATTTTTACAAAAATAAACAAAGTAATTCTTTTTTTGTTAAACTAATATGACATGCTCAATTAAGTAAATAGCACGATCGCATATTCCACTCTTGCCGCCGATTGCACTGCGCCACTTGAACTAACTACAAGCGTCCTCGCTTTCGCTGTCCGCATATTGTTCCTCAGTCTCATCAGTGTCAAAGTCACAGTCGTCATCGGCCTCATCGTCGTCGCCCAATTTCAGCTCCTCGATCTTCTGCAGCAGTTCGTCACGCGAGTGCGGCACACGCGGTCGCTTCTTCTGATCTGGTTCCGTTTCGTGTTCGCACTCTTCCGCCGTCGCCTCCAAAACTTCCTTCTTGCCCTTCTCCATGTAGCGAAGAAAAGCGCGTCGCTTTCGCTCTGACAACGACTTGACCAAACGATTCATTTCCACTTGAAGTTTCTGTTCTTCTTGCGGTCCGGGTTGCGACGGCTCAATCTCCACCTCCGTGGCGCTCTTCAGGCACTTGGCGCATACAAGTGCTTCCAATGCACAGCCACGGCACAGCACATGATACGCCTTGGTAATATTGCGTTGCTGGCAGCGTGTGCACGTCTTTTTCTGCGTCAGCGGCTTGTACTTCTTGTATTTGATCTTCCACTCGATGACGCCTTTGCAGTGCTGGCACACCTCAGATATGTGCAGCGAATTAATGCGCTTCTGTTGATCGGTCTTGTCGTGCAGGTCGTTCTTGAAAACAGTGCGATTTTTGTACTTTTGAGCGCGCGTGCGCCCCGCGTTGCCGCGCTGTGTGCTCATGTTGCAATGGAATAGTTAATGGTGTACGGAACTATTCAACTTATGGGATGAATTCTTTAATTTCACAAACTGCGGAAATTACTTGGCTAAATGCAGCACGTTGCCGCAAGGAAAAACGAAAACAAATCGTGGTGACAACCCGTCGCTTCCGAAACCAAATGTCGTATGTCTTACTAGACGCAATGGAACATACGACATTCGTTTTCTGAGGCGACGAACTGATAGTTGGCAGTGGGTGGTGTTGCCAGATGGGCGCAGCGCTTGACAGCTCAATTACAAAATTATCCCACAAAGCAAGCTGCTGACAATGAACCCCAGCTGGCATCCAATAGGCAGCAAAACACAGACGCCCTAAAATACTGTAATAATCTACCTTTGTGAATGGTAGACTCTGCTAGTAATTCTCGGAATAAAGTAACTTAAGCCTTAAAGTCGGGTAAGCCGCTGTCTACACTTTTTCGTCTGCGGAAATATGGCAATGGCAGTGCTTACGACGATGCCAAATTAATTGTCTCAATAATTTGCGGGAGTAATAAAATATAAATCAATAATAAATGTTGTACTGAAAGAAGGACCTGCAGCAAACATGAACCGTGGTAAAATTGCTTTTGGCAAGATAAATCTGCAGCTAAATAGGGCTCCAGAAAAGGCTGTTGACGAGGAGGGCACTTTGCGGCAAGATGCAGTGCTGTCCGGTGGTTTCAAGAAAATGGACAAGGAACAGCTAATGCGCAAAGTGGAGGACGTAGCCGAGGATTTGGAAAGTCAGCACTTGCGTGAAATGATGGGCATTACGGGCTTTGGCCGGAAGGCAGCTAAAGTCTTTGACATAAATGTAAGTGGCAATCTGCCAGGGACGACTGCGAACTATTGATTATTTTTATTGCAGGAACAAATCGCAAAGGCGCGTGAAGTGGCACCAGCTAAGCCGCGCTCGAATATCGAGCAAGAACAAAACGAGGCGAAGAGCCTGGCTGATAACGATGAGGCTCTTATAGGGCCGCTGCCCACAGATTTCACCAACAGCCCCACTCAACAATTGAATGATGCAGATAATGACGACGATGAGGACGATGATGATGATGATGACGCGGAGGATGAGGACGACGAAGCGCACTTGGAGCGTAAAATACCAAATTCACACGAGGTTCAGATGCAGCACGGCACACGGGCTGTGCTGGCACTAGCCGGAGATCCGGCTGGCGCCCGTCTGGTCTCTGGTTCCATTGACTACGACATGTGCTTTTGGGATTTCGCCGGTATGGACGCGTCCATGCGGAGCTTCCGCACCATACAGCCATGCGAAAACTACCCTATTCGCGCGCTACACTACTCTGTCACCGGCGACATGATTCTGGTTATATCGGGCAACTCGCAAGCCAAGCTGCTAGACCGTGATGGTTTCGAAAAGATGGAGTGTGTCAAGGGTGATCAGTACATTAGCGACATGTCGCGCACCAAGGGTCACACCGCCCAGCTGACTGCTGGCTGCTGGCATCCTTATACACGCGAGCAGTTTCTCACCGCGGCGTTGGACGGGACGCTGCGCATTTGGCACGGCCTCAAATCCAAGGAGCAGAAAACAGTGATAAAGACTCGCGCGCAGGGCGGCCTTAAGACAAACGCATCCGCTTGCAGCTACAATCGTGATGCGACTCTTATTGCTGCTGGTTGCGTGGACGGCTCGCTGCAAATGTGGGATACGCGCAAAATGTATGTAAATACAACGCACTGTGTACGTGGTGCGCACCAGTCTGGCGTTGAAATCACGGCAGTAGCGTTCTCCTATATGGGTGCGCAGATTGCGACGCGTTCCAACGATGAGACGATGAAGTTGTGGGATCTGCGACAACTTAGGCAACCGTTGCATACTTGGACGAACCTTTTCTCTCGCTATGACACAACCGACTGCTGTTTTAGCCCCGACGATCGGCTGCTCGTCACCGGCGAGTCGCTGCCGCAGGGTGCTAAGGAAGCACACCTCTACTTCTACAGCACGCAGACGTGCGCCGAGGTGAAGCGCATCGCCGTCACCAATTCACACGTTATCAAGACGCTGTGGCACCCGAAGTTAAATCAGCTGTTTGTAGGCTGCGGTAACGGCGTAGTTAAATGCTATTATGACGAGCAGCGCAGTTGTCGCGGCGCCAAGCTGTGCGTTGCTAAAACGTATCGCAAGAAGAAGCACACGGAAATGATGGGTGTAACACAAATCATAACCCCGCACGCATTACCCATGTTCCGGCAGGAGAAGTCCAAGTCGTCGCGCAAAAAGCTGGAGAAAGAGCGAATGGATCCAGTGAAGTCGCGACGGCCCGACTTGCCCATCACTAGCGGTCAGGGTGGACGTGTGGCCAGTAGTGGTGGCACGCTATCCTCCTACGTTATACGCAATCTAGGGTTGAGCAAGCGTGTGGACGACGATCAGGATCCACGCGAGGCGATCCTCAAGTATGCCAAGGAAGCCGAGGAGAACCCGTACTGGATCGCGCCCGCCTACAAGCAGACACAGCCGAAGCCAATATTTTCGGAGCCAGCAGGCGCTAGTTCCAGCGGCGAGCCAGAGCCAAAAAAGACAAAACAGGATTAGAAAGAATAGCTGGAATAGGTTTTAATTTAAAAAATAAATACAATTAGTGTCAACAAAAAGCTGTTGCTTTCCCTACGTATAAATGAAAATCTAAAATTGAGATTTCTGAACGGTTCATTTATTGTCTGCGGTAGCCAGTGCGTCCTGTAGTCGATAGCAATCGCTGGCAATTTTCCATTTGTCTTCTTGCGCTGTAATAATGAACGTCTGCTGGAACGGCTTCACTGGTTGCTCAGTGTACTTAACTGTGCCGCCGGCCTGAATCAGGTACGTCAGCTGGCCAGCCACCGCTTCGTCGACAATCGGCTGCGCATCCAACGTGGTGATGGTGTGCTCCGAAGTTGGCAGTTCGATGAAATACTTCTGTATATTGTCTTTGCCACTGGCACCATTACCGTTCCACACAAACAGCCCATTGTCCAGGTAGAGGCGACTCATTTGCTGATTCCAAAGATGAATGAATGGATACGTCATTTTCCGAATGCTAACATTTAAAAGGTTTATGCTTACGTGACGCCGCTTATCGAAGGATGTGTAATACAGCTTGGTGAAGTCCTCAGCGGTACGGCAACAAGCCTCCACCTTAGTTCGCAGCTCCTAATAAGTGCGTATAATGTTTTAGTCTGAGTTTCGTTAACGCCAACTCAGTTCATACTTACACTGTCCATTATTTTCGGATCATATAAATTATTACGAGCTAGCAAAATTGGATTACCCGGTCGAAATTAATAGTTTTTGACCTGAGCAAGAACAAAGTAAATAAAAAGGATTTACTTTGGCAAGAAATTATTGCGTTTAGTAGTGAAATGCGGCGATGGCGATGTTTTGACTTACTTTGATATTGCCACACTTCTGAAATGTCATCCGGTCACACAAAATCATTGTGAACACCATTTTACTCACGGACAGTTCACTCTTGGACATGGAAAATAAGTGCGTTCGGCATGAGATGCAAATTAAAATTCATGGAAATTATTTTGTTTTATAAAAATCGGGATCGACCTATATTTGAATTTTCGAAAGTTAAGCACCGAACTACAAAGTACTCGTATAATAAGCAGGGTTGGCCGGTACTGTAGGAACGTGTTGCAATAAAAGTCGCCATCACTGTGGCGCCGCATAATCGGCTGCCTCTTCGGCCATTTTAACTTTTATTTTGTATCTCCGGGACGGCAAGCACTAGCAATTTTTCAACAAATTCGCACGTAAAACATGGATTGTTGGAAAACGTTGGACCTTGGTCTCGTCGTCAGGATATAACACTTGTGCAGTAGCAACTTCGTCTTGGGTTGATCAATATCGAGACTTACAGCTCAAAGACCTGAAACTAGTATTTGGTTGAACAGTCAACAGTTGTGGCACTTCATCTGGGAAGGAAGAGATTGAACAATGTGCGCCCATCGCTCATGTCCTGTGCTGCAATATGAACTTACATTTTCTTGTTTTAGGGCGCCGCGCAATGCGATCTGGGAGTTTTTCGAAAAGCGACAGGGTAAGGCCCAGTGTTACGCTTGCAACAAATTTCTGTCACTGGGCAGTGAAATACCAAAGAAGCAAACCATCACGAACATACAGAAACATTTGGAGAAACAGCATCCGAGCGAGTGGGAGAGGTACAGCGTAATGCGAACCCTACAAGTGAGTGAGGCCTCGGAGAAGAATGATGAGGTGCGAAAACGCCAGAGACGCAACGTGGCTAAGGTGAGTGGGAACGTAGGGCACCATAGTGTTTGTTATGATTTTGTCGTTTAACGTTTAGGAAGTGTTGAACGTGCCGTTAAAGCGCGAAAAAATGCGGAACTCTGAGAAAATTTGGACAAACGAGGAAACGGAGCAGTTGCTGCAATATTTGGACAGAGCTGATGTATTTGAGGTACTACGATGCGTGATTGAATTCGCCTTAATAATGAAAGTGTAGGAAATATGTCAAGTGCAGTGTATGAAATGAGCTAAAATTATTTAAATTTGCAGCAGCCAAGTGCGGAAGTTTTCTACACGACCGCCGTCGAGGAGACGGGTATTGATGTGCCATGGTCTGCGCTGCAGAAGAAAGTTTACCAGTTGAAGCGCACATTCGACAGGGCGGTTGCTTTGCATAGTGGGCCAGAGAACACAGGTATGTAGTATGAAAGGTCAAAGACCTTCATTCTTCAACTACGCTTAATATATTCGGTTATTTGTTAACAGATAAAATTCTGCAAATATGTCCGCATTATTTTCTGCTGAGTAATATTTTCGGATCGAGAGACAAACTACCCAACACGGATTACGCAGACTGTTCAGCTGATAGCGATGAGCACAGTGATAATGGCGACGCCGACGATTGGATTGACCTTAAGGAGCTTGTGCCCACTTTCGAGTGCATCGAATTCAACGAAGCAGATAACACGGCCATTGCGAAACATTTGGGGCAATTACCAGTGCAGTCAGCAGTGTGTAGTGCGACTAGTAGACGCGCCAAGCGGAAACTTGACGAAACGAACGAAAATTGCAGCTTGAAATCGGGAATCTTTCAGAAGATGAGCAAAATGGTGGATCGCCAACGGCTGCGTGAAATTATGGAAAGCGACGAAACGAAAATTTTGCAATTGGAAGACAGGAGTTTAAAATTGCAGGAAGATAAATTTGTACTAGAGAAACACTTGAGAATGGCCGAACTGGAGCTAAGAAGAGAAGAGTTGCGATTCAAAAAACTGCAGCTAAAATTGGATGAACAAATACGGCGTTTAGAAGTTGAAAAAGATGAACGAATTGCAAAGTATGAGCTGGATTTAAAATATAAATCGAAGGCTCCTGCCAATTGAAACATGAATCTTTAATTGTTTTAAGAAAGTTGCGATTTATATCGAAGCCGAAATGCAAATTTAACTCATAATATTAGGATAAGTTCAGAAATGTAAAAATGACACCGCATATAAAGATCATAATGGCAAATATATTCAGACATGTGCTGCACAAAGAACTATTTCAATTTGAAATCGAACGAACACCTTATGTTCCACCCTACAGTCGTGTCTGGATATAGTGAACTAATTATTGCAAGGCCTGTTCACAGTATTGAGGTTGTTCACTATATCAAGGTTAACATTTTTGTTCAAAAACTCGTTTTATTTGCTCAAAATACACTTTTTGTGTTTTGCCTGAAATTGCTTTCAAAATTTTGTCCAATATTTAGAGGCTCCATGTCAAATTTGGGTGTTCACTATATAGGATGTTCCCAGACACGACTGTATTTCGAATTCAAAGAATGACATAAAACGAAGTTAAACACACAAATCGTTTTCGTCCCAAATTTCATGGCTGATTTTTCCAAAGTCGGCTTCAAGGATTGTTTGTTTTTTGATAACAGACCGCAACTATTCCTTTGATTACCGCCATAACAAATTTGATGTAGGTTGATTTTTCAATTGTTATTTACATTATCACTATTTTAACATATGCTTGAAACAAAAATCTGGCAACACCGTGTCTGATTACTAATATAACAGCTGTCAAATATGCATTCCACTCGATTTCGCCATAAGGCGCGGAACTGAGAGAGCGTTGGTTTTGTTACTTTGGTATTCCATTGGCCAATATATTTTAATTTTTGCATTAAAATTTGCAATTCGCTGTAGATTGGACTTACAGAAACATTTTGAATCAAAGCGAAATGGCTGAAACACTGGAGTACGGCGACATAACGTCGGAGGTGCGCGGCGTCTTGGTGAGTATGGTGTGGTGGCGGCCAGAATCGAGCGTGCGTCGGCACACAAGCGAGCACTAAACAAATCGTCTTTACAGACACCCGGCCGGCTCAAACTCACCGAGCAGCAGATCGTTTTCAAGAATAACAAAACGGGCAAAGTGGAGCAAATTGCCGTTGACGACATTGAACTTATTAATGCGCAAAAGTTCGTAGGGAACTGGGGGTTGCGCGTGTTCACCAAGAATGGAGCACTGCATCGTTTTTGCGGCTTCAAGGACGGCGAGCACGAGAAACTGGGCAAGTTCATAAAGAAAGCGTATGGTCAGGAAATGGTTGAGAAGGAGCTGTGCGTGAAGGGCTGGAATTGGGGTACGGCGCGCTTTATAGGTTCCGTGTTGAGCTTCGACAAGGATAGTAAAACAATATTCGAGCTGCCGCTGTCGCATGTGTCGCAATGCATGACGGGCAAGAACGAGGTGACGTTGGAGTTCCACCAGAGCGACGATGCGCCAGTGGGGCTGCTGGAGATGCGCTTTCACATACCGGCCGTGGAGTCGGCGGATGAGGATCCAGTCGAGAGTTTCCAGAATAACGTAATGAGCAAGGCTTCGGTGATATCGGCCTCAGGCGATGCGATAGCCATCTTCCGCGAAATTCACTGTCTGACACCACGCGGCCGCTACGACATCAAGGTCTTCTCCACCTTCTTCCAGCTCCACGGCAAAACGTTCGACTACAAGATACCTATGGACTCGGTGCTTCGGCTGTTCCTGCTGCCGCATAAGGACAACCGGCAGATGTTCTTTGTGTTATCGCTTGATCCGCCCATCAAGCAGGGCCAGACGCGCTATCACTTTTTGGTGTTGCTTTTTGGGCCAGAGGAGGACATCTCTATTGAGCTACCCTTTACCGAGGAGGAGCTGAAGGAGAAATACGAGGGCAAAATAGAAAAGGAGCTGTCCGGGCCTTTATATGAAGTAATGGGCAAGGTGATGAAGGTGCTGATTGGTCGTAAGATTACCGGACCGGGCAACTTTGTGGGGTAAGTAGCGAAGACAACAAAGATTTAGTTGTGATTAGTCAGTAAAAACTTGAATGGATTTTTACAGTCATTCAGGCACTGCGGCCATTGGGTGCTCATTCAAAGCGGCTGCGGGTTATTTGTATCCATTAGAACGTGGGTTCATCTACATTCACAAGCCGCCCATTCATATCCGCTTCGAAGAGATAGCGTCGGTAAATTTCGCGCGCAGTGGCGGGTCTACGCGCAGCTTTGACTTTGAGATTACGCTGAAGAATGGTACGGTGCACATCTTTAGTTCCATCGAGAAGGAAGAGTACGCCAAGCTCTTCGATTTTATTCAAAAGAAAAAACTGCATGTAAGCAATATGGGCAAGGACAAGGGTGGCTACAAGGACGTGGACTTTGGTGACTCGGATAACGAAAATGAGCCGGATGCGTATTTGGCGCGTGTGCAAGCGGAGGCTCGCGAGAAGGAATCTGATGACGATGATGATGAAGGCTCGGAAGAGGAATCCACTGATGAGGACTTTAAGCCCAATGAGAATGAGTCTGATGTGGCGGAGGAGTACGACAGCAATGTTCAGAGTGATAGTGATGACTCGGATGCAAGCGGAGCTGCCGCAGATTCTGGTGGCGAGAAGAAGAAACACAAGAAGGAGAAGAAAGAGCGCAAGGAGAAGAAGGAACGCAAAGAACGCACAGTACGTTGAATTGTATTTGTGGCTTTTGTGAAGTTGTAGTTTTATTTAGTGTCTCACTTGGTCTTTAGAAAAAATCGTCGCACAAGAAAGACACCAACAGGCCGAAGCGAGCCACCACTGCTTTTATGCTGTGGTTAAATGATATGCGTGAGCAAATCAAGAAAGATAATCCCGGCATCAAGGTGACCGAAATCGCCAAGAAAGGCGGTGAAATGTGGAAGGAACTGAAAGACAAATCGAAATGGGAGGAAAAGGCCGCCAAGGATAAGCAACGCTATCTGGATGAAATGAAGGATTATAAGCCGGCGGCTGTCGACGGCACCGACGATAACGGTAAGGCGGGTAAAGCTGCGAACAAGCGGAAGAAGGAATCGCCCACGAAGAAGGTCACTGGCACCCCAGGCGGGTTCAAAAGCAAGGAATACATCTCTGACGATGATTCGTCGTCCGATGAGGGCCAAAAAAAGGTGAACCGACTCAACTGATAAATTGAATGCAGCTTTATATTACTTATCGTTCCTTTATAATACAGAATGAAGCGGGCGCCGGCGACTCTGAGCCGGAAAAGAAAAAGAGCAAAGTGGTAATGAACAGAGCAAAATGTGTTGTGATTTGAGATTGCTATTGTTTTATTTTTTGCAGACCGATAAAGCTAAAAATACCGCAGGAACCGATAAAAAGAAAAATAAAGCCGACAGTGACGAGGACGAAAGCGCTGGGTCGGCGAGTAATGTCAGCGACGATGAGGAAGAGGAAGCAACAGATGATGATGACGGCAGTGATTAGGCTGTGCTGGCACATTCATATTGCAGCTTATGCAGTATTCGCAGTTTTAATTACTGTCGGCGTTTCGTGTCAGTCGATTGTAGTTGTTCACATTGCACTCGAGCGGGAAAATAGCTGGAAATAACAGAAACAAACGCAGTATCCAAACTAAAGTGGTTAAATGTAACAAACAAAAAATGAACTTAGTTTTAATGTCTACATTGAATACATAAAAAATACACGTTAGGACCTTAGAAAGAAATTGCTGCATGGTCATTGTTGTGAACCATGAAAAACTGTCATTACAAACGTGGCTTAGCTATTAATACTGAAATGGAAATTGTTCAAAAACAGTTCGATTCTGAATTTGAGTCTAAGCCGAGTTGTGTCGCAACGCTACTTGCCAATGGCGAATGAAAATCGAGTTTGCATCATTTCCTTGTTCTTTCTACTAGAATTGGATCTGTAAGCACGCAGTGTGGGTGATAAAGCTAGGTCCTCGTAGTTATCCTATGCATGTGTGTGTGTGTGTGTGCTCCTCAGTGCCTGGGCCTGGCCAAGTTGACCAACTTTCAGTGTTTCAGCTTGGATGACGAGTTCTGGATGTGCTGTCTGCGCGTCGTAAAGCGGGATGTTAACGAGCTGACGTTGAGGGTGAACGTATTGCAAACGTCGCAGGAAAATGTTGGATGTAATTCTGCAACAAAAATTTTTGTTGAGTTATATAAACAAACAATTCAAACACATTTCGTCTTTGCAACGATTCGATACAAATTCAAACATCTATACTCGATAAACGTGTGAGTTTGTTCTGTTGTGATTTAAGTTTTTTCTCATACAGGTTTTCTGTTTTGGTGGAACAAAGAAATTAATTGAGAAGGAACGGCTAAATTTGATCGGTTTTTTCCTTAAAAGAATTTTGTTTTAGTATTCGGCTTCGGTCTAATATTTTAGTTGTGCCGAATATTCGGCGTCGGCCAAAAATCCACCTTGGTCGGACACTAGTATTTATTTATTATTTTGCAGTTAATATTTTCGCTTTTTAAGGCATTATTATGATTGTATTTTATTTGCTTGATCATCGGTTTTCAGTTCAATCTGTTGCCTGTGCACTTTTACTTGCTGGTCAAAAGTGCAACAACCTCGCCATCAAAATATTTGTATTTTGCAAAGCCTGTCGCCACGACACGCTAATAAATGAAGCGTTGCCTTCCGTTGCCTTGCGTTGGCTTTCGAGTCGAGTCTTTTAAATTTCTTTAAGCTAATTTCGGGTTTGTCTTTCAACACCGTAAACTCGCTTTACAACTGAATTTGAATTGTGCATTTCGCGCGCAAATAAAGGATGTTAGCGGTGTTGCTGCATTTGTTCTTGCGTGCAGCTAACAATGGCGCCGCCGGGTGAGTAATGGTTATTGTTTTACTATTAAGTTTTCAATTTAACCATAGCAAGTTTTAGCGAAAAATTGGCTCCATTGGAAACTGGTGCTCAAAGCGGGCTTTGAGGCTGCAAAACAACACAACAATGTACATACCCAGCCATTTATTTGAAATTATTGTTGATATTCCCGAAAGGTCGTGAGTTATTCTGATTGATGAAGTGTTGAGAAGTTTTTTGCATGATTCCCGGAAGCATTCAACTATTATTGCAAATTTTTAATAAATCGAAGGCAATCTTTGTGCGCCTGACAGGCCGAGAGATGAGTAACGCGGTACGACAGTAAATACTGCAGTTAATTAATAATAACAGACTGACCCCAAGTTAAATTTTACAACAATTTACAAGCAGAAATATGTGCAATCGATTGTCAGCAAACACTGAACTTAAATTTACAAAAAAGTTATGAAAAATGTTAAAATGCATTGATGGCCAGTATGCCAAGTTTACATAGCAGACATGCAGTTTGTGTTTAGCAAATGTCGCTTGAAAATGTATGTATGTCATTCGCGCAGTGCATTGGGAACGGAAGTGTCGTGGGCACCAACGAGAACAACGCAGAAAACAACTGAAGCAATAACTAATATCAAGATGCAGATTTGAAGCGTTGTCGCTGTATACCAAAATATTAAATATTGTATATGTGTGCATAGTGTGAATTGTCTGACAGAATACCGAAGAAGAGTTGCTGAATGCAGTGACAGCTGACGTTTGAAAGCCATCAATTTACGGCGACTGATTCGGAAGTAATGCTAAATAAATAAAATTGCAAAATGAATAAATCATTTTGGGACAAAAAGCAAACGGCCGCAGACCGACCCGAGTCAGCGAATTTCAGTTTGAAAGCTGCCGCTCAACCAGCGCTGCACAAACGTCAAGGCTATCTGGCTGATGGCTAAGTATGGCATTAGCTGATGGCGGCAGTTAAAGCATGAAATTTAATTTCTTGCAAGTTTTAATTAAAACAAACAACGGCAACGCAGCGGTTCTACTTAAATATCGGAACATGCGGTTAGTAGGCACTGCAGTCGTGTGGGCACCAGCTGACAGTCTGAACTAAAACAACAACAACAACAAGAGTGGTAACATAACAAATTAATGCGCCATCATCACATGGGCAGCAACGATTGTACGACTAAATTTGATTGCTTCCCCTTCCCACTACACTGCGATGAGTGTGCTGCACAGTGAGTTCGTTTCCTAAATCTTTCGTTCGATGCTGCCGGAGATAAATCGTTTATCGATGAGAAAGAATATGTAATGATCTGGCAAGATAATTAGCACAGCATGTCAAATTTATTTTCTCTTCACAAAATTATTTTGCTCGAAATGTTTTTTGTTTTATTTCTCTTTATTTGCTTTTTATTGCTTTACTAATTGTGTGCTATATGATTATTATACAACAAAAAGGGCTGCAGCGATACCATCGGTTTCGGCCCGTTCACTTTGTTTTAATTGAATTTTCTTCTTTAGTATTCAACTTAATTTTGATGGTGACGTGCTTTTCATTTGTCAACTCTGTTGTGCATAAATTTTAGCTTGGAATAATTGTCGTAATTTTAACAAATTTGTCGACTGTTTTGTAGTCAAAGTGCTCAACATTAAATGAACATTTTTATATTTTACTTCACTGAAGTTATAAAACGTCGTCAGAGTGCCCAGTTGGCCTCTGTTAAACTTTTTGTCTTTGTAGAATTTTATGGGTAAACAATTTATTTTGAAATTTCAGATTTAAAATCAAACTGATAAAATGTTTCAAAATTTGCCTTGAAGACTTAATATATTGTTACACATATTGCAGTGCCCATTTGCCAGTGGTTAGTGCAATGAATATAGCACAAAGTTTCGTTTGGCAGCTGATCTTTTAGCAGACCATGGTGAACTCCTTTATGTTCATAATCAGCATCAAACTGTCGACACTTAAACTCGAATATGTTTCTATATTTATACAACATGAACTATATGTATACGTATGTAAATTAGATATGTATGTCTGGGTTCGGGAGAAATAGTGCGACGTTATGACCCCAACCTCAGAACACCATCAAGCTGTCTGACTAAAGACGCGCTGCACAATTGCACGTTGACCTTCAACTAGCAATTCATGAAACATAAAAATTGCGATATTTGTGTGTTTGTTGCTTAACGACAGCACGTATTTTGTATGTACTTGTCACGCACACATACATACGCATATCCACTTAAAGTATGTGCTGCAGTGCGCTTTGACAAATTGAAACTGCATATTCATAATGGCGAGTTTTGCGCACAAAACGTGCACTTTTGTGACATGGTCAACATTAAATTTTGTTGGATACGAATTGCAGCCGAAGCAACAACATTCAACTTACGCTACACCGACAAGTGGAATAATTAATTGGATTATCGGATTCTCAATAATGCGCATAAAGCAAGCGATCGATCTGCGCACGCCTACATGTGTGTGTGTGTGTGTGTCGGAAGCAGTTGCGCATCGCAATGTGACAGTTGATGGGAATTTTGACGTTTTCGAGTCACACTCTTGCCAGCGGGTGAGTCCGTAATTGTGTAAATGCCATGAATAATTAAAACGGGCAGGGGGTCAATTGCAAAAACTTGAACTGTCTTGAACGTGAGCGACAATCGACGCAACAAATCAGCGCTGGCGTATGCTTTGTTATTGAAGTGTGCGGCATTTGCTTCTGCATGTGAATAGTTGTTCTTAAACACTGTGAGACTGCATAGCGAAGTGAGTAGTTGCCATTTCTATCTAGACATATTTTTAAGAGTACAGTCGGACATCTGTGTACATATGGTTGGATCTGAACAAAGCCCACAACCTCGTTAAAATTGCAACGCAGGGCCGACAAATCGTCCTGTTTATGCAAACGTGTCACTTCTTCGACACCAGCAACGAGGCACAAGTGCCAACTTGCGACTATTCACCAATGTTGATGAAATTATGTATGCATTTTTAACGTTTCTGGCGCTTCGTCCAATCTCATCCGGTGTTGTGTTGCAGCAGAGCGTGGAGCGCGAGCAACTGAAGTTAAAATTACGCGCTTCAACAACCGTGCGGAAGCGTCGTTTTTGGCCTGCTGACATAGTATTGAGCGAACAACAATAACCGATTTCAAGTCGATCAGTCTGCGCGTCGCACAGTGTTCCATTTTGGCCATAAATGGCACATAAGAATGTATAAAATAAAGATATGCCCATCGATTAATAACACTTCAAATAACATAATTATTGTATATCTTATCTATTCTGAGATTCATTGCAAGTTATTAATTTTGTCTGTTGAATACTCTGATCGTCAAGTTTGACGTTATAGAAACATAACGGTGTCGCAATAGAAAAATAACGATATTTCCAATAGTTAAACATCTGATATACATAGATAAACTAATACTCCGCATTCACTTCTAAAGTCCACGTAATTTAAAACCTACCAAATGTTACTTCACAAATAAAATTTAAAATATTTCGAGACAACAAAAACATGCTTATCTTTAATGGGTGTACCAATACATTTTTAGTTAGTCGTTTCTTGCGATTCACTACAACACTCCAACATTTGCAATGACCACCGAAAGATGCCCTGGCAGTGGGCTAATTGTTGCAGTTTGTGAAAAATTGGCTTTGAGTAATTATGCTATATTTTATTGCATCGAATCGCTGTTGTCATTTTTGGCCACAGCACAAACGGCCGCGCTGCACTGTGCGTCGCGTCAGTCGGTGATTGCATTGGTGCGTTTTTCTAGCTTTTCCATGCAGCAAAGTAGTTTTCCATTTGCTTTGGCATTTGCATTTCTATTTCGAATTTCATTGAGTTTTTCTGCTACCTGATGCTTTCTGCTCGCTGATTTAATTTGCTCCCCTCTATCGCCTGCACCACAAATGGCCCATTTGTGGCTTGCTCCTATTTCTGGTTTGGTTGCTGGTTGTTGGTGCAGCTTTACTTATTATTATACAATTTCTTAATGAATTTTAAATTGGAAATCACCAACGGCCGCTAGTTATTGTTATCGTTGTTGTAGCCACATTTTACACCGATTTCGTTCATTCGCTTGTGTTACATCATCTGAAAGGCTAACGTTGACATTTCGATTGGAAGAAATAAGCGGAAAATCGCTCACGCTGACGCAAATTTCCAACGCCGCTGGTTTTGGATAAACTTCGGTCGCTTTTGGCCACTGCAGCCGGTCGCTTTCTGAGGGAATTACGAAAATTATCCAAATCTGTGCACGGTCCGTATGCAGCTCGATCGGTGACAGTAGCCGAGCGACCAGACCTGATGGTGAGTGGGCGCTTTTTGTGCTGTTCTCTGCCGATACAATTTCCATATGCTTGTTGTATTTGCCACGCAACGTCCTCATAAATCTTTGGCTATTTGCCAACTTTGCTTTACGATTGGTTATGCGGTATTGCGGAACCTGACACATGTAGTAAATCGTGGCATAGTTCATGTTGCAGGCGTTGGTATGGAGCCGCGACAACTTTGATAGAAGAGGAGAACTGAGTGCCGCGGTTTTTAACGTGAGTTACCTAACTCCAGTCGGCCTGGCGCGGTCGGCGCTGGCTTCTCATACCGAGCGCCCCGGGTTCGATTCCTGGCTTGGGCTGGAAAAAACACTCATCTACTTCTGTCGCTATCCACATGAAGGGAATGAGAATTACAAGAATCGCACAAGTGCTCTCTTGGCAGGCAATGGCAAAAGCTCCAAGTGTGAAAGAAAAACTGCCCATCGCCGTTCGGATTCGGCGTTAAACTGTAGGTCCTCTCCCCTCCCTTTGCCCATCCGTTTGAAATGTGTGTTGTATCATATGTGGAAAAAAACAGTGTTGCATACGCATTTCAAACGGGTGGAATCTGTGGTATCACAACGGGCCCGTTAAGAGGCCTAAGTGTGTCTCATACAGAGGCGGCCACCGCAACCTAACCTAACCTAACCTACCTAACTCCACGGAGCTCAAAAGCACAGGGTATCAGAAATAAGCGTCCGAGCAGACTAGCTCTGAGTACAAATTGGGAGGAAGCGGAGGACTGTGTGACGACGTCGTTAAAATATGTTTTGCTTTGATGAAGCCCATGAACGGTCAATCACGTTCAGTGTGTCCCATCATTGGCGATTTATAGCAATCATACGCTTTTACAAAGATTGCTCCATTTCGCCATCGCTTCATTTATTTTCGGTTGCTTGCGACATCCACCCACTCACATCGAATTTCTGGCGACGGTCATTAACAATTTTAACGGCGGTGTGACAAGAGTCAGAAATATTCACCAAACCAGAAGAAATGGAAAACGCTAAAACACAGATAAACATCATAAAAGCGGAGCGCGACGCGAAAAGTCGTTAAACATTATTTCGAATAAGGTAATCAAGCAGAAATGCATGAATGGAATTGGAATTGGAAATGGCGTGGCCTGAACAATGCCGTCCGCAGCTCGAAACCAGTTGTGTCGAACGTCACCGGCCGAAATTAAGTCAAATTGACTCGATAGGTCGGCGATAGGAACGGGTTGTTGCAGAGTCTAGCAGCCGACAGCGTAATTGGGCCAATAAGGCGGGGAAGGGCTGGTGGTCAATGGCTGTTGCCGCGGTGATTGTCGCAACTGCACTGAAGGAGATGTTGACGCCGCCGGTGATGGGGATGGGGATGGCAACGATCGTGTCAGCCGCCGGGCGATTGCTTTGCAAAGGAAATGTGCGCCGTAAATCAACTCTGAACTCGCGCGCAACGAGAATGACAACAAACGCGCAGAGCTATCAAAATGCAAAATTTCCAATTAACCTCGTTTTTAATGGGACAACTTGCAGCGACCGCAGCAGCGAATCGGCGCATTAGTCATACGCCGATCGATTTTATGCCTTTCGAAAATGAAAATGCAAAGCATCGACTTGACAAAATTTTTTGCGTTTAGGCGCTTGACCCGCGGTGGCGCGTGCGCCGGTTATCATTGCAACAATGCCGGCGATTTCGCGAGTTTCGTCACTCGATTGATCGCTGGTTATTGACAGGACCAACCGCAATGCTCGCTCGCAACTTTTGACCCTGCGGCTCACACTCACACTTGCACACACACACACATGCACGTATGTTGTGAGCTGTGTGCGAATTTCATTTCGATTACATTTTCTAATTAATCGCCGCTTTTTGCGAAGCCGGTCATTACTCAAGTGATTGTCTTTAGCTTTGTGGTGCGGTTCGCTGCGGTTTTATTGTGCGTTAATTGCGCGTACATTGTTGTTTTGCGAATTGTTATTTGTTTTTATTATTATGGCTTCAATGACCCGCGTGCGGTGCTCGAACGTGGGTGCTGCCGCCAGAAACGCCACTGTCACATTGACAACCCAACCGAAATTTGTACAAGTTAACGCGGACGATGAGTAATGCGTTCTCCACTGTTTTGCTCTTCTTTCTTCCAGAATGAATGCATTCCGAAATTTACATTTACTGTCAAATTGAAAATTAATTTTTATTGTAAACACGAATGATATCTGAAAGCGTCAATTAAAAGGTCATTCATTAAAAATTTGCTATTACAATTAAAATAAAATAAAAAAACAATAGATTTTAAAATAATTTTTAATATAGCAATCTACATAGGTATATGTTCTGAAAAGATCCGCACTGAAAAATTGACAATCATGGGAGTTGTTAACCAAATGGCGAAACTTTTGGTATGGGCGCCAACAAACCACCTTCAACGGTTTTGATTTATTAATTGTCTATGTATCGATGTTCTTGTTGCGAAGTGCGAAGTGCTTAAGGTCCTTTAACTCTAAGCAGCTGGACTCGCTCAAGACAGGTTTGAGTGATTGCGGACAGCGATTCACTCAAGTTTAAATGTCCGACGAAAAACAATGAGAGTGTTTTCGCTTTCGTTGAAGCTTTTCTGAATCTTACACACACACACACACACAAAAACGCATATACACAAACACACACACACGGCGGATAAGGCACACACTTTTGCTAAACAATAATGGCGACGCTAGGCGGTCGCACGAATGGCAGCGTACGCTTGCGCACTGTCCGCGCGATACGCGCTGAAGCCGCGCTCTACGCGAATAGTTGGCCAGTTGAACTTTCGCTCTGATCTCTGGTGCTTTTGTTGTGCTCCTAGTTTGTGCTTTGTTGGACTCCACGCTCGCCTATGCCAATTGCGCTCCGCACATACATACGGCGCGAGCGCGGCGTGGCGCGATGGAGCGATCTAGGCATGGAGCGGCTGCAGCGCGGCCGAGCGCACACTGCGGCCGCTCCGACGACGCTTCACGGTGCTGCACTAGCGAACGCTGACTTTAGTGTGCGCCGACCAGTTTAAGCAGGCAGACGGCCACAAATCGGTTTTTTCTTTGCGGTGGCTCGTGTGTGTTTGTGTCTTCCAACTGCAAAATCACAACAGCAACAACAAGAGCGAGCGCAGTCAGCATCATCGCTTCAATCACGACAAGATACGGCAAAAACCACTCGAAAAAGTTTTTGCAACAACAAAAATTGTGCACTGAAATACAGCAAGCTGCGGCAGAAAGGCTGCGGCTCACAATTGAAGTGAAAACAAAAATACAAAATACACAAAAGTTGTTTTACACAACATCAAAATGCAAAGCAAATGAAATACGTACGAAAAGGAGAAAAAGTAAAATCACAATTCAGAATTTCAGGTGAGCAAAGAGTAACTCGCAGCTCAAAATAAAATCACAGCTACAACAACAAAGTGACAATAAAAATCTCGCAAAGGCGGAACGGCAAACGAGCAGGCAAATTTAAAATACGAAAAGTAAAAAGTAAGAATAAAAAGTTGTTTAAGTAAAAAGTAAAAAACCGAGCCAAGTTGAGATGAAACAAAATGTGAGCAAAAATTAAGAGGGAAAGAAGAAGCAGCAGCATCAGCAGCAGAAGATGAAATTGAAAAAGTTTATCGCCCGCGGCGTCGCTCCATCCACCTGAATATCTCCACTTACAACCTCCCCCACTCAGTCGTTGTGTCCGTTATTGTTGTCGATGGATGTTGTTACTGTTGAATTCGTATCTCTGCGCTGCTCCGCTCCGCTCCGACTCCGACTCCGAGCCGATTTAATTTCACGCGTATTTAATAATTGCGTTCTGGCCGGGACTGGCTTAATCGTTCGAGTGTTCTGAACCTGACTTGAAGTTATCCAGGCAGGAGGCAGCAGCACTGTGCGAACGCGTCGAAAGTTGACTTTGTCAGAAGCGCGAAAAGCAATCCTTGCATTTAAATTTGCTCATCCTAACATTTTGCAGCACTCGACGCATACGCGGTGCAATCCACGCCTCAGCGAACTGGGAAGCGTGCGCCTCCGATTTTTCGCAACGGATTCCAAACAAATCGGAAATCGCAAACGTTAAGTCGCGAGTAAATTTGGAAATTGCGGCAAGTCGAGCGAATTGCCAAAAATTGTGTTTTCGTGCGGCGTGCATGTGTGTGCGTGCGGGTCGTTCTTGCAGTAAATTGAACGGAAGATTTCTGTTGCGCCAGTTCGACGGAAGCAGCAGCAAGCGGATAACCTGAAAGCCAAGGCTAACAACAACAGCAACAACAAATCAAACAGTAGCCGATCATTGTAAGTACCGCAAATATTACAGTCTTAACGATACCGTGTGGACTCGGCATACATACATATATCTGTATATATGTATGTATCTAGCGATGAGGCTATATAAGACTATAAGCTGTCGAAATATTCCATAGTTAGTACAACTGAATTGTTAGGAAATACTGTTTTGACTCAAGACCATCACTACGGGCTGTCTGTCTGTGCGACTTTTTCGTTGTATGTCGTATCTGTAAACAATTATTTGTGGATAAGCAGCAGCGTTTTAATTGATAAGTTATGGTGTAGGGCTTTGAAGATTAAATCCTTTCACAGCAAGCTTGCGAACTCACTAAAAAATATTCAAAAGTGTATTCGCAATTTGGTATCCTTATATGTATTATGTATTTCTATTCTACTTTGACAGCAGTTTGAAATCGAAACCCTCTGTCAAGCAATGATTGTTGAGGTACGCCAATTGTTCTTAGCTGAAAATTTTAGTTTGGTTCTGGTGTGTATGAAATATAAATTCTCTCGATTTTATTATTCGCACTGGTGAGATTCGGTCAAAAGTACAATGGTTATTCCCAATTGTCCAACAATTTTCGAAAAATTCTATTGTAACATTTACTCTTAAAAATAATCGATTGCAGCAAAGAATTTTACGTTCATTTGCTTTGCTCATTTGCTTCGTGGCGCAGTGGCACATCAACATGGTTCAAAAATGCCATAAAGCAGGCAAGTGAATTGTGTTTACATGCTTTCGGGTGCAAAACACCCCGACTTAAAATTCCATGCACTCAATTAATGCGAAAATTATAATTTACCAAAAAAAGAAAAAATACACACCTTCCCAAAAAATAAAGTCAACGATTGCAAAATGCGAAATTTCAAAGTTTTAATTTTACATTTATCACAAAATCAACTGAAGAAATTGCATTATTGAAATCATAAACACGTTGCTGAGTAATTAAGAATTGCAACACCAACGCATAAATTCCAAATGTAAAGGCTAATTTCATAAATTGTATGCGCTTAACTTGAGCGCGCTGCCCAAATTGAAAACTGACTTTGATGTGAGAAAACCGATAGTCACAGAGGTAAATGCGTAAAGAAAAGCGTAAACGACACGTGAGGTTTTGCAAAGACTTTTGCTATTTGCTAAATTTATTTGTTATTGCTTGCCCAGCGCTAGTTTGGCTTGGGGCTGGCTGCCTTTTTGCTTGGTGCGGCAGTTTGCGCAAGCAGCTAATCAGTTGAAGAAAACCTCAATAAATATTTAGTTCATTTCGTTGTACAGCCGAATCGTTGCCTCTGCGCGCTCGTATGCGCCGGGCGCTCAGCGGCTGGCTGCTCTTGGAGCGCTGCTCTTGGGTGCTGGTGTTGGCATGAAATGGTTTCGCCGTCTGTCTCTCGGCGTGCACGTTCGCCTATGTGTCTGCGCGATTTTGTAATATTTTGGCCTGTTGTTGCTGCAGCTGCGATGCCATACTAACGCCGCAAGTGGCGTTCACAGCGTCTGATTTTGTTGTTGTTGCCCACTCTGGAGCATTTTTCCGCCATTCATGCTTGTTGCTGTTCATTTTCGTTTTCACGTTCCACACTTGCAGTTTTCGCTTTTCATTTTCCAGTTTTCCACTTGGCGTTTTTGATTTTGCATTGCTCGCCTTTCGGCTTTGTTGTGCAGTTTTCTCTGTCCGCTGCCTTCCTTTGTGCTTCCTTAAACGTGAATGACTTCTCCGGCAGTTGCACCGTGGCCATTTTTCTGAATGCCAGTGTAGTGAATCTTGTTGCAGAGCCGTTGACTGCGATCGTTTCATTCGCTCATATTTCGTATGCACTTTTAAGACAGTTTTGTAGATTACTCACAGCGCCGAACATTTTATGCAATCTTCTTTTATAACTCAAATGCGTTTTCACTCCGCAAAATTAGAAGAAAATAAAGCTTTAATTGAATTTCAACTGGAAATCATCTGGAAACAATCGTACAGGCCGATTAAGTCTGGGCGCTTAAGTCTGCACTTTGGCATGCAAAGCATCGCTTAAGCTTTGCTCGTGCGTCCGCCCAATCGTCTCTCTGTTCTCTGGCTGCTCACCTCCAAAGCAATTGAAATGAGAAATCGAAACCTGCAGCAGAACATTCTTCACTAAAGACTACAAATTCCGCAGAGCATGAGCCAGACGGGTGCGTTGCCAAGCATAGAAAGGTGTTTTGCGAAAGATAATGAATAAAATGCTTAAAATCAAAAACTCGAACGCAAACTGCACTCGAAGCTCACGCCAAGCGCCAAGTGCACTGCGCGTTCGTGTTGACAAGCGCACACACAGCTGGCATTCGACTTGGTTGTTGTTCCTTTGTCTTTGCGTCGCTGTAATTCAATTCATTTCTATTTACATATTTACTTAACCTCTACGAGCCGGGCTGAAACGCTATACCACAGTGTGCGTATACCATATGCAGTGCTATGCTCGCACATACGAAAACATGCAGAACCAATAAACTACTTAATTCTGAAATGTGTAGTAGCGAAAAACTATAAAACAGATTGCAAGAAGCAGAGAGCGGTTGTCCGATGGCCGCACTGACCTAAGCGCGAGAGATCGGCCTCAGTCCCTCAGCTCCAAGCTGGCTAGCTCTGGCTCATTGTTTGCTGACTTTGTTTCTTTTTCTGAATTCCTTTGCTATTTTTTAATTATTTTGCGTTTGCAGTTAGTTGCCGATGCGGTTTGTTAATTTTGTTTAGAGCCACTCGGATAACTTGTATACATTTCTTGTGTATGTTTATTTTTTTGAATATATTAACCTGACCAGCCACACCACAATTGGCAACCACAAAAAGACATAAATTATATCTAATAATTATTTTTCATGCGTGGAAATTTTCTGCGCCATGCGAAATGGTAAAAATATACATACATCTTATCAATTTAGTATCGATTTTGCTAATATATTTTGTTGAGGTGCATGTAATGGCCATAAACAAATGGATTCTCGAACTGATTTCACATGCCAATGAAAACGTTTGCGCTCGCGGTATTGAAACATCACTTAAGTAAGAGTGAGGAACAATAAGATGCAACCGATAGATGCTTCGAGAAATCTAGAAAGCGAAACCTTTTGGTTGTTCAACTCACAGAACAACAATAATTTTGCACCGATCCAATCGGATCGAATTAGATCCAGTAAGTTTTCTTCTGTTCATTCCACACAAATTTTGAACAAGCAAGAACTAGGGGGGGAATTTGGTGTTTTTTAATTAAATACGCACATCCTTAACTGGGAAAAATCGTGAGCATTGAAATTGAAAACACACTGCGAAAATGCACAACAATTCCAACAAACTTCCCCACGGTAATCGTCTGTAAGCTGCTGCACACAAGCGCACAACAAACAGCCGTGCAGCGCCTCACACAATTTCACTTTCAACGCTGGCAGCTGGTTTGGCCAGCAGCACCACTCTCGCCGCTTGTATTTTCACGCTGCCGCGTTGTGGCTTGCAGTTTTTCGCGTATGCTGTAATAACCGACGACAACAGCAGCAACAAGTGTGAAGTGTAACAAATATTTCGTGCACACATACATGCAAAGTGTTGCCAATTTTGTCGCTCTCCTCAAACAAATAGAGATGTTTTTGTGATTATCCGCGCGTTCGCGCTAACGTTCCACCGGCAAGTTGCTCGCCTCGCGTGTCGCGTTTCAACGGCCACAAGTTGCGTGTCTGGCTTTTCATCAGCCGTGCATCGTGCATTCGTGCGTCACTCACCTGCCGCTTCTAGGCCGACGGACTGTGGTGAGTATTTTCGCTTTTACTGTTTTTCCACATTTTGCTCGTTGCTGTTGTTGTTGTTGTTGTCTTCTTTATTATTTAATTTGCTAGATTTCTGCATTATTCATGTGTGTGGCGGCGCACAGGCAGCGCCGCATTAATTAGTTTGCATTTTATGCGCGCACAAAAATTAATGCAAAAAATATTTGAAAAATTGCGGTTACGTATACGCCGCGTTGAGTGTGCGCTGCGCTCATTTTGAAATCATGTTCGCCTGCTTCGTGCCTTTTTTCTCGGCCAGTTTGCTTGCGCTCTCTTTTCCATGCTGCGCACTGCGGCTGTTGTTGTAGAGTTGCGCATAAATGCAGAAACACCGAAAACAACAACGCTGTCTATAAAAAATCGACAATCCGAAACGGGCGTTTTTGCCGTCTTGATTGATACCATAAAAACCGTTAGTTTATGGTGAGGAAATCAAGTCAAATTAGATCGCCTTCATTCCGGCGCGTATGCCAGCGACAGCGGCAGCAGTGGCGGCGGCTGCAACAACAGCCAAAAGGCTTTGAAAATTGTCGTTGCATTGACCCTATTTCCTAAAGTAGGCAAGTGGGCATGTCGATGACGAGCGTCGGCCATCAACTAATAAACCAATCAGCAAATGTGCAGACAGCTTCAGTGATTAAAGCCGAAGCTGTGCTTGCCACTTGCCATGTCTGCTCTCGTTTTTGACATACATACATAAATGTGCAGTTATTGGGTCTTTTGGCATTTAGTTACCAGAGCAACGCAAAATCATTTATGCAGTATAAAATCTGGTGAAATATTAATAAATACATCTGCACAAGTATTGTTGGTTTCGTGAGCGCTTTGCGTAGTTTCAAGTTCAAAAATATTTAGATGCGCGATTATGTTTACATACGAATTAATTTCAATGCTTTGTGACATTTGTCTTATCATCGAAATCACTGAGCAGCACTTCTCATTAATCTTTGACGTTAATGTTTCTCCGTAATTAGAATCAAAGCAGTCTCGTGTTGAAACGCAGTGAAAGGTTTTACGGAAAATGTATGCAACAATTTCGTGGAAAATGACATAGCGCACTTCTGGTCTTTGATAGAAAAGGCACATTGCATAGTCCAGTAGAAAGCACGTACCACACTTCCGTGGTCTCTGATCTAATTTAAAGCGTGCAACTGCCACAAGGGTAGTAACAGCGAATTAAGTAACGCTTTAATAGAAAGCGAAAATGACACGAAGAACAACGAGTAATAACTAGAAATCTTCAGCGTCATATCTGGCAACCAAAACTAATATATATCAATATTCATATTAAAGCTGAAAAGGCTGTCATTGAACAGTGGCCGAACATTTCTTAGTAACTGCAAACAAATTAATATAATCGTGCAAAACTCACGTTTTTTGAGCACCGACAAGGTTGGCGCTTTCTTGGCTTTCTTGCAAATTAAACTTGTAGAAAACGAATGTAAATATTGTATGCCATGTATACGAGTATGTTATGTATAAAACGCCAACACATGCTTGCACATTTCCATACAAAATGCTTAACGCTACTGAAAGCGTCCCGCTGAAGTGCTGCACCAGCGTTTTGGACATTTCATTACCTCCAACCCCAGACCTGCCCCACTGTCACCCGCCAGCCACTGCGTCCGAATGTAACCGAATTTCGTGGTATGGCTCGTATTAATTCATTTGGCTTTTTGCATTATTTAGCTGTTTCTGCGCATAAAATGTGTAACTTCGGTCTTTTGTTTCGCGCAGCGGTGAAAGTGCGCGTCGAACGTGAACTTGGTCAGCACACAAAGCACAAATCGACTGACATGACACCAAACTCCCCTTTCGCTCTTTGGTTTCGCAGCCGTTTTCAACGGTTGCCTGCTAATTTGCTTGATGACTTTGACTGATGATTTAAATTCAATTACCATCTCCCTAAACGCGTCTTGGCCGCTTCATAGCGGATCACTTTCCGTGCCGCACCGTGCCGATCCGCGCGGTGTCGCCAGTCCGTCAGTGGTGTTTATGTAAGCGTTTAGCCGCGTAGAAAAGCAAAAGTGGAAAAGCAAAGAAATGTCTTAGGTTGTGATTTATTGATTTGTCATGAGCGCGTCATGACCGACGTGCTTTGTTTGCATGCGTAAAACATGCATGCGACTTTTTCGTTGTTGCTTTTATGCTTGAACGTTTAATTCGAATTTGTACAACTTATGTCATTAATTATATAGCGTTGGTTCCGCACACACACACACACACACACACACACACATCCAAACATTTAAGTATATGTTTTGCGTATTGTATTATTTATTTATTTATTTCTGTGAGCTATCGACTTGTGTAATCAGCTAACCTTGAATCTTATTTTTGACTGATGTTGAGTGTCATTAGTGCAAAGTTAGAGCATGAGAACTGCAAAGCTGACAGCACTGCAAAGTGCCAACCAGCGCCGATTAATATTATGCGGGCGAGATACTGACCCAGTACACTTCATAAGTTATTGGCACAATTTTGTTTGCTCATTTTCACATTGATGCTTTATTTCGCTATTTATTTATGTTAAGTTGGCATTTACAGCCACCAAATTATTTTCGTTTTAGTTTATTTCATGTACGCCAGCTCGCACCGCGTTCTTTCTCTTTCCCCCTTGCTGCATGCTCCACCGAACCATAGGTGGCCAACAGGTGTCACTGCAATTTCTTTGCATTTCTTTGACATCAGCACAATTGCGATGGCAGCGACTGCACTGACAGCGCTCGCGCTGGCGACAGCAGCCGTCAATGTCAATTAAAGCGTTGCGGCAGAGCATAACCCATGGTGTCAGCATTTTTCGCGTCGGGCAGTCAGACCAACTGCCGTAGCCAGCGGTTCGCAAACAGCCGCAATGGGTACCTGCTGCATTCGTTCAGCATTGTGGTCCTTTCAACGGCAGCGTTAGCGCCGAACAACTGGGACAACAGCGGCAGCGGTAGCGACAATTTTCGGTCAATTCGTCAGCCGATTGCATTGAAATGCAAATGCTGTCAGTTTTCATTAGGATAGAGTAAGTTCGGGTAATGTGATATGGTCGGGTAATGTGATATAGGTGCTTATTTCACAAGTGCGTTGACCTTTTTCAAAATTAACCTTTTTAAAATATCATAACAGCTAAAACACTCGTGCTGCATGATTTTGGATGTGATTGCTTAAAAAGTTTACCGTCAGTGTGATGAAGTGCTTTTAGTAGGCTTGCAAAAGTTTTTGGTCACGCAGTTTGAAAGCATAAAAGGTACAACAAAAATATTATTACAAAGTTCGAGGCTAATCAGAAGTAAATCAGTGATATCGATTATAAGTTTGCGAGGTACGCTCTTGTCAACAAAATTATTATTGTTTTTTTATAATATTTTTTTCGCAAAAAGTCAATTTCGGGTAATGTGATATACCAAAGATCGGGTAATGTGATATAGTACATCACAGTACCCAAACTTATGACAGTAATACTATTTGTATACAGAAATGTATATATACTTTAGTTTATACTATTTGAAGTGGAATATTCTCAAAAATCTGTTATGGTTAAGTTTTAGATAAAAAATCCATGAAATCATGTTTCTCGATAAAAATTTTTAACCCTTGGTTTACTCCGTCAGATTGTGATTTTCCAAAAAAATGAGAAACAAGTCTCTAATTATTTTTGATTTGGAGTATTTTCACCAAGTTTGAAACTAATAGGTCTGTTAAATAACGATTTTTCGGGTATATCACATTACCCGCCACTTTTATCAGACGCCAATATTTGGATATTTTGATTTTTAATTACAAAACTCGTCAACAGTTTATCTTAAAGAGTTAATAATCATAGATATACTAAATAATGCATCAGTGAACAGTTTGAGACCAAAAAAAGTGTGTTTTAAGGCAAAATGTGTCGGGAATCGCTGTAAAACAAACAGGTATATCACATTACCCGAACTTTACCACACAGTGGCAACGTGTTGTCGGCAAAAGAGGCGCCGGAGTCGGCGCGAGTCTGAGTGCGAAGCGAGCAGACCGCGCTAGCCTGCTGGTTGCACGAAGAGTTGGCGCCGAAACTGCAAGTGCTGGCATAATGATGCGGAAGCTTTTGCCAACGCTGCATTTTTCACTGCGTTTGATACCTTTTCGTTTGTTTTTCTTTCATGCTTGCAGTTTGGCTGCTCATTTTCGGCATAATTTCATGGCACCGTTGCAGCCGCGCACACCCGAGTGTGCCATTGGCCCAAGTGGCCGTTAATGTTATTTCGGTTCGGCACGGCTTGCTGTGTCGTCTTGCACCCCGCTTCCAACTTCGCCGCCTACATAATAGTTGTTTTCAGGTTTACTTTTGCCCGGTCTCTCCCACACCCTTTCGCCTGCTATCGCACGCCTTTCGTTATGATAAAAAACGATAAGACGATTTTTTCATTTTCACCTTTAGCTGATGTTGTTGTTTTTATGATTTCAACAACCGCTCGAGCATTGTGTGCACCTCTTTATTTGCTTTTAATTGTTGCTGTTACTTTAATCAGAGGGGACAAGGCGCATTTGGGGGGGAAACTAATTTTACTGTTGCATTTTTGCTTTTACTATTTTTCGCAGTTGCTTTTCCTTCGTATTCTTTCGTTAACTAAAAAGTGATTGTTATACAATCGCGCAGAGCAGTGCAAGCTGCCAAACTTCCGTTTGCTGTCACATCGGTGCACTGCATTCACGCTGAGCTATGAAAATTGTGCGACAATGTCGCCGCCATCTTGAAATGTCTTATTGCAAAATTTCTGAGATAATGACCTTAACGGGTTTGGATCATTCCAGACTACGGGCCATTCCGACCACTTCGAAGAAGATTGCGTTGCATTCGATTATTTTTCTTTTGTTCAATACCAGTAGACAGAATTACCCACCATTATATTTGATTACCTCAGATTACATTGACCGATTTAAACAGGTACTGACATTTTTGCCAACTGAAACTGTTGCGATTGACATTTCAACATTCAGATTATGATTCAGATGTACAAAATAACTGAGCAATCACACCATTTCGTCTCTTTGGTTCGGGCCGCGGTTTGTAAATCCAATAGTTCTTCATGCAGCTGCTTCCGCGCTGAGTGATGCTAATTTGAATTTTCAATTCTTCTTCTTACCCAACAATCTGTCTAGCCAGGTAGATGGCGGCGGTTGCGCAAAATGTTGGCCGATGACAACTTGGCATTAGGTGTGGAAATGTTCCACACCTGAAAACAAAAATGACCATCCGCCCAAAGTTCCGTACGCCATGAGTGGCATCAAGCGTGCGTCCGTTCGTTCATCTGCGTGGTCGTCTGTCCGTCCGTCCAACAGCGTCTGCTTCAGCGCTCATTAATGACAAATAATGACGTGGCAATTGCAGTGCAAAATGTTAGATGTTATTGCTGTTGTTGTCGCTGACGGTGTTTTTGTAATGCAACCATGCGTAAAAATTAACAAACATTACCAACGCAGCGGCAGCAGCAGAAGCAGAAGCAAGAGCAGCGGCCGAAAAAACGTCAATAAACAAATCGGTACCGCCTCTGACTTCGGCAACTGGGAACGATGACGAAATTGTTGCTGCTGTTGCTGTCGTTCATATCTAAGTATTATTATTATTGCGGCCGACTTGTGGTTTGAAAAAGAGGACATTGGTGTTTGTTGTTGTCGTAGAAAATGCACGAGACACTGACTAGCAACTGACGAATTAGAAACAGCAACAGCATCGAGACAAAGCCCAAACGACGTGTGACGCAACGGCGCGTAGACAGATTTATGCAATTTTTATGGAAATTAAATTTGGTTGTATTAGGTTTTTTGTTTGTTAATTTTAACTGACATTTGGCAGTCGGTTTGGCAGATTTTTAATTTGAGTTTTGTGTCGGCAGGAAATTTAGGCAGCAGTAAAAGGTCAGCACTTTTTTGTTCAAAGATGTGCATTTTCGATAGTAATGAGGCATTTTTTCATGGTTTCAGATATACAGACAAAATTATGGAATAAAGTATTCAATGATTGAAAATATGTGTTTGAAGAATTTTGTTAATCAAAGAAATTACCTAATAACAACTAAAAAATATATGTCGAAAGCGAAAACGGGTATAAAACTGTATAAATTGAAAGCAATAAATTCAGCTGTTTGGCCAATTTTGATTGAATTACGTGAGCGTGCTTGCTTGAATGGCTTAAACCTCAAACGTCAACAAGAGAACTTCAGCCAGTCGAACTTGTTTAGTGGTTTCCGCAACACCGCAACACAGAGAAACAAACCAAATCACCGCAAATACGCGTCGCTGGAGTGAGCGTGCCATGTTCTCGACCAGACCAGTTCTATTTAGTAACTACAAATGTTCGAAAATGTTCTGAACAAATGATATTTAAAATAGCTAATTTTGACTATGCGCAATGAACTGGCTGGCCTGCAATTTTTCTGAAAAACAAACAGAGTTACGAGCCAAACACAAAACGATAGGAAATTAATTGTGCATGCTGAGACTGAAATTAAAACAATAAGCGAAAGTCATACTATTTTCAATTACTGAGCATTTCTTGGAATTTGAAAAGAAATTTGACACTAAAGTTAGCTCTTAGGAGCACTGCAAGGGTTCGGGCTGTCAGTCTTCGATGTTAACATGAAAAGCGCATGCGATCAGTTAATCGTTGCGCATGGAACTAAGGCAAACATAAACCACACCAAACTTTGCAAATATTATTTCGCTTCGCTACCGCACATTGCAATTTCTGACACATTGGCACTCCCACGCGTGGAGATAAGCCGCCGGTTGAATCTGAATACACGAGCACAAATATGGTCCAATCTATGTATAAATACAGTAACAACGCTTTTGTATTCCCTTCTGCGCCTCTGTTTCTGTACCGATTTTAAAACTTGTTTCACCAGTAGAAACAGTACCTCTCATAGGTATCAATCAGGTATCATTCAGCTTAGATAAACGATGAAAACATGTGAAAAAAGCGGCAAGTGAACTGGCACACCTTGGATAAAGCCTATCCGCCTTTGAATAGTGAGTAACCAAAGTAAACAAAACTTAAAAAGTAGCTAAAACACTATTTTTATAGCTAAACATCTCAGTTTAACACAGTTTCGGCGAGTTATGGGTGAGCCTTCTGCTAGCAACATTACGCTAGCATTAACATAAATGAGCGTAGGGAGCATAGTGCTGATGGTTACTTAAACAGTATGTTAGCTTCATTACAGGAGAAACATACTGTTAATCCACTTTTACGTATGACTTCTAAGCTGAGTCAGTTGTACATCCGTTTGAAATAAAGAAAGGCAAATAAAAGGGTGACAAAACCAATCTATCGTTTATGGTCCTTTAATTTGGATTACACAAAGCCAAGCAAAGCGACTATTAGCAGAACAACGCAGAGTAGCCGCTACTACGTAACTCGCGCGTAAGTGCTACATAGTTCAGGGAGACTATCTAATAGCTGCAATAGTTGCGTTGTTTACGAAATGCCACAAAGACAACCATATCAACACATTCCATACAACGTTTTAGCGAACAGCACCTTCACCCATTTTCATCCGCTGGCGCAGCAGTCGCTCCAACGCAGCGCATCGACCAATTTCACTTTCAACTAAAATTTGATACGCTGCGAATACGGAATCGGAAGAGCTGCGAATGGGAATGTGTATATAGCACAGAAGTGACGTAGTTTCGCAAACACACACCAATATTCACACCTATTCCTCATTTAACGCTTACACATATGTATGTAGCTATGCACGTTTAATATTTGGGTGGGCATGTGTGCGTGTGTTGTACATATGTATATCTGCAAAATGTGTAGGAGTGTTGGCTGCGATTTATGTTGCGATTTTTTGTACTGCAATTTTCATTTCCATAAAACGCTTTCAGCTCACCGGGTTTGTTGCTATTATTTTAACTGGCGCTTATTCCTGTTGTTATTGTCCGCGCTTATTTATTTATTTTAAAATAAGTTTAAGTTATTGCTCTAATGTGCGGCAAACATGCAACGGCGTGCTTTGAAATGCAGCATTTTGCCTTGTTTTCGCTGCTTTATTGTGTGCTTGGCGTAGCTATTATTGTTGTTGATTTTGTTGTTGTGGTTTTGCAATTGTTTTTGCTATTGCTGCCTTTTGTGGACAATTTTTACAATTCTTTGCTTGTGTCTTTCGGCTGTTGAGCTAAAATTTATGAATTCATGAAATTTAAATTAAGGAAAAAGCAGCTCACAATTTGTCCTTCTCCTTTTGCTTCTATCACAAGGCCTTCTACCCTTTTTAAAACTTGAAGCCGCATTTACTCTGCACCTAATGCTGTCAACAAAGTTTTTTTGTAATCCTGCAGTGGCATTGTTGCAACCTTGAACTATACCTGCCCACCCATACTTGTAATCAAATTTACTAAAGAAAAAGTTTATTGCATCCGTACCTAATACTTGTGCATGCATTAAGGTAAACAAATAAATAAATAAATAAAATTGGCACTATGCAGTGGCAATGGGGTTAACACAGTAGCAAAATGAGCCGCTATCGTTTCGTGTAAAAAGAAGCAACTAAAGCAACGAACTGGTCAAACTCCGAACCGCATACTGCAAAAAGGTTTAGTTAAGTTAAAAATTCAAACATTTCAAACAGCTTTCTTGCATTTGTTAATAAGGTTAATGATTTTATTTTTTCGTTACTTTAAATGGCGCGATTTTAATATCTCCAATGATTTTTAATATTTTATTTACATGTTCTCTTTGCAGTTAACCTCAAGCAACCAACATCGGCAATGCTGAATTGCTACAATACTCCACAAATGTATAAAATGTCACACTTCATAGGATTTTTATTGGCGATTGCTTCAGTTGTCACAACATGCACATCACTGCCAGAGGTAAGTTCGATTAGTGATGCCACGCTTTACTGTTTTACAGACGTCAAATAATACAACATCTAACAAAAATAATAACGTGCAAAAACAACTGAGTAACGAATATAAAATAAAAAATTTAGGCAAATAAAAACATCATATAAAAAAAATACGTAATACGCAAATCGCAGCAAAAGAATTTAATTGGATCAAGATCTGAACGAAAACGTCTAACCGCAATGTAGTTCAAAGCCACGTTTACTATACGTGTTGACTACTGACAGTCATTGGCTGAACGCCGTATTCAATAAACAAAAGACTTAAGCACCAAACGTCACAGCGCAAAGCCATTAAAAACTAAGAAAAAAGAAGAAGAAAAAGGCACGACTAAACAAAGTTGAAAAGCCCGACGCGCATATATACAGAAAAAAAATGCCATCAAAGCGCAACCGGAGAAGGGCGTTCGCTGGTTGGCAGCCTGGCTGGCGTAGCGCCCATTCAACTGGTTTACTAATAAATTACGCTATGACGACTACCTGTCATTGTTGTTACATTTAACAGTGTGCTGTTTTTGTAACTAATGCCAAACAAACTTACAAAACACCAACAAATTTGTAGGCTTTGCATGCGCAAGTGGCAATGCTCTTCATTAAGCGGCCAATTGTCTTGCCCAGCATGCGCGCGCGCACACGCACACGCACAATTCAAACATTGTAAAATGTGTATTGTTGCTTTTGCTGTAGGTTTGTTTTTTTTAAATTACGCCGCTGTATAAGCGCCAAGCAAATTGTACGCAGACTGACACTGGCTCTTTTCTGCATGCAAAGCAAACAAATTATTCGAATGAAAAGCAGCAAATACAATTAAAATGACGACAACAACAACACTATACGTGTAAGTCGTTTCACATTTGCATGCGCACTCGTGAGGCTAAAGCAAGTAGCATAAATAAAATAAAAATGAAAATGGGCAACAATAAAACTAAAAATGTTCGAAAAACAAAGCGAGAAATAAAAATAGAAAATAAAATATTATGGCCAAGGTCAGACGGTAAGAAGTTCTTGCAATTGCGCGCACCTCGGGCCAAACATTGAATCCAAACCCACGGAGTGATTGTGGGGCCAAATAACGCAGTGAGTGACTGACTGACTGCCTGCGCTACTGTTGTCGCAGACAGTTGTGTCTGTTGTTTGCGCGTCGTTGGTCGTGCCGACTGCGCTTTTTGGAGGTTTTGTGGGGAACAACGTTTTGCTTTGACTTTTCTGTGTACATATTTGCTTGTCTAAAGTAAAATGTTAGTCAACAAAATGTTAGCTGATACTTAAAAAACAATTAAAAAAATAAAACAAACAATGAACAAATAAAAGTCATTCAAAATTAAAAATGTCCTTACAGCCGAAAACTACTGAAAATTATAAGTAATCTGCTGCTTTGGCCTTCTGCTTCATTGTCAGACACACACACACACACACACAGAAAACTGTTACTTTCAAAGCTAAAACTCTTCGCCCTCCCACAAAAACTGAAATATCCCCATAACATGCACTCCCCAATAATACACTTAGAACACGACTTGATGGCGCTGCTGCGAGCAGTTTCGCCACTTCACGCACGGCCAATTCGCTTGCGGCGCTGCGGTGACTGGACAATTGTACTGGTGTCCGCCTTAAGTAATTGCGGGCGAGACAACGTGAGCGTTTGCGCAGAATTTTTCATTTGTCCGCTAATTGTTTGTTATTATTTGCTGCCCAATGACAGATATTGTGAAACGAATTTGCAATGTTGCTTTTGATTCAGTTGTTGCTGTTCAGGTTTTTTATACACAAAGCGTGGCTTATGTGATTTTGGGCGTTTTTGTCGCACAACTTTTTCCGCGGCTGCGGACTTTAAGTGCACATTTGCAATGCCAAATCGCTGGACCGTGCAGGGACATGCAGACGTAGGAGGTCATGAAGCCGTACGAGAGTTGAAGGTACATTGTTTGAGGAGATTTTCATATTTTAGAGGCGTAGGTTTCGCTGTCACCTGCTGAAAGAGTGCGCGGAAATCTCGCTGGCGCAGGTCAAAGCCGCGTCAGCGACGCTGCCTCAGCTGTTGCCGGTAGTTTCATTGCGCGCACAAGTACGTTCCGTTGCTAACAAAGAAATCATTCACTGAAGTTGTAAAACGGCAAACGGCAGCAAAACATAACCAACAATATTTTGACCTTGTTATCATAATCTCGAATGTGAACCGTAGCAAAAATAACGAAAAACAACATTCCAAACAAACTTAACTTTTTGTTAATTAGCAAGCGAGCAGTTTTTTAAACTTAAATATGTTTCTTATTTATTTTTTCAATTATTCATCTTGGTGCACTATGGCTTTGGTTGAGTTTTGAGCGTTTTGAAGAGCTTAGCATTTATTTTTCAAATGTATAAAATTGTCAGCTAATCGCATTCGAGTTTAGTTCGAATCAGATCAGCTTCATCTTTCTGTTGGGTATAGAAGGCAGTATTTTCTGAAATCTTTACCTACATTCTTTACATATGTATGTGCATAATATGTGACGACGATGAACCTACATATGACTGTTTGATCACTGCAGAAAATGGTGGCGCAGTTCAATTCGTTTGGTTTTGTCCGTCTGACGCCATTTGCTTTGATTTCGGACATGTTTGCTTTCACAATTTTGTAGCTTCTGACTTGATTCTTACAATTAACATGCTTCAAGTGTGTGTGTGCAACAACAACTGCAAAATTAACATTACGAACAGCACAAGTGTCCGTCGACCGTCGGCCGCCAGCTGCCGCACAGCAGTTTGCGGGCCCTTTAAATCTTAGCCAAGCGTAAAATTGTGTAAAGGTTTTCAAGCGTGGGCTAATTTTCAGCCTTACTTGGAGTCTTATTTGTTCGTTGTGTGCAGCTTACTTTAAAACGGTTACGTTAGTCATCAACTTGGTCGTTGTTGTCTTACTGATGGAAGGGAATATAGAGCAATTTTTTAGAAGAACTGTTTTCGTCGCGTAATTCCTTTGATGAATGTTTAACGATGTTCACATTCAACTGCTGCAAAAGCAACATATTCCCGGGACTCGTTGTGTGACACAGAAAATCGTTTGCCGACGGCTGCGTGCCAATGCAACAACCATTAACCCATGCAGAACTTGCTCCACTTTTCGAATTTCGTCGATCAATTAAAAGTCACTCAATTGTCACTCGACCTGCAGCGATTGGGCCGTTGACGTGGAGAGGTGAAAATTGCCAATTAGCCGAGAGGGAGCCATGTTCATGCAGCAAGAAGCAATGAGAGAGAGCAATGCCACACTCCAGTTGGCACAAGCTCACAGGGCTGGCTGGACGAACGGACAGATAACCGGGTATGGAGTTGCATGGGCGCCGGGGCAGACGGACGGCCGTTTCGTGGGAAAGACTTGCCGCATGATGCATGCAAAGCAAACCCCTTTCCGCTTTTTGTATTTTCCTTTTTATTGAGTTTTCTTTTTATTGTTGTTGTTTCTGTTATTGAGACGTTTGCGTGTTGAATTTCACTTTTCACAAACGCGTCTCATATGAGTGCCGAAGAGCGCAAGAGAGCGCGCAGAGAGAATTTCGATTGCGTGCTTGAATTTCGGGTTGCGTGTGTGTGTGTGTTAAATGTTGCTAAACCACAACCAGCGCCACAGTTGTCTGCGTTGTCTGTGGCCAGTTTTATACTTTTTGCTTTGACTTTTTGAGCGTCTGGTCGATGCGGGGCAAGCAGCCGCAACGTGAAAAGCGTCGAAGACGAACATGGTAACAGCGTCAGCTGCTTCCCTCCTCTCCTTTCCACGCTCCGATTGTCGAGACAACAACGACGACGACGTAATATCGGTGCCGCTTTTGTCGTTGTGGCTGCTGCTCGAAATCACGTTTCAAATGAAAGTAAAAGTTCGTGTGAGTGCCCGCTGGCACAAACCCACACACACACACACATGGGTGTTTATGCGCAATCGTTACAAGACTTTTCGTCGTTCACAGTTCGGCAGCCTCAATAAACGATCGGTTCCTGCATCTAAAAGCCGAAGATATTCCTAGGGGAGTACACTAATCTATTAACTTCCTTTGTGCAGGTACAGAGCCTTCTTACAAAAGATGCCATTACGCTGTAATCAGATATCATATTTAATCTGCTTGGCAATGTAAACGAGCAAAATCTACAAAACAAGCTACATCGTAATTCTCAGCCCCCTTAAATTATTTGCCTTGTGGTTGCTCACTTAACAGTTTCAAACTATTCTGATTTATTTGTGTCCTCACCTTTGCGTGTTCAAGTCTTCTGCTCTGACCTTTGTTATGTTGGCCTTCTGCTCTTTGGTTTTCTGACAATTTTCGCGATAACTCGCTACCATATTGATGCGTTTCATTGACTATAATGCTCGCCATTTTTACTGTTGCTACTGTTTGTGGTTCCATAAAAACAACAACAACAACAGCAAAATCGACGCACCGCATCGCTTGCGGTTTTCAAGCCAATTTTCATGCGAATTTTTCTCATTTTAAGCGGCAGCATCATTACTTAATGCCAGCTTTGCGGCAATTTTTACATTTTTTGTTGCTCTTATCTGTTGTTACTCTTACTGTTACCATTACCGCCGTGGCAGAAAATGAATATTTCCGTTTTAATGCTTTCAGTACCGTATTGCGTTTTCGTTTTCGCTTTTTGGTCCGCTGCCGCTTCTCGCAGTTAACGTTTACGATCAGAGTGAAAAAAACATAAATAATGAAGTCGGTTCTGTTGATGTTGCTGTGGTGGTTGCAGTTGTTGCTAGTGTTGTTGTCGGTGCTTTGCAGCATTCGAAAAATTGTTACAGGGTCGTTTGCCGTTTTATTTGTACTTCGGCTGACCGCGTTTGTTAGGTTGGCAGTTGCAACAGTCTGAAAGATTTTCAAGAATTTCCGCTTAAGACTGAAAACAAAAATGAATGAATTTGAATTAACAAAATTAAGCTGAATAAAATGCATAAGAATCAAATAAAAAAATCATTAGTCTTGAGTAGATAAGCGGCAATAAAAGACAATAATTGAGATCGTTGAAATATTGTATTTGAAAAATATTTGTGGAATTTTGCTTCACTCTGCCACTGATAAGGTTTTGTTTTTATTAATGATTCCGGCTATTGCATTTGACTTGTTCGAGCGATTCATTAACACAAATTTTTTTAGTGGCATGAGAGTGCGTAAAATGGTTTCGAAGGGGAGCTGTGCACTTGCACAACAAACAAAAGACTTCTGCGACAAACTTGCGTTTGCATTACGAAGTAAAGATGGCCGGAACATCAATTGCAACTGAATAAATTTGTACTGTGGATAAAAAAACATAGATATGTGTATGTAAATCATAAATAGAATGGCGTCATATTATTTTACTCTAAATCACACACTGAGCGAAAACAGAAAAAATATTGAAATATTTAAATCAATGAAAAATTGCCAACTGCGCCCAGAAAAGTGGAGCGATTGCAAATTGTTAAACTTTAGCATTAGAAGTAAAGCGCTAAACGTCAAATTTTCACGCGCCACAACAACCAACGGACAGAAGGTCTGCAAAAATGACGTCAACAATAAGCAATCAAAAATATATACTGTAACAGCAACTAATGTCAGCAACTAACAGTCAAGCATCGCGGCTGAAATTGGCCAAACGAAATTGATTCGATTGCAATTGAGTTGAACTGAGCAGGCAGCAGTTGGCAAGAAAAAATCAAGCTACAAAAACAATATAAGCGCTACAACAACCACACAAGACCCTGCATTGACAAGGCAAACCACATTTTGTCGCTTGGTCTGCAATTCACTTCACGCCACGCCACGCCACACCATGCTGCACCACTTCATTCTCTTTCCGCTCTTTGGCTTGCATTCACTGCTTTTATTTCAGTTACTTGTGCTGTCTTGCCTTTTCATTTTAACCGTTTTACTTCGGCCGCTCTGACGTCTGTGATTTAAGTGTGTGGTGATGGCTTTCGGCCCGTTATCGGCGTATCGATGTGCACATTGAGCTTTGATCGGTTGCCAGTGGACGCGTTTGTATCTCCTTCTCTCTATGACTTCTTCTATGTGTCTTTGGTTGTAGATGCTTTCCAACTTGGCTGCAACGAGTATGCTTGCTGCTAACTACGTCAGCTTTCAGCTCTAATATTCGAATAGCTATTTGGATCAATGGGAGTTTCGGGATTACTACTCGACAAATGATTGAGGACTTTAGCGAAATGTCTATATCTTTTATAACCTCTTAATTTGAGTATAGTGTGTCTCATTTAGCACTTTCTAAGTTTTGCCTAATTTCCTTGTACCCAGTGAACGAGTGCGTACCGCTCTCAACTGATGATTCGACATAAACGAGAGGCACTCCCTGTTTCGCTGAGCTGACTGCTCAGTAGCATTTAACCTTTTGAAGGGCTTAACGAGTTTAACACACGACCTAATTAGGCCTAAATACGTCTTTAAAGCTGCACAAGAAATCCAAAATGCCAACAGATCACACGCTGGCACAAACAGCTTGACCTTGGCTTCAATCATGCGCCACCACTGACAGAAACGATGAGGCGGCTCTGCAGTCATGCGTTCGCTCTACTCTAATTACAAGCACAACAACTGAATTTCTATCTAATTATCTCGCACCAATTACGGGCGCAGGCCGATGGCTTGTTGGTTGTTTGTAAGCAGAACCGTCGATATTTTCTTGTCGCAATAGGTTTGTAACACATCTAATACGATCAAACAGTCTGTGACACTGTGTCAGAGCACTCCAAATGCCGAAAGTCTATTGAAATGCAAGTCTTAAACCAAAATTATGTCTCTCTCATTGCAGCTACACAAACAGATGTCCCCGCAACAGCTACAGTCGGTATTTCACGTGGACAGCGTTGATGCGGTGCCACACTATGAGGTCGTGCAACTGCTGCATCACAGCGCCAGCGATGGAGTCGCCGACGCAGCGGCACTGCCGGCGCCGCACTACCGCCGCCGGCGCGCCATCAACACTATTGACGCCGGTGCGGCATCCAAACTATCGCACCATGTCAAAAAAGACTTGAGCAAAAATCCCTACTATAGCGAACTGAAAGCGGCGGCAGCCAGCGCGGGAGGCGCCAACAGCCTCAACGCTCCGGCGTCCGCGGCGAGCAAGCACGCACTGAAGGCGCACAATGTCTCCTTCAGCGCCTTTGGCCAGCACATGAATTTGACGCTGCGGCCGACACAAGGCTTGTTCAAGGGAGCGCCCCACCAGCTGCGCATGTGGACGGTGAACAACGAGCCGAACGCAACGCACGGACTGGCCCTGCAGGAGGTACTAGATGAGGTGAGTGTGAGCCTTTACTGTTTAGGGGGCAGCACGGCAGTTTGTGACAATGACACGCGGCAGTCGCTGTAGCTTGCCACATGTCAACTCGCAGCTGTCAAAGTGCGCTGCGAATTTTACTTTTGGCAATCTAGCGCCAAGGGTTTCCATTCAATGTCGTTGCCGCTGCGTGGGCGCAGGATTGCTGATTGCTTTTCCTTGCAGCTGTCTGCGCCTTGACAGTTTTGACACTTTGGGTTCGGTGGTTCGTTGCATTTTAACGGACCACAGTGGCATAAATCCATCAAGCATTCGTGTGTACTCGTAGTTGTCATTCTGGGCAAAAGCGGAAAACACAAATTTTACTGTCGTTACTTTTTTATTGTTGTAGTTTGTAACATGTAATTGTAGTTGTTTGTGTGCACTTTTGAGCCCACTGTCGATTAGAGTTGAAGGCAAATTTTATATGCGAACTCGAATACTTCATGTCGATATACGAGTACTTCAATCCGACAATACGGCGTCCGCCGTACAGTCAGACAGTCTGTCAGCCCAGTTGTATTTCCACTTTCATTTGTATGCCAACTTTACCGCAACTTTGGTGCTTTATGAGCCACCGACACGGCAGCAATACTTCCGCTTTGACTTCAGCTGCAACTTTTCGGATTGCCTTCATCGGCTTTTCAGCTCTACTTGAGGCAGAGCATAATAGGAGCTTTTGTTGTTTGAATACGTGCAAATAAAATGTTTATATGAAGCAAATATTCGTTTATCTGAATGCTTATTGCATGAAGAATTCGTTTTTTAGCTGCAAGCAATAAACAATAACCGAGTCATCAGCAACATATTATTTGTAATTGAGTCTCCCACAAACAAAAGATTAGAGCAACAAACTTGTGCAATTATTTTTGCCATCCATTGAATTTATAGTTCGAAGCAATCTGCGTCGCCGCATGTGGCATGCGGCATGAAAAGAGAAATAACAACACACAATCAAACGAAACAATAGTAGCAACAAAACATTATCTCCACCACTAACAGCAACAACAACAACTAAAGCGAAACCTCATAGAAAACATTTCAACAACATTTAACATCCGACAACAACACACTCGACCAATTTGCCGCATGATTGATGAATGCACGGCGCCTGCTGCATGCCACCTGGCCGCTCTTTTGCTGTTCCATGCCCTTTGCGCTCCTCCTCCTTCGCCGCTGCTCACTTTTACGTCGCACTCGGCGCATTGACTCCACACATTTCTGCAATTGCTTGAATGCCACGCCGCGGACACACAATGAGCTCCACATTAAATTAGGCGAACTCATGGCAGCAACAACAACCACAACTAGCCGCTTACGTATACATAAGTACGCAGCAGCGCAATCACTTCGTATTAAATTTTTAGTAAAAGTTCATTTGCTGCCATTACGCGGGTGAAATGTTAACCGAAAAACCACCAATAACTACTATTTACAACAAAAATCTAATAACACCAACTACAATTGGAAAAACGCTGCCATGTGGCAGCACTGGCAGCCGAAAGCAGAAATAGACATGGGCTGTGCTTGTTGCTTGTTGTTTTTGCTGCCGCAGTTGCATAACGCACACGGCTTAACGGTTGCTGCTGCAGCCTGCAACTGTGCATTACACAGTTGCAGTTGCAATGAGCGCGGGTTGTTGTTGTTGGTTGTTGCCGTGCGGCGTGTACCTTGTCGGTCACTGCTGTTCGAGCTCGGCATGTCCCCTCTCGTCTTACCTCGTCGCACCGTTGCTTTGCTGTTGCGACACGTCGCATGCGGCGCAAAGCCAACCAAGCAGTTACTGGCAGCTGATTTTTAATGTTATTGTTATTTTCGTGATAGTTGGTGCTTGTGTGCGTGTGTGTGTGTGTGTGTCTATTGTATACTTTTTAGATTATTACTCCAGTTTTCTATATGCTTCTCACTTGACGGCGCACTCAACCCGTACAGCAACATAAGTTGCATTGAGTTGACTTAAATTTGCAAAAGTCACCGAAATTCAAATGTAAAAATTTTTATAAAAAAGAACATCAAATCGTTTCAGATTGTCTGCTGCAAATATAGAGTTGGTCAAGCTTTTTCAATGTCATGAGCTCTGCTGCTCTTCCTCCTCTTCCTTTCCCAGTAATATTTCTTTATTAATGTTTAGATTTGTATTTCCTAATTGTACATCATCTCTTTTCTCCTCTCTCCGTCACACGTAGACTACGACTTGCATATTCGCAACCTACATTAAAGCCTGCCAAAGCCTTTCAATTGCTTCCTAGTTGCATATGTAATTTATTTGTTGTTGGTCATATTTATGCTGCAGCTGCTTCTATGTTGCTTTTATTGCCCGCAATCCGCCGGTTTCATAAGTTTGGTCTTTGTTTGCTCGCTGCAGCAATCGCGGGCCAGCGCGCGCAGTAAAAGTGGCTCATGTGACCTTTGACTGCCTTCTTTGCCTAATTTCTGGCATTTTGTTCATTTTGTTTCTTTTCATCGGTTTCGTTATACAATGTTTTGGGTGTGTTGCGCCAACGGCAAAATACACACACACACGCCTTTATTTGCGCATGAACTAAACGTTTTGACTTTCAAAAATTTTTTTACGATTTAACATTGGTTCGAAACATTGTACAAAACTAAATAGCACAAGTTTTGTACAATGTTTGGCGCCGACTTACAAACTGCTCTCAGCGTTGTTTGTATTAAGCTGAAAGATGATGTGTGTTCGTTATATCACATAAAAGTAGAGCGTATTTAATGCTACAAAATAAACTAAGTAAAAGGCCCGACAGCTCCCTCCCAAAGCGGGATCAGCCTACAAATATCTGGGAGCCCCTTCATCTCCGATATTTTCTTCCTTCAGAACCACAAGATTTAAAAATGGCAATAAAAGCGCACAGATTTTATTCAATCCCTCCTGCTTGCATTTCTTTGGAGGTTTCCCTCTCTCTCCTCCAATTTCCTATCCCCCATCAACCTATCTGTCCATCTACAATCAACTCGCTCGCTCATGTATGACGCTTGTCAAACACTCAGAGCCGAAATACAGCAAACTTGAAAACACACAAAATCATCACGAGCAATATTGATATCAAAAACAACAACAACAACAACGTCACCATCAGCACACCGTCTTCGTCGTAATCAGCTGTGCCTGTGGCTTGTGACTGCCAGCCGTATGCTTCATTGGCGCCAGCTACTTAATTTAAAACTGAAAGTTCAATTTTCCTACAGTTTTGAATTGTTTGGTTTTTTTATGATGGCTTGGCTGTTGTTTAATTTGCGCACTTTTTTCATTTTTGTTATTGTTTGTACCAAAGCAGCAAAATTTATTTCAAGTTTATTTTTTCTAGCTTGAGTTATGATTTTTTGTACAAGCAAACCAACATTTCTTGTTTGAGGTTTCGAAACACACACATACGTAACATTGCTATTGTTGTTTGTGCAATGTTACCAGCTCAGTAGTTGTATTCAATTTAGCTGAAACGAGTTGTTGTTGCCGTTGTTAAGTAGCCGGTGCAGTGATCCTTAACGTTCAGGTCGAGCGCGCAATTTGTTGCCCCTTGTGCAGTGCATTTGCATACATTGCCAAATTTTTTTGGGCAATTCCATGAAGTGGGCGTGCCTCGACAATGTTAATAACAAGCTGCAACTTGGTAGTGAATTGGGAAATTGCATAGCAGTGTGCAATTAGGGCGCATGTGGAGCAACATGAAGTGATGGGGCCATTGGCGGCAACAAAAGACTGAAGTCGCAAACTTGAGTTCAGCCATTGGCAACACATACATTATGGAAGTCTTGTTTAAACGAGAAGCAAATAATTTGAATTTTCAGTTATTGCACTCTACCTTTAAAGCCAACGGAGTTTATTGGCGATGCTTATTATATGGAAAAATATATGAGTGAGCTTTAATCAAGTTGCAAAGGTCTCCCGAAGTGCTCGAAAATCGAAATTCAACTGATGACTCATACTGTGCGGCACACTGCAACAAGTGGGCAACCGGCCTTTTCGCCCCACAAAAAAAGTCCAAAAAGGTAATTACCCACGCATATCTGCATTGCATTGCCGAAATGTCCACATTGTACAAGATTTTTTTCGTGAATGCCTGTCTGCATTTGCCGTGTTATCTGTGTTGCATTTATTACTTCTGTAGTAGTAAATAATGCACTAAATGCCGGTGCCTGTACCTTAGAGATGTGGCAACAGCAGTCGAGGCACAGCGAAGTCGGACCATTGCCCACTGAAATGCAAACAGCAAAAAACAGAAACGAACAATTGTTGCAATAACAACTAAAAACGACACCGGCTCAAACATTATTCTTACGTGGTGGTGGTGTAAAATTTCCTCCCGTCGCACCCCCTCCCCCAAAGAAAAAATGTGGAGCTAAGCCACGAAAATTTGTATTCTTATTTTGTTGCTTTTGCGATTGTCTCAAGTCGAGGGAATTACTGCAGCTAAATAAATAAAAAGCGAAATATAGAAACTGTGCGATGGAAAATGTCGCAGTCTTACGGACAGAAGCAGTGAGCGCAGGGACTCAGGCCGGTAGGCTGCCCGCTGCGGCTGATTTTATTTGGCGCTTTGTACTGGCAGTTGTTATTCTGATTGTTGTCGTTGTTGCTTGGGTTTCCGTTGTTCTTTTTTTTGCGCCGTTGTTGCTGTTTATACGTTCTTATATTCTTTTGTGCCAAAGCTGACCCAGTTGGTGTGTTAGATAAGAATCCACCCCGTTGTGTTGGTATACATTATATGTAAGGTACGAGTTGAAGTCGAGGTAAACGAAATTCAATCACAATGTAATAAATGCAAAGGGCACTCCGTTTCATGGCTGCAGCTTGACCGAAGACATTTGATGATTAGTAATGTTTTTCCAGTCAAGTAGAACAATTTTCTAAGGAGACAAAAATTACAATTATTCTCAAAGAAAACGGAGATTAAATATTTCGGTGCACACTTTAAATTAAAACGAAATTTTTTTAAATTAAAATTGATTGTAGTTTAAAATTTGTAGTTCAGTTCTGCTCAGTTTTCGTATGGCAACACCGTTGCCCTAATTATTGTGATTTTTTGTTTTATAAAATTGCAACGGAAATCCAGTTTACTCAGTCGTTATGCAGAGCAAAAAGTTCTCACAATTCTGTGGATATTTGCGGCCGGAAATTGTGGATTACAGTTACCGTGTGGATAAAATTCGTTTTCTTGTGTTGCGATATAAGTGGTAAATCCATTTTAATGAGATTTTGGCCAGCTGGCATCAATGTTAATCATAAATTGGCCTTTAAAGGTAAAAAAATGAACACTGTTATTAAGATTATTATTATTATGAATTATTCTGACACAATTTTCTCAAAAAGTTAATTATTTATAAAATCGTACCTCATTCCATAAGCAGCAGAAAACGCCAAAACAGTGAAGAAAATGCGGGCAGGGGGAACGACTGGCGATATGCCACAAAGACTCCAATCAATCAAAGTTAAATTGTGACTTTGGAAAATGTAATTTTTTCCATCCGTTCAACAGATAGTTGACTTCCGAACGATACGAGATAGGGGCCTGAAATATTCTTAGTTTCTTAGTAGCATTCTCTAGCGTTCCGAAACAATAAGTCGGCTTTTCAAAATGACTAAAGCGTGAAAAAACAGTGTAATGCTCTGTTTTAGTACCCATCGTCAACTGATACCAAATAAGAAATCATGCCGAAAGCTTTCACTCTCTTCGAAATGCAGAGTTACCACCCACTCGAAATGGCTTTTTTTACTTCAAAGCAATAGTCGAAACAGGGCTTTAATATTTAACATTAAGAAAGTTGGTGTGCAATTTATATGCGTGCGTGACGCGCGGAGGATAGTGAAGTTGAACACAGCCGCTGCCGGGCATGCGCACGTGCCGTAACTTCCCGCACACTGACGCTGAACTTAATTGAGTGAGAAAAGCAGCACGTTCAGAAATGACTGATAGAATTCCAGTTGAAACTTGGACCTAGAAGTATTTTGTGACCACGCAAAAATCAAACTGAAAAGCTGCCAACTGCATTGCGTCACAGTGACCTTTCACCGAAACTTAAAGAGCAGATTGGCATATGGCAAGCTGTTTGGAGAAAGGAGTGGGACCATAAGATTAGCGCACTAAAACTACAGTTACAACGCAATTACAGCAACAGCAATTCCCTAAAAAATAGCAAAACAAAACAAGAAGCACGAAGAGGGAAAAACATTTTGCGGGCATTGCTGGTGAAAGATCAACAAGTCATTTGGGCCGTCAGTGCTGTAGTTGTTATGTCACTTGTTGTTGTGACTGTTACAGCTATGGTCAGCGTCACAGTTATCGTGGTTGTTGTTACTCAGCGGACAAAACGACTGCAATTTTTATACATTTTATCTCTGTATTTCAATTGTTTACGCCCTGCTGGCAATTAATTTGAAGTACGACAAAACACAACAACCAAACATACAAAGAGAAATAGGAAAAAGTTTGGAATGGAAGAAAAACGGTATAAAGGTTGAGCAAAATGGTTCGCCCGCCGTCAATTTGGTTGGCATGCGTGGGTGGGTTCTGCAACAACCAATTTTTGGTTAGCATTGTTACAGTTTTGGATTGTTGGAAATTGTGTGCATAGATATGTGGCACGTAAACGCAGTGCGACAACGACATTTTTGGGCAATATAATTAATGTGGGGACAACAATGGCAAACATGAAAACAACTTATAATTTATTTTGCTTAAGAAAAGATAGAAATAAGCGGAAAGAGAAAAATACACCAACTAGGAACACGAAACAAATGAAATTTCCGCGTGCTTTGTGTTTAATTGCCGAAAGTTAGCGGCGTTGTGATTCAGAGTTGGTAACTAAGTCGGCTGCCTTTCATTTGGGCTGACAAAAAACGGTCGCTAAGTCATCATTCTGCATTTAAAATAAGACGTTGTAGAAGTTGAGCAGTTAAGGCTACATGTGGCAATTATGCGCCTAAATGGTAAACAGTTTAATACAATTTATCAACAAATTTTATATCGTCAGCCATATAAAGTAATCAAATTTCAACGAAAACAATAACAACAAAACTACACTTGACTAGATTTTTAATAATTGCTCACTCAACTTTCTAATATACAAGAAATACATTTACATACATTATATACATTTTGCTAAAAAACAATTCCCGAAATAAGTTTAAATAAATCTATTACACTAACAATAAAGAAATACAAAAATAAATGCGTAAGACTTTTGGTTGAAGTGTTTTCCAACACGACAAACCCGGAACAGTCGCAGTAAAACCCCAACAACACATTACCAAAAGTATGTCTGAATGTGTTTGTTATTGTTACTAAGCGAATTAGCAGAGATCACTAATCACATTGCCATGAAAAATTGGAATTCGTCATTGCATGAGTGCCAGCGAAACTAAAGACTCAAGCAACAAACTAATAAGCGTTAAGTAGCTGAAAGTAGAAGCAAACATTAAAATATAAAAACAATGCAATAAGAATTAAAAAACGAATTTGAAAAATGGAATTGCACTTTCCTCAAAGTCTGCGCTATGCATTCAAATCGCCACCAATGCGTTTTGAATTTCGCACGTCACATTTGTTTGCCAATTGAACAATAAAAATCGCTGCGTGTAAATGCAATACATTAATTTATTGTAATTGCTGCCTGCTGTTTTTGAGCTGCCCATTAAATGCGCTGCAATAGCTAAGTAAGCACAATTCAAAGCGATTACGTTTGAGAATGATGGACAGAAGGTTGCCATGCAACGCACGTGGCCCAACTCCTCCAAAGAAAGCAGGGCCATCCAACGGCCCCTAGCCCAACCACCCACCCACTCCTCAGTTCTTTTACCTTTTAGTAACACACAACCCTCAGCGTGAACTGAAAATCAGTTAAACTATCGAATAAGTTGGTGGTAAAGATCTTTACCAGAAAACGGTAAACTAATTGAGCAAGAATTTTAAGATAAAGATTTGTGATCAATGAGATGAAAACGATATGGTTGGCAATAAAATTTAAATAACTTGCGGCTTGCGCCTATGCGGTGTTGATATTTCTACACGGCTCATTCTCGGCACACGCGATCCATGTTCGAACACGAAAAATCGCGTTTAAGTGACCAGCAAGTTGTCAGAGTCAGTGGTTATTTTTCACGAGTGCAGCTCGATTCTGCAACTTGGAACGCGAAAAGATAGAATTGTGGCATAGATCAATTCGTTTTTATTTATATATTTGCACCGTTTCTGTGTGGCATATCACCAACTGGTGATTTGAACAACACACCCCAAAGGTGGCTCATTGGCTCACTTAAATTGCCATCTGTCATAAATCAAATCTGCAAATACTTTACAATTAAAACAAAAAACACAACATTCTTGTACGTTGCATTATCAGCGAACGCGAGCAGCGACCACAACAAACAGTATTGTTAACAGGGGCAGTCGGCGTGGCGATTGGTGCGGCGCAGGTATAAGTTTGCACAAATTACTTATCAGCCACATATGATCGAGTTTTTATTGCCGCTATTGCTATTGTTGTTGTGGTTGTTACAGTCGCTGACCGCGAAACGTGTTGACACGATCACTTTAAAACACCACCACCACCGCCACCAACAACAACACCAACAAAAACAACAAACGGCACATTAACAAACAGCCTCAAAACATAGAGATTAGATAAATATTTGTTGTTGTTGTTGTACATAACTTGTACATGTTGCTGTTATTGGAGCAACAGATCAGCCAAATCAACCTTGATCGTTTGGCGAAAAAACAAAGCCAAAAGCATTTCGAGAGCATTAAAAAAAACAAACGCAAGACTTAAGCGGCAAACGCGCGACAAGTGCAATTCGGCCACCAGCTAAGCACAGCAGCCGCTGCTCGGCTTCGACTTGCTGCAGTTGCTCTACGCCACGATTTAGAACCTGCTGCTGCTGGTGTTGTTGTTGTTGCTTTTTAGAGAATCAACGGCCAAGTGCAGTGGCGGTCAGATATCGCATTTTTTGCAAATCTTTTGGCAGCTTTCAGCGAATAAAGCGAATTCATGGCTACTGCCACAACTGTTGAGGTCGGCGGTGAATTGTGGTCATTTGTGCTGCGCGTCAATTTGCATGCCAGCTCGTAATTTTTATTTCAATTCATCTCGAGTGCTTCTTTGGCGTAGCTTTTGCAGCTTGCCTTGTTGTTGTTGTGTAATGCTTAAGGCTCACGTATGGAATTGAAAGCGTTTGCAGTTCTTATATGGCTGCCGTTTAGTTGACAATTTGCACTTGGCGCAATTTAAATATATTTATTTTTTTTTTACATATTTTCATTTCCATTGACCATTGTTTGGCGTTGGTCGTCGGTCGCGGCATTTGTAGTAATTATTGAACAGTCCAAAAGTGTGGTTGGCAATTAGTGTCTATTTTATGGTTGTTGTTCTTATAGTTATCTGCGATTCTGCCAAGTTGAGAAATTTATTTATGCAGTCACACCTTTTGGTCTTATTCGGTGTCAGCGCGCTACTTCATTTTTTGTGAAAAAAGCACATTTATCAGAAAATATAGACAGTTGAAAATGTTTTAGACACGACTAAAGCAGTCTGAAGATGGCGCGAAATTCTGTTTAATTCGATACAGTAGTTTTATGAGTTTTAAAGGAGGAAATCTTGAACGCTTCCAATGAAGTTCTACATTTTTAAGGTGATTGCTGTTTAAGCGGTAATGTCATTCAACTTCAGCGGCATTCACCTTGTAATCAAGTCAATTCCAAGTACAAATGTGCACAACGCACATTTAATGAGCAAACTGCAAGCGAAAAATATTGAAAATATTTTAAGAAACTCAAAAATTAGTAGAACTGGTCTCCGTAGGATATCGACGTCGAAATGGTTGCCAAACGGCTTGCGCGGCACAATAAACGCACCAAAGGCGCAACTAAAATGCAATAAATGCGACATTTATATGCATAACAACAACAGTCTGAAAACAACGCGTCACCAAATTATGCAACGCCGATAGGCAGACTGACACACGGTCTTGCTGCTGACTTTTGGGCACAAAACAAAACAACACAACAAAACAAAGAGTTGCGCTCGGCACTCATGGTCAGCCGTGAGGCGAACGTGTGGACACTTTGCTTGCTGGCAGCGCTGGTGGTGCTGCGGCGTCCAGCAATTTTTCGAACAACATAAATCACCGCCAAGCGCCGCGCGCCGCATAACGTGCGACATAGTATTCTGGCCTTTAATTAAAACGCGAGCGCGCACCGGCAGCGCTCACCAAAACAATGCCGTGAGTTAAATTGTAATGCACACACACACACACACACTTATTGCAAACATATTTTCCAGAAGATCGAATAGGGGTGAAGAGAGCTGGCAGGTTTATGGTTTGGGGGTTTAGGTTAATCGAGCCGGTGGAATGCGGCGGACGCTCGACTGAAAATCGCAGCGTTCCAAAGCAGCGGCACTAAATTTTCGTGCAAATTCAAATCAATGACAACTGTCTACACAGACATTTTTTGGTTTTTTTAAATGTCAATATTGACACGATTTTTAGTAATTTATAAAAGCAATACATTTTTAAGCTTCTAAGTGTTAGTGGTGTGGAATGGAAGCGAGAGAAGTCGAGAAAAACTTTGTTTTTATTGTGAACGTGTCGCATTGAGGTCCATAGTAATTTGCTTATAAACGATCAAAGTCTTTAATGAATTCTTCTGTATCTTTGCAGGATGCACAGTCCAGCGAGCAGATTGGCGAGGTGTTCCAGGACGAGGCCAACATGGCGGCCATACTTATGCGGCGCCACATGGAGACTGGCGACTTGATCATGGTAAGTCCACAAGTGCCGCAAAGACATTCAAGATCGACATAAATCACTGCAACGACGTCATGCCGCCATGACGAGAAGTGCGGTACAGCAAGCATGACCTTCTGAGGCCAACGGCAAATCACAACAACAAATGTGCAACAAGGTGCTGCATGCAACGGAAACAAGAAAGAACATAAAAACAGGAGCAGCCTGCATTGAACAGAACTCAAATAACTAGCTGCACAATAACAAAAATGGGAAAATGAGAAGTTTGAAAAAAGATCACTGCAAAAGTAAAAGTCTTTAAGTTGTGGAGCTGAGCTGCGATTACACAACCAATTCAAGCCAAACGGTCTGGGCGGTTCTGGCAGCTCGTAGCCGGGTATCGAAAATCGCCTTCGAGTGCACTTTAGATAAATGCAATTGATTTGTTGTCTGCACTTGTTGACTGGTGTGCTGTCAGAAGCAAATGCAGCGTGAATTCTGCTGCTGCTGTTGTTGTTGTTCTTGTTGCGGGTTAATTGCTGTGGTAGCAATTTTTATTTCTTTAATCTAATAAACTTGAATTGCGAAAACACGTGCTCGACACACACAAAATTGCTGCTGGACGTCGGTTCTAGACCGAGAACTTGTTGCTGCATTGTTGTTGCAATAGCTGCGCGCAACATTGTCGTGCTGTGTGTTGGCCACTTGAAGAAATTGAATTAGTGTTTAGTATAAATTTCGTATTAAGTTTTCATTTCACGCCACCGCCAACAATTGTCAAGTGCACGCATTGTGTATGTGTGGGAAGCGTAAGGCAACAACAATCAGTGTACATTAAAATGGTTTACAACATGTTGCGCGTTGTTGTTGCTGGCTGTGATTGTTATTGCTACTATTTAAATAAATAGCACTTTGAGCTGCCTGATCGTTTGTGGCTGATTACCCACTAATTTACAGTGCCAGCAACGAAAAACAATAACAACAACTAATCAAACAAAATTGTCGTCCGGTCCGGCCAGCACGTTGCGGCAAACGGCAGCGGCTTGCACCTTGACCAATTTGTATGAATGTAAAAAATGTTTTGCCTTGCCTTGACTTTACTAGTTCAGCGCTTGAAAGTTTTCAAAAAACTTTTCATAAAATATATTTGAGTTTTACAAATTGCAAAACTCAAAATGATACCTTTGTCAAAAAAATATGCGCTGCTTAAGCAAACATTAGGTTTGATTGCCGTTGATTTTGGCATTTGTCGGCAAGCAGTAAATTAAAACCCGTTACAATTTAATTTAAGCGCTGCTCGCTTCTGCACAACAATTCGTTTAAGTTCAGCATTTTCCGACTCAGTTTCTTGCTGCGATGGAATTCGTGCGAAAATTGCCTCGCTTTGCGTCTCGATTCAAGGCAACCTCGTCACATTCTTGCAGTGATGACAATGCCCGCCCGCTGCGCCTTCGAGCAGTCACCTCGCCTATCGTTTTTCACCTGTTTTTCGTTTGACCACCGCGCAAAAGAGCTGACCTTATTGCGCGCATTGTTGTTGCGCTGCCTGTTGTAATTGTTATAATTTTCGCATAATTATGAAACCACAGAAAAATACTGTTCATGCAACATTTGTGCGGCCGTGTTGGGCGTCAGGCGGCTTGCCGCGCGAAAATGTTGCTCCGAATAAGGCCAAACATCCCATTTGTGGCAGTTTGCAATTTGTTAAGCGCTCAAGAGTGGTGGACAGCGCTGCAGAGGGGGTCAAAGGCGCTGCCACAGTTGTCGGCTGGCTACGCGAACCGCCGGCCGCGAGCCGCACACCGCTGCGGCCTCTTGGAAGATTAAGAAATTGTCATGGCGGCAGCACTACAAATAAGCTCTACTATCTCATTGGAGCGATAAGTATGAATGGACCTGGTGTGGCTGCGGTCGGTGTGTGCTAAATGCTCCACTTCACGTGTCTGGCCATGTGAACGGCCGAATGGCTGTCTTGCGCCTTGCCACCATGAAATTGTCCGAGCAAAAGTGTACAATTCATTTGCTTAATTAAGCGGAATAAAGGTGGGGTTGGTGCCATAATTTTCAATTACAGCTTTTGCCATTTGCGAACTGTCTCTCGCGTTTGCCGATTGAGCGTAAAATAAAACATTTGCGTTCGATTGAACAAAAACGTAATCTTTAACCTCCATCCAACTCCTCAATTTGATCGCTCAAAGCGTAAGCGAATCAAGGAAAACAAATTTTCCAAATTTCAATTTAAATTGAGAAGCTCAAATAAAGTGCTTACGCACTCAACGCTTCATGGACAAGCGCCTCGAAAGATTAACGAAAATGATTACAAATTCTCCAAGGAGAACCCAAATTACTGCATATTACGCTCGAGGCATTTGCTGCGTGCCAGGTGCCGTGCACACACTTTAAGTGCGTCGAAATAAAAGTTCTTCATTACAATTTGATGTCATTGCGGCGTTTTTGGCATTTTAACGGTTATTAAGCAACTGATTTCTGGCACTAAGTACCAAGTTGTGGCCTTTGCGCTGCTGGAGCCGCCCCCGTGTGAGCTGAGCGCATTTGCGCGCCAGCAAATGCTTCAAACACATCGAAATTCAGAACTCGACTTGTAGATAATTACAAAAATAAACAAACGAAAATGTTGAGTATGTGTGTTTAGGCAATGTGAAAATTGTAGTCCGACTATAGGCGGTCGAAATGCGGGGATAAACAAAGAATCACGGTAATTGTGTTGTGTTTGTGAATCTCGAGCACAGTTTTCTGAAAAAATAAAGCCACACGCCCCACAAACTAATGGCAAACTTTTCAACATGAGCCAATATTCCTATTTCCTACTTGAATCACTTGTATTCGTCTTCTTCTTATTTGTCCCCGATTGGTTGTCACTACTTGAGTGTGTGCATTTTGATTATCTGTTGCACCTGTCGTATGCTAATTTTAAAATAACCGTTAATTGGTTTTAAGGTCAGCCCTCAGCCCGCCACATAGACCAGCGGCATCAGCATCATTAGCCACGAATATATTAATTTTAAATTAATAAAACAATGTTGAACAAAAAACATGAATGGAATTTTTTGCGCAACTATTTAAACAAAAACCTGAAACAATAACTTTCGAGTTTTGTATATATTCGCGCCCGGAGCAACAGCTGCTGCCAGCCACTGCCAACAATAGCACCAGATGCTGACGCCGATGTTGCAATGGCAACGTGTGCTGAAATTCCAAATAGGAGAAAGACTTAGGGGGCGCAGCAGCCGGAGGAGGGAAGTTGTGAGCGTCGCTTTTTGAAGGAATGCACACTTGGCCGCCTCTTGCAGATTTTTCGGTGCTGCTAGTTAACCTTTTATGGCACGGCCGACAATTAACGACCCAGCATCCATACGCACACACGCCTGGCACATGTGTGTGTGTGTGTTTGTTCGCTCGCTATATAAATATGATTATTGCCAATTTTTGGCGCTATTGCGTTGACCGCTTCTTCAGTGCAGCGCTAGCCACCGCTGCGAGCGCTGCTTTAGTGTTGCTGAAGCGAGCAAAAAACCACACAGCGGTAGCGTCTACTGCAACTTGATTCACCTTATTAACTGTGCGCAGCTTTTGTTGCATCTTTTGCTTCTTTTTGTGACACTGAACACATTTCCACGTGTTGGCCACCGATTTTGTGCTGCCGAGTGGTCAAAGGTGCCTTTTCGGTCTTGCTTTCAGCGGGCTTTACGGCTGTTTTTTTATGTGTTTTGCATCTCTCCCTCAACATTGAGTGCCTCTACTCCTGCACTGCAGCCTCCACATTCCACTGGCTCTGCCATCGGCCAATTTCAATTCGGAAATATCAAGAAAAGCTATGTTTGCAATTAAAGATCATCGTCGCGTTGTGCGAATGCGAACGATTCGATGATTGCTGCTTAAGACTAGCCAACCGCTGCAGCTTCTTTATTGCAGATTGCAGCAAACTTTGTTAGCCATATTGTGCATTGCCTTTTCAAGCGTCAACAGTTTACTTTGCGGTGCGAGGCAACGGTTTAGCATCTTTGACATTTTACAAAATGTTGAATTTTTTGCTCAAGAAAATTGCAGATTTTTTGGTAATAAAATTGCTCTAACAACGCAAGAAAAAACTCGACGCAATTATTATTGGTCAGCACTTATGGCTTAATGGTTTTCAGGCCATAAAGTCCACTAGGACTGGAGACTTCGTTATTTGCAATAATTTTATGAAGTGCCTGGCGCAGTGGCGTCAAGCAAATTTGCCTGGTTCAAATCTTTCCGAAAGTATTCAGAGATCTCATACATTCATGAAGACTATGACAAGTGTTCAGATGCTTTTTAATTTGTTGCATCCCTCAAAAAGTCTGTGGTGGTCCCAGCACTTTTTACAGTGGCCCTCAAACAGCTTCATGGGGAATTTGGCCGGATCTTCCACGTCGCATTCACTCCAAATAAGTTAAACAACTCACGTGTCACTGCAGACGATGGCGACGGAACCGTAAAAGAATAAGAGACCCGTGCTTGATCATCACCAACCGACCAACAGCCAGCAAGTCAACGATTAACATAAACCGCGTGCGCAGCCCGCAGCCCGCCACGGCGCTTGTGTGCAACTCTGATGCGCATACAAATGTCAGCTGGCTGCCATAACTTAATAGACAAGATTGTGGCATGACGCTGACGACGATGACGGTGGAAGACGTGAAAGGTCAACTACAATCAAATCGTAGTTTAAGAATGCGCCAGATTGCTGGCTGAAGAGGGCGCGGGGCAGAGGCCAAAGTTAGAGAGAAGCACCGAAGTTGGCTGCAGCGGAGGCCATTCCGATTTGTAATGCTGCCTTGATTGGCCATCAATTAGAATAAACAATCAAACATAAACAGCAGCAAGCCGCAAGAGATTAGCCGAGACGAATTTGTAGTACAATGAAGCGGGCAAAGACTTAGCTATGTTAGGCACTAAGGTGGCCAAGACGAGCAAAGAGGCAAGCGACGAGAGGGGAAGAATGAAGAATAGCCACAAAACGCATTCAGGGCAGTGAAAAATTATTGAATTAAATGTTTCGCTGCAGCTAACGAATTCCAGATTAATTTCTGATTAACCCGCCACGCAGCCAAGGTGTACGAGCATTTAGTGAGGTTATGTAACAAACACAACCAAAACAGTTAAAAAACCGTAATAACAAGGCTGCGGCAACAAGCGGGCTGGCCGGTCGAGTAATTAAACTTGAAAAGCCGATGATGCAAGTTTGGTAATCACAACAACAACCACAACACCAGCAATAGCGGTAACAGTTGCAGCTCATTGGAAAGTTCAGGCAGCCCACATACTTACACGCGAGCAACATGCAGCATCAGCTGACAGCTGGCATGCGATTTATTACATTTGCGCCTCGTCTATCTTTGTTACTGGTGCCGCTTCTTCTTCTTCTTATTTGCTGCTGCAACTAGCTAAGATTATTGTTGTGGCTATGGTTGCCACCGTCGCTGGCATTGCTGTGCGACCGCCACAACCGGAATAAAGCCAGCAACAAAAGTCAGCTGCAGCAACAATTTGATTGCAGCTTGCACTCACCTTGTTGCCGTTGTTGTTGGCGGTATTGGTGCAGTGAAATGTTGCGATATTGCGGCCACAGTAGGCAAACACAGTGACGCTCACTTTATTTTCCAGGCAACTTTTCCGCAAAAATAAAGGAAAATGCATTTACATTTCATTTTCTCGCAAGTGAGGTTTCATAACGGCAGCAACAGCAGCTGCCGCACGCAATCTTGTGGTAAAAGTGACAAGCAACTGTCACTGCCGCCGTCACCATCTGCGGTGACTGCGTGTGTTGTATTTCCTACCGATTCGACCATCGCACAGTCCGACTGACACGCTACGGCAGATGAAAATATTGTGGGCACTCAGTTAGATGTCACTGAGTTTGTTGTTGCTGCTGCTGACGTGCCGATCTACTCATCACACACGATTCAACTTCCTCAAAGAAAAGTTGAGTTTCCGGGCCATGAAGACTTTTGTAGTATTGCAAAAATTTAGCAAATTTTGGCAGCTCACAGAACTTCTAGACAACTCTCCCACACCTTCCAGTCTAATTGGCATTTGGGCATTTGTCACCGGCATAGGCAATTGTCACTCTTTGCATATGGATTCAGTTTACGACTGCACATGTTTTACTTCACATGTTGTTGTTGTTATTATTTCACTGTTTATAAGTGCACTTAAGCCGGTTCGGCTCATGGATTTTGTTGCTGTAGCTCTTGCTCAACAGCTGCTAAACACATGCAAATCGACGAAGCAAACAAGCAGCCGCAGCGGCTAAAGATGTTGCGCGCCGCCAGCGTTGCCCCATTCGGCCGGACAGGTCTGTGCGAGTGGCTGGTTAGTTGCCGTTTGGTCGTTTGTCATTTTTTTCACTTTTTTGCGTCTTCATTTTCTTGGCCATTCGGCCTTGATATTTGCAAAGCTATAGCTATGAAGATGCAACTGCAAACGGAAAGAGCGAAGCACTCAAACCGGCCAACAAACATGTAAGTTGTGAAATTTCAACAAGACGCATGGGAGCTACGAGGCAAAGCTTTTTCATTTAACGAAGTTTTCAAATATTTGCGCAATTTCGGATGCATGAATGCTTGATGGCGGAAATTGCAAACAACATTTGCCTACCTGGCACAGCCTGCACTGTTGACAAACTCATTTCGGCCAAACAAGTTTACCCAAATATTTGACCAGTCCCGACGACGCTCACCATAAATTTGTCAGTGTGCGGAAACGTTTTGTGAAGAAGATACAAAAATTAAATGTGTAAATTTTCTCAAAAAAGTTCATCATAATCAAATTACGCAATTTCTCACTCAGCAACTTTGCATGACAATAAAAAATTCACAAATAACTTCTCACCTACAACGACCAGTGTCCGCAGCGATACGAATCGCGTATGCCGCGCCGCTCAAGTCTGTCCACTTCTTTTACATTAATAACCGAGAATTTATGCGTGTTTTTGAGACCACTAACAGTCGCTAAGTGATGCAAAAGCCTTTTGCATATGCAACAAGCGGTTGACAGCGAAATGTAGCACCGCCAGCTGCGCGCGCTGATTGTCATCTTAGCCGCTGCTGCGCAAGCAAAGTGAAAACACGAGTGCGAAAATTGACATGTAAAATTGCCGACAGTAACAATTCGCATAATTTTCGCTGGTTAATTGCTGTATTAACGCTCGGCGCAACTTATAAACGCCAAAAGTCGACTTTCTTCGCACCAAACTGCATTCGATTGATGAGTACTTCGCTCATTTGAGGCTTGAAATCAGTTTAAGTTTTACTATCAGTTTTAATAGTCTGTTTAATTCAATACCATGGCTCACATCTGGCGCTGCAAGTTGCATGTGGCGTGTGGCGTGTGGCGTGTGTCGTGCGTTTGCGCTCATATTTCAGCACAACTCAAGCATGTTACCTGCAATTTAATCATGTTTGACTCCATAAACCTAAATGTACATCAGTCGGCTAATACCAGCGGCTCGCCGGGCATGTGGCCGGCAGGCAAACGCCGAACGATAGCCGCGCAAGTGTCAGCAGCGACACACGAAAGCTGTACCCCATGTCGTAAGTGTAAGTGTAGCAACACCACGTTAACGCATGTCGCCTGCGATTGCGCAACGCGGCGATATGCCTCAGCGTTTCATAAGCAACTGCGCCAACTCAGAAGCTGCGCAAATTTCGCAGACCACCCAATAAAAGCATTTCGAGTAGAAATTTCGCATATGCAAAAATTATAGGTGAGGTTTTCTTTATCAGCGCGCACCGATGTGTGTCTGTCGGTTCTGCTCCAAGCCATGGCTCGGATTAATTTTTGTCTGCAATTTTTTGCACCTGAACACACTAAACATGGCCGGGAAGGTGTTTGCGCATAGAGTAACAAACTCTTCTTATCGATGCATATTGAGAATGCAATAAAACACTAAAACTGTCACCATTTGCAGTAATCTGTGCAAATTCTATAGAGAAATCGCATACAGTAATCTGCGTAGTTATCTGCTTGTTGTATGAATTGTATGAATTCAATTGATTCCACTTATTTTCGACAAGGTCGTGAAATACATTTTAGTCTGTTGGTGATTTCAACTTTTGTCCTCCTTCCCCATATTGACGCATTCAGTGGTTGTTTGGAGTGTGCCAACTGCTTTTTCACTTTTCTCATCGCTACACCGGCCCTCCACCCGCTCATTACTTAATGGCGATCACACCTCGATTTTTGCTGCTCACTGGTTGCAGCGACACACTAGTGAGTGTGTGAGTTGTGTGTGCGTGCCACCGCTTTGCATTGCCCAGACATAAAGACACGTCCTATCATTCATCGGCGCAAAGTTGGCGGTTGCAGCGGACGCGAACGCGAACGCGGCCACTCAATGTGGCGCCTTGCAACATGACATTTTAGTGTTTCGGCTGCTGATTGTTTTGTATTTGTATTTGTCTTTCGTTTTTTTCTTTCTCAACAAGCAACAAACTTCAAAGTGTGTTTTAAATTTTTTCTCAACCGTTTTTTATTTATTCATTTCGATTTTTGGACCCCCAAATATGTGGCACTCTCTGTGCTGCAGTATTTGGTTACATTTTGAGTAAACATGTTGTTCAATCGCGTGTTATTGTTGTTGTAATTGTTAGTTTAGATTCAGTCAGCTGTAGTTGTTGTTATGTTTAAATAACGCAGCTTGTCTGCATGCACAATCATTAGTCATTTGGCTCAATTGAGACAAACTTGTCCGTTCGAATTGCCTTTCGGTCTGCTTGACTGTCTGTCTATCTGTCCGTCTGACCGTGTGCCTGTCTGTCCGCACCTCTGCCTTTACAGCAGTTCGGCTCTTCGCCCGAATCTGGCAATTTGTTTGTGTTACTACTTTATTTATCTGTCCTAAGATTTTGTATTTCGGCGGGCGAATATTTATTTATTTTTTTCGACACACTCAAAAATTGGGTTATACAAATTTTGCGCTAAACAATTTTTAATTTAATATGAATATGAGAAAGCAGAAAATTTGCATTTACAAGCGGCATTTCCTGGTTGCTTGGCAACTCGCCAGTTTGGTGTTGAGCCAATGCGATAATCGGCTGGTCGGCAAGCCACCTGCCCAAGGTGGGGCTGGCGCAACTATTTCGCTTAATTGCCGCCTTGTGGTTATACGGTTTTAATTTTTGCATGGAGTATACCATATACAAAAGATTGATTCAAAATGTATTGAGCTGGATGTGAAATTAAAGTGGTGACTTGTGTTAAAGTTAAAGTGTTCGTTTTAAGCGCTAAAAGAGCGCGATTCGGTAGCTTCAGTTTGCATTTCATACTGATCCGATTTCCTTGGCTAACAGTTTTCTGTGTCGAAAAGAAAATTTGGCCATTCGTAACTCCGCCCAACAAGAGCAGTTCGATCGATCCACAATGCCGACAGCAGGAAACTCACTTCAACTGCTTTCCCATAATTGAATTGAATGAATTGAATTACTCAATTTTGTAGCCGTTTTGAAAATTGCCCAATTATATTTCCTGACCAATCGGGACAGGCAACGATCAGAGAGCGCGCAAAAATGGCCAACAAAAGTGCCTAGGAAAATTATTAAATATTATCCAACAAGCTATTAACGCCGAGCGAGTACAAATTGTGGGCCGTCTGGCCGACTGTTGTCATGCATTTCCTCCCTTTCGCTCGCTCGCCGACGGCGCCGACACAGACACCGGCTTTTATTTGGGTACGCCATCTCGGCTACATAACTGCGACGTCTGGAGCCGCTGCAAGCACGCAGCAGACGCGTAACACTTAATTGCGCCGCACTGATAACAGCCAGCAACAACACTTGCAATGCCAACACAACTAGCTCAAGCGCGCCCCCTAATCTGTTTGTATGTGCGGTAAGCAGCCACAGCGCAGAATTACGAACACTCCGTCCCAGCAACACGTTCCGTGCGTCCAACAAACATTTACAAAATGCAAAAAAGCGAAAAACAGCTGAAAAATTTGAAATATAATTTCGAGATATGTCGCTACTAAACGGTTCGGTCGACTCTTGTTCGATGTGATGCGGTGAACTGAACTGCATTTATTTTAATTACTCGCTCACTGTGACGGCTGCAGCGCAACCGTCCACCGAAGTGCGGAAAATTTCAACCGATCGTGTTGCGTGGGGACGGATAGCGGAAAATGTGTAGAAAAATTAAGCGTGTTGAAATCGGGGGCGTTGCTGTTAGCAATCCTAACAGCCAATTTGATTTTTGATATGCAGGAGCTAAATTTTTTGTGCGAAAAGCACTCGCTGCACTCGTCTGCTAGTCGTTTACCTCATACTGAATGAAGAAATTGTTCTTTCGGCTATTCATAGTGGACGAGGTTTGTGTCTTGAGTCTTTGGTTTCGTATTCACGGAAATCCTGACACGCTTTGTGCCCCATTTGAATATTATTCGTATAGTTGCTCATAAAGTAGAGATATAATTTGTGTGAGTGGCTACAAATTCAATTAATTTTCCCTTCTAGTCATTCATTAATTGAAGCAAGAGTAATTTGAATATCTGCGTGGTACATGCAAAAGACACAGCTGCTGGCTGTTTCTCTAGTCGAACCCCATGTTCGCCATCCGCTGGCAGGGAGCACGTGGATACTGGATTAAATATTAATATGAACTACTTCATCAATAGAACTGCCATTCATGTCAGCTGCACACGTTGTGCACACACACACGCACATACATTAATGCGCCTTTTATTGTAAAACCAACTCAAAAGGCAGCCAATATTATTAAATAAATAATACATTTGAAGTCGTTGCGAGCTGCTCAAACGGCACGGACAGAGGGCTTTCGTGCTTGGGCCTCATTAATAATATTTAAATGGCGTTTTTAATAGCACTGCCAAAACGTCACTGCTGCCGCCAACATTGGCGTGGCATGCAAAATGCCAAGTAGAGGAAATGCGCAGACGCAGACGCATGTGCCATGTAGCATTTGTCATGTCGTATTTACGCGCCCCAAACTGTTAAGGCAAATCGAATAAAACCCGGCGCTAAGCATATGGAAATTGTCGTATTGACCCGCTGTTGAGTGGCCGTCTGTCTGTCGGTCTGCCCACTGGCTGAACGGGGCCCTGATCGATCATGATTGCAGCATTTGCGCGCTGTGGGCCGCTATGCAATCGGATCGAGACTGGTCGCACTTGCGGCACTTTTCTGTAGATTTATGACAACCGATGTGACACTACAAAGCGTAATTAATATTAAAATACAAAAGTGTTGTCGTCGTAATTAGCCTGGCGCGTATCGCGAGCTTTTTAATCAGCGCGCGTCAGGTGTCGAGCGTATTTCATCAGCAACTACATAGCGACCGCAGCAGTAGCGGCGGCTGAAATGCAAATTCTCTCATTCCTTCTTTTTTCCATTCACATTTCATTAAAATTAAAAAATGTCTGTAAAAGTACAAAATTTCAGGCATATTTCGATCCATGTCGTAATTCCAATTCTTGCAGCCGGTGTACAACTTGTACGTACCAGTGAAAAGCCTATCAATCAAAACGTTGATCACCACCGTGTTGACTCGCTTTGGGTGCATTACTGATTTATTGCAGCGCGATTCGCTGCCAGCGCATAAAACTTAATTACAGCCAAACCCCCTTTAATCGCTGCCTAAACACGATCTCATTTTAGAGTAGCGCAAGCGGCCGCCAACTGCAGGCAGCTCTGCACGTTTCTATGAAATCAGCAAAAATTTAAATAAATAAAACCTCGAGTCCCATTCGCCACACTTCGACGTACACGCCTAACTGCTCTTTGCGGCTGCAGCAGAAATGGCAACAAAAAATCGCGCTTATGATTGATTTTAGTTTTTTACACTTTTTTATAAACGTGCTCCTGCTCCTTTCGACAACAAGTCCGCAAGACCAAAGGCGCCGCCATCTAATCTTTTCCGCTTCATTTTTATTTGCTTCATTTTTTCGAGAAAACAAAATCAAATTGAGTGGCGACTTTGCATTTTGGTTTTGTCGGTTAATGTTGCGCAGCATTATGCTCCTTAACGTTGTTGCATAATGTTTTAATATTTATTTACAGCAAAAGTAGCTGACATTCCCGACATGAAAAAATGAGACTGAATTCCGGCTGCGCGCCACACAGAGCGCAAAATGCGAATGTCAGCGCTTCCAACACTCACCGCAACACTTTGTTGCACTTACACAGTTTTTTTTTTAACTACAGTACCAACAACAACACATAATAAGATTGTTGTGGTGTTTGTTGACAGCGGCGTAATAGGCAGTTGGTAGTTTTATTTTTCATTACTCATCTCATTGGTTGCTCAGCAGGTTTGGTTGTTAGGTCTTTATTCCATTTCTTTGCTCATTATTTGCCATTGTTTGCGCACCTGCTGCATAGTTTGAAATTTGGATTTTATTTTGACAGCATAAATTTTTTCCTGCTTGTCGAACTTGTTTGGCGCTGCTGACAACGACAACGACAACTGACAGCGATGCGCTGCACTTGTTTAGCGCTAACCGGACCGTAACCACTGTTTTTGTTGTTGCTTTTCTTGCTTATCGTTAACAATACAATAGCGGTGCGAGAATCTATTTGAACTTAAGACTAATGACTTTTCTGTCGATTCTTCGGAACCTGCTTTTCATATTTCGCTTTAGCTGCTAAGAATTTGTGTGTCGTTTCATTGTTTAAACAAATCGAATTTGGCTCTAAGTTTCGCGATGTTGTGTTGTTCTTCATTCGGCCATAAAGCGCCGAAATTCGCCGTCGTTCGAATATCGCCGAGATTGATTGGGTGCACTTCGGTCTCGGTCGGTTCGCCTCATTTAACTGCCCAGTGCTTTCGTTTGCCTGCTTGGTCGGAATTTTGTTCGCATTTGTTTGGCAGCACTTACCAATCCACATCTGTTATCGCATCCACACCATCAATACTGACGACGACAATTCAGCACTGCTGCGTAATGCCAAGGCGCGATGAATTCATTGTGATTTGGTTGGGTGCCGATTTCGCTTATTGCAACGAGTGCGCACCGGCTGTACTTGTTATTGCTTTGCTGCTGCTGCTGGTTATCACTGTCGACTTATGAAGTTGTGGTGCTAACGTGATTTTTGATTTTTGTTCAAAATATCAAAAGATCCAAACAAATCAGCAACATCAGCACGCACAATACACACAACAATAGATTCAAAATCACATTGTAATAACCATAATCATAATGAAATTTATGCAAATATCAAACAATTACGGTGAGTGATTATGTGTGTATGTGTGTAGTCATGCAAGTCGTCAATTCGCCAACTCAACAAATGACCATGAATCCACCGGCCGTTTGACGGACTCACTGGCTGACTTTGGGCTCATTTCTGTTGTTTCGATATTACCTGGTTGCATGACTGCTGACTGATTAAGCATTAATCGGCGCGGTAGACCTTTAGATGTTTTGACACAACTCCAGCAGTTCCCAGAGCCCAACAAGCAAACAAGCTGACCGCGTCTTTGGCTTCTCACTTGCATTCCTTGCAGCATGGTCGTGAATACTTAGAAGAATACGACTCATAGACCAAGGGGTATTCAACAACTTTAAGGTTAGGCAACAATTGAACAAATAATAATCGACCTATTATTTCATTCAGTTTAGTTAGAAATGTTCAACTTTCATCCTCACAACAGAAACACAATTGGCCAAACCGCAGTTGCTGTAGTTGTTGTAAATATTTCCTGTTATGCAAGTTGGATTTCCATGGCATAACAGTTGCCAGCTGCTCGTTGTACTTTTAAAAGCCGTTTACTTACTTTGCATAACAAGTCCACAATTAAAGCAAAAGGGGCGTTTCGAAAAAAGAAGCACTTTTTTAATTTTACATATATTTAACTACAATAATCAACAATTAAACAACAACTTACAAAAAATTAACACAAAACTGAAAATCATATAAAATCTGTTGTGAAATCCATTGCACAATACGTTTTAAGGAAACTAAACAGATAATGAAAGAAAGCGCAAATTGTGCGTTCGCAGCAAAAACAATCGACACAGGCACGCAAAACAATAAAGTAAAAAAAAAAGTTCAACGACGACTACGACGACAATTCGTGCATTGCAGATTGCAAAATAAATTTACTTTCATGCAAACTTTGAAGCGCTGGAAGTGCGCGTATTAAATATGAGTCGATCTCCGCTATACACTGCCGAACGATTTGTACGCGCAGCTGCATACAAAAGACTCGAGCGACAAACTGGAGTGCAGATTAGCTAAGTGAATAGCTGTTGGCAGGAGTTACGCAACTCGAGGCGCTCTGGTTGAGCGAAATTGCAACGCCACTAATAAAACAGCCAAGCAAAAAGCCAAAGAAAGGCGTCTTTATGCTAATGGACAACTATCCACACAGGCGCTCAGGGCAATGGATTTACACACTCACTGGCACTACACGTCACTGGGAATAATGCGAGAAGTGAAAAGTTCAATGTCCCAAGCATTGTCACACACACATGTGACAGCAATGCCACAAAGCAGCGCTAACCGCGGCCTGCCGTCGATTGCTTGAGGTGGCTGACAGCAACAACAACAAACGCCCATTTAACAACTAAAACGCGTCTTTAAATGTCAATTTGTGGCTATGCGTTGGTAGCGCCGAAAGAGCAAATTACCACAACGTGCGCGAAAATGGAGAGCCGCAGCGAGTGAGCGGAATGGGGAAGGGGGAGAAAAAGTGTAAAAGCCGACAACTGCCAACAATGACAGCGAACGGGCTAATTACGTGCGGCATGGCCGCTGACATTCAAACGAAGAAGAGCGAGATGGAAGTTGCGGCAAGCAACAACAGCAAAGCAACCACCACAGGCTGGCACTTGTCCGCAAGATGGTGAACTACTCGCCAGTGGCGGCGAGCAGTTGCAATTGTATATACGATTTGCGCACAAAACTTACACATAATAAGTAAGGAGAAAATAAAAATAGCTTTTTTGACATTTGCAAAAATAATCACACTCCGTGCTTGAACTGAAAGCAGCCGCCGCCGGCAGCAAGCACTGGACACAGACAAAGACAACATCGTTAGAAGCGGCAGAAGAAGCCACTTTAAAATACAGTCGCGTGATTAGCGCCGCTGCCAGCTGTGGTACGCTTAGACAAATTGCCAAACAGGCAGAGGGACAGACACAACGTACGGCTGGCAACTACTCAAAATGCAAAACGTGTTCACGGGCCACAGTGCTGCTTTCAGATTCATAGTTTTGTCACTGTTATTAATAATGCGTACAATGATTGTTGTAAGAGGACTTCAGGACCTGTCCGCCGGATTGTCTGGGCGGCCTTTGACGTCCAGTCCACCTGTTCTGCATTATGCAGAACGTGTTGCTAAATGCCAAACAGTAAAAGTTAAATTGTCTTCAGGCAATGTGGCCTTTTGCTCCTTTCTCATGCCTGCTTTCTGCCAGTTTCTACTGTAGCAGTTATTTTGTCGCTTATCTTGATTTATGCGGCTGCTTGTACTCGTTTTTATTTGCTGTTCAGAGCATGTAAATGCAGAAAGCAAACACGAAATAAAAGCACTTTGGCTTGGCTTGCCATAACAATGGCTGCTCCTCTGCGACGGTGCAGAAGTGTTGTAGCCCGGCGACAACAAACCGCAGCACTTCATGACACATTCGAATTCACAAATTGTGCGGCTCATTTATATTTCATTTTTATTACTTTCATTTCTTCTAATACCAAGTATACGAAATGGCTGCAAAACAAAAATATTGGGAATGTGTGTAGCACTTTGTGGCTTCTAAACCCTTTCACACCAAGTTTAAGAGGCAATGAACGAAGCCAACTCAAAGTAAACAACAGCAGAGAGTGCTAAATGATGATTCAACTAAAGAACTTCCAAGCGAAATTTTCAAAGTAATCAATGAAATTTTATTACAGAAAGAATTAATAACAAAACAAAGCGTAATCTAAATGGCAGACTGCAGCCTTCGAAATCTTCTAGCAAAGAACTCCGATTAATGCTGACTGTTTTCCACAAACAAAAGTCTTGCGATTCGACCTTGGTTTTGCTTTGTGTTTCCTCATTATTTAAGGCTCCACTATGTGTGGGAAACGAAAATAAACGGCATTCAAATTCAATTCTAGCGCAGTCGCATTCGATATTTTTCCACGGCTCATTTCCTCGTAATGGTTTTTCTTGGCTAACCGATTACTGAGTACTGACAGACATACAGACATACGTACAGTTTAGTTAGTGCTGGCAATGAATTTTATAGGCAAAAGAGAGGAGATACCCGCAGTTCAATGAACTAAAGTTTTTGTAAAAATGTTTTGGAAAAACACACACGGCACTTGCAAAGCACAACAGAAAAAATGCCATAAAGTAAGAAATCTGCAATTTAAATATAAATTAACACACTTTGCCAATTGTCGAAAAAGTGCTTTTAGCCATTGTGTGTTCAGCTTATTATTGATTATCTTTTCACATAGAAGAGTAACATTGAGACATTTTGAAAGCCGCAACGAAGAGAGGAACTGCCTGAATATTTTTTGTTAATTAGCATAATTTGCCCCATCACCGACAGTAGCCACAGGCATCATTCATACATGCTGTCAATGGAAATGGCGAAGCAGAAAAAATTATGACACGAGCACCACCTCGGAATTCGCACGCACTGCGCTTCGCTCGATAGACAATAAAAAATTTTGCAAAAAACAATTGTAATGAATAATGGATAAATAATGGATACATTTTTGTTTTTATGCAATAACACAAATATATAAAAGATTGCTATATAATTGCATAATCGATAGAGTTTAGAAAATTTATAGATTCTGCGTGCAGAACGCCGCTGACTAAAGAACTTTGTCAGAGAAGTGTGAGTGCTCATAAGTGAGTGTTCAAAATATAAAACTGCACTCTTCACAGAGACTGTTGGTTTTTTTCAACTACGAATTAATTTTTATACAACGAAATTACATGCAAAGTGCAAATGTTTCAGGCAGCTGGCAATATCTTTAATCCACTGACCGCCTCAAAACGCATTCAATGGCAGTCAGCAAAAATCAGCCAGACACAAAACGCCTTGGCCACAATCCACACGCAACACAACCGACCGAGCCCACCAGTCCAAATTCAAACATTACAACCACAACAAGCAACCAAAATCAAATTAAGTGCCATTTAATGCTGGCAATCATTCATTTGTGCGTTCAAGTCGTCCCCACACGCCATGCGGCCGTCGCAAGGATAACAACAATTTCGGCAGCAATCTAAACTTCTTTTTCTGCGACTGGCCGCCGCAACAATTTAAAAGCAATTCACATTGAACTTGTTTCATTACTTCTTACGCTTCAAGGAATTCAATCGAAAAAATCAATTTTATCTCAGCCTCGCAGCCTCGCCGCTGCCAGTTTCATTAAGACTAAAATACAAATTACGCGCAGACTTGGGTTCTTAACGCCATTCAGTGGCTGCAAAAAATCGCCCAGAACTTGTTCTAGGCCAGCACACGCCATGACCACTAATACCTGCAACTAATTGTGGCCGAAGCGCGTTTGCGCCTGATTTAACGCTCTCGGCCACCCATCCAGTGCGTGCGATTTCAATGTTTCGGTCAGCCAGTTCGCTTTGCGCTTGCGCGTGTGCGTCAGTTTGAACGCTCTCTTACGCCTCCTATGGCGCGAGTTTTTCTGTGTAATATTCAAATGGTAAATGAGTGATTTTTGTGGTTCTTATTTCGACATCAAGTTTGCAGACTTTAATTCTGTGTAGTGTAGTGTCAGGACTGAGAGTGACGTCACGCAGATGCATGAGGCTGGATGTCGGAGATGTATGATGATTTGGATGTGGAGAGTGAAGAGCGCATCAGACACTCAGACTATGCGAACGATTCTGCCTCAATTTGAATGCTTTGGCCGATCAATAACCTTTCGTTTTACCAAATAAAAATTACCAATTATGGAACAAATGCCACTTTGCATTTTTCTATTGCTCAATGCGTCATGTTTCCTATGAGAATCAGCTCTTAATTCGGTGGCTAACTTGGTTGGTAGTCAGCAGCTGTATCGGGCCGCATTATGCATATTCATAATGTAAGCAAAGCTTTGCGTGGCCAACTTTGTTCTTAAGCCAACACCTGCCCGCACACCGCTCACCGTAGCCATTCACTAGCCCCTGCATGCAGTTTGCACTGGTACATCAGCATTATCTCTCCGTCCGTCCGTCCCGCAGTGCGCTGGTCTATCGCACCGCCGCAGTCGGCGTTCTGCTGTTTTGTAAACAAACTGTTAACACAGAAACATTTTCTAACCTTGACCAAAAAGATAACCGCCACACGGCGCTGTTGACGCGCAGACCGTCTCTACCTCTGGACGGTCTCTTGCCGGGCGTGTGCAGTTGCGTGTTGCTGGCTTATCGCTGCATTAGTTGTTGCAGTGGCAGCAGTTGATATTTCATACACAGCCAATTTCAATATTTTGTTTTTCTGCCGTCGTTTTTTCACATGGCAGCGTAACAAGAAATTTTGATTAATTGCTTTTGCATTGTGGTGTACACATTTTACAGAAATGTATTCGTTGTAGACTGCATGTTGAAATGGCGTCAATGTGAATTAGGCCCGAGCAGTTGTCTGCAGCACTGCGAACAGGTAAAGGGCGGTTTGCTACACACAATGATGCGACATTTGTAGGTTGTCGCATCTACACAGCCAAGCAACGCCATTGGACTTTTCGAGATAAGAAATATCCATCACACTTTGCATTCGCCTCGTCGTTGCCCCAACTCAGCGTTCAAATTACTCCAGCCGTCAAAAGCAGCCGAGATATTTGCCGCCAATTCACTTAGTGGGTCAGCACAGCCAACGTAAACAAAATCGCCACTTACTGCAAATAAATCAACATGCAGCTCGACAGCTGGACGACAGTCGCCGCGGCAGCCGGTTAATACAATTTAATTAGCGCCCGCAATCAGCGGCGCATGCGCCTGCGCAGTTTTTCAAAAGGATTAAAATCCATTTCGCATAGCCGAGGCTGGCAGCGAGCTGACTTTAATTAAAGCAACGACGCCCAGTGCCGTCAGACACATTAGTTGACTTGTGGCGCTCATTTGCCGGCTAGTTCGTGCTTGTGCCGCAACGCTCGAGTACTTTTTGCTACGTTTTGCTTAATTTTTTCTGCAGCTCAATGCCCGCAATAGGGTTTGCCTCAATTTTTCAGACGCCAACCAAAGTGACGGCGCACTGCGCAAACGTATCCGCGTTGTTGCGGTTTTCGGCGACACGAAACGCTATGAATCGCGCCGTAAGCATCGGGCGCTGTTTCGCACTCCTTGTCCATTCCTCCACTCACTCCTTGCACTCTTGAACGAAATAAATAAAATAGCCGCCGACACGCGCGCTGCGCCGGTCTGCCGCAAAGCGCGCAATTCCTCGCGCAGGCGTTGCAAAATTATTTAGTTGGGTGTGCGCGGTCGAGTGGCCGCCTCGCTAAGGTGCACTGTCCGCCCGGGGTGGGCGAAGGGGCGGGTTAGTATTTATGCGCTTATGCAACTGCAAAATATGCCGGACAGTTGTGACTGTTTGCAATGAAGTTGGAATTATTTGTTGGAATTCTTTATGGTCGCTGTTATAGTTTGCAAAATTACCACACTTACATACATACTAAATGCATGGTAGTGCCGGGCAAGTGTGTGTCCTAAGTCTGTTGTTTGCACTGCAAAAGGACAAGATTAATTGAACAGCAAATAGTTGTAACAGCTGAAATCGCTTGCCGTCTGAATGAGGGAAAATGCACATTTAGTTTGTTGCTTGAGTCTTTTAGGTGACGCAAGGTAAAAGCGAAGAGAACTGAAAAAATAGAAGTTTATATTTAATTACTTACTTGTGTTTTTAATTTTATTAAAGACTGCCATATACCCGCCGTGTGTTGGTCCATTCGACAATCATATTGAATAATGTTTATATTGAACGGCGAACGCTACGTGGGGGAGCCCACTTCTCCAGTTAACATGGCAGGTTGCCGAAACATACCTCTAAACGAATTAAGATCAATTGATCAATCAAGATCAATAAATAGGATTTTTCAGTTAACTACAAAGAGATTCAACTGAACATACTTCACGGATATTAATCTATGTGCTATCATAGTTTCTTTGTACACACTTTTAACTAACGTTTGACTCCTTCAGATTCTGAATTTCGAAAAAAATTAAAAACACGTGTCAAATTATTTTTCATAAAAATTTTTATAAATTTTGAAGTCAATAAGCCCATTGGTTCATGTTTTGTTTCATAGTCTTCCGGTATACAAACCTTAACACCTCAACAATTGTTGACCCTGTTAAAGGCTACAGTTTAATTTTCATGTTTGTAGCTTCAGTCGGTCAGTCAGGACAAACAATTATTTGTATATTGATAGATTGAACATAACATTTCACCCTCAAAACGTGTTCTTAAATATGCTTAAATCGCCACAAAAAACTATATTTTACCAATCATTAGGCCAAACATCAAACGTTAATGTTATACAGTGCGGTTTTCATGTTTCGTATTTTTGATTCTTATTTTTATTTTTATTTTTATGTTTATGTTTTTTGTTTGTTTTGCTGCCGCGCCTAATTAGTGCATTGGAAAATTTGAGTCTAATTACATGCAAATGGAGTCGCGCGCTTTAACTGCAATTAAATACCCACTCGTGAATGAACATTCCACCATTTGCCTACTTAGGCTGCGTTATTAACATTTTTGTGACGCTAAGGCGAATGACGTTTTAAGCACATTTGATGATGAGCGGTTGTAATTGGTTTGCTGCTTTTCTTGTTTCAATTTGATACGCTTTTTAGTTGTTTTTATTGTTATCATTTAAACTTGACCGTTGTTCTCTGTATAGCAGCAGTTGACTGCGATGAGGTCATGGGGTGACTTGTGTGCAGCAGAATCACGTTGAAGTTTTATTTGCTTTTCAAATATGAATAGTTCGACGCGTGTCTCTTCCAAATCCAAGTCCATTCAACTTTCCCAACTTTTGCATTCCTACAGCTCCGCCTGCCCTCGACCGTTTTCTCATTTCTGCTGCCGGCGCCGCTGCCGGCGAGTGCAAAAACCTTAAAAATGCACTTGACTTTGGCCATAAAGCGATTGACTTCCGACTTTGCAAATTCAAGTTGAAAGCCTCCGCACTTCGGAGAGCAGCCAACTGCTCCACACAAAATGCAAACTAGTGTATTAAAAGTAAATTGCAAAAAACGATTAAAGTCAAATTAAATAAAGAAACTGAAATATCGCATTCGAAATAACGCGCAGCACAGCAACAACCACACAGGCGCACAGCAGCCAGCGCTCTGGCGAAAATGCTTAATCATGCGCAAAATATTTACAGCCATTTAATTTAGCGGTAAAGCGCACCGCAATAATAGCGCGACACGAAAGCGTCCGCGTACGGCTTACTTCCAAGGGTGGAGAATAGCCGGTCCAAGACGGCTGCGGGCACTCGAGTCTTAAGTTTAGAGTTCATTTTCGTGCTGTGGCCACCACCGCACACGTCGCGCCACCGCCAACGCCACTCAACGCCAAGTAGCACAGAACGGGCTCGACATGTTGTACGACAGTTGACAAAAACGAGTACTGAAGAGTAAAAGCCGCAAGCGAGTTCAACAAATGCCGAACGTGCTAAAGTGCTTCCATATTTTTATAGTTTTAAATGTATTAAGTAATGAACTTAAAAATTGTTTGATATACTCGCCAAGTAGCGGTAAAACAGCTTTTAATTAGCATACAATGTTTGCCCGAAACACAACAACAACAAACCGACACCCAATCGAAAACTCGTTTCTCGTGTTTGTTTGTCTAAACGCTCGTATTTATGTATATAAACACACAATAGTTTTCCACTTGACGCACGTCAAAGTAAAGTTACGTATACGCACAGTGTCACTCGTGAGTCGTCTGCTGACGGCCCTCACCTAGCGGAACTCGTTTGTTCAGGGTTACATGGAACGGTACAATAAGTAGCAACAAACATTGAATTGAACGTTGCTCGGTTCAATTTTAAAGTTAACATTTTTGAGTCGGCTTATAAATGTCGTGTCTCACAAAACTCCAACCAAGCATTAAGCTGCAGGCGGCAGAAGATTCTCGTATTTCAAATATGCTGCGGAAGATGTTTGATGTGTTTTAAGGTCAATTGGCAGTCGCTGTTATGAACGCCAGCAACCATAACTGAGTGTCAAATTGCCAAAAGACCATCGAAGATTTCTTAAGCTCGTCTTAATGCATTTTTCACGCTCGATTTGACATTAACTGAACAGAGTCGCGCACTTCAGTGTGGCTTCTAAGGTGGCCTGTTGTAGGAACAATGCGCTTGGACGTTTGCTGCTTGTGCACATTTAGATACTTTTTATGTATTCAGCTATGTATATAAACAATTTCTCAACGCATATTCTGTTTTTATCTTCCAGGAGGGCAGCATCGGTCACGAGATGGTCATTAAGCCGCTGCCACACGAACTGAGTCCGAACAAGGAAGCCGCTCACCATGTCATCTTCAAGCGGGAAACAGCGCCGTCGGATCATCTAAGTGATTTTGGTGAGTCTCTGCGGATAGGACGAAATGAAACAAATAAAATTAATGTGCCGCTTGCATCCAGCAATGACAAACTCGCGCCTCTTGTTTGGCACTTCCTGTGAAGTTGAAAACCTTGTCTTGAATGCCGCACACTGAAGAATTTTTTGAATCGACCGCTTTTTTTTAACAGCCATACACAAGCATTACTCTTTGGGTCGTTCAATAACTTGGCACCTTATGGGCGCAGCCGACGCCACACAACCTTCAAGTCCGCACATGCCAGTCAATGTCCTATTTATGCGAATATTCCTTTTCGCTTTAGCCTCACGCAGCACTTTGTAGACCTGTTGGTGCGCTGCAATACAATAATTAATTCATTTCTTAATTTCTCCCAAAAAAGTTTCACGCAAAAATTGTGGCGTACAATTTGTAATTATTAATTGCACATTGTCACAGTCTTACGGCGATGTTTTGAACGATATTTAAATGAGCACATTTTTCCAAGCTTGTAAACAAAGTGCGATTTGAAGCCAAAGTTTTTGAAATGTTTTTTGAAATAGCATTCTCTTCATTACTTTTGCAACAATTCGCAGCAACTAAATTATGAGACGTAATTTTTTTATCAATCAATTCTCAGCTTGATCCTTTCACATTTTGCCGCTACTCTCTCCAAAGTTGCTACCAAAATGTTTAACTTGTGCTGTTGTTTCCTATTCGATCGTGTTTACTCTTTGATTATAGACCGCAGAGAAACTAATCCAGCCAACGCCAACTTAATTAACCTTTTGCGCGCTCCTCTTCAGTTCCTCATCCTTATGCTCTTTGTCTTCTTCCATGTGTGTGCAGCTTTCATGGAACCGGACGATTTGGCAGCCAGCGAGAAGTTGGAAAAATTGCAGCGCCGGCAGCGACGTGCAGCAACGCTGGCCGACTTTGACGGTGCGGCCGAAGACGAGTTGCCGTTGGACCGAGACAGCGATGTGGAAACAGCAGAAGGAGAAGCGACGCGCACACGCACCAAACGTCAAGCACCATACACCATCTATCCAGAAGTTTTGGTCATAGTGGACTACGACGGATATCGGTTACACGGCGGCGATAACCTGCAGGTGGGTGGCACGGGCTCATTACCAAGAACCAATAAGCAGTGGAAACGATGATAAAACACTCTTAAAAGTGTGATTTGCTGTTGTGAGCTGTAAGCTTGCATAGCACCGATTACTACACACCATTTTCCTGTAGTTTGTCTTAATGACTTTTTCATATAAATGTGCATATTATTTGAGCAAAGTGTGTGAATTTCTTGAAGTTTAATTCATTTACCACTTTGTAAGTCGACACAACAGCTCGCATCTGTCTGGCGCATGAATCCAGTTTACGGTGGCACACTTCTCATTATTTTTTGGACTAAACCGATCGACAAACGATTTCTTTCACTTGATGTGATTTTCTCGATTTTTTATATTCGTCTTTATTCTTGAGATGGTCGTAAATTAGGCACACATGACAGGCAACAGCAGCCAGCAACAGCTGGAGGCCGCCTTCACATAAATCAAAAACTTGCCGCGCCTGTCAGCTTAACTGAACGCAGCGGCGCGTCGCAACTTTAATCTCTTCGACACGCAGTTGTGCGTACGTGTTCTTTGATATATCTGCTAAAATGACAATTCTGCCTACAACTCGTGTACTCACGTTCGTAATTGTTTTTGTTAATTTTTCGCACAGGTAAAACGTTACTTTATCTCATTCTGGAATGGCGTCGACTTGCGTTATCGGCTGCTGAAGGGTCCCAAAATCCGCATCAGCATTGCTGGCATTATTATCTCAAGGGTGAGTGGTATTCATGTTTTTCTTCAATTGCTTATGACGAATGATTACAACAAATTGGATGCATGTTTGCAATGGAAAAACGACAAACACATTTGGCACCGAATTTTTGTTGTACACTATGCTTTAGGTCCTAAGTGGTTATTGACCACTTTACGTTACGTTATGTTGTTCCATAAATAACTAATTAAATTAATACTGGATTTACCCCACTAAAACCTACAAAAACACGTGTGGCTGTCTCCGGAAGGACACAACAAGCAAACGCAAATTTTTACAAAATGGACAATTTGGGATGACTGAAAATATAGCCTGGAGGCGTTAATGAGGGGTGATAATTAAAGCCGCCAAAGCTGTCGAATTTGGTATTTTATTTCTGCATAAATATTCGTATGAGCATAAATATGTACACAGATACTTTCGTTTGAATAATTATTTCGAGCGGAATTCGAAAATAGTGCAGATTTGTATTGCAATGCTCCAGAGTTGATCTAATGGCCCGCGGCCGTCGTGCCCGGCTACTCGAAGCCTTCAAAGCTTCCGAACGAGGCGGCGCAAAGCAATTGAGAGACAATAAACTAATAAAAACTGTTTCCAACAAAATTGATTGTCACGATTTTTGGGTTTTTTTGCGAATCAGCGCAAGTCGCTCTGGTACACGGAAAAGGTGCAGTAAAGTCCACAGCGCAAACAGTTACTTTTAATATTGTCATTTCATCATCGGAATGGTAATTTGTGTCGAAGCGGCGGCACACTTTGGTTACAAGCTCGCCACTGATGACGAGTTGTCGCTAATGGTGAAATTAGTGAATTGTAGTACGTGTAGACAACAATTATGCCTTCTAATTCGTATAACGTAAATTAATAATGGCTTCCACTGGCACTGCAGCATGACAATTTGTGCCGGTGACGGCAGGTTTGAGGGAAATACCTGCTTAATTGCTGCTAAACTTAGCCTAAGCGAATCGAAAGCACTTGCAACTTTAAAAGTTGGTCCAGCTGAGTGCACATTTGATGCCTGCAGGGCTAGTAACATGTTGTGTGAGTACAACTAAATGACCACAAGAAAATATTGCCACTTTCCAAAAAAAATTAGCCTTCCTCTTGACAGTTAAAATCAGGTCTGCTGTTCAACTTCTGAAATTGCATGTTGGACTGCAAACATGATTTTATTCATTCGTTTAACTTAATCTAATTTAATGCATATTTAAAACTTCCTACATCATTTAATGAAATATTTCGTGAATATTTGCGAATTAATTACTTTAACACCTTTCACTTTCCACTGTGGGAATCGAACACAGCAACACTTTTGAGGCCAATTAGACTTATGGTCAAGACAACATTTTAAATAGCATATTTCATTATAAAAAACCATACAAATTTGTATGCAGCTCATTTTGGCATTTCATATATTTGTCTAAATTGATTAAACATTTACTTTACTCTTTTGATTCGGATTCAATGAGCAACTTATGTGGAGAAATAAGTAACATCCATGGTTCAATTATAAGGTTGTAGCAAGCCACCGGCTGATTATTTATCGCTTCTGTCAAAATCGTCGGTGTGCTGTGTTGCCGCATCGGTTGAAATGAAAATACCTGACTGAAAACACCTGACTTGAGCACTTTTCCCGTTTTTTCACTCGAAATACAGCGCCGTCTGGCAACAATCACTTTTGTTTGTTTTCAGTTTCTCCCTCTTTCTTCGGAAAATATCAACTGATTTTGACAGTAGCGATAAACAATCCTACCAACAAAATACATGTGGTTGTTGGTGTTGCGGGGATGCTATAACCTTATTATTGAGCCATGGTAACATCCTTGTAGGCAAAGTTTTTTCCTTAGCCTGCACACACGCACACAGCTTCGACAGCCCTTGCCAATGTCCGCAGTCCGCACGTTTCCCTAACTGATTAATCATGCGTCAGTCTTTATTGTTGTGCTCGTGCTGCCATAATTGGCGTAATCAGAGCTGAAATATATTAGTAAAAGAAATCATAAACATTGCTTCAACAAAGTTTTGCCAAAGCAAAAAACTACAACAAAATAAATATAAAAATGAAAAATGAATATAAAATCGCATAATTTTCGCTATAATTTGTCATGCGATATTTATTTGAAGTGCGCAGGAAAAAATGAAAATAATTACTCCGCACCGCAGCAAGTCGATATCATTAGCGGCGGTTTCAAAGCGCACCAAACGAAAATGTTCGCATGAGTCGCCACCGGCAGTCAGGCGTGCTGAAACTCTTCACGTGCGCAGTAGACTCTTTAGTGCCAAATTTACGAAAACGTGCTTTTGGGTGTAAGCAGGCGCAATTTTGCTACCCACAACTTACCACAACTTATCACAACTCGTTTGCGATCGTTGTTCTGTGGTTGCTGTTGCTGGTTATTTGCTTTGCCCGGCTGCATGATTTTATGACTTCTTATGCGTTCATTAAATGCCATTTTTAATGCACTTTTATTAGAAAGATATGCTAAATTTTATAAGAGGTCTTGGAGTCGGTCAATATAGCGCAAGAGCTGGCAAGTTTCAGGTTTCGCTGATGTTATCGTTCAATTTGCGATTCGATTATAATCAACAAGCCTTTCAACACTATTAACAAGTTGAATTCCAGCACGTTTTACTCTATGATATTTCCAATTTTGTAATTATTATATGGGCTTTCTAAAAAATTAAAACGTCAAATAGAACGCTTACTCATTGTGCAAGTACTGCACAAAAAATCAAATAAAGCAATTCAACTGAGTAATTATCACCATAAATTGCGCACTAATACGCAAAATACAATGAATTAGTCAAAATGCCAAATGAATAAAATATCGCGCAGAATTGCGAGTACGCAACTATTTCGAGCAAAAACTGCAACGCACAATGGTCGTCGGCAGGGGTGGAGCGTGCTTCAGTGCCTCTTCGCCCGCCTCGGAGCTGCTGCGATTTCAATTAATTACAGAAAACTTTTAAGAATGAAATGCCTGTCAGTCGGTCGGTGTGAATGGTTCTGCCAGCCACATACGTCATTTCAGCCGCATTTTGTAGCTGCCACCGCGTGCACTCTTACAATCGGCAGCCATTTGTACCATGTCCGCGCGTACACGCAGTGGCACACAACAATCACTTTATCTAAGCACCAATAAATCAATACAAATGTTTATTGAAAAATCTAAAAATCCTACCGAAATCGGCCTACCAGCGGCAGCTGCAATTGTTGGCACATGAGCAAAATTTGCCACATTAAAAACGCTTTCAAGCGTTGTCGTTCGAGTCGGTTTGATAAAAGTTTGACTTTTGGCTTTTGTAATGTTCTATTCGGAAAGGCAAGTCTTTGACCAGCAAATGACTGATGCCTCAACGGGTTCAACCACAATGCAGGCCAACTGCCAAATTGGCACAAAATTCGTTGAGATAAAAATTTGAAGCACAAACGATTGCGGCAATCGAGAGGCACAACCACATCAACACGTGTAATATTACGCGATGTGAACACCACACGCTGGTCATTGTGTCCATGTCGCAACCCAACAACTTGCGTTATAACAACATTCGTTCAATGGGCAATAAATCACGGCTGAAGAAGATGTGCCCAAACCTGCGCCAACATTGCCCAACACCAGACGCCATTCATCATCGCGCAACATGCGCGTCTCGGAGGTGCAACGCGTCTGTTGCAAGCAGAAAACTGCCTGAATTATGTTGAGTTTTAATAACGTTCGCGCAAAGTTTTACGATTAGTTGACCAGCAAGCAGCGATCTGTTGCACAATGCCCGACGCCTAAGCATGATCCCCACATTCTGGTGCCAACAATTTTCGCGGCATTTATTTCATAATTTTTCGTTAGAACTTGTTGGCGGTAAGCTTTGCGAAAAGTGTACAAAATGTTAGTAATGTCGCTGGTCGGGTGCGTGCACGCAATTACACGCTCGGCAGCTGGCCGGTTGATTAATTTACGCGTACGCGCTGGGAAGCAAGGCAGCTGTGCTTTGGTGCGTCTGTCTGTTCAGCCTGTAGCAGGCAGCACGTGTTTTAGTGCGTGTTTGTCAAGTATCATAATTGCATTGGGTTGTGTGTGTGGTACGTATCACTGCACCAGATGCCGACGAAGCGTGTTCGCAATCCATCAGCCACAGTTAAGCCGATCCGAACGGAAGTGGTTGCACAGCAAATCGTTTTGGGCGCGCACCGCTGCCAGTCAGCACTTCACGACCGGTTTCCTTGCGCAAGCGGCAAGAATTTGATTGGGAACACCAGCTTCACGCACAAATGCTTAGTTTTGCGACTCCGCATTTTGTGTTCTCTTAAAAGTATTTTGGGGCTTGGTCACCAAGCCGCCACAGACCACAAAATCGTCCAATGAAACTTCCTTAAGGAGTTCCAGCAGCGGTCGCCGCTGCATGCAAATTGCCAGTTGCATGCGTAATTAAAAGCGACGTCACCGTGATTTATTGCGCTGAATTATATTAATTTCTGGCGTTAGTGCTTTTGATTTAAAAGTAATGCAGTTGCTACACAAGTTGTTATTTCATTTTTCGCTTTTCGCAAATTTGCTTAGTGCGCAATAAATCTTAACAACTGTCATTTGCATGTGTGCACGAAACTGTGCAAGGCGCCTTGCACTGTTGCAATATGCTGTTACACAGTGTTGACCTGTTTGGCCGCAGAGTGCTGCGTTCAGTGCCCACACGATACTTTTTTGGCGTTTTACTTTTATTAGTCGCCTTTCGTTTCCCCCTACGAGATGTTGCACGTACTTGGCATATATTGCAATTTTCTTACCTTTAAATCCATTTCAATAATTCGGCAAAATATTTGCCATTGCAATCTAATCTTTTGATTTCGCGTGCCTTTCCGCATTCGCAAATGCGCAGCAGTTGCCTTGCGCCGTGCCACCTACAACGACGGGCTACATGTGGCCCTCGACGGACACCCACACTGACGTTCGGCCAGCGGTGGTAATTGGCGCATTGTGGTCGACGGCAGTTTCCAATGCAACACATTTGGTCCTAGGGTCCACGCTTGCTATTGTTATTGGCTCCCCTTGCTTTTAGAAATATTCAAATTTCCGCAACCGACAGCAGCCGCGGTTTTCGACTTTTGCTACTGGCAGTTGCTTTGCTTGTGCCCGTTGATAAGCCGAATTTATGCATTTGCCGCACCACTTGTCACCACGCTGCAAGCACTCCGCGCTGGGTCGCTAGTCCCAACTGACTAAAGACAGTGACAGTATCTTATTGCAATACTGTACAATAAATACAAATTTTATTGTGATGTGAGATAATAAACCAAACCCAATTTCAGCATCTTAAATGTTACACACCGCTTGAAGGAATTAATTACATATAGGCAGCAAAAAGTACATTCCACAAAAACTTATATGAACCTATGGAGCTGCACGAAGCACATTCAGTGCTCAGTGCATCACCTCCAGATTAAAGCCCGTCGCTTCATCCGTCTCCACCCCAATGTCCTGGATTAGCGCCTTCTTTGACTTCGGGTAGCCCTCCATTATAGCGTCCAGCATATCAGCACACAGACGTTTACGTTTGCGATAAGCACGCGCCACCTCCTCGTAGCTTTGATCTATCTTCTGGGCCGCAGCAGGCGTGAACTGATAATGTTTTTTACAAAATGGAAGAAATCAAAAAGCGAAAATCAGCAAAGACGCAAAGAGAAAATCGTATAAAAAGTGCGGTATAGCAACGACTACAGACCTCTACTGTCGCCACTTGCGCCTCACGGCCGCGCAGCGTCTCATTCAAGGCACGTATCTCATCTGCGAGTTGACTACGTTCCGCCTCCAAACTCTGCACGCTGCGCACGCCTGCATGCTGCTTCAGTTGCTGCTCGAGCTGTCTGTACTCGGCCTGTTTGTTTTTCAAATTATTCCTGGACTGCGTTAATTTCTGCGCACAGATCTGCAGCGCCCGCTTGTGCTAATTGTACGGAATTGTGGCGGGGAGAAAATCATTAGCATTTGCGTGTTCTGCTCGTATCGTATGCTGGCAACGAACCTCCGATACATCAGTGCTCTGTTTAATGTAGTAAAGTTTGGTGGTTTTGCCGAAGCATTTCACGGTGACTTGTTCTCGGTTCACGAGCTTGTCCAGCGCTCTGCACGCGTTAATTCGAATTTATTAGTTTAATTAGTATTTTAAATGTTGCACGTGTTGGTGGACATACTTTTGGACAGCGAACTTTGGGACCGACTTGCCACATTTCTCCAGCAGCTGGGGGATGGCATACGGACGATTCTCTTTGGCTAGAATGCCCAAGACCATACTCGAGATGGCTGACTCTGTCATCTGTTGAGCAGAAATAAATATCAGCTGCACGTAATTTTTTACTGCTGCAAACAAATCGTACTTGATTAGGAATTCTAAAGTGCAATACTTTCAACCAAACGCTGACCACAATTTAACTCTCCTGTCAGAATAACAAACAGCCAGCAACTTTTCCTTTCACACTCTAACACAAAAAAAATACTGTAAACTACAAAAAGGTGCCCCAACAAGCAATCAAGGACGTTCTGGCACACATTGAATTGAAACCGAAAAAAACTGCTGCAAATAACACCAGCAGCAACAACAATACGCTAGTTTCTCACATCATCGACTCAATCCGTCAAACTCGAACGAATTCTGAATTGGGCAATATGCCAAAGTCAGTCAGAGTGCCATCAACCGTCAGGCTGATGGCAGTCATTGCACGTTTGTTTAGTGGCGCCGAGTGGTTTGCCAAGAGCTGCCATTGCTCCTGATTATCAAATCACGTTTCGAATATTAGTTTACATTAAGCAAAACAACCACTAACAAAAGTATTTTGACAAATGCTCGCACAACTTTGAGATTAAGTTGAGCGGTGTTCTATTTACGTAACGGTAAACGTCGCTTCAGTGTGCGCCGGCCTATGAAATCCACTTGAGGTTCTGTTGAAGTTGGGCCTTGGATTCCCCTGCCAGTGACTACAAGCGCGGCAAGCGCGTGCGACTTTGACTTTGTCTGTGGCAAAACGCCGACAACGTCTTCAACGACAGCAGCTGCAGCGGCAGCAGCATCAACGCGATCTTGCTGCTGTCTCCTTGGTGCTCTGCATCGGAAACCCGTTTCCGTTTCGTGTGGCATGGTGTGCGCAAAATTGTTTCGTTGCTGTCGCTGTTCCTACTTCAATTGGCAGTTCATTTTACAAATGCATGCAGCCGTCCATCGTCGCGTCGCCGCTGCTGTTGCTGCCCGGTATTGTACTAAACCGCTGCTACTTGCTACGTGCCATCGGCCGTTGGTGGTGGTTGATGTTATTGCTAGCGCAACACATAATAGCAGTTGCACGAACGCAACGCGGGCTGCTTGTCTGCTCGTCATTCGACTGCTTGCCTGCTGGCAAATTGAAAATGTTAACAATTTCATTGCATAATTCCATTAATATCGAATTTAAAGGTTAGGTGTTGTTGGTGGCGGAGGATGGCACTGTTGTTCGCCGGAACGGTCGTAGCTGCGCTTGCGCCGTTGGTATTTATGCGCGAATGTTGCTTTCAAAAGGTTAAGCGTGATATTCAACCGATAATTGTAAATGAGTTCATTGGTTTCGTTTGCGCCGCTTCTTCGTTTACCAACTTCGCTTTGAACTTAGGACGACGACAACGAGTTGTGAAAGGGCATGAAGACACTTCATGGCTGCATCAGGTGTTTTAGGCGAAGCAGTAGCATTAGCATTAGTTTTTTTTTGCCGTTTAAAAGTCCGCATCTTTGACATTTCCCCAACTAATTTTGAGGTATTTGCCAGTTACGATTTCCAAGTTTCATATCTTTATAGAACAAAGGGAAGTAAAATAAAAATTATTTGAGCCACTCGACACTATTCGCGAATTTTTAGACAATAATTCTTTACCAACAGGTACGGAAGTTGCGCTCAATGCTTCGATTGTTCGTATTCCTCAATCAATGCGCTTACGCGCCTCGTACTACACACAAGTGATGTCCACTGTGCTATCGATTAATAAAGCTGCTGTCATTGTCGTTGATAGAGCACAATGGAAGCGGTTTATATAATCTAATATAATCTACAGGTGCAAACTATACAAAAATTTGCATACTTTTTTATGAGCACAACAGGTGTCATTCAAATTGTATTGATTTGAATACAGTTTGTATTTATATTGACGTGTACAACAACAACGGAGCTGCGTCTAGAAACTCGACCGTTTAGTCGGTAGTGAATGAAAATGTGGCAACAATCAACCGACGACAATGGCAGTGACTATAAAAAAGGGAAGTGACCACACATGAGTTGTGAGTGTTGCATATGTGCGACAGCCAAACAATTTTATGATAAACTCGAAAATAGAAACTATACAAACAGGAAATGGAAATGGTCGAGTATTGGGCAGCAGCACAGTTATTTTTGTGAATGTTTTATAAGTAGTTCCGCGAATCAATCAGCCAAAAGAGACTTGTTTGGAAATTTCACTTTCAGCAACCTACATAAAATGTGCGTTGAGCCTGTTCAAGGGGCTAAAAGATCGATGTTGTGACGACCGACGAATCGTCGTGCTTTGCGAAATGAAAATCGCATTACGTCGGCTTTTCAAGAAAGTAATTTGCAATTTGTTTGCAGGTCAACTCACATCCAATTGGTGTGTTTTCTCAGAATAATTAAAAGATAGTCAAGTAGTTGTTCAAATTGTCGGCAACTTAAAGGCGTAATTGCCTTCAAATACTATGAAAATGTGAAGAAACTCTTACAAATGCCACAACTCATAGTGCACGTTTGTCAAATGCGATTTCAAAGAAATTGCATCCAATTAGTTGAACTATCACGTGCCAAAGTGCTTTTCGTTCAACTGAAAGAGCAATCCGTGAATTTGTCTATACCATATTTATTGTCGTAATTTTCTTGTGTGCTCAAAACAGGGCCGAGATGCCACACCGTACCTGGAGAGGAATCGTGTCGGACGAGACGCCATCGACTCTGCGGCTGCCTTAACCGACATGGGTAAATATTTGTTCCGTGAACGCCGGTTGCCAGTCTACGATATTGCGGTAGCGATTACCAAGTAAGTGACACTCTCATGCGAATAGAATACACATTGATTAAAATCACACGTAAAACATGTGATGTGAATGTACGCCAGTTTGTCGCAGTGTATTTGACACACCCGTGTGGAAACAACTGCAACTACTTCAATTTACTGTTCTGCTATTTATTTATGTATATCTTCTACTTTCATTGAGTTGCTATATTTTCCGATCTCCACTATTATGACCACTTTTTAATATTTTTCGTTTACAAAAAAAAAAAAAAAAAAATACAACAACAAAAACCATACACATACATCAGGTATGATATGTGTCGAAGGCGAAAAGGCGGTCGTTGCACCAAAGGCACAGCGGGTAAAACTTTCAAAATATTCCCTAAATCATTAAGAACTAAAGTACTCGTATGCATAGTTAGCATTGTTTTTGGCTTCTTTGTTTGGTATTATGTTAATTTTGTTAAGTACAACACACACACACACACACCCACACACGCCGCTCAAGTAAACATTTTAGCAGAGTCAACACTCAAACTCCAAATCATACATTATATGAACACCCGGCAACTACAAACAAAAACTTCAAATAATTTATAATTCAATTAGTGCCACACCCTCCCACTCACACCAGTATCAACACCACCACCGACACCCCAACACACACACAAAACACTGAAATAGTTTGCTTCAGTTTTGGCAAATGTTTCCTCTTTCATGTTGGCTGGGTTTTAATCGCGTTCTGATCGGGTCTTTATTTTGTACTAAACAATTCTCTTAAAGCTTCAGTTCTGGGTATCGTTTGAAGTTCGATGCGTTTATTGTTGAAATGTTTTATGGCATTAACACGGGACTATATTAACACTGGTTAATCATGCAACGAGCAACTTTCGTAGTGCAATAATACATTCAGTAGCTAAGCAACCATTAAATATATTTGGAGTTAAAGTAGAAGTAGGTTAGTTGTAATATGAAACAACTGTTTCTGCGAGAACATATATGTTAACAATTTATATTTCGTGTGAAAAAAGTGCAAAAGTCGCAAGTGCAATATAATCTGTAAGGAGTCAAACTGCTGAGAACTGTTGTTTGGTAACGCGCTCCACGCCTGGTCCCATGCCAAGCTGGCGAGCGGTGGAGGGGACTTGGTTAAAATCGGTTTAAAGCGTCAGAGCAACAGTCGTCAACGAATCCCCGTTTCAGATAGTGACAGGGTCAAGCAAGCAGTGTTAAACGACCAATTCTAACATCTTTCACTTTCCTTAAGTCGAAGAATAATTTCTGGCATCTCTACACCTCTGACTTCTTTCCAACTTTTAATGCATTCACGTACCACAAGAACAACAAACCAAATTAAAATAAATAAATGTATCTTTTTAATTCTCCGCCGACGCAACCACAAAATCAAAAACAAAAACCGTTGCACAGACTCGACATGTGCAGACGTACCTCAGCGTATGGTGAATGTAACCGTGGTACAGCAGGTAAATGTCATTTTGCACAAATTAAAATCAACAGCATTAAAACTAAACAGCGTGCAAAAAACAAACAGCAGAAAAATCATAAAAGAACGCCGCATACCGTTCATAATCTCAATCTCAAGCACGACTCTACTTTCTGTTACTCTGTACCCCTCTCTCTCTCTCTTTATGCACGTGTGTACAGCAACTGTCACTGTCCTACTGTATAGAAAAAAATCTGCAATTTCTGCTCTTTGAATGTGTAAATATTTTCATGGTATTACAGCGAGTCTATGCGCCGGTCGAAAGCAACGAACTCACATAATGCACAAATGTGTTAACCGATCAACGAGCTGGAATTTTTCTGCTCCGTGACTCCATGTCCACTTGAGTGCCATCTGCCACAAAAAATCGTTATCAATTTCCTGACTCAAATATAAATACTGTATAATGCTTAGGTATATGTTTTTGTGGCTCCATTTCCACTCTATGCATACAACACGTTTTCCCACAAAAGTGTCCTATTCACAACTCCATGTTGTGTCTGCCTCCCTCTCTCTGTGTTGCATGCTATCAAAACCGTATAATATGAAACGTCTACTGTGACTAACCACTACCCGCTAATAACGTCATCGAACGCCCAGTTTATTACTACGGGGAAAATTTCATCAGAACCGTGAACGATATTTTATTTTCAAATTGGTCAGCGACCAGGAAACATCGCCGACTTGGAAGCTGCAGCGCTAAGCGAATGCAAGGCCGCCGAGTATTGATGTAGTTAAATAGTTACAACTCATATAAACGCGTATAAAATGGTTTTTGGAAAGACATAAATCATAACTAATCCAAACACTTTGTATATTAAGCATTGATAAACATAGTTAATAACATTACACTTCTCGCATTTTGCGCAATAATCGATTAATAATTTGTTTAATTATTACACTTAATGCCGCTCGAAAAGGATTAATTCAAGATTGGTTTTTTCCATGTAAGACGGGTTAAGGTGAGCTTTTAGTGAACTAAAATTAAGCGCATGTTCGTTACTTTAATATCTATGCAAATTTATCAAACTCAACCAGAATTCACCACTCACCATACACCACTTAACTAGAATCTCACCACACTTGGCACACGGCTTCATATGCACTCTGCGCACCTCGCACGCTCATATTCACGCACGTTCACACCTCACACATTTTCGCAATATTAATGCCAGGTTTTCTTTATGTTTTGTTGGATAAACGCTGAAAGCCACTCAAAGACTGATCGAATAGCTGAACAAAAATCTAGAAAACTGGTATTTTTGTTGCTTCATGAAAATTGTCAACTTCCTACCCAAGCCGCCACTGGCGCGCAAACAAGCTGCGGCGATTCATACTAATTGATCAATTTTCTTCTCTTCACCAAAACCCCATTGCACGCGCCTGGATTGCAATCGAATTGCTGTTGGCTGTTCGGACCTGCGCAGGTTTTGCATACGTTGGCGGCGCGTGCGTAGTCAACAAGCGTTTGGAAAAAGTCAACAGTGTTGCCATCATTGAGGACACCGGCGGTTTCAGCGGCATCATTGTGGCCGCGCACGAAGTTGGACATCTGTGAGTACAGCGGGTCAACGATACTCGCGCAAAAATACTCTTTAGCAGTTCTTAAAAACTTGTATACTTAGTATTCGACTTCAAATTCTGAAAAGGCGAGTTCAATTGTTTCCCATGAACACACGCTACTTAAATCATGTTACTTGTTAAAAGCTCAGAACCAAGTGCCATTAAGGCGATTTCCGCTCACGCTGACAATCGCTGCAGCGGCCAAAAACTAGTTGGCATTTCCTTTCAATAGCAAATAAGCACCGCAGCAACTAGCCAAAGGAAAACGACAATATTTGGTTAATTGAGATTGACATTTTGCAGGCTTGGCGCCGTTCATGACGGTTCCCCGCCCCCCAGCTACCTGGGCGGTCCCGGCGCGCAGCGCTGTCGCTGGGAGGACGGCTACATTATGTCCGATCTGAGACACACGGAGCGCGGCTTCCGGTGGTCACCGTGCACTGTGCAGAGTTTCCACCATTTCCTCAAGTGAGTGCCAAGTGCGCCGAATAGCGCTGCGGCGATAACGCAAACAAATTAATCGAAACAACACTTTGCAGCGGCGACACCGCCACCTGCCTGCACAACGCGCCGCACGAGGACGGCGCGCTGGGGCGCTCGCTGCCGGGCACGCTACTCTCGCTGGACGCGCAGTGTCGACGAGACCGCGGCACGTACGCGTGCTTCAAGGACGAACGTGTCTGCGCGCAGCTCTTCTGCTTCGACTCGCAGACCGGCTACTGTGTGGCGTACCGGCCGGCGGCGGAGGGCTCATCGTGCGGCAATGGACTGGTAAGGCAGCCCACATAGTGTTGCTCATACGCCCCGTACCTCGAACCAAGTCTTTTGACGGGCTCGCCCCTGAAGTTGACCTCGTCAAGCAGGGGCACTGGCAATTTTAACAAACACGCATCTTTCAATGTTGAACTAATCGAACTTTTACAAATTTACAGCAATGCTTGGACGGCCGATGCACGCCGCTGCCTCAGAACGTCATACCAGGCTATCGTGTTGTTTACAAGTGAGTACTACAGTGGCAATTTCCAACTCGAACTTAAGTAGAAGACAAAGGGAAAAGAGTCCAGTCAGACCACAAAACTTTTCAAGTAGCCAAGTAGCAAAACAAAAAATACAACCACTTAAAAGTAAAGCCAGAATTGGATTGTTTATATATAACCCAACACTGAGAAATCTTTTTCGCCCTGGTATATATGTACAATGTAGTGCACAGATATTTGGTATATTTTGCAAAGCTACACCTCAAACTTATGTAGAATTTGTGTAGGAAAAGTACACCAAAGATTTGTTGTTCGTCACTCTGTTACACTAAACACTAAAAATTGAAACTTGCAAACAAACATTTTACATTTGTCTTGAAATTCACAAAAACTCTACTACACACACAACTAGCAATGCCAACGACGCAACCAGCAATGGTGAGAACAGTAGTGAAGAGGAGGACGACGACGACAATTCCGATGAGGATAACAATAGTAATAGTGACGAGGAGCAGGAGAATGTGGTGAAGAGTTCGCAAAGAGTCGATAATTCGGTTGAAGAGAGCTCAATCGAGGTCACCGATGAGCACACAAATATTAACAACAACAACAATAATAATAACAATAACACTAATACGTCAGGCAGCAAAAACCACACAAACATAACGGCAACAACAAAAGCCCACACAAAAACAACACAACAAAATAAAACAAAAGCCAACACCAAAACCACAACCACAACAATACAAAGCACACAACAGCGCCAGCAAACGGCACTGCTAAGACACGGTACTTTTGAGTTTTTAGCTCGCATTTTAGGGAATAATTTACAATGGCAACAATTGTTGGGTCGAGCAACCACAGCCGCAGTGGCTGCCACGGCGAGCACCACAGCGCCAAATGCTGCCACAACGGAAGCAGCGACGACGACAGATGAGGAGGAGGAGGAGAACGCTGATTTGAAATTGTTGCAGCAACAACACGTCGGCGCTGTTGTTGTTAAGATGAGTACTAGCAGTAGTGTGAGCAGTAGCAGCCGCTCGAGTAGAAGTAGCAGCAGAAGTGATAGCAATAGTAGTAGTGGTAGTAGTAGTAGTACTAGTAGTGGTAGTGGTAGTAGTAGCAGGAGCAGTGCGGCTGGTAGTCGGGAGGGGAGTGAAAGCGCAAACGCAGTGAAACACGAAGAGCACTTGCAAGAAGTAACGGCGCAGCAACAACCACAACACACACACCAACACCAGCCACAAGGCAGTACACAACAACAACAACAAATACAACCAAATCTCTTCCAGCTGTACACGAGTGAAGTTCGCAAACAATTCGAATACTATTTAGGATTATTACAGACAGCAAACAGTAGCAATAGCCGTAGCGATAGTAGTAAAACTAGCCCCACCCACAAGCGAGAATTACCAGCAACAAAAAATTCAAATTATAGTTCAACCAACAACCACAGCAACCACGGTAACAACGGCAACACTGGCACACATCACACCTCCAACAACAGCAACGCCGCTGGTGACGGCAACAACAGCAATGATGATGTTGATGAGAATGATGACGACGTTGACGATGTCAACGACGAAAGCAACGAAGCCATCGACAAGCAAAAACGTAAGTTTGATGTACATTTCACCACAGCAACAATGCAAGAGCCACAGCAGCAGCTGCACAAACTGCAACAGCCCGCCACGGCGGCGGCACGACGCACCACAACAGCGGCGACAACAACCGCTGCTGTGACTGCAGAACACGCGCCCACCATTTTCGACGCATATCTCAAGAAATTGCAAGCCCTCAGCGCGCCCGCCCCCGCCGCCACACACGAGCAGCAGCCGACAGTGGCCACCATAGCAACGGCCACATCGGTCTCCACCTCGTCGTCAGCAACGTCAGCTGCACAGCACACCAGCAGCCGGCAGCAGCAAGACGAGACCTTTGGCGGGCATTTTCTGAAACGTACGCTCAGTAGTAGTAGCAAAAGTAGTAGAAACCGTAGTAGTAGCGCAAATAGTAAACATCATCAGCAACAAAAACAACAACAACAGCCACCATCACAACGACAACAACAGCGCGAGGACGTTGCGGTAATAGCGACGACGACAGCAACAACAAGCACACAACAGCCAGCATATTCAACAAATTACATTGGCGACAACACACACAATCTGCCAGCAGTGGCGGCGAGTGTGCGGCAACCACAACGACAATCATCAACATCATCATCACCACAACAACATCACCAGCAACCACATCAACAAAACGAACAAGCACAATCACAGTCACAACAACAGCGACTACCACCAAAACCACAAAAAATCAAAACACAGAAACTAATACGCCGCCAACTGCTGCGCACACAAATCAAATGAGTGCCACACTGAAGCGCACGCGCACATAACCTCACCTCCCCAATTGCGTGCGCGTCCTGCAAACATTTCGCATAAACAAAAATCTCACTCGTTTGCCGCTTAACGCAGCAACCGACAGACGCTTGATTGACTGATTGATTAAGCGCCGCATAGCTTGCTACTACTCCGACATCCACAGCCACAACCACAACAAAACTGCGTTGTCAGCTGCCACAAGCAATGAAAGCCACCACCTCAAATTCGGCAGTTCCGCTGACTGAAACAACTCCCACTAGAAACAAGAGCAACGCATAATCCACACGGCAAAGGCCCACTAAAGCGTAGCCACGCGCAAGCACTTCTCTACCTATCTCTCTCCCTCTGAAAACTACACACACACTCAAACTCTCCTCAAAACTTCTCAAAGTTCCACACTTTCGAATTTCATGCGGTAAGCATTCAAAGTACAAATAAATATTTTCAAAACATTTTAATAACCGAAAACGGCAGAAACCGTAGTAAACTAAGCCAAATAGTAGTAGAAGTTGTTTACATTGTAGCTGGAATGCTTCCTGAATGCGCATAAAACTGCATAACTCTAATTTTAGTGAGTAGTTAGGCTGGTGGGCTGATAATTGCGGGTCTGGAAAGGGCCATTAAAGCATATCGATATCCCTCGTAAAACCACATTTCGTACATACTAAGTCAAACACTCCAATATCACAATTCCGGAATAGAAAATAACGCGCTGGGGTGGCAGAGCGGCATTTTTTCACTACTTATTATTTAACTACTACCATTTATCGCTCGCTTTTTAACCTCATCGAAATTGGTTAAAATTTGATTTCGAAGTAATGCAGCAAACGCGCGACAGGTTGCAAATCGGCCAAGAAACATCAACAGCAAGTCAACACTGCCACACTACACTTCCCACTCACACACACATAGGCACATGAAACACGCAAGTACACACAGCGAAACGGAACGCGCTAAAAGTGGCAGCAACGCACGCCTTGCGCGCCTCTGATCGGTGGCATGGTGGACGGTGGTACAAGTGCATATTTTACGTGGCAAAAGCAAAACTCGACACCAGCAGTGATTACCATCACATTCTAAGCAAACATTTACAATTATCGTCAAATGGTTTACCTACATCCAGTGCATCATACATGTAGCACACTCAGTCACTTGCAGAAAGCATAAACCTCATAAATGTCAATTTTTAAGTACTCATCGCATCCTTCTTTTTCACTGCTCTGTCGCTAAACTTTCGATAACACGCCGCCTTAAACGTTTCACACAATTCTTACGACTACTTTTTAAAGAAACATTCGCAATTTTGTAGATTTTCCTCGTAAAATCACATTTCGTACATACTAAGTCCAATTCTCCAATATGACATTTCTGGAACAGAAAATAACGTGTTGGGGATGGCTGAGCGGCATTTTTTCACTACTTACTAAAACATTTTCAGCGATATTATTTCTTTTTTGTTAAAAAAAATAATCTTAGTTGTTGGGTTGCTGCTAGTAACAAACAAATCGTTTAATTGTAATGCATTTGAGATTTTGCGCTTGCTTTGTTGTTTAACTGGATACAATTTTGTTATACATAGTATTGTCAAATGCATGGCGATAAGCTTAGATTAAATTATTATTTAATTTTTTTTGATTTTCTGACATAACTTCGACCGAAGTGTAGCTGATGGAAACTGATGGTGAACATTGAGAATCATAAAATTCCTAGTTTTCTAAGTTCGTTTAAAACCTCCAATAAATATGTACAGTGAAATTCTTCATAACCGGACACTCACCGTCGCAGTGCTTTTGTGGGGAGGGGATACAAAAAATTAGTTTAAATTGTATGCAGGTGTTTCTCGTTTATTTATTTAATATTTTGTACGAATTTATGAATATTGAAAATTTAGTTAATATTTATTACATGCATAGGTAAAGTACACACATTGTACAAGTCGTTAAATTTTAGTACTGCTTTGGTTGAACAAATTTTGTAATGGTTGATTGTTTTAATTTCAAATGCTCATTTTCAAATAAGAGTGAGATTTGCATTATAGCGTAGTACAGATTTTTAAAAACTGGTTGAGCATATTTTTGAATTTTGTCCGTTTATGAGAGATTTTTTAATCAAAATGGTTTGAAATATAGTGTGCGCGTCCGGTTATTAGAGCGTCCGGTTATTAGAGCGTCCGGTTATTGGAATGATATTCGTATGAAAAACTTAATGAAATTGCTATGTCTGTGAAATGTGTCCGGCTATTGAAGTTGTCCGTTTATAAGGACTGTCCGTAATGAGGAATTTCACTGTATATCACTGCATGTCTTCTCATATTTTTCTCGCATCCGGCACACATACAAACACACACGTTCACACATAAATCAAACTTACTTAGAAACACAATGAAAACAGAACACTTCATCACCATCAAAAAGCACCACGACCGCCATCTCTGCCATCGCAATCACCGGAAGTGCCGCACCAGCGCAAACATACACCTAATCATCCGACACACACACACACACACACACACACACACGCACACACACACACACACACACACTTGACTTCATTCGAATCAACTCACAAAATTTGACGGAACTGCGACTTTCGCAATCATTACCGAAAAACGAAAAGTTCACCTCTGTCTACATTGTTTTAAAACCTCAATATCGAGTATCAAAATATGGGCATACAATTTTTTTTGGCACTGGATCGCTATTAAGTATTGCTACACACACACCCACTCATCTATTTATACGCATAGAATAATTGGCAATGTGGAATTGGAACTGGCATTTTGAAACGTTGGCATTGGCACAGAAATTCAATTAAAATTTCAACTCAAACTGAAACGCTGGGTCTGCATCCAAACGCTACGACAATAACTCATAAAGCAACGTAGCATCGACCCAACCCGTACGCCACATAGATCACACTAAGTATCCACATCCATAAGGCGTGGTTCGCGACAACGAGCGACTGCATGCACTGTGGCGGCTAGCAAACATTTAACTCGCACTCAATATTCGTAAACAGAAAATCGAAAGATTCAAATCCGCAACAAACGCAAGAACAAACACATCCAAATTACCAAGTAATGGCACATCGCCCGCACGGGCGCCATTAGTAACCACACATCTCAAATAAATCGCTAATATCCTCCTTGATTGCTCGGCACACTAAATATTTGCAGTTCTCTTGCATTGCGTAACCCCAATTAGAAAACGCTCACCTAACCCCACCAGCACGGCAATGCCCCGTCACTAACGCTGCGCTCTCTTTTCGATCTTTTTCTTTCTTTTTTCTCCCGCACGCACACGCCCTGCGCGCCGCCTCGCAGTGGTTAACTGGAAGGCGTTCCCCTTTTGAGGCCCGCTGCTGCATCTGTCGCACTGCTGCTGCACCTGCTGCTGGCCGCGGGGCGCACTCACTAGGCGGCCCAGACTGGGTACGAGGACATCGGGGAACATCATTCGGACGCGCATGGTTGCCATTTTCTAAGCAGACGTCGCCAACGGAGCACACCCTACGCACACTCTTCACGGAACAAATCAACAACCACAACAACATGCATGAACATAAAGTAGCTAGAATTTATAATTATTGACTTTGTTTGTAGGTTTATACGCGTACTATATATATTTGTATGTATGTATATTTAATTTAACTGTATGTATTCTGTAAATCAATCCATTCCGTCCTCTGTCAAAACGACGGCCGACGCTCATCGCGTCGCTCCTGCGAGGGAGCGCGCACAACCACACTACTCTGCACTAATTTAATGCATCATTGTCGACAAAATGATCGCGAATTCTGTACTTGTAAACAACTTTTAATTGTAGCGATTTACTTGTAGTTTTACAATAAACGAGAAGCAAGTAAATGCAAAATGCCACTTGTAAAAGACAAAAAGCAATTGGACAAGACCCGACGCGGGTACGAAGTATGTATTTCCAATAGAGAATTTGTAAAATTGAATTTTGTTGAAAATAAAAATTGCTAAACAACAATTAAGGTTTGTTTTAGAAAAGACACAAACAATTGGCGTCGTTTTTTATTGGATAGAAATGAATCGCTTAGTTCGGCCGAGTTCCGTCGCATAGTTTGTATACACATTTGGCGATTAAACGTGATTACTGATCGGTAAATTTCATTAGCCCGCACGTGATTGAACTAAAGTTTTCGTTATCGAGTTGTTGTAATCCCTGACAGTTAATTAAGCTCTACTTCTACCAAACGGTGGAAAGAGCCAACTAAACATTTCTCCGTAAACACTTTAAATTCGTCCTTTAAGTCAACTCAGTTCTCTGAAATTTAAAATACCCATGAACCACTTTGTTTCGATACAAAGTTACAACTTTATTCACAAGTTACGAAAGCACACAAATTGAGCGCAACATTTGCAAAAAATATAAAGTGAAATCTAAATAAACTTGAAGTACATTGAGAAGTGCGTAAAAGGCAAAAACGGCCGCAGTAAGTAGTCTTTTCGAATTTAAAATTCCACACCATCACCTCGTCGTCGTCATAACAACCTGCACCACCGTCCACGTGCCTTCAATCGCAGCGAGTATTTAAGTTCTACCAGGCAGTGGCAAATACCGATTGTAGGTGACCAAGTTGCGCACCAGCGCTGCCACTGAAATCAGACAAATGAAGCCAGCCGGCATTAGCTTGCCCGAACGGCTCCAGCGTGCGCCCATCATGCCGGCCAGCACTAGCGAAGTGCCCAGCTGCAGAAGAGGACGAGGTGGATCTTGCGAATTGAGGTGCGCACCAACGCCGAGGAGCGCCCCGAAAGCCAGTCCTGCGCCCAGCGATGGCACGGAGCCTGCAATTGCAAATAGTGAAAGTAAAAATGCGCGTACATAACTGCGCCTCACAGTCCGTTCACTCACCAGCCTTCACATAGCCAAAGATGCCGCCCGCTGCCACAGTGGCCGCGTACAAGTACCCAATCAAGTCATTCGACATTTTGCGATTTTTGTTGAACTTTGTGAGTAAATTTTTTTGGTAGCACAAAATTACAGAACAGTCATTCAACCTTACGTGCTCGTACTTAGATACGAAAGACAATGTATGACAATAACAAAACAGCGAAAGCAAAGTGTCAAAATGTTGACAGCTGCGCGGTGGACAAGTGGTAGCTGCCCGCCAAATTCAACACCGGCGAATTCGTACTGCGTCATTTACAATTTTCCAGTATTTTGGTTTATATCCTTAAATTTACCATCATTATCAAGTCGATTGATTAAGCTAATATACCATTGAAATTGAGAATATCCATGCAACTTGCCTTTTACTGCCTTTAAAAAGGAATCCAACAGAACACTCTTGTCTCGACACAATGTCGACAACTTCTTGCAAGCAAAGCACAACAGTGACTGCTATAAATGTGAAACTCAAATATTGTACGCGCGATAACACGATGCCTTTGGACAGATCGAGGCGTATTAAATATCGTGATAATGCGAATTAATACAGGTGACCTCGTTGAATTAGCTGATTTGATTGTTTTGTGGTGGAAAAGGTCTAGGTTGTCAAAATTCCTGTGTAAAACTGTGACAGTTTAAATATGAAAAAAAAGCTTTGATCTGATTGGCTGATTTTGACAATCTAAACCCAGAAAACAAAAACAAAATGCATTGCAATTTTGTTGCTGCCCTTACGCTATCACCTGTATGAATTCGCCTTGATACCGTGAATACCGGTTTAGATTTAACTCTAGTAACCATTGCGGTTTGCATATACTATATGTATGTTCTTAGTAGCACTACATATATGGCATTTCTTATTTCTGAAAAGAAAGAGCATGTGCTTAGTAAAAATTCAGGGAGTGCTCTAAAAACAAAACACCTTCTGTAAATTCGGTTTTTAAAAAGATTATTTTTAATTACGGACTATTGTACCATTAATGCATTTTGTGACAATATCATAAAAATAATTGTTGAGACCAAGAGTTTTAAAAAGATTATTTTTAATTACGGACTATTGTACCATGAATGCATTTTGTGACAATATCATAAAAATAATTGTTGAGACCACCTCATGTAGATTAAATCCACAATCCAAATCACCAATTCCGTATGCTGTTGGCAGCACCGCAAATACCGCCATCATTTTTTCGCGAACTAGTTGCCATCTCGCTCGCACACCCTGGACTGGACTGGAGCCGCGCGCATATCAACACTAACTTATTCATGCGCCTGTACAATGCCACTGCCTCAGCGCCATTTGTAATTTCTCTTTCTTTGCTCCAACGCGTGTCAGCAAAGCTCGAAGAAAATTTTTTCCATCGAGTCGGCAACATATTTTATCTACAAGTTTGTGTTCCTAAATGCTAGTGCAGCATTTAATGGAGCGATAATAAGGCAGTGTTGGAAATTGTATATTATTTGGTGCGTGTGGAGCTTGCAGCGAGCGAGCAGAAATTTTCTTCAGTGAGCCATTCCGATTTTGAGCGGAGTGGAAAGAACCGAAATAAAAAATAATTGAAATGGGCGATTTCTCGGCACAGTCCAACCTTAATCAATCGCAAGCTTTTGCGGCTGCTCTGCAGCGAGCCAAACAGGTAAAATGCGAGATGTATAGTTTCATCTTGTGAAAAATCGATGACTGCACGGAGCGTCACCTACGTGCTGATCCAACGATGTCAACTAGTTTATGTATGTGTTTGATTTTGCTTTCGGCCTGCATAGATTGCCGCAAAAATTCAGCCGAATTCGATACAGCAAGGCGGTGGAGGTGGAGGAGGAGGAGGTAGCAGCGGTGGAGGAGGTGGTGGCGGTGGTGGTGGTGGTGGCGGCAATGCTTTTAAGCGCAGCCACGACGACTCTGATTCTGGACCGGATTCGAAGCGTTTCACTAGTCCGGGCAGCGACTACGGTCACAACAACAATTCCAATATGAGCTCGGGAGGCGGAAGTGTTGGTGGCGGCGGCGGCGGCGGCGCACCAAACATGTCGCAGGCTATTGCACAGGCAACTGCCGTGGCTGCACGTTTAGCAGCCACAGCTGGCACTACCTGCGAAGAGCAGGTGCGCATTCCGGAGTGCATTGTGAACGCCGTGATGGGGCGCGGCAGCAACGAGACCATCAGCCAGATACAGGGAGAGTCGGGCTGCAAGGTGCAGCTTTCGCAGGATTCTGGTGAGCTACTAGTAGATATTCTTTACTGTTAAAGTGTATATTTATTGTTTGAATTTTTTTGTACTAGATCAAGTGCTAACACTGCGTGGATCACGTGAAACGGTGACCAAAGGTCGCGAACTGCTGCAGCAACTGGCTGCTCGCAATGGTGGCGGCACAGTGGAAGTAATGCTGACTATTAACATGCCTCCGCCTGGACCCACGGGCTTTCCGCCCTACCAAGAGATTATGATTCCGGGCACCAAGGTGGGCCTAGTTATTGGCAAGGGCGGCGATACCATAAAGCAGCTTCAGGAGAAGACCGGCGCCAAGATGGTCATTATACAGGACGGGCCAAATCAGGAGGTTATTGTAAGTTTTTGCAGCATCCGTTAGTGAAAAGCATGATTTGTTTTAATCGTGGTCTTCTTGTAGAAACCGTTGCGTATTTCGGGTGATCCCCAGAAAATCGAACACGCCAAGCAGTTGGTACTGGACTTGATTGCTCAGAAGGATGCACTAGCGCAGCAGCAGGCGGCGCGCAACATGGGTGGTGGTGGCATGTCTGGTGGTGGTGGTGGCGCTGGTGGTGGTGGCAACAATAACGGCGGCGGTGGTTACAATTTTGGCGGTGGCGGTGAACAGTGCGAGGTATTCGTACCGAAGATAGCCGTGGGCGTGGTCATCGGAAAGGGTGGTGACATGATACGGAAAATTCAAACAGAATGCGGCTGCAAGCTGCAGTTCATTCAGGGCAAAAACGACGAGCCCGGTGACCGACGTTGCCTTATTCAGGGCTCGCGGCAGCAGGTGGAGGACGCCAAACGCATGATCGACGGACTCATCGAAAATGTTATGGTGTGTTGGTTGTGGAAAGTAATGATGATCTGTTTGTGTTAACGTTGTTTCGTTTTTAATGTTTAGCAAAGAAACCGCAATTCAAATGGAAACAGCAGCAGCGGTGGTGGTGGCGGTGGCGATGGCAACAATTCAAACTATGGCTATGGCTACGGTGTCAACCATGCACAACAGCCAGCCCGCGAAGAGATTAGCTTCATGGTGCCCGCTTCTAAATGTGGCGTAAGTAAATCTTGCAGGCATTTTGTGTGAAAAAGTTAGAAATGTTACTTTGAATTTGTCTCCAGATCGTCATTGGACGAGGTGGTGAGACCATAAAGCTAGTTAACCAGCAATCTGGCGCGTACTGTGAGATGGATCGTAACGCCACCAATCCGCCCACAGAGAAGTTGTTCAAGTGCAAAGGTACGAGCGAACAAGTGGAAGCCGCTCGCCAGATGATTGCCGAGAAAATCAACATGGACATCCCGATCATTTCACGCAAGCCTATCAGCGGGGGCATGCCGAACAACCAGCAGCAACAACAACACAGCCAGCAAGGCGGCTACAATCAAAATGCCATGCAAAACGATCCGAGTGCGGCGGCGGCTGCTTACCAGCAGCAGCAACAGTGGGGCGGCTACGCGCAACAGGGCGGTTGGGGCGATCAATCGCAACAGCAGCAGATGATGATGGGGGGTGCCGCGATGGGTCAAAATCCGGCAGCAGCGGCCGCAGCAGGAGGGCAACAAGCCGATTATTCGGCACAGTGGATCGAGTATTACAAGTGAGTGTGGCTTGGCTCGTTGTGGCAGTAGGTCGGTTTTAATTATATAAATTAATGTAGATCAATGGGCATGCATCGCGAGGCAGAGATGATTGAACAGCAACTGAAGGCGAAACAAGCGGCAGGTATGTAGCCATCAAGAAGTTGTTCGTACAATTAACACTTATGGGAATAATTTAATAAATGTTTTATGTGCTTGCAGCTGGTACTGCCACCCAACAAATGAGCAGCGGCATGCAACAACAGCAACCGCAAAACCCAGCTACGGGAGGACAGACGCAAGACTACAGTGCACAGTGGGCTGAATATTATCGTAGCATAGGAAAAATCGAGGAAGCTGAAGCTATCGAAAAGCAAATGAAGGTATTATTAGTGTTACGCATAAATGTCAATGCGGAAATTTTTTAAGAATTATAAAACACAGGCGCAAATTACTAGTTTACGATTCATTTAAGCTGAAGTGAAGTTTTGACAGATGTTTCAATTACAATTACTCTGCACATAGAGAGCTTTTAACAAATAATTAAAAATTTGATTTAACCTTCAAGCGGGCGCGCGTAATCGAAAAGACCTACGGGATATATTAGAGAAATAAAGCACTAATTATACAAAAATCATTTATTTTTTTGTACACAGATATATTATTATTGTATTTGAAGTGTAATTGGTGAAAACAAGTAATTAAAAAAGGACATGCTACTAGAAATTAGAAATACATGTGACGAGTAATAATAATGTTATGAACGAAAATGTATTCAGCACGGTCGATTCGACACCGCGCGCCCGCTTTAAGGTTAAGAAGCGAATTTGTCAAAATCACATTACGAACCATAACTAGGCATATTCACAAAATTTAAAAAAAAAATATGGTCATCGATTTAAAATACCTTTAAAAGGTGCAAGGATCAAGAATAAATGAATGACTAAACTTTTATTTGCCTTGCAGCAAAATCAAAACGGACAAGGCAATGCAGCAGCTGCCGGTGGCAGCACCACCGGCAACAGCGGCAGCAATAATGCCGGCAATGTTGCTGGCAATGCAGCCTTACAAGGTATGACTCCTAGCCAATATGCACACTATTCACAATATTATGCCGCAGCTGCTGCAGCTGGACAGGCGGGAGGCGCCACGCCGGGCGGCTATCCTCAGCAGGCGGCATATGGTGGTTATGGTGCGCCGGGAGGCTATCCGGGTGCCCCACAACCGCCTAATATGCCGCCCGGCAATATGGGCGGCGTTGGCGGCGGTGGAGGCATCGCCGCCGGCGGGCCAAATGCCGGGAACCAGCACAAACAGATCAATAAATCCGACAAAAACTGAGGCGGCGACGGAGGAGTAGGCACCAATGCGGCAATGTAGACGATTGGGCAAGCCGTGGCACACGGAGAATTAGATATTTAAGTGACACACAGACAGCAGCCTCAACGAAGATCTCACGAAGCGCTCCCCACACAATTCACCGGACCGTGCACAGGGTAAGTGTTTGGACTTCACAAGAAACTCGAAATCAAACTTGTTATAATTAGCTTGAACATTCTGACATTTGAACATTTGAAATGCTTCTTACTGAAGAAATATTCACCAGTAATCCATCTAAAATTTAAAGTCAATGAACCATTCTCTTATATGTATACGTTTGACCTATTTATCATTATATTGATTTTCTAAGTGCTGATTTGAATTTGATTTAATATATGAAAATGCTCATTGCAACTGTCTCTTCCCCCTTTTGGTAGACACTTTGAAATTTCTTCATTTAACCACTCGTTGTGTGCCATTCTTTTGTGCCTTAGCTTTTACGTATATAATGAATTTATGTTTTCTATGAAATATTCTAACGTTACCAAAAATATTCCAACCATAAACCATTCTTTGCAGAGGTCACTCAATTGTCTCTCTCCCCTCTCTCAAACTATCAATGTTGGCGTGTGCGATGATTAAGTTTTAGTTTGTAAGCGTAACATAGGAGCAACCACAGCAGCAACAGAAACAGAAAGAAACAATGCGTAAACAAACAACAATGAAAAACACAGCTAAAAAGAACACAAGAAAGCACGTAGAGCCAAGATTCGCACTGCGCTCGGCTAAAATACAAGAACACATTGGCTCGCGGAAATAAAATGCTGCGCGCAGTGTTACGCCGCCGGTTGTGTAGCTATGCGCAGTCGTTTGTAATTTTACAAAACCAATTTCCGGTGTTAACTATGTTCAATTGTAAGGCGGCAAAAGATGAGTACGTGTGCGGGGATCTTAACGATTTGTCTGGGTTTCTCCGCATTTGAAATTTGCGTACTTTTTACAAAACTCGATATTCGAACTTTCTTTAGCCTGACTTTGCGAATTAGAGAATTCAAATATGAAAAACAATAATAATAGAGTAATTGTTCACGCAAGCGTTTCCATTTGCGAACCGAGTTGAATTTTTGTATCTAGAACGTTAGCCAATTAGTTTACATAGATTTATCTATAAAAAAGAAATGATGCAGCTGCTGCAGCCAATTATATTAATACCTATTACCACATAATAATGAACATTTACAGTTGTACATCTGCGCTCTAATAATAATAATAATTACATATTATAAACAAAAACCGATAATAAACCATTTTGCAACCAAACATTTTATACTACCAAACGACCGTTCGGCTCGAATGAGTGCGCGCACTCATACTTACCAAAAAATATTGCAATCATTTCCAATATTCCCCTCATGATATACTCGTATACCCAGATAATTGCCAAGTATTGGTCAAGTGTTCGACACCACACAACCGCACTAACGCTTCGCGCCACTCCGCCCACGTCAACATCATCGACGCAGCCCAAGCAACAGCAGCATTAGACAGCCATCAGTAGCACGAGGACGGACGCAGTTGCAGCAGCAGCCAACGGCTTAGACAAGTCGGTCGTTAGTGCCGCTTTGGTAAGCTCATTCATTGCCGATTTGAAATCTCAAATTTCGCCTTCAAGTTGATTATTTTGCAACGTGTTTCTGTGTGTAATTTTTATGATATACTATCCACTACCATATAATGATAACACAGATGGTATCGACCTTTTAATATACATATATATCACTGCAGACATTATAGTTGATAAGCCATATTTTTACATTATTATTTACGAAAATATTTGACTAAAATGTGCGCCTGAAGAAATGGTCAATTTCGAATTAAAATACATAATACAAATTAATGTGCGTTGCATACATTGCGAGTTCCACAGCATTTGAGCACTTGATTGAATTGAATATCTATGTATATATTACAATAATTTACCTGTATGTACTTTCTTCGTTTCAGTTGTATTTTGATATATGGTATAGAGACGGAACAGCATTGCGCTGGCTACCGCTACCGCAGGCTTCTCTGGTGGGGCCAATTTCTAATTCAAGCCTATGCACTCAGAATTGATGCTGTACACTTTCTAATAGGGCAATGTCACAATTGTACGTCGGCAGCCGACTTGAAAAAATATCTATCGAAGACTAGAAGTTAAACACATTTGCAGCATCCGTTTCTCCGCATACGTTCGGAATTTTCTCGCTGTCACAATTCGTGGTACATGGCTTGTCCGTTGTGAAATGTATCCTCCAGCCTTTGGGGAAGTCCGTTCCGTTTCGGTGCTGGCATAGCCAGACAAAAGGCAACGTTGGATTGCGCCCGATACATATAATGTGAGCGAGTTTCGCGTGCTGACTTTTCAATACAAGAATCTTGTATTTTGTTGTTGCAACTTAGTCCGTTAATTGTTGAGAACAGAAGCGCGTGGGACAACGTTAAAGTAACAATTTTGAATTCGATCTGCACGTGTGCTATTTGGCGCCGCAGTTGCAAAGCGAGCAAGTGTCGCTGCATCTTGTGCGCCAGAATGCCCACTGTGCAGGCTCATGGTAAGATTCATTATATTGCTGACATATATTTACATACAATATTTACATACAACTTAATACGCGAATTTGCAATTAATCTCCATACATTCTTTGTAATCTGTGCATCTAAGTATCTGTCACGCAATGTGGCCAGCCCCAGCTGCACCGTGGCTGTGGCATTATGAGTGAACCCGTATGAGTCTATTTGCAGCATAGTTTCCTCCTAGCGCCCCAACTACCATTAAAACGCACTCAGCAGAAACGTTTGTGAACGCCTAGTGCGTGTGGTAAGATTTGTAATTGATATTCAAGTAGCTATTCCGAAATTTATTGACCATTTTTCATGCTATGCAATAAAAATACTATTCTAATATATGAGCCGACTTGATCCAACTGTATAAGTATGCATACAAATATAATATATACATTGATATTTTACCTTTGCTCGATTATGAATTTACGTATTGCTATCGAACAACTGAACTATATCATACAAAAGCGAGTCCATCTAAAATGTTGCAACATTTTAAATGACAAATGAAAATCTGTACTAAATCCGCACTCCTCCATTTACGTAAAGCAAAATGGCCGATTGAAAAACATGCGATTTACAACAAACAAAACTACTTAACACTAATTGAAGCATTAGTTTAGGTAAATACCAATGCTGCTTATTAAAGAAAACAACAACCACAGTATAATATCTATATAAATATATATATAAAATTTCAATAAAATATCGATTTACCAATTTTAAAATATATAAAATTTCATATGCATATGTGTGTGTATGTGCACATGTATATGTATGCGTGTGTGTGCGTGTTATTTTTCTAAAGCCTATTTTCAGAGTGATAAGGGTTTGGTTGGCGAGTGGAGATTGTGGTCTGCTCGGTAGTTGAGGTTCGGTTCCTGGTATGTATACATCGACAGTCGCGCCAGCCGCGCGTGGCCCCGTGACCCCACATACTATATTCTTACCGATTGCCGATACTATATTCTTTGACAATGCAAACTCCATTTTCTTTTGATTTAATGAATTTTTACCTTTTTTACATACACATTTACATATATATATATATATATATATATATATACATATATATAACATATATATATTTACAATATATTGATTGCTTTTATAACATTTTGCCATATCTCACTATATATTTTCTATATATTTCGTAGTACTTGCGCACCTTCAAGCGTTTTGCTCCCACTCTCGCTCTATCACACTCTCTTGCTCTCTGTGCTGCGCTCGCACTCTCGCACAAGTGAGCCGTCGATCTCCGCATTGCACTGCATTGAGTACCAGCGCAGAGTCGGTTCAGTTCCTCCTGCTCGAATAGAAGCGTAACTCTAACTGAAAGTGAAACTATACCAATCTGAAAGCGTAATTTTTATAATCATATTTTCTCGATTTATTTAACTCACATCTTTGATTAATTTAATATTTCGTATTTTATTTGACTCGCTGGGTTTTATGTGATTGCGATTTTGGTTTTTTGTTCTCGAGTACGCTGAAATGTTTACCACCACTTACTTTACTATTCACCGGTAATTGCCACAACCACTGCAAGCACTAACATTTCAACTACATATTGCAATGCTTTCGCATTACTAAACTGCTGTACTATATATTGACATACATATGTAAAATTGTATACATACATACATACATACATGTTACCTATTCGTACATGTTGGCTTGTTCGAGCGATAGCGCTCGACCATGCAATCTTGGCACAAACGGATAAGCATAAATTGTTCTCTAGAGAAAAATAAGTGGGATGTCTCAGTCAGTCAGCCACACCCATAATGGGATACATGCCTTCGATTGTGCAATCCAATATCAATAATTTCAGGTTTTCATTATCGAAGAATTTGAACTATGCAATTTCAATCATTGCACACCAGAGTCGGTTTTGACCTTTCACATTTCAAGAAAGGTCAAAACAAAAAAAGTTGGTCGGTCCGTTCCTACTTTGAATGGGTTCATGCGAGTAGCGCTGACTTATTCCTATGAAGTTTTACGCCGATCGCACAACTCTTAAGCGTCGATCAGGCTGTCACGCATCTAAAACAACCAAATTCCCAATTTCGTAAAGTTAGTTAAAGTCGTTGCTATCACAATGGGCCCGTTTGGGGCCTAAGTGTGTCTTGCGGGAAGGTCGCGTGCCCCCACAGCGACTTGAACCTCATCTAAGCGCATTCAAGTCTTGCGATTGAATGACCCATGTTTAAATGCCATTTTTGTACATAATATGATTTTTCTCCATCTATTGCAATTATTTTTTCGCTAAGAAATTTAAAAATATTCGTTTGTGTTCAAAGTTTTTGTTTTTATGGTGTCGCCATCCTTCAGTCTTCTCGGCGCGCTTACGCGTTCCATTGATGGGAGAATTTTTTCTTAATTCACAAACAATGTGTCTGTATTTTTAGTATACTTTTATAATTTGTAACACCCACTGCCCCGGGAAGGCGTTGACTGCACTGCAGCGCACTCGGAAGCAACTCGGCATTGTGTATACATACTAGAAAACCGTTTCGAAATAACGCGCCGCCGCGTCTGCGCCTGCGCACTGAGATGTTCAATATTGTTCGGGAAGATGTTCGGCTTTTCCACTTTTTTCCAGAGTTCAACGATCTAGCGGCTTTGCAGCTGACGAACGTGCGCGCACTGGCTGTGCTTTGGGCTCGCTAGTGCTCACTCAGCAACCATGTCTGTAAGTATAAACGTCTCTAAGCGAGTGTGTCATTTCCAGCCCGTTTCGATGGAACATAAAAGCCAATTTCGCAATCAAATCCAATTTGAAGGCAACAATAATCCAGTATTTGATATATTATATATACACACATATATGTACATATATAACGATTTAGCCTGTACAATATGCATTTATGTATTTGACTTTGTGCCGCAACCTACCTACATACATACATACATACAAACCTACATACTATGTCGTACAATATTTGTGTCCTGTGCTCTGCTCTACTTTCAGGATGTGAAGCGGTCTGATCATCCGCAACACCATTGCAATAGTGTAGTCCATACGTATGAGCCCACTGTATTGCACACATACACATTAATCAAAATGTTCAAATGCCGCCAAATGCTTTTACAGTCAGCGCCGAAATGCTTGCATTTAGTGGAGTGCTGAGCAAGCGATATTTCATGTATTGAACTTTTCACAATTCCATATTTTCAGCACATTTTGGGACTAGGCTCTCCTCAGCTATGCAGTGGTGCCCCACACCATTGTTGTGCTTGTGCGTAGGTTTCAGTTAGCTCAAAGTCAGTTCGATTTCTCTTTTGCCTCAAGCAAATGACACAAAACAAAAAATACAAACAGGTAATTGGTCTTCCATTCTACATATTTACACATTTGATCCGATTTTCGCAACCCAGGGCGCGCTGCAATTGCATTCCACGCGACACAGTACACGGTATGGTACGTTGTACGTGCGTGTGTAACCTGACTGTTACGTATCCATTGTTGGTTAGGGAAATAACAAATGGGAATTTTTTATCAACTCTGTTGGAGGTCGATGTAAAAGTATTGGCGCCACGTTCGTAATCGGTACGTTCCCAGCTTGATTTGTACCGAACTGCGCTCAACTCGCTCAGGAGTTGTGCGCAGCAGTCAGGGTACTGGCAGACAGACGGACGCAAGTTGCTGGACAGCACTGACCCTAACAATTTAGGTCCCAACAGGCTGCAATGAGAAGGCGTCAGAATGCGAATGTTGGGAATTTGAACTGTTTGGCCGCCAAGTGGCTCAACAAATTCGACATGTTCTCAAGTTAGTAAATTGCTCTAACGAACAATACTATGAACAATTTTTACGCTATGTGTTCTCATATTGATTTATTGAAATACTCACCCATAGTCACTAAAATTTTAGCATATTACAAGCCATTTTTAATATAAATGAAACATTTTATGTCAAGTCTTTTGATATGTAATTAAATAAAAATGTTTTACACGTGAAACACAAAGCAGCTTCTTTATTAAAAACAAATAGTTTGTTGCGAACGGAAAGAATGTGACAACAGTGAGCTTTGGACAATTGCACAATTTCATGCCGGATCCGTGCGTCGACCAGAGTGTGCTGATCCTTTCCGAGTTACTTGATCATTCAAAAACGCTTTGCGTGACAAATTAAGTTTTGTCAGCAGCATTGTGCGTGCCTTGCTCGCAGAAGTCTGATGAGAGGTCGAAAATGTATACTCCAACTGATTTTATTATTATTTTAAAATGCTTGGATGAGTTTCCCAGCTCGGCGCATACGTGGTTCATCGTCGAATCGGGTACGAAATTGTGTGATAAGCCAATGTTGTTTGGCCATTAAGGTAAGTCAGTTGTTTTGGTTTTTACCTTTTAGTCGGAAAATCCACGGAATTCTTCAATTAAATAAAAATGGTTCAATTATACCTCGGCATTTATTTTATTTATATTGCGTAAGCGGGCTGTCGTGCCAGTCAATTATTAATTATTATTATTTATTTTATTTCCTTAAACATTAGAACAACCATTGCGGTCATTTTGACGGGTTTTCATTTTAAAAATATTTGATTTTTTCTTAGTATTTCTATCGACTTTTATTTTGATGACCTTTATTTTATAGTTCTAAAATTACAATTAGCCAAATCCGATGTGTACCTTTCGAGATATCAGCGTATATAATATGTAGTCTTTCTAGTATAAAGTTATCCCCATTTCAAGCAATACACATACATACATATTCCAACGCTTCCTCCAATCTTTAAAACACCTTTTGACTGATTTTGGGATCGCCTTCAGCTCCTTCGAATTCTGCCTTATTGCCTCGTTTGTCTCAAAATGTTTTTCGTGAAGTGGTGGCATAAGTCGCGGGAACAGGACAAAGCCACAACGAGCCATGTCGGCATGAACGTGGTTTGTGGTCAAATAGTCGCGTTGTAGTGAAGAAACCACGAGTTGTTTCTCCACAATTTTGGCCTCTTGTGACGAACATACTTAGTCAAAAACACAAAATTGTAGGCACTCTGCTCAACTAAATTCCACTTTGTCAAGCGCGGTTTATTTGAATGGGAAATTTCGGATATTTATTGACCAGATGTAGGTAACAATAAGTTTTGTTTCTGGTGTTCTACTTTACGAAAAGTCTGTCCAACCGTTAGGAATAAAAAAGGTAATCTCAAAGGGCGACAGTTTCGCCGCCAAGCTGCAATATGTGCTCAAAAAACATCCGTTTCCTGGATCAAGGTTGGGCCTTGTTTTGGCTGCTCAAATGTGCGCGTCTCAAATTTCAATTACATTGCGCGATTTCCCATATAATCTGGAAAATTTACACGCGCCCCGCCCCTTTTTCGGCGCTTCAAAACAACCTTTAATAATACAAATTTCGTGAATGCTCCAGAAACTGAAACCGCCCGATTTTCTGCAGGCAAATTCAAATAAAAAATTCGAAATTGAAATTGTTTTATCATTTATTTTTGAGAACATTAAATAAAACAAAAAAATATTCATGCCATTCTATTACAGTTACAGTACTCATACATTCTACCGACTTTAAATGGTAATCATCATTATTTCATATTGTTGTTGCTGTCATTGTGATTTTATATATATTATTTATTTATATGCATAGATTGCGGCAATAGCATATCGTGAATATAATCTGCACTCGCATCCGCGTGTATCCTTTTTGCTCTGTCTCGTCTTTACTGATATTGTGGTACTTGCCAATGGAAATTCAAATTGATAAAGTGAAAATTGAAAACATTTGGGCAAAAGTGCTCTGGCTGGCAGGCAGCCACGTATCTATGTATGTACATGCACGCTTGTCATAATGTTTGTATGCACGACGGCCCGCCCTGAACGTCCCCCGTTCTACCACTGTGCTACATAGAAACCTGTCGTTTGTTGTCTGCGTGTGGATGTGTGCGTGTGTAGGTGTGCTGGGAAGTGGTCGGCGGCAGAACCTCCGACAAACCGATTTTTGCGCTCTCCCTAATTGTGTCCGCCTGGTACAAATTAAAATATTTCCAAGTCAAGTGTAATTATTGGGAAACTGATAAAATTCTATTTTTGCATAAGAACGAAATTTTGCAAAATGTATCGATCGAGTGACGATTACGTAAAGCGTCTAAAATTCTTAAGAACGGAGGAGAACCGGATGTGGTATTAATGTCTCTGAATCGGACAAAATAATTCTAATAAAGTGTCCACACGTCCCAACAAATGGGAGGTTATGTGTAAACCTCACGTTTTTAAGAACTAGTCGAGATGTATAGTTTGAAAGAAACCGCCGCAGTTAACACGTAATAAACCAATGTTTATTGTTTCTTTTCTAATGCGAAACAATTTGAGAAAATTTCGCCAGTACAATAACGAATATGCTTCTGTGTTTGTGGTATATATATATATATATATATGTATGTGTGTGTGTGTGTATACGTTTATTGTGTATTTTTATTAATGTATAACGTTCATGTACATTTACGTTTCCATCTGTTGTATGTAACATAATTTATGCAAATTAATTTTACAATTTTTACTTTTTAGTGTTAATTTCCATGCGCCGTAACGTTTTAATATTTGTATTTTTCACCCTTTCACTCAGCTATCCACTTTTTGTTACTGCATTACATTTTAATTCCAAATATTAAAAATAAAATTTATCATCAATATGATTTTTCTTATTTTTGTACTGACGCCAGTTTTCTTCATATTCTTTAACTGTTCTGCTCTTTTTGCTTTTTACAAACATTTCACGTTTGCACACAAAGTAAATCAGCGTGATTTTTTTGTTGTGTAAAAAAGAAATTTTTTAACAAAACATCGAAATGTTTACAATTTCCACGACAAATATTTCAAAAATAAGAAAAACTACTGCAAACGTATTTTACATGCGTTCTAATTGTCGAATGAAAGAAATGTAATCAAATATTGTAAATTGCAAAAAAAAAATTATCAAACACAACGACAACACAAGCGCCGGACTATTGCGGCCGCATGAAAGAAAGTTAAAGAAAGTGGGTGAAAATCCTAACGTTGCGAGTTGAATTTTGGTTTCTTCAACAAGAACACGTCTCATCGTCCGCCGAAATTGCACAGCTGCAAAGCTGATCGGTGCTTCATCTTGTTCCTTGTCCCCTTAACTGTTGAAAGTTTATGCCGCAATCAACTGCAAACGAGAATATCGAACAAATATATGATTTCAGCAAATCGAACAATGCAGCCGACCGCCTTACCGCCTTCACAGTGGCCTTTATGAAATCCTTTTTATCCGTCAAATCAAAGTCCGGATACTTTGCATAAACCTGCTTGCACACCGTCTTCATGGTGATCTCTTCCAGGTTGGCTTGATCTAAGATTTCCTTAACATAATTGCGTATCTGCGCATCCTGTTTGCAGAAAAAAAATTGAACAATTCAATTCACTATTTTAAAGGAACGTGGAGAATATGCTTTGCGTACCGTTGGGAATGCGGTCTTGCCCTTTTTGTTTAATGGTTCGTCCTCATCGGATTCTGCGTCGTCTTCCTCTTCTGATGAATCCTTTTTGGACTTCTTCGGCCGACCGGCTGCTGAAAGATTAAAAATATTAAATATGTAGTACTTACATGACAAAATTTTATTTAAGAAAAAAATAGTTAAAACCAGAGACCGAAACATGTTGAAAAAATATGTTTGTTGCCTTCATCGGAAAGAAGTACATCAATGCGTTTATACAAAACTACATAAAATTTAAAGTAGCAATCAATTAATTTGGTAACACAATTCGTTTGTTGTTGTAAGAACGACCCGATTTTGTATGGCTAGCCTGAAAGAAGCTGATCCTCTTTAGGCATAGTGCATCTGGCACTTTTGGCTATTTATTGCATGCCTTATTAAAAATCGCATTTGCAGAGCAAAAAGAAAGCAATAGAAAATGAAAGCAACTTACGTTTGACTGCCGCTTTAGCTTTGACGTTGGTTTTATTATTTTTCGCAGGTGTTGTGGGTTTCTTACTTTTCTTCGGCCGTTCCTCCTCCTAGGTAAACAATATTAAAACCATTTGGTATGACAAACGAATTAGTTCAATTTAATTTTAATTTACTTCGCTTTGATCGCTGCCAAAATCAGACATTTCTTCTTCTTCCTCGTCGTCTTCTGATATTTCCTCTTCGCTTTCCGAATCCTTGCGCTTTCGTGAGCCAGCAGCAGCAGCACGTCCGCGGCCGCGCTTGCCGGTAGCAGCAGCTACAGCCGGTCGACCACGTTTACCAGCAGCGCGCTTGCGCTTCGGAACCTGCAAAGAATCACGAACCAAAATCTCAGCGTTTTGTGATCTCGAAAATCGTAAGTATTGTATAATGAATACTTGACTAAAAATTTTTCAATTAAGCATTTTTCGACAATCATTAACAATCTCTAAAACTCACATCACTCTCGGCCTCGGACAATTCGGACTCCTCCTCTTCCGACTCTGAATTTCTTCTTCGACTTTTACGTGCTGGGCGACCACCACGTCCACGCGGTGCCAGCGCTTTGCGGCCGCGCCCACCCTCCGAATCCGAATTGCCGCCCGATGGATTGTACTGAGTAAAACAATACAATTATTTATATTTGAGATATGGGTAACAACACTGTTAAGTGCTTACATCTGAGCCAGATTCTGAGTCATCATTTCGTCTCCGCTTTGTAGGCGCTACATTGCGCTCACTTTCTTCTGAACTCGAGAAATCAACATATGCTGACATTTCTGCAGAAAATTCCAATTATTGAAATTATTTTTTAAATTAAATCTCTTGATTTATTAAATTGATTGTTGCGTACTTTTGCCCGCTGTGGAACGTCGCGGACGTCCAGTCGAATTGCGTGCGGTGGCGCGGCTGCTCTGTTTACGTTTGCGCTGATTCTCAACAGCACTGATCTCCTCCTCTTCCTCCTCCTGAGCCTGTAAATTTTAAAATTGTTTGCATGAAATTGTGAATGGTGAACAGCTTGAACTCGTGTTTACATCCTCTTCTTCATCCTCCTCCACTTCCTCCTCATCATCTTCGACTGTCTCCACACACATAGACTCATCCGGTTCCATGAGGAACTTCAGTACCCGACTGGCAATTTCTTCTTTAGTACCTGGAAAAGTCAACCAAAAATTAGAAACATGTCTGACAAATTTCTCCTGACCATACCCGTACGGATAGTCAGACAGACAACCGGAGCAACGTACCTTTGCGATCCAGCGAAAGGATATCGCATATGCTTTTTAATGACTTGGTGTCTGTTTTTTTGATGGCCTCAAACTTCTTCTTGTAGTCGGTCGACTCCTTCTCGAATTCAAAGCCAGCAAACGAGCGCAGATTCTTCTTTACCACATTGTTTTTGCCTTGTGATCCAAAACATATCTGCGAGTAACCGAAAATATTTGATGAACTTCAGTCTTGCTCAGTAATCTGAGTTTCTCATTGGCATACCGCATGCAGGGTTTGCAGCCCATCGACACGCGTCTTATTGATGTTCTCGTTAATTTTATCGATTTCCGCAAGCGCCACCACACTTTCATCATCTTCGTCCTCCTCCTTGTGCCCCTCGCCATCGCCATCCGCGCCGTCCTTCTTTTTGTCGCTCTTCTCGTCGTCGTCGTTGTCGTCCTCTCCGCTGCCACTGTCGCCGCCAACATCTTCCTTGGCTGCCTTCTTTTTCTCAACGACAGCCACTGTGCCGTTCTTCTCCTTTGCGTCAGTCTTCTTCTTATCATCGGCGACAGAAGTGGCGGTTGCACCATCGTCGACCACATCGCTCGTGTCCTCTTTTTTAGGGTCAGCGCCTGCTTTCTCCTCGCTGGATTTACTGGCCGACTTTGCTTTGGGTACCCTGTCATCAGCGACTGTTTTGTCATCTGTCTGTTTGGAGTCTGTGGACAAAATAATGTTTAAGCATAAGTAAATATTTGCATAAGTGCAAAAGAAGAAATGAATAACTCATTAAAAATCTGTCTTCACGCTTGGGAAGTCCAACAGTCCCATATGCGAGACGAGTTGAACTATGAAATTAATGAAGTTCTGGGATTTATTGTTCCTTGGACATTACTATACAAAACCATATTATTCAGGGTTCAGCATGAACAAATCCAAGGGTAAAAACAACAATATTCAATATTGCACGACGGCGGATCCCAAGCGATGCCCATTACGAACTTTCGCCTGTGCACCTATGGAGATTTGAACCGGCATCCCCTGCCGCCAACAAAATCGCGCGCACTCTTTCCATAACAAATCGGCGCTCTAGCACAACGCGCCAAACGGCAACCACACCGCCGCCCGCACAACACGTCATAACAGGCCGATGCACGGTGGACGTTTTGTTGGCGCGAAGAATATCAAACCAAAGAGCAACACAAAAAAATATCGACCATCATTCCCAAGTGTTGCCAAAACACAAAACAATAGTCCGATACAAAACTCCGGCCTGGCAACACTTCCACTTGCGATCCCCTCTCCACTCCAACGCCCTTTTAACATTTAGTTCATTTCTCTAGAATGTTATCAACGCGATAAACCTTCACCGCATTCACTCGCGCACTTTTTGCATCTTACCAGCATCTTCATCGTTTTTCGGTTTCTGCTCAATGTCTGCCGTGTTTTCAGATTTGTCGTGACCATCACTGCCGCCTTCGGTACTTTCCGTTGCTGCGGCTGTTGATGTTTCTTTCTTATCGCTCTCTGTTGTTTTATCGGCAACTGTGGTTGGTGTCGTTGTAACGGTGGCAGCCTCTCCGCCGGCTTTCGTCTCTTCTGCTTTGTTTTCGGTCTCCTAGGTTTCAAAAAATGCAATGAGATGCTTAATCGTTGGTTTCTATTGTTAATTTCTATATGTGAAATGCCATTCACTAAATTGTAACAAAGCGGTGCAGCGTTGCATCTAACTAGTTCGTCGAGATGGCAGGACTGCCTGCTTCAGTTATGGACTAATTGGCGCTTTTAAAAATTTTGTTTCTATTCAATATTCTAACTAGCGAAAACATTGATTTCAGAAGGTACATCATCCTTCGCCCACTACCAAATTCTCGTACATTCGCTCCTAGACAACTCGATTGGCATGCTCACTACGCAACAAATTTCGTTTCGCCTTTGTTTTTCTCCGGCTTCTGTCTTCCCATCGCCATTCGTCGCCACAAGGCAATGCAGCTGATGAATGAACGCGCAAATGAATGCCACTATCCCTCATACCGTCAATCGACACGCCGCGAGAAAACGAATCCACGGACGGACAAAACACCCGACCCACCACACACCTGAAGCCGAAAATGTGAAAACACCAAATCAGAAGGAAAATGAATGCGCCTCCTCGCTGGCGCACAATCTAGCTAAAGAAAGCGCAAAGCGACACACCGTCAAAATGAACCAACGACGCCATGTTTATATACAGCGCAGCAAAGCGAAGCGAAAAAAGATTCACCGAATGTGTGACGCGCTCGAAATTTTTTCCATTCACTTTTCAGCCCAAAACACGCGCAATAGCTGCAACATTTTATCATGCCGCCCCGCAACGGTATCTGCACGCAACTTTGCGCTACTTCTTGCAAATTTACATACCATATTTTCAGTGGTTTTATCCTCTTTCTTTACCGTCGCCCGACAACTGCTTATGGAAATCGCTCAACTATTTTTTCCCGTCTTGTATCTTTGTCCAGCGCACAGTTGATTTTGTGGCTATCTGATGGCGTTGCCAGACAGTGACAAAGCTTTTGGGATTGCCTCGGACCAAACGGCGAACATTAGAATATTTATTTCAAGCAGTCTTTGTACAATGTTTGCTTAGATTATAGCTTACGTGAAGAAGAATACTTTCATTCAATAGAAAACGCTGGTTCACATTAATCTGATTTTAAAAGTTCAAAACTCCACACTGGAATCCTTGCTTTACAAAAAAATTTAAACTAAAACCAGTTTGGAATTTCCCTCAGTCATGAGTGGGCAGGACTACGGTTTCCGTGGCGCCTACATTTGAGGGTGTCTTTAGATAGATCGACTAAAAATAAGTCGAAAATGAAGAATACAATTTTTCGCTTTGTTTTCGAGATATCGAGGTTCAAAGTTTAAAATTTCGAAACACGTATATTATAGGGCGCTTTAAAAATAACCCTCATGGGAGCAACTAGTGCGCCGGAGCATCAATAAAGTGTTAACAGTATTTCTGCATTCAAATTCCTTCCGTGTGGACGGCCTTCGGCCGGGCGCTTGAAAAATAACCCTCATAGGAGCAACTAGTGTGCCGGAGTATCAGTAAAGTGCTAACAGTATTTCTGCATTCAAATTCCTTCCGTGTGGCCGGCCTTCGGCCGGGCGCTTGAAAAATATCCCTCATAGGAGCAACTAGTGTGCCGGAGTATCAGTAAAGTGCTAACAGTATTTCTGCATAAATTCATGAATAAAATGTACTTTGAACCTCGATATCTCGAAAACGAAGCGAGATATCGAAACATTTTATTATTCATTTTCGATTTATTTTCGATTTATTTTAGATAGATTAAAAACATCATCAAATGGCGGCGCCACGGAAACCGTAGTATCCCCCATGAATGTAGTAGTTTATATATGGCCTCAATATATATCACCAAAAATCAGGAATTTGACCAAAGCCTTCACAAACTCGGCATCATCTGTGTAAATCTGGTGGCACTGTTGTGAAATGATTTCTCGCGCGAGTGCTGCCACGTCTCAAACGGGGCAAAATCGTGTAACTGTACATCGATAGCACTTATTAATGCTATCGATTACCTTCGCACCGGCCGCTTGTAAACAATAGCGCGCCAATAAAGTTCAGTGTGACATTTTGGTGCTTTGCAGCTCGGTGAAATTAGTTTATAGGAAAACGGATCTGCGGCACACAACATGGGAATTTTAGGTTTATCAAAATTAATCGCTGACATTGCGCCATTTGCTATCAAGGAAAATGAAATTAAGAATTACTTTGGTGAGTTCATTGAGTGCTGCCGGTCGAGTTCTGTTATTATTTTGGTTTGTGGTAAATTTTTTCAGGACGGAAGGTGGCCATCGATGCGTCCATGTGCTTGTATCAGTTCTTGATTGCGGTGCGTGCTGACGGCGCTCAGTTGACTACTGCCGACGGCGAGCCAACGTCGCACCTGATGGGAATGTTCTATCGCACCATACGGATGCTGGAGTACGGCATCAAGCCAGTGTATGTATTCGACGGCGCGCCACCAGATCTGAAGGCAGGTGAGCTCGCCAAGCGTGCTGTGCGCCGAGAGGAGGCGGAGAAGTCACTAAAGGCAGCAGCGGAGATGGGCAACGAGGCGGAAGTGGATAAGTTCAATAGACGGCTAGTGCGCGTAACCAAACACCACGCCCGCGAGGCCAAAGAGCTGTTACAGCTAATGGGGGTACCGTACGTGGATGCGCCCTGCGAGGCAGAGGCCCAGTGCGCGGCGCTAGTGAAGGCTGGCAAGGTATTTGCCACCGCCACCGAGGATATGGATGCACTGACGTTCGGCTCACAGCGCATGCTACGCCACCTGACGTTCAGTGAGGCGCGCAAGATGCCGGTGATGGAGATCTACTACGACAAAGTGCTGGAGGGATTCGAGATGACCGGTCGGGAGGTGAGTGGGTGTGCATTAGTGTGGGGAAGATATTAGTTATAATGTGCTGCGTAATTTGTTGCAGTTTGTGGATTTGTGTATTCTTCTTGGCTGCGATTATTGTGAGGGCATAAAAGGCATCGGACCGAAGCGAGCGGTTGAGCTCATCAAAACGTATCGGGACATTGAGACAGTTGTCGAAAACATCGACAAGCAGAAGTACACAGTGCCGGAAGGGTGGAACTACCAGGTGGCGCGCGAGCTCTTTCTCAATCCGGATGTGGCCGATTCCAATAGCATTGCGGTAAGGTTTTGACAGATATTCTGACTTTTCTGCGGATTCATCATTTTCAAGCAGCGCAGGCTGTTTTAAGATATTAGTGTGGCATGCTTTTAAGACAATTGAAATTATAGTAAAGAATTCAACGGGTGAAAACATTTATTTCTTAGCTTAAATGGACCGATCCCGATGAGGACGGTCTGGTGAAGTTTCTCTGTGGCGATCGCCAATTTAACGAGGATCGCGTGCGTGCTGGAGCATTGAAGATAAAAAAATCCAAACATTCACAAACGCAAGGTCGGCTGGAAAACTTCTTCAAGGTGCCGTATTAAGTTAGCAGTCGATTAACTTGAAAAGTCGTTATACATTCTCCGATTTATAGGCGGTTCCTTCAACCAACAACACCACGCCAAAGCGCAAAGCGGACGAGGACAAGAAGAGTACTAACAACAAAAAATCCAAAACCGTTGGCGGCGGCGGACGCGGCAAACGCCCTAAGTAGACGATTTGCTTTTTTTTAAATTTTGTTAATTTCTTGTTTTTTGTATTTGATTTATTTAAAACTTCTTAAGTACAACTATCAGCTAATTACTCTATCAATATATTCAAGTTACTGCTATGACAAAATAAAAAATGCAAATTAATTTGAATAGCATGCATTTCTCTGCCTCGTCTACAGCAAATACTGCTTTGCTAGCGCGCGCAAGAAACGCGTCTTGCGTATGGCGGCCGCTTCGCGTTTAATTTCGTCATTATTGTTTGCATTCAGCTCCAGTGAGCCCATAATTGCGATCTGCAAAAATAAATTGAAAAATCGCATTAACAATTAAAACATGCCTGCTGCCTCTTACCGCTTCCAATTTGCGGCTGTGCTCGCCCTTCTTCGCATGCAAATTGATGATGAACTCCAGCAGTGTCGTGTCCCAAATGCAGTTGTAGTAAGCGTCCATGGCGTCGGTGAAGTTGGAGGACTTTTCCGCCAGGTTCTTAAACACGATCCCGTAGTCGATTTCCTCCAAGAACTTTGTTAAGAAATATGGAAATTTGTGAAAAAAGAAATAAGTTGGTCAAAGGCAGCACAAGTGCGGAACACTCACCTGACACAGCACTGTGGCCTGCATGTGACAGCCCAAATTCGAGGAGCAGCGAATCATTTTGCGTATGACGTAGTCGTCAGCCACATTGCGCTGCAGCGGAAATGTACAGTAATCGGTACCAGTCACCAGTGCATTGACATAGCAACGCATAGCAGCCTCATTGTTGCCGATCGCTGAGGTGGACGAAATGCACCAATATGAATGTCAACTGTTTACTGGATGCTGATTTGAACAACTCCCGGCGACTTACCCTGCTCCAGGTCGCCCTTCATTTTGAGCCAGGCGATTGACTGCGGATAGTACTTGAGGGCTTCGGTGAGGAGCCAGTGCAGCGTTTCGCTCACCGAGCGTATGCTATAACCAATCGGGCTGCAAACGACCACATTTAATTATAAATTCAGAACCCAGCACGGACATAGGTAGACCAAAGCGCATATACTTGCTGATACTGGTCGGCCACAGCTGCATATACTCGCCGCTCAAGTCGTGATTCGGATCGTCTTTGAGAATGTTGTGGATTTTACCCAAAAAGGAAATTGCTAGTGAGAAGAGCATTTGATTGCGGATGCGTTTGAGGAACGGCTGCAGCCCGCTGGACACCGCCAGACAGGGCGAATTGCGAGAGCTGCCCGCGCCCCCGCCGCCACTGCGCTTCGAGGTATTCAGGAACATGGACAGCACTAGATCCCAAGCGTCGCGACAAATTTTTTTCGGCGCTTTGGTTTTTTCCATGTCCAAGATAGTTGCGGCAAACGCAATGGGTAGTTCCAGCTGCGGCAGTCGTTTGTCCAGAAACATCAACGCGCTCCAATCGCCCAAATTCAGTAGCATCAGCGCACAGCTCTCTATAATCTGTGGAAAAGGAAATTGATATCAACTATCACTCGCACACTGTACAACGGTTCCGAAGGCTTACCTCGATGCGCGGTATTATGTTGTCGCCGCTTTGCAGTGAGCCGAGACACTGCTTGCAGCGATTTCCCAGTGACAGCAAGTCCAGCGTTTTACGGTTCCACTCTTCCAGGCACTGCGTGATCTGTATGAAGAGAATCTCCCAGTTCACCTGCTTGCCCAGCTTGGCCACTATGGTGGTGTTGGAGAGTTCTTGGCGCTGGGTCTCCGACTTCAGCACGCTCAGCATTGAGACGGCACCGACGTAATCCTATAACAGAAGGTTACACCTTATCGACCCAAAGGATCTATGTCAAGTGGTAGGTGACCTTACATTTTTTGCGGTCATCTCGCGTGCCTTTCCGAGCAGTACATAGGCAAAGTCCTGCAGAAAGCCCCGTTGCATGGACATGAGCAGTGATTTGATGGGCGTGGCGATCTCCCAGCTAGGATTAACAGTCCACAGCGGTTTGGTGGGATTCGTGGCCGCCAACTTGACCAGTAGTTTGCGGACCGTATTCGCATTGGTGCAGGAGATGAGCTGGCGCTCCAGCGATCCGATTTCGATGCGTGGAACTAAAAAAAAAAATTAAATTTTTTCGCCATCTCATCTGTTACCAGTTTCGAATTTACGTTTCGAGGTGAATTTCCATTCGCTAAGTGTGGCCAGCGGCGGCGCCAGCAACTCTTCCTCCGCAATTTGGCGTTCTAAATCGTTCAACTCAGTCGGCGAAAACACACCAATGTGCTGCACTTGCTGCAAAAACTGCTTCCCACTACCGTGCTTCACAATACAGTTGAGCAGGAAATGTTTGATGCAGTTGCGTTCGCTCAAACTGCAGTGCGGCAGCACGTGGACGATGCCCTGCCAGACGACAGCATGATATAAAATACAACAGATCGCAGTCAGCAATTTACCTCGACAATGGCGGCGAAGCAATTCATTGACCGATACTTTTCAAAGTAGTCGACACTTGCAAATATGTTGCCCTCCTCGAAAATGCCACGTACCACATTCAGCGCCGCCACCTGCATCTCCAGCGTGCGCGGCGCCTTTAACGTACCCTGCGATATGGCGCCCTCAATGTCCAGCTCCAGTATGCGCCGACTGACAAGCGGAATTTCGCGCTCGTGATTGTCCTCCTGTAGTATCTGCACGATGTCCTACAGAGAAGGTTGTGTTCAATACAAATACACATATTTATATTTCTGTTTAGTTTAGAAGTTTCTCCCGCAAACCTTGTACTGTGTCAGTTGCGCCAAATTGAAACGCTCCATTAGCGTGACCTTTTGCTCGCTGACGCCGCACGCCAGCAGATAGCCTTCCAGCTCGTCCTCGTTCAGATGACAGAAGCGAAATTCCGTCGCCTTATTGTACTCCGCCTTAATTTCGTTGAGATTTTTACGGCACTCATTGACGGCATCGCGTGCCAGCCGATACTGCTTGGTGTACATGTAGAAATTTACCAGATCGAAGTAGATCTGCGTGCGCAGCTCTGCCAGCGATATGAGCTGCATCTGTTCGAAATTCTGTTGCATAGAGGCTGTGTGTGGGTGCAATGTGGTAAATGTGTCGTAGGTGAAGATGTAGAATGGTTCTGTGGACTTGCACAGCTCTTGCAGATATTCGATGCTGGATTGTGGCGGAATCTCCGGCGCAAAAAACTGATGCATAGGCTCCATGGGCACAAACCTTCGGCACACATGAGTACAAGATAGCATTCACATGTTTTGCCATGGAAATGTCAGCTGTTAACTTACATGTTGCCCATAGAGGGACGTGCTGCCTTCATAGCGATATCCTTGAGTATTTGCAAGCGCAGCACCCAACGGTGATAAAACGTCAGCGCAAAGCGCGCAGCATTCTCATTGCCTTCGGCCGCTGTAAGATCACGTTGCATACAGTTAAAGGGCATTTTAAGATTTGAATACGTCGTCATACTCACATATTTTCGTTGGAAAATCGGGCGGGAGCGGTATGGTCACCAATTTACCAAAGGACACTGTGCACAGGTCGCGTAGCAGATACAGTTGTTTGGGAATGGGCAAACTCTTTTCCAGCACATCTGGAGATGACAATTAGGTAGATCTCGATAAGGTTAATGGTATGTGTAATGCCAGTTTACCTACCCAAATTCCACTTTAGCCAAGTGGCCACTTTTAAAGCTAAAATCTTTAAGGCGAATTGTTTGCGCGATATTCGTAAGCCGTCGGGCACGCCTGGAGTGCCGCTGCCGGCCACTCCAGTGCCGGGCGTGACTGGTATTCCACCAGGCATGTTTTCAGTGTCCGGTGAGGTGAGGTCATACTGCGCCGTCATCACGGTATCTGGCGTCATTGAGATGAACTGTGCCATCAGCTCCACGGCGCCGGGTTCTGCCAAAGAGATTAATTTTCAGATAACATTTTCAACTGCTGCATGCCTGTGCTACCTGGAATGGGTTTCTTCAGATGCTTCGTTATCAATTCGGGATCCAAAAGAAATTCAAACCACAGCACAGTCTCGGCTGCTAGCGGGACCGCCTTTGGCCGCAAAGGATCCTCCATATTTCTTTACAACAATTTGAGCTCTTTTAAAAATATAAAACTCGCTTCTAAACAAAAATTGTTGCAGACTCAATGCGCGATTCGGCGGCATCAGCTGTTCTCTATGACGAGTGGCTGTCAAAACAATTGTGCCGACGCATTGGCGTTGCCAACTATGTGGATTTGGCCGTGGCGAGATGGCTCAAAAATGTAATGATCTCTGTTTGTCTGATCACTTTCTACCTGTGTTCTTAAAACGGTTGTTACTTTGAGAGTCGCGATTTCAAAGAATTTTAACTAACAAAATTATATTTATTCCACGTCTTTTGTACACAGTTTCGTATATTAAATTTCATGTTCTAGTTGTATGGAATCGGAGTCGACTCCGGAGGCGGCTGTCTCCTCAGACATTAATAATTGGATTAAGCACGCCAGAGGCTACCTTTGTTTTTTTAGTAAATCATGAGTCAGACAGACGTAGGTCTGATAACAAATAAAACATTTAATTTCGGTTGCTGCACTCTCAGCTGACAATAGTTTGTCAGATAGTTATATCCATAGGGCTTCCAAGGCATACAATATAAAAAATGGGTTTTGGAAGTTTAAACTTCCAAATTCGATATAATGCTATTATATATTATTAAAATGAATATTTTGGAACAAATATGGCGAAATTGTGCTGGACTGCAAGGCGAGGAATAATATTCTGTGCACCATTGCGTACGTGCGCATACATGAATTGGTGTGTGACTTGTTGACCCATAGAAAGAAACGCAACTCGTAATGTTTTTTCAACGATTGGGCATTTTTTTTGTGTGGTCACCGGTTCGACGTGCCTTTTTCGTGTATTCCATTTTACGTCACTGCCGACATCCAACTGGTGTTGTGCACTTTGTCCGACTGGGGGTTTCTGCCGTCCACGAAAAGGACACTTTATGCTAATCGATTCGAATGGCAACAGCCGCAACGACATCCACCAATTCGATGCTCACGAGATTGCTGGCCACGTCAGCATAACTGCTCACCATTTTGAAGTTGTCAAATGATTTTGTATTTTATGTGCCGCCAGTTAACGCCTGACGTTTCCCGTGTACCAACCGAAGGCATGTAGAGATTTCCTGTTTCGGTTGAATTGTTTGAAATTCAAATGAGTGTGGTGCGGCAGCGGCCACGGGCCAGAGTATGGGATCCAACGACAGAGCAAGACTCGAATCGAATATGCAGCTGAACTGTTTAATTACACAGCACAACAAAAAAACACTTTTTTTCTGTTGCATGGAGTTTTTCTACTGTTTCTTACTAATTTGGGTGCGCTGATTTCGAATCTATCCTCAGATTTTTTCCAGCAGCTCTAGTTTGTGAGATATAGGTACCGTGCCATTTTTTCAGTTTTTCCTCTACTTTTTCCATATTTGTGATCGTAATTTCTAAACCAAAAAACCGATTGACATAATTTTCACCTTATCGCATTAACAACACCGCACGGCTTCTTTCCGATGCAACTTATTTTTATAAGTTTTAAAATGCCGCGGTAATTGGACCTCAAAGTCGGAAAATATGGAATTTTAAGGCGTTTTCTTTGACGGTTAAAAACATACACATTTTTTGTAAATCAATTAACGAGTTAGGTGTATAATGAAAGCAGACACATCAAACATTACAACACAGCCAAATTATTTGGCGGAATACACATTTGCATCGAAATTATAGCAAAATTGTACCATAGTCATTTTCAGTCTTATTCCTTAAAAAATTAGGAGCCTCAAAATATGCAAAGTTTTTAATTTTTTTTTGTTTCGAGCAATTCAAAATATTTTTGTTTTTTGCTTGTATTTCAGACTATAAATGGAACATATAAAAGAGCATATTTTGAGGCCCCTAATTTTTTAAGGAAAAAGACTGAAAATGACTATGGTACATGTTTGCTATTATTTCGATCCGAATGTGTATTCCGCCAAATCATTTGGCTGTGTTGTATTGCTTGATGTTTCTTCTTAAGATATTCATATACTTCGTAACTGGATTTATGAAACATCTGTTCGATTTTCGCCATCAGAAAAAACGCCTTAAAATTCCATATTTTCCCACTTTGAAACCTTATTACCACGCCAATTAAGAACGCATAAAATTGATTAATATAAGAAAAGAAGGCGTGAGATGTTGTTAGTGCAACTATATAAAAATCATGTCGATAGGATTATTGGTTCAGAAATTACAGTCGAAAACGAGTAAAATGCCGAGGAAAATTCGAAAAAGTGACACGCCCATTTTTTGCGAAAACTAGAGCTGTTACATAAAAACTGAGTATGGTTTTGAAATCAGCGTGGAAAAACGATTCAGGTTCATGTAAAAAACTCCATGCAACAGACATGCTGTTGTGCAGTGTTATTTATAGTAAATTTTGTATAAGCATATTTGATGTTTTTTTGCATTTCCTAGCATGTAGTGGAGATTAGTTTTGGTTGCGTCTTTTAGAAACAAATAATTAAAAATGGGATGGAAAATACAATTCGGTAAAGTAGAGAAAGAGAGTTTATCCGACTTAGCCGACTAAACTCAATGGTTATGAACGTCTAATCCAATGTGGCTATCTCTGAATTTTTGTTCAAAAATCGGTCCAATAAACGTTGGACTTTCCTTGTATTTAATTTCGTGAACACTAATTTTGTCATCCATTATTATTTCTCTTAATTTTCTTTTCTATCTATTTTTTGTAGTATATTTGAAATTTATTAACTTTTGACCAATGCTTTAAGTATGTGCATATGTATATATGTAGAAATTTGTTGAATTAAAAAACTGTTCGTTGTGGCTTCATTTAAAATGTAAAATAGTTCAGATCGCTATTTCTTGTTGTGCCTTTTGCTCGTCTCTTTCCATTTAAATATCCGTTTGGGCTTGAAGATGAACGCTGGCGGTATTCACGTCGCCAAGAAAAAAATCAGTGAATAGCTTCTTTGCATGATTATATTGAGCGAAAAATTTTACGAATATGAAGCGGCGAAAATATTTTTGGAAAAGCTGAATTTCTTAAAAGCAATGAAAATAAGTAGGTTAGGTTAGGTTAGGTTGAGGTGGCTGCCTCTGTATGAGACACACTTAGGCCTCTTAACGGGCCCGTTGTGATACCACAGGATTCCACCCGTTTGAAATGCGTATGCAACACTGTTTTTTCAACATGTGATACAACACACATTTCAACCGGATGGGGAAAGGGAGGGGAGGGGACCTACAGTTTAACGCCGAATCCGAACGGCGATGGGCAGTTTTTTCTTTCACACTTGGAGGTTTTGCCATTGCCTGCCAAGAGCGCACTTGTGCGATTCTTGTAATTCTCATTCTCTTCATGTGGATAGCGACAGAAGTAGATGAGTGTTTTTTCCAGCCCTAGCCAGGAATCGAACCCGGGGCGCTCGGTATGAGAAGCCAGCGCGCTACCCGCTGAGCTATCGAGGCCGACCTAAATTAGGTCGACCCGAAATAAGTAACAATCACACAATTTCCATGGCTTATATTTATATATTTTGTTTTATTAATTTCTTATTTATTTTGTTTATTATTTCACTATTTGCACTACTATTTTTCTATTACTATTATGTACCTGTGGAAAAAATAACAGTTGACTATTATTTTTATAATAGTTACATTAATTTGTTGCTCCTTTTGTACAGAAATTTTAGTTAATTTTAAAATATGTCTGAAAATGAAGAAACAGGAAATAATTGTCAACGACCTTCATTCGTGGGCTGGTTCGAATAAAATATTTGCTCAGAGTTAGCGATCCATGTTGGCAGCGGTCGACTTTTGACCTTTTCCAGAATTCAAAATTCAATGATGTAAGTATGTACATGCAAATGTTAGGCGGTGAGCCGTTTAAATGCGCAATTATTTAATTATAATAAAATATTTAAAATTAAAATGGAGCAACACATATTCCTATATGTTCAATAAAAGTCACTCTACAGTCAGCAAATTTGACACTCTTAATGTGACTTTTGCTCTGGGGACGCCTATGTTGAGCTTTGTTTAGGCACATTAATAAAACTTTGACCAGAGCGCAGAATTCGATCGATTTCACTGAATTGACACAATCTGCTTACAAAAGACAATTTTATAGTAAATACGTTTGCGGTTGATGGCACTTTTTGCATTTATTTTTGCAGGCTTTGACTTTTGACGTTTGGTGCGAATCAAACGATTCCATTCATTTGGAATTCATTTGGCTTTTGCTGGACTCTGGGGACCCCGTTTTCCTTTCGGTTGAGCCGGCCTGTCTAGCTATGCGCTGGCCCAAACGCTTCGCAGCGTTCTTCTAGTTCTAGTTCCATTTGTAGTACGTGGGGTCGATGTGTGCATATAAATGCACGAGAATTTGCAAAATTATCAGCAGTTGTAATTTGTTTTGCATACGCTGAGCGCTGGGGTTGCGATCTTTGCCCGAATTATGACTTGGAAACAGCTTTCGTGTTTTTTCGCCTCCGTTGCTATAGGCTAGTCCGATTAATGTGCCAGTTGTTGTTGTTGCCTTTGTTATAACTATTCGACGCCATCCCGTCAAGCTCTAGAAATTTCTGCAATCAATAGAAACGTTTCCTTTGTTTGTGGCCAGCGCAAATAAGGATTTGCATTTACATATGTAAATCTCGGTGTTTTGAGAGATCAATTAAATGAGACTCACTCACTCACGCCTCGTTGTGATTTTATCGCAATCTGCGTGCTACATTTAACTAAGCACTGACTAAGCGAAAATACTGAAAACTTAGGCCTTGCACTACTTACTAGTGGCCAAAATAGTCCTAATTGACAGATAAAGAAATACAACTCGATCCATGCTGGTCCACTAAACTAATACTTGGCAAATTTCCTTTGCAGAAGATCTTTATTCGCTTTGCCCTTCGATCCCTGAATTTTGCAGATCCGATTCCCTCCTATGACGCACGTTGTCAGCTTCTGAACTTGAAATCGCTATTTAGCGAAAGATCGTTTTTTTCATTGAAATTTTTATATATAGTAACATCGTGAATGGACTTATTGACTGCTCTTCTCTTCTTGAAACAATTAATTTTAATATTCCAGCTAGATCTCTTCGCCGGTCTGAGCTTTTTAATGTTGGCCTCAACAAGACCAATTATGCCAAAAATGCTCCTATTACTAGAGTTCTAACTAAATTTAATACTTACTTACTTACTTAACTGGCCATAACAACCCGTTATCGGGTTACGGCCTGCCGCAAAACTTCTCTCCAGGCGCCTCTGCTTCGCGCGCGCCTTCTCCAGTTGGTCACACCAAGAGATACCAGGGCCTCTTCCACTTGGTCCTTCCACCGGAGACATGGCCTCCCTCTTCGCCGTCGACCTCCAACCATCGCATCGAACACCTTTTTCGCCGGAGCTTCGTCGTCCATGCGGCAGACATGACCGAGCCAGCGTAGCCGCTGGATGTTAATTCGCTGCGCTACGTCCATGTCCTTATACAGCTCATACAGCTCGTTATTGGTTCGTATGCGATAGTCGTCACCAACACGAACAGGGCCGAAGATTTTGCGAAGTACCTTCCTCTCGAACACTCCAAGGGCCGCTATGTCGTTTCGTGTCATTGTCCATGCTTCAGCGCCATAGAGGAGCACGGGCAAGATGAGCGTCCTATAGAGTGCAAGTTTTGTCGGTCGAGAGAGGTCTCTACTTCTCAATTGCCTACCGAGACCGTAGTAGCACCTGTTGGCAAGAGTAATCCTTCGCTTTATCTCCAGACTGACATCATTGCTGCTGTTGATGGCGGTGCCAAGGTAGACGAATTCCTTGACAACTTCAAAGGTATACCTGTCGGCCTCGACGTGAGACCCTAGCCGCTGCGAGTCCCTGCGTGTAGACAGCATATACTTCGTCTTGCCCTCATTTACCACCAGACCCATTTTGGCAGATTCTCTGTCGATAGCAGCAAATGCAGCGGTGACATCTCGCTTGTTACGCCCGATGACATCAATGTCATCAGCGTAGGCAAGGAGCTGGACACTTTTGTTGAAGATTGTGCCATTACGATGTACACCGGCCTTGCGCAGAACACTCTCCATGGTGAAGTTGAAGAGGTCGCAGGACAAAGGATCGCCCTGTCTGAAACCTCGAACGGTATCAAAGGGGTCGGAGAGGTCACTTCCAACCTTGACGGAGCTGCGCGTATTGCTCAACGTCGCTCTGCAAAGTCTAACGAGCTTTGCAGGGATACCAAGTTCAGACAATGCGGCATATAGGCGATCCCTTATCGGGCTATCGAATGCTGCCTTGTAATCGATGAAGAGATGGTGTGTATCGATTTGGTTCTCATGGGTCTTCTCCAGGATTTGGCGTAGAGTGAATATCTGGTCGATGGTGGACTTACCAGGTCTAAAGCCGCACTGATAAGGTCCAATCAGCGCCTTGGCGAGTGGCTTTAATCTTTCACATAGTACGCTCGTCAGGACCTTGTATGCAATGGGAAGTAGGCTGATACCCCTGTAGTTGGCGCATATTGTTGGGTCGCCTTTCTTCAGCACAGGACAAAGGGCACTGAGGTTCCAATCGTTGGGCATTCGTTCCTCCAGCCATATTTTGCAAATGAGCTGATGCATGCACCCAATCAGCTCACCGCCGCCGGCCTTGAACAATTCAGCTGGTAGCCCATCCGGCCCTGCAGCTTTGTTGTTCTTGAGTCGCTGGATAGCGACCCGGACGTCGTCATGGCTGGGCGGTGGCACATCCACACCGTCGTCGTCGATTGGTGCCATCTGGACATCTTCACCACTGGCGGTATTGTTCCTTTCGTCGCCTGCGAGCAGCTTGGTGAAGTGCTCCTTCCACAACCTCAGCACACCCTGCGCATCCGTAACCAGATCCCCGTTTTCGTCTCTGCAAGAAGATGCCCCGGGCTTAAATCCTTCCGTGAGACGCTTAACTTTTTGGAAGAATTTTCGGGCGTCATTCCTGCTCCTGCACTCCTCGATTTCCTCACGCTCGCGCCTTTCTTGCTCCCGTTTCTTGCGTCTAAAAAGGCACCTCTCTTTCTTCCTCTCCTCCCGGTATTTTTCTGTCATGGCTCGCGTGGCGGCCGACTGCAGGGTCTTCTTGTAGGCAGCATTCTTCACTGCAGTGGCTGCGCGACACTCTTCATCGTACCATTGGTTTTTACTAAACTAACTAACTAAATTTAATAGCCTCTCAAATTCTTTGAACATTGATCTTGCGTTACCTTTAATCGTATTTATCTTTAAGTATATTTTTCGAATTTTTTTGAATTTCCACCCCTCATTTTCTCAAAGTCTGTAATTTGATTATACTTAATTAATAAACAAATAAGCAAACAAACAAATAAACCCTGCTGAAGAGAAATATCTTTCAGATTTAACCCTTGTTGGTTGAATGCTTAGTAAAAAATTATAAGCCTTTTGCAAAAGACGCCCTCTATCCCCTCCATTGCAAAAAAGGTCAATTCCTTTTATCAAAGTCTCAGATAATGAATCGTTTGTTTTTGCGTTAAATTTTTTTCGTCTGAACTTTCCAAAATTTTTTTAATAAAGTATTACATATTAGCAATTTCATTTAAATGCAATCCCGAAAATGTCCGGGATCCCAGGATTGCGATGCCTAGTACAGATGTACTATAGATATATGTACATGCAAATCTAACTGTCACATACCCTGATTACAAAACTGAGGCCTCAAATTAAAGGGACCTTCAGTTTTATGCCGGCTCCAAGTGGCGAGTTGAAAAGATTTTTTCACAAATAGGTACTTTGCTCTCGCTCACAAAAAAGTGGCATATTTATTTCCGCATGAAACGAGTGTTTTGCAGGTATTTTTGTGGCGAATATTACATTTTGTTTTTATTTTTTTATGAGATCTTAATTTTTGGAGGCGAAGAAAAATGTTTTGACACATGGCGTTTCCGTCACCGTCAGTGAAAAAAGTGGCAAACAATAAACGCTCACGAAAATAATAAAAAAAACCTAAAAATATTGTCAACAGCTGCAAAATTTACAAATTCAAATATTTAAATGCGTTTTTTGTTGCTGGCGTTCGTTGTTTTAGTGAAAAACTTTTGTCGAAACGTTTTTCCGAAAGTCTTAAGGCGTTTTGTATGATATTTTCGTGTGTGATTTTCTCAGTTTTACTATCCGTCTGCTGGTGCTTTGGTCCATTTGCTGGGTATTGTGGATGCCTTGGCCGAATGTTGTGTGTGGATTATTACGAAACGTCAATACGTAGTGTCATCTGTAAGGTGCGGCAAGCGGACGGGAAAAATTATTGCCCTAAACTTTGGGGGGAATGGCTCGCTCTTTAGTTGCTGGAATTAGATGCGGCGGATGTTCCGCACAGGAGACGTCAGCGCAATGTAGGGCACCATGAAATATCGCTGCAAATGGCTTCGAAGTGGGAATCGCGCCATCAACAACGATATTCTGGATTACATTCGTTTTGTGTTTAGAAAAAAGTGGGTGACATTATCAGGCGGACTAACTAACGATTAGTTGCTGCCTTCGCCTAGTTGCCCGATGCGCTGCAGTAGGTCAAAATCATTCCACTGTCCAAATTCATAAAGCATAATGTCGATTATGTCAACCGCCTTGATTTCCTGCGTGAATCCGCTTGAAATGCAAATTTCATGTCAGAGATTTTATGGTTTTTGAAAGCAAATTAGTCGGTGCGCTCAATAACGTCGAATGCGCACAGTTCGATTTTCTCGATTTGCATGATTATGACGCTTGTTTGTTGGCTTCGTTTGAGCGGCCGTGTTCTGGGCTCTTTACGCTCAACAGGTGTAGCGCACAACATTTAAATAAATAATTTGCTCGGGCGCAGAGATTATTCGAACATTATCAAACGTCGTCCGAAAGTTATGCAAATTCGCAATTATATGTTGTTATTGTTGTTGTTGTTGAGCGGCCAACGTCGCAAAACGACGCCTAAGAACAAACCTTGCGCGCGCAGTCCAACCCACTGGAACGCACCGAACGCGAATGCGCTGATAGCTTTAACGACCGAAATTTGCTTATCTGGTTTATATTCACTCGGACGACAACAAATATAATAACTTTGTGTTAATTAAAAATGTACTTTTTCTCAATCGCCAGCATGAGCAGCAAGTGTTGGGCTCTTGGGTTTATGAATTTCGGTTGCCGCCCTACAGAAGGCGCTTCTTTTCCAGAACATTTCAATAATCGTGGCTCAGCGATAACCTCGGCATCTGGGGGTCGGTAATGTTTTAATATTCTCGCTTTTTGGGGGAAGAGTGCAATTAAATCTCGAAAATAAGTTTCACAAACAGAGTTTGACTCTTGGACGTGTTCGGTCTGAACTACTTATGTTATGAGTCCATGCCTAATGAGATTAACTACACTTCCAAAGAGATTACGTGATGGCAAAGGTCGCGGGAGCACCATTCGTCACTCTGGCTCCGCGCTGATAGACTTTACCGTGCAGACTGTGCACAGTGGTCAAATTCTACAACAGACCGCAGACCGAACTAGTTTGTTACCTGAAATGTATAAAATAGATATAATTGGAATGTTTAAAAAATATTTAACTGATCCTCAAATGAAGCTTTCGTAAGAATGTGTACTCTTTTTAATATGTTGTCGACGAAATCGTTCAGCATTGTTACATAACAATTGTCAACGATTTCGTTCTAGCGGCATAAAATCCTATTCGTAAAGAGAATGCAACAACAAGGACAGTGCCAAATTCACGGCATCCGATTTAGAATCATAGAATTTTATTTTAGGGGAAAAAACAATGTCCAGTGCCACTAATAATGCCATAAATTATCAAAATTCATTGCTATTGCTAAATCTTTGACGTGAATAAAAAACGCAAGCGACACATACAGTTTTTCACATTTTTTGATTGTGTTGTTTGTTTTTGGAAACGTGTGTTGGCCTGTCGCTTTGTGTGTTTCTGCTTATAATTAAATAATTTCGGTTCCATTTTATTTGTCGTCTAAAATCAAATGGCCAGCAAGGAGACCGAGACAAAGCAACAGCATTTCTTTCAACAAGCAGCCACCAACAGCGGTTGGCACCAACACCAACACCAACAACTATAACGACAACGCACATCCTCAGCGTTTGGCGTTTGGCGTGCGGCGTTGGCGACCGCTTCCGTGGCCCCCAGACGCTTTTGTCTACGCATTCGTAGCCACCTCCAACTTTCACGCCGAAAACGTCCGGCGCAATTTGAAAATTTCGCTCTTAAATTCCGCATCACGGCGACGACGGCGGAGATGATGTCGCCACGGCTGAGCAATGCTTTTGTTGGTGGCGTTGTTGCTCTGCGCCGAGGACGCTGATGGGTTTTCAAATTGTGCGCGCTTGTCCGGAAAATGCTTGGTGTGTGTTTTGAAAGTGAAAATGAGAAAATTTTCTTTGCACTTGCGTGTCGTTCATTGCATGAGTGCGCATGTGTGTGTGTGTGTGTATGTTTGGGGCCACGTTGATGGAAAGCGTTTTCACTTGGAAATCTGTTTCTCAACACAAGGAAACTATTCGATTGTTGGTGTTCTCAGTATGTGACGTGTTGTCGCCGTCGTGATGGTGTTAAATCTAATTATAAAATGTTTCTTATGTTTTATTTCCATTCCAAAAATATGAGTGGGTTGAAGATATTCGGCACCGTTTACAGAAAAATCTAGAAAACTTTCTACAACTACAAGCAACTTAAGTTGTGCATCTCATCATCAGTGGTGTAGACTAGAACAAGATAGAGTTTAGGTAGATAGAAAGTGTATATGATTCGAACACAGGCCAAGTTAGGCTCATTGTTATACCGCAGGATCTCATTGCTTGTTTGAAATTTCGAAACAATCGGTTAGTTTAGAGGTCAGATTTCTTTCGCTTTTTGTGTTTTGATCTTTACTGTCGGCCCGTCATACTTTACTGCCACTTTTGAATCTCTTTTTTGCAGCAAAACATTTATAGTTTTTTCTGTGGTCCCCTCCTTACATGCGACGCATTACTTTCATGATGAAAACGACTAAAAATTTGAAATGAAAGGAGCAGAAATAATGTCCACTGAAATAACAATGAAGATGAAGATGGAAAACAAAACCATTAATTTTGAATGGCCAAAACGAAAACCTGAAGAAAACCAAACAAGAAAAGTGAAACAAAACTGTAAAGCAGTCTGTATGTTTTCAAATTGTAAATGGCAATAAAACTTCGGAAACTGCGCGCTGGCGAAGATACTTTTCTGGGGTAGTCAAGTACGAGTACTTAAAATTATGAGCATTTTTATGAACTGTTAGCGCCACAATTTCAAAATTTGGGTAAAAGCAAATAGTTAAAATGTTGCGGAATATAAGCACAGCCGTCGCTACTGGAAACACCTTCGGAATATGTGTTTTGTTGGGTAAATAAAGCCGGAACTTTTTTCACATCGTTCTGAAATGTGCGAGGATATTTCATTGTGTTGTGCATTGAATGTTTAGTAATGAAAGTACACAAAGGTGCAGAAACGGCAGCACTTGTTCAAATACCGTACCCGAGAAGGCGACGCACAGTGTAACGACTTCATATAACCCGTGGCCGAAAACAGTTAACGTTGTCCAATTTCGATTAAACTTGATGAGCATATTTGTGTGTTCAAAATTAAGAAATTTTCAAAAAATCATTAAAATCGGACCACAGCCACGCCCGTTTCCCATATAAATTAAGAAGTAACTTTGGAATATTAGTGATGAAATTATGAAATTAGCAGTAATGGGTGATTTTTTAAGAGCCTTCGCATTTGTTAAAAAAAACACATAAAATTTAGTGAAATGTATGAAATCTTTATTTGATGGATGGTTGGTTTACGAGATATGTGCTCGTAACTGAAATAAGAGGGGAAAAAGTGTTTTTCGAAGGTTTTCGAAAACGCTTCTTAAGAAAATGTTTTGATTTTGAGTTTCGTGTTCAGCAGCCGAAGATTAGTCTAAAAAATACTTTTATTTTTAGGAGCATTTTTCGTGTCGAGTAGTGTAGTCTAAAGGCGTTAAATCGCACGATCTAGGCGGCCAATTGACCGGCCCCAAACGTGAAATAAAGTGTTCACCGAACTCGCCTCTCAATTGGGCCATTGTTTCGCGTACTGTTTGGCATGTGGCACCGTCTTGCTGAAACCACATGTCAGCAAAACAGTGTTGCCAAAAAAAAAGTTGCTAAAAAATCACCCTTTACATACTTGTAGTGTTTTTTGATGAAGAAATTGGGGATTATTTGCACAAAGTTGTAGATTATTTGCACTTTACGCCTAAATAATGTAATGGCTACAATAATTCACGTATCAATTAAGATAATACTTTGGTTTTGTCTTAATACTTCCAGTAATATCTTTTTTTTTTAATTAATAATAATTGACTGGCACGACAGCCCGCTTACGCGAGACTAAGGCCTAGCTTCCCGCAACCACCCGTGTTGTGCGTGTGAATTTGTACGCGGGTGGAAGGGACCTACAGTTTTTTCATAAGCTATTTTTACTCTCAGAGGTTTGCCATTTCCAGCTGACAGGACAGCCACCGAAAGAGAAAACGAGTTTTCCCGTTATTTTTTTTAGGTATTATTACAGGCAGTATTTGAACCTGAGGTTGCTGCCTTCGACTCGCGGTCCAACGCACTAACCAACTGAGCCACGGCGGCTGCCGTGTGTTCTTCCGATGTGTAAATAAATTGTTCCGCATTTTGAACATCGATTTGACGTAATTTTGGCCGCACTCGTTACACTGTGCGACGCTTTGTGGAATTTTCGTGAGGTTAAGCGTTGAATTTGGGACTCAGACCATACAAATGTTTGTGCTATATCGCCTGCGGAAGGGTCAATAAACACGAAACGAACGCCAGACACGCGGTTCCTTCGTACGGACTTACCAACTTGAAACATTTGTTCATATCATCATACATACATATGTATGTGAGCCAGTACAAACTTCATCTATGAGCTACCATTTGCGATCAGTTTGCGTTTGAGCATCGACATTTGTTTCAGAGGTTGTCACAAGGTGGACAAGGCCAGTGAAAGTTTTGCGTTTCTCGCCATCTACTGCCATGTCCTTCAGGATGCTCGGCACGTAAAGTGGATGTGCAGCGTCCAATGTCACGCGTGTTCAAATTGGTTTGCCTTTGTTGTTCCTTTTGTTCTTGCAACTGATCAAACTATGCAGCAGCAGTCAGAACCACATTGCCAGCAGCATTCTACAATGCTCGCAGCAAACTACTACAACAAGTGGTGGTTTAATGCAAAGCCGTCCATAACAACAGCCGCACAGCAAACACATGACATGTTTCGAACCTGCTCAAGTTGTTTACAATTGATTGAAATCATGCTGATTCCGAATTCACTATTGAAACATTTTGATTGCGCCTGGCCGCAGCCGGTTATTCAAATTGCTCACTCTTAATGCCCACATTTAGATTTACTTCCTAACAGGAACACGATCTGCAATCCAAAAATACTTGGCCGATTTCGCGCTGCCGATTTTCGTTCTCGAAAGCGACGCCCATTGTGTGCGCATTTTGGGCTCAGTGATGGGCTGCGATGGCCATCGATAGTGCTGCAGCGCCGTTCGACTTTGGCGTTGACAAATCGCACTTTGTGCTCGGCTGATGGCGTTCGGCTGCTCGCGATCAAAATGCTGTCGTCAGTCGACGAATGGCGTTTGACAGCGCAGCGCTAGTCCCGGTGACACGTCGGGTAATGGTGCGGTCGTGCCCCGCTTCTTCCCCAATGATTGACACAAGTGTTCTGCGAAAGTCAGATCGATTGCGTTCGGTGGAAATTTCACTTTCTTCCCATTTTTAGAGTAGTGTTTGTTGTTTGTTTGCCTTGTCAAAAATATGCTTGCCGCAACAAATAAATTATGAAACTTATGGTCTACCGTAGAGGCATTTTTTCCATCATTGTATAACCGAGTAGAATATTTTTATGGGCTACTTTGTAGTCATGAAGACAAATGGGTTAAACACATGAGACCAGTCGACACTATTTCGTTATCTTTGCTTTTAATGGAAATAATTTTGTAACGGCAGAAAAATAATTGGTCGAGCCATAGTTTCCACAGGAGATGATTATTAACGTTGTTCACTTTATGACATTTGTCGATCATATTTAGGTGAGGCATTCTGGTACAAAACTTTGCGCTAGAAACATTAAATATAAAATTTAACAAAATATGCGGTGAGCAAGTTCAAGTCGATTATTTACTTGCTTGAGTGACTACACTGCGGCTAAGCAAGGATACTCGCATAAAAACACAGACGCATATGTAAAGACATATCTATGTATATGTACGTAGATACTTATGTAGATTGTGGGTATGAAAACTGCCGGTATTTATAGCAACCAAGTAAGAGAAGAGAGTAATCGGAGCCATGCGGAAATGCCAGGCCTGATGCAATACTGTGTATTATAATTGGTTATTTATTGTTGGACTCGTATCGATGGTTGTCTTCGTAACTTATCAAATTGTTATATCTGCTCGGCGCACTTAATCAACCCCGAAACCGTACGCAAAGACGCGCAACACTTCAAAACACATTAACCAAAGTCGACGCGCCGAAATATATGAGAAATCCCTCCAGGAATTCGACACCAGCGCAGCGCAGACCAATTTAAGTTAACTGTCGCTGAAGTGGTGAAGTGGTGAAGAGGCGCTGGTGAACTGCCGTATGGCCTTTCATTTGCCACTGAACTCCAAAACGAATAAAAAGTCGAGAAACTAAATGAGTATGAAGCGCAGAGAACGCACAAGAGCGCGCAAAACTCGAATCGCTGGCCGGCGCGATTACGCGGACGCCTTGCGTGAAGGATCCGCAACGGTTGATTTGTTTGGGGTCATTGAATCCTGCGCGCTGGCTGCGGCGCGCGCCTCGCATGTTCAAACAACCAAAATAATAACAATAAAAATGAAAAAACTTATAATACGACATGCGTCGACGTAGTGGTCGGAGATGGTAGGAGAAGGCGCGGCCCAAGGGAGCCTGAACATTTTTATGTTTCGCGCGGTACAGACAACCAGTTGAGCAGCAGTTAAGAAAATAAATAAAAAACCGAAATCGAAACAAGGAAAAAACTGAATATTTAATTTATCGTTTTTATGCAACGCGTCTTCCCCTTACTCTCTTTTGGGGGTTTTTGATTCGACGCTAGTCAGGCGTACACTTTGCCCATTTCTTTTTCCTTCCATTTTTTTTGTCGCTGCGGTGCCGAGGGTTTCTGGTAATTTAAATGAAATTTTACACACATTTGGTTTTGCTTGGGTTTGTGCATGGTGCTTTTCTTATTGTGCTCATTAGATGCCATGAAATTGGAAATGAGTCTTAAATTAGTGTTTAGATATTCGACGATAAGAGAGTGACACACTTTGTGGAAGTCTCGACAGTGTTGCTGTTATTTAAATTTTTCTCTGAGCTGTACCCGTTGCCACTTAGGGCCAATCGACAAGTTACTCCAACTGAAGAGTCTGTGATTCCCAGTAGCAACTGTGGCATACATACATACATACAAATGTATGTATGTGGGTCAGTGCTGGCTGTCGTCACAGTCTGTTTCAGGCCGCCACAGGTCGAATCGGTTATATATTTAATCTCAAACTGTAGATTGAATTGTAAAAGGTAAACATTTGCACATTGAAGTTTGGACTCTACACACAAATTTATGTGATTCTTCTGATTTTTGCTGACGTGCGTGACCGAACTTAGTTTCCCGCGTTCAACCGGTACATAATGATTGTCGTTTTACTTCTTTTTATTAGAAGTATAATTAAAATTTATTGCTGCTCCATGTTGGCTGCATATAAAAATTTGATTCCTGTTTTGTGGGTCTTTCCTTCGGTTTCTCTTCGCTAGTTTTCTGGCTTGCATTCCGCTTCATTTCGTTGTGGAATGCTTTTGTTATTTCGATTTTAATTACAATGTTATGGAAATTAGGATGACGATGACGCTGATGGAGGTGAAATGTTAAATTATGGCTTATAAAAATTACTACTACTCGCGTGAGAAAATTACAACCTCGAGCTAAAAATCAGCTGCCAACATGCCAACTGGGACTATGCGTGAATGTCCAAATGCGATACGCAGACTGTCCGATCAGCCTTGAGTAAAAGGCAGCAGCAAGCGCCAAACCAAGCTACAAATGTCAAACTTTACCTATCCACAAATGTACGTGTATGTACATACTTATGCATGTACAGATGTGTATGACATTTTCGTGAGTTGTCGCACAGGTTGCGCTCTCAGAAATAAAGCAATAAATTACACAATTTGTCCCAAAAATTAGTGCCCAATGTTGCCAACATCACCGACGGACATCCATTGTGCCGGCAGAAGACTGTTTTTCGTATTGGCTACATGTTTTATTTATGAACCTCCGCTCCTGTGGGCATTGCTCACATCGGAAAGTTGCCATTTTGCCGCTTCCCGGCCCCACTTCATTTGTATGCAAGTTGGGTGCATGTAGGCATCCACGAATGCACAGTTTTCTCTGGATAAAAGACGGTGCGATGGTCATTTGCAAATTCTGCTTAGTTGGATTCACAGTGGAACCTAACTCGTTCCACTCCGAAAGCCGACGCTAATTAATCATAAATGTCAGTCGATTTTCAATTGGGTTAGATCATTTGAAAAGGACTTGTCCACCCAGGCAGTAATACATAACAATGAATAAGTGGCCCACAGGCGGTTCCTTTCTTTCACTGAGGCAGTTGCGTCGGAAGTCCCAGTCGTTTAAAGTGTAGAACCACTCGCAACAACAGAGGTAAAATCCTGACCAGATTAAAACTCTGATTGTGAACAGTGAGCCATAGCTGTCTTGCTGTATGCAAGCAAATACTTTTCTTCTGCCATTCTAGACTGGCATTATCTACGAAAGTACAACCGACAAGTGACAAGAGAAGAGCCAGCTGAAGGCTCAAAACTCGAATCGGCGGGTGCAGTAGTTATCACTTTTCGGATGTTTGTTGTTACGCTGCAATGTCGTTGAAAAATCTGTCTGTCACTTGAAATATTTCTGTGTGGAGGCTTATTTCTGTATGTTTGAGCCATAGTCGCTTTCTTTCGTGAGACATTTAAAATTCGGTCGGTTTATAATGAATTAATACTGTACTGTCGCTTGGCTCTCTTTAGGCCATGTTTTAAAGATGGTATCTGCAGGATCTGGCTCTCTTAACGCGTATCTACACTTGTTGTTCTTCAGCCGACTGCAGTTGCCTTGTGCAGTTCTTTTCGCGTGCTTTCTGCGTGCCTTCCTCATATTGAGCAATACAAGTCTGTCCGTGCCCGTTGTTCTCGATAGCCCAACTAATTATGGGTTCGTTGTGTGTTTTCAGCATTCGTGTTTCCTGTTTCGCACTCGCTGGGTTCTTCAAATTCCCTGCGTACCTTTTGAAATTTATTGAATGCGAACTTTTGTTGTCTTACACATGTCAGCGTACTCACCGCGGGCCATCAAGTGAATAAAAAAGCAAAACTCTCTCCGGCTTAGCACATTTTATTTCACTCTCGAAACGTTTTCAAATTGACACCAACACCCCAAAAAGCCAACAATAATCATGACTTGGCAGCGCAGTAATCAAACTTATACTATACTTAATATATATAACGCGTTCGTGTTTGCATCGCATCGCGCAGAGCCGCCTCCTCTCCAGCACCTGCTGCAGCCATCCACTGCGCTCTAGCCGCACGTCTGTCTGTGTGCCGAGAAATTTGAAAATCGAATAAAAAATATCGAAACCGATTTAACTGAATTCGTCGAGAAACGCGTTCCTCCAAATACCTACTGACAAAAAATGTGAAATGCGCGTGTAAAAAGTAGAAATATTAAAATGGTCCCGCTGGAACCGGTATTGGAGCAGCGGCTGGAGCGCTGCTGCGAAGTGCAACGCTTTGTGCTGTTGTGGTGGCGTACAGGTGCGCGCTGGCCAATGGCTGCACGAGTAATGTATGCAAAATATCGGCGACACACCCCACACATACAAACATGTTTATACAAATATACATGCAACAATTAACGATTAACTATTAAAGATTTGCAGTTGTTTTTTAGACTAAAATTAACAAGAGAAGAGAATAAATTGAATCCGAAATAAATAATGCGCAAGCGTCGCCTGTGGTAGTTGGTGCCGGTACATGTTCGCTGTGAGTACGGTGATGCTATAGTGCTGGCAGACATGGGGGTTTTGCACTAAATTCATAGTGCACTATGCTTTTCACTACCACTAAATAAATTTAGTGGTAGCTGAATTTTTTTCCACTAATCACTGAATTTTATTTAGTGGTAGTGGTAAAAAGTACCACTAAAAAAAAATTAGTGGAAGAAAATTGCACTACCACTAAATAAAGATCAGTGATTAGTGGAAAAAATTCAGCTACCACTAAATTTATTTAGTGGTAGTGAAAAGCATAGTGCACTAAACAAAGACATCCATTACCATTAAATAAACCACTAACAACGATATGCGCAAAAATATATGTTTTATTTAAACAACTTATTTGCTTTCATCAAGACTAGACGTTCAAAATTGTCATCAGTGACATTAGTGGAAAAGAATTAGTGATAGTGGAGGAATTTTCAACTATCACTGCATTTTATTTAGTGGTAGTGGTAAAAAGTACCACTAAAAAAAAATTAGTGGAAGAAAATTGCACTACCACTAAATAAAGATCAGTGATTAGTGGAAAAAATTCAACTACCACTAAAATTTATTTTAGTGGTAGTGGAAAATTTCCCAGCAGACCTCTAGTGGTAGTGGTAGTGGATTTTAGTGCAAAACCCCCATGTCTGAGTGCTGGCCATTGGGGTCGCTCCATAATAAATAATAAATGAATAAATTAAATAAATAATTATAAATAATGAAAAAATTCAAAATAAGCAACAGATAAATTAATTAAATTTAACCAAGTCAGGTCGATTTGTTTTCAACATTTGGCTAGTTGCCGTCAGTAGAGTTCGAGTCCAATGACTGGGGTTAGCTCAAGACGCATTATCTCCTCCCGTTTTCAGCGCACGCAGGAATGAACGGCCTCGATTCCGATTCGTCAGGATTCTGTCCGATGAACGGCGCTGTTCCGTGTCAACTACCCTCAGGCTGTGAAGTACAAAAAGTTACTGAAATCATGCTGTTTTCAAAGTTTTCGCTTCGTCATTGAAATTTTAACAAATGTTGATAAAGGTAAGGTCTGTTATCTTCCTCACAAACACACACACACCCGCACACATGGAGCGTAAAAACAAATATATGCAGAAATGAACATTGGCCGAAGACCGGCCACGAAGCGCATGTCAAGCACAACCGTCCACCACCCTGCGGCATGCAACAATTATTCGCACTCACACCACGCGAGCTTTGACCAACAAATAACACCGCCAACTGCCAACAACAAAACCAATGTGTTTGATGAGACAAGAAGCGAGTGGACGGCGGATGGGGCACCACTCAGAAGCTAAACCGTAATAGGTAGCTAACGAAAACACTAACAGCAACAACACGAAAAACTCAGCCACTAGCAGCACGTCACGTTGCAGCATTGCAACATTTTCATATTCATGTCCAACAGGTTCAAAACGATGCCAAGTGCCTGGCTTTTGAAGAGGGTAGCGCCCAGGAAAGAAGAAGTCGCTGGTGGCTGGTGGCGGACGGGTGTGTTGTGGTGTGGTGTGGTGTTGCGACTGCAGACGAGTGCACAAAATATGAATGATAAAAATTAAGTATTTATAAAATGGCATGCGTGATGAAGACTCACACACACACACACACCGTACCCACGCACGCACGAACACACGGCAAGTCATGGATGTCGATGCCAGTGCGGACGGACAAGCCTAGTGGGTATGCATGCGCCTCCACGGCTGGCCAAGAGTTTGGGCCATGGCGTAGCGCGAAGCGGTGCCGAGTGTAGTGAAGCGGCGCATATTGCCAGACGTAAACAATACCCACAATCCCCAGCCGACGTTGACCGGCGTCGCTTGCATGTGGCAAGGATTTGGCGGAGCAGACCAGCAGTACGGTCCCTTCACCTACGAAGCAATGCGTTGTATACCAGATTGGTTCGCGTGTGTGCGTGTGAATGTGTGATTGTTTGTTTGTGGGTGTTTGCGTTGGTATTTGCGGCAGTAAGCGGAGAATGCGGATGGTATTAAGATGCTATAATCATAAGGTGTGAAGAATTTATGACTGCGTGCTATGCGCATGCGCAATGCTCACAACTACAGAGCGTCGCACTCTTGAAAGCCCAAACGGAAAAGCGGCGCATGTAGGAAGTTATGAAGAAAACCAAAGAAAGTACTTAGAGCCAGTGCCGACTGAGGTTTAACCAGAGAAAAATGCACGAGAATACTTAATAATGCAATAGTCATATGAACACACACACACACACAAATTAAAACTGGCTGTTAGGCAGTGCAAAACAATTCAAGCGTTCTCTGCTTCATGCCTAGCCCGACAAGTTGTCCGTCCGGCCATCCGTCCAGTTGCGCCCAACGTGCCAGGGAAGAGGCGGCGAGCCGTTATTGAGTAACAGCGGGCGAAAACTTATTTCGTGCTGCTTTGATAAAGTTGTGCCATTATTTTATGCTAAGCAAATTTAATATGGACAGACTCCGTCATACAATATACATTTTTCCAGTCCATCACCGACGTTACCTAAAAGTGCTCATTATTTTATGTATACTCGTAACTATTAAAAATTAATACCTATCATAAAAAAATATGTGCTCTATACGAAAGTTTGCTTTATTAAATATTGATGCAAATATTCTTGCACCATTACTGTTTTCCAATAATTTCCGGCCAGCTGCCTCAACTATATCAACCATTTTTTAATAACATCCAGTTTTATTGGAGATAATTTCCGCTGGCCGATCTCTCGACAGTGGGGCTACCTCTACAATGCAGCCTGATATCTTCTTTCGATATCTATGCGCACTCACTCACGCACACGCCTCGTGGTTGGCCAGAGAGACGCACGTACACATTCACTGGATGAGGAATGAAATGAACCTTTGGCTAAAATTAGTTAAACGCTAATTTCCAATTCCCATTCCGATTCCGCTTCCAACTCGGCCATGCAAATGTTAATTGGCCACTTAAGTTAAAACTTCATAATGAGCGTTAAATAATGAGCGCAGCAGCGTGGACACTGAGCGCTGTGTGCCGTCCGCTGGCCATTGGCCGCGGCATGGCGGCTGTTGCCTGGCGAACACTGTCCGTCCGGTGGCTTTGCAGCGTGTGCCCGAACTGTATTTGCGAAACAGGTTGATTTGCGGTAGCCGCGTTAGTCGAGTTAGGCGAATCAGTTAAGTTAAACGGAGCTGAGAGCACACGACGAACGGCAGTCGGCGGCAGCGGGGCAAACGGCCGGTGCGCGATAGCGGCCTGGTGGCAGCTGCGCCCGAAGGCTCTTAACTGGGCACTAATGACGTTTTCCCATTCTGCGCCACTTGATGCTCGGCTGGTTGGTTGGCTGGCGGATGGCGGGGCCAAATGTGCACTGATGCGCCACTATCTGCCGCTGCTACTGGGCTGCCCGGAAAGTTCTACTACAAGTGGCGTGCGCTGGCGGGCGAAGATGTCGACGGCCGCATATGTCTGCCGTGGTGGTGGATCAGCCACAGTTTAGTGGCTCTAGTTGCAGCCAGACACAAGGTTCAATTGCCGGTTGGCCGATAAAATCAAAGATTGTTTGTTGGCGCATCCGAGTTTGCCAGCTTTCGGCTTGCTAATTCGAGGATCATTGTCGAGGCGCTACGATCTGATCACTGATCGTTTCAGATAACAAGAAATTCATTTTTGACGGGCTGTCATACCGAGTACACTGTGTGTATGTTCGTTCTCTAGTGTTGTCTAGATTCTGGAGCGTAGATGGTTTTTTGGTTATTTGGAAACACCTCAGCATCAGTTTGGCCGACGTTCAGGTTGCGCTAAGTGTCTAATTGAAGTATTCCGATTACTGTTTCGCGTCAGCGAAGTAGAAAATGTTTAGCATGAAAAGAGAGCACCACGAATCAACCTCCAGCGTTAAGCACGCATTTTTAAACATCAGCAATTAGCTAAAGAAACAACTTTCTGTGTGTGTAAATACTTGTATGTCTGAAAAGATTAATGCAAAGTCAAAACTGCGGAAAAAGGCTGGTAATTATGATTGATTGTTGCCGACACAGAAAGATTAAAAGTGGATGGAAATATTTGTTTTGTTAACCCTTGGGATCCGGAGCTCGTACAAGAGAATATGTTATGTCAAAATAGCCAACTGGATTAAACATTTCGAGTAACATTTTTGGGTAATTCAGACAAGGAACTCTCAACATTAAGATTTGTTCAACATTAAGATTTGTTAACCAAATGTAGGCATATAATTTTTAAAACTATGGATTTGCTGCTAAATTCGATTGAAACCTCTGCGAATTCTGGCATTCGAGTAGATCGAAAATCAAACTAGGACCAACTCACTGTCGCATTCGTTAATGGGGCCCAGTGATGGATGCGCTGAGTTCACGTCGAGTCACTCGACCCCGTGCTCCCTGCGCGGAGTCTGCGTTGTTCGTCGCAGTTGTCGTACTTCAAGCAGAGAAATGCTACTTTTCCATTCTGCTTGCAAGCGCCGTGTCACAACTGGCAATTAATAATTTGCATAACACAGACTCGGTTGGCTATAAGCGGCCGCTTGCTTGTTAACCTGGCCAACTGAGCGACTGCGTGCCAACTGGACGGGTTTCAAGTGTTGTCCGGTCGGAATGGTAAAGAGAGGCAAAAACCTGCTGCAAAACGCTGCTGGAATCAGCCGAGGCACTAGCAGCAGCGGCAGCAGCACCAACAACAACTCTGGCTAATTTATTAATATTTATAATAACTTGATCTGCTATAGACTTCAGTTAGTTTGCTAGTTGGCTACATTAGCGCGCGTCGGACGCTAAGCGCACAAGCACACAGCGAGCGGCGCATGGACGGCCACCGACACCAACAGCGTTGGCCCGCTGGATTGTCTACATGGCAACGAGGTGTTAATGGAAGTCCATGCGAGATCGGGCAGACCACAGCGCCGTTGGAGTTGCGTGTGCAAGCTGTTTCATTCATTTAGAATTGGCACTAACATCTTTTAGCGTGGGGCTGATGCTTTAAACTGCTTTACAGGGGCTTTAGTAAAATCATTATTTTTTTTCTAGTTAGTTAAAGTAGTGGTGGAGAACCCGGACGGGAATTAACCTAACCGCCGTTTTGATACCATTGACACCAAGTTGACGAACCTTAACTGCGAGATACGGTTTCGAATAGTTAGATGCATTTATATTGATTTCCTTTTCCTTAACCCTTTCGGGACGAAGTTTACTTTTGAAAACCAAAAGCTATGAAAGTTGGGGCTAGAAAATTTTGTTGCATACTCACAAATTCTGAAATCATCCCTTTTATCCGGGGACACATAATTTGAACAAATATTTTGCGGCGGCCATAAGATCTGCACAATTCTTTTGAGGGGTATATAAAACTTGGAGGGACTTGTTACTCGATTAGTTCCCAAAGGGTTAAGAATTTGTATTGCATATTCTTTAGTGCTCGGTGCTAGAGAGCTCATTTAGATTCTCCATGAAACTTCTCCCAATACGCCTAGGGGAGAGGACATCGGCACGAAAATTGTTGGCTACATTCGGTGTTAAGAGAGTGTCCGAAGTAATGTGCGCCTGTGCTATTCACAAGCCGAGCTGACGCAGATAGGCCGACAGTGGCTTAGCCCCACCTGTTTGTTGGCTCGCCGGCCAGGCTGCCTCCTGCCGGCGCTACCCGCCACCACTGCTGGCTGCCACAACGACAGCAACGACGACAGTGCAGCAAATCGGACTACTTGCAGTAAGCCGCCTACTTGGTTGGTTATGAATTCCAGCGTTAATTGCACAGAACGAGCGACAAAATATGGAGTTTCTCTCCAAGTGGGCCCAGGACAAGCGATTACACACAGAAACACACAGCAATGTTGGATTCGATTTCCGAGCGCCAAAGCAATAACTAAGTTAAAATACACGTAATACAAATATTTTAACTAAGTATTTGTTTAAATACAAATGCATTCAATGCAAATCTGTGTGTGTGGGAGCCGAGGGTTCGAGTGCCGACTCAGCTCGGCCTAATTATTGCACTTGTGTTGTTCAGATAGTGCACAAGTTATGGCCCAGGATAGCGAAGCCCGGCGGAGTTTTAACCCGTTTTGTCACAGTGGTCGCGATGCATTTTGCACAGTGTAATAAATAGAAATTGTTTATGCCACATATGTACATACATAGTTTGTATGTACGAAAATGCGGTTGATTGTGGTCGTTTTAACTGCTGGCAGCCTTTTTAAGTGGTTTGCTGTGTGTAAAAAGTGTAAATTGTCGCTTTTAATTTTTCCCCCTTAATTTAGTTTTAAATACCTGCATCTGCATACATGAGCGTACGTCTCTATATGTCTGTATGTATATAGAGCTGACCGTTTATAACTCTGTTTTCCTTGCTATGCTCTTTGTTTTTGTTACGCATTATGTTTGCACAATTTTAATGACTGCCTTTTTCTGTTGTGTGTTGCTGTATTTTTTTTAATTTCAGTTTTTTCCTTGCCACCTGAGCGAAGTTCAAAAGAGCACTGACAGATTATTATTGAGATCTGCACTTCTCCACTTAGCGGTTGTTATGTTAAGTGTAATTTTTTGTTGTTGTAGCTGCTGTGGCAGTGGCTGTTGTTTTAGCTGTTGCTGGCGCTATCGTCGTTGACGGCACTAATTCAATTATGAGTTGTTCATAAATTTTGTTATACGAACAAAGTTTTGTGTTCAGTTGCTCGTTTTCTAGCAGCATTTCCATCAAATTACCGAAATTGGCAATGCTCGTAAAATGTTTGGCTACGTGTGCAGAGTCCGGACGCCGTGTGCGGCGCTACGTGTAGACATCAATGCCGCCAAGCCGAGTGTGATCTTTTACTAATTACTATATATAGTAGTCAGTGAAATGATTCTCTTTTCTTTGACGAGCAACGTGAATGGATAACAAAAGACGGCATATAAGACGGTCGAATACTGCACTACTGGCAACATTGGCAATTATACAAAATCGAATGTCGCCGTTTTGGCCATTACCGCATTAGGTGTGTTAATGCGGAATCAATTCGCTGCGCCTTCGGTGCTGCATTAACATCGGCAGTATGGCCATTTGCAATTGTGCAAATTTTCTACAAGTGTCGTAGCTGAATTACAATTTGCGAGCCTACCCAGCAACACCCGAGTCGATCGATGATATGAGGGGGATAGTACGCTGTGGGGAAGGAGACCGCATCTAAATGACGCGCAGACAAATATTACGTCTTGGAAAACCCTGGATTTTAATCATGTTTGTAGAAATCCTCTAGACTTTTTTGTTTATGATGTGAACAATCACGTTGTAGTCTTACAAGACTGAGTAGAATCGTCTATTAAAGCAAGAAAACAAGATGGTTGATAGAATATCATATTCAGTCACCCTGGTAGACGTTTATGTCAAAGAATCTCATTATTATGAAAAGAATACATCGTCCCTAATGTGGCCCCCACATGAGTGAAAAATAAGTACGTAGGTAGGTAGGTAATTCTGGTTACTTTAAAGAGAGCTTGTGATATCATATTTTGTTGTACTCATATCCCTCGCTTACACAGCTAGTGAGAGCTTCTGAAGCTTCTACCAGCTTCCACAAATCACGCAGGTTAATCTTACAGTACATAGAAGATGAAATATAATTTCACTCCTGTAGAAATTATTAGAAGATAGCCCCGAGGGTGCCTATTAAACAGTCACTAGTCAGGACATCGATCATGGCCCTCAGCTTGTCCCTGCCAAGTAAATGAAATTCCCTAGAACGACGTAGGCTGGGAGATGGCCATATTTGCGTTCAGCAAACTGCAGTACTATTTCTATAAGAAAAAGGATGCAAGCTGTTGTCCAGCCTAATTCGATAAGTCGGCCAATTGGTGTCATCCGCGGCAACCGGTTCTGAGTTGACAGCTTCGCATTTAAATATTTACACATTCCAGTTCAAGCAGATCTTTTATTGCGATCAATCGTCCGTTTCTGACTCATTTGTTTGTGCAAAGAAATTATTATAAAAACAAATAATGCACACAAGTGCACAACGATAATGCGAGATGCACATAATGTTTTTAAACAGTCGCACTAAATTGTAGTGAGACAATCGCGTTTGCTTGCACAGAATCGACAGTCGACAAGCGACAATCGAACAGCACAACAACGTCATTGTGTACAAAATTACTAAAAAGCGGCTCAACGACCAACAGTTGAGCGTGCGGTTGTGCGGCTTTGAATAACCAGCACACTAAAAATAAACCGATTTTTTATTCGCCAGATTAAAGAGAACAACCACTGTATGGAATTATGAAATTTCCCGCTTTCAAGCCAACCGATATTGACTGCTCGAGGGTTCTTCGAGTGCTCGCTAATCAGTTTGAGTGTAGAACTTTTTACGTTACCAAGTCGATGCGCGCACACTGGGCGATTAGCGAGCGAGGCGCGCTACACACGCCGGGAATAGCAGTGGACCGCTTGTTATCGGCCATTCGGCGCCGCAATACCGCCGATATCGGCCGGTTTCATAACCATTTTAGGCGTCTTGAAGAACGCAGCGAGAGAATAGGGAACTCATGCCAACAATCGTGCCATGTGCAATGTTGGGCAGACGCGCGCTGAGAGCTCAAACTTCAAATGCGGTACAAGTGTCGTCAGCTCAAAGTCAATAAAGCAATCAGGCGGCTCTTGGTCCTGATTGTACGCATAACCAGCAATGCGTACACTGTGTGTACGTCAGTGTAGAGCAATCTCCATTGATTAGCTTGACCAGTCTTGCTTATCGGGCGTGATGTGACTATTCTACAAAGGTTTATCTATGCGTTCAATTGGCACTCAGACATACACATACATATACATATATATGAATACCTGTACACAATTACTCGCTTATCAAACATCGATTAATAGTAGCATTTTTGAAAAGTTTGGGCACATGGGTTGCCCAAAGCAGACGATAAGCCAAGGGCTGGCAGGTATTTGTGTTATTTGCTGTCAATTATGTCAAATGGTTATTTGGGAGTTACGTGTAAACATAAGCAGGTAAATATTATCATTTGACAGATTACAGTAAACGTGAAGAGGCAACATTGATTTCATCGCAAACTATTCAAACGGCAGGATGATTATCTATTATTTTATTTGCGAGAGCGGTTTCCGAGGCCACCTCTGGCCAGCAAAATATGATTAGTTAATTATCAGGAAAATTGTTTTGTGGTTTCAAGGACCACTTCAATTGAACCCTTATCGACCTTAATAATATGAATGAGTAATATAAGCATTGCGATGTTTAAGAATTCTTAATTCCAACTTTTTATACGAGAAGTACCTGTTGCCTTTATGCTCTACACGTTCCACTCTTGTTAACACTTTCATTACACATTTTTGCCACACTTTTAGCTTGGTGAAGTTCTCAAACTATTCACTTTTTTACACTGTTCTCGACGATTGCATGATGAATAAGGACTCGGACGACATCTTTACCTGACAGTATTAGAGCTGTGAGTAGAAATCTAATGCTGCCCGGTAAGATGTGAACAGACGTCCTTCCAGCTGTGGCGGCCGAATATCCGATCACTGTGCACTCACTCTTCACACGTCTATTGAAAGTTGTTCGCAATGTTTGCGTTTTCAGCACTTCAGAGCCTTGCACTCTCGAGGGCCAACTCGAATTCCAGCGCAAATTGATTGTCATGCGCATAACGTGACTTAACGACGCTCTGCTGCGTTGCGTTTCGATGCGAATACGCCTCCTCCATTATTGAAAGCAACAACAGCAACAGCAGGAGCGAAAAAGCAATTATTGATGAGTTTAATAAAAGTGTTTGTTGTTGTACAACCGAGCATGTACACACCAAGGGCCGCACTCATGTGTGTGCAGGTGCGGCTGACAAAAACGTGGCGCCACCAGTGCGGTGCTCGAGCGAACAGCCAAATGAAAATATCAAGCAAACGGACGCACAAAAAATCTTCAATCACGGCTCGATGAAAAACGTAAGTTTTTCTCTGAATTTCGCTAATTAAATGACACCACAGGAATATGCAGCAAGCAGCAGAGCGGACAACGGACAAAGACCGGAGCAGCGGCGCTGAGCCCCACATCGGCCAGCACTCAGACCCAGACAAGCGCCACCAAATAACTGAACTGGCGAAACACAATGCCGCTTTGCAGCGACGCCACGGCGCGCACACGATCCCCAACGTGCGCCGACGCCAGCGAGTAACGCGGCAACGGCGTAGCGCAGCGCAGCGCTGGGTGGAGCGGGCGGAGTGTCGGTGCCGGCCAGATAGAGGCGCGCTGTGGAAGATGCGTTCGTTGCAAATGCAGCGAGTGGAATATTGCGAAGAGCGCACGGAGCGCCGGAGAGCTGCTTTGAAATGCTGTTCGCGTCCGTCGAGTGGCGTTGCGTTGCGCCGAGTTGAGGTGAGGAGAGAAATGATCGCGGCCGCGATTCAAATCGAATTAAAAGCAAAAGTGTGCAATGAGCGAGCGTCAGCCGCGCTGATTTGAACCTTTGACGCGTTCGAAGTTCGGCCGATCTAATGAAGCTGCTGATGAGCGCACTCGTAAAGCTGATTAGACGCGATGATCGCGTGAACGATAATGACGACGCCGACGATCGTGAGATGCTGCTTCGTTGCTGTTGTTGCTGTTGTTTTGTTTCGCTGATCAGTTGGTCAAGTGCAAGTTTTAAGTGTTATGAAAATATTAGTACAATGTTGAGAGGGGATTGGGCGTTTATTGCGGGTTAGGCGACGCGCGTGGCATCACTTGGAATGTCATACGAATACTGATGCTTAACGCCCGACTGCAACGACGAAGTTAGACGGGATGAATTTGCGATGAATTTCTGATAGATCCTGCAGAGTTTTTCGCTAATTTTAATTTAATTTCGCTAATTTTAATTTTAATAATTAGGAAGAAAACCATCAAAAAGATGGACGACAAAGTGTACAGTTTAGAAGTTTTGAATCTGGGGACCTCTTAACAGACTCTTCGTTGTCATCCTATAAAACACAATGACTTTACATGCGTAATGGTGTCAATATTTATACTTCGACTAACTGATCAGTCTGAAAAGTCGAACTCTGCAGTTAATACTGAAAGTCGCCGTTAGTTGGGTGGTTCTGTGCCTTCGTCTTGCTGAAGTTGATTGGTGCGTAGCTCATTAGCAGTCAGTGCCACGTGTTGCTGGTGTAAAAGGAAACACGTGTCTTTACTGCTATGACCATGGAACACTCGAAGAGTTGGCGCGCTTCAATTCATACTGAAGACTTGACTTTGAATAATGGAAGTTTGTTCACACTGAATGGTGGAAAACTACGTGAGTTTAGTATTAAGCATAAGAATATAAAGTTCAATGTGATCGTATTGAGAGAAATGTCTGAAACAAACTATCTGCATTTTTTTTAATTATAGCTAAAAAGTCTGTTGTCTGTTGTTAAAATGTCCGTTTTCTCTTTTGTTGACGTGAAAGTGTGCAGACGTTCCATACAATGTTTGAAAAAGTAAAAAAAAATGCTGAAGGCACGTGGCAGTTTGCGTTGTCGTGTCCCCTGCTTGTTCGTTTAATACGTTCTCCGTCTTTCGTAAAATATTTTGTGAGTTTTTAAAGACCTGAGACCATTTTCACGAAACAAAAAAGTGCTTAATCAAATCATAATGTACGAGGCTGACAATAAGTTGAGAACTTTGAACGTAACTGTACACATCGGTAGAGTTCTGCTTGTCATCTTTTTACGAAGCGAGAAGGGCAGCCGAAGGCAAATTTGGAATAATCCTTGATCGAAATCTAAAGCTCTGATCGGAGGGAGATTGGCTTCTGACGATCCTGTGACGTGTCAAGCAACTCCCAGTTGCCGCGAAGCAGAGTTCGACAAATGTTAGAATATTTGAAGGAATCTGAGCTAACAACAACAACCAAACCTTTGACTACTTGCCGGAGCAAACATTAACCTGAACTTCTGGCAAGTCAGAACTGCATTTCCACTGACATTCAACTGGAAAGCGTCACCATTACGGCTGTCATGGCACGCAGCACTTCCGACGGCTTTTTGGTCTCTCTTGCGTTAACGTTTTGTGTAACGGTATTTATTTACCGGAAACATGTCGAAGAACACGTTATGGCCGCGAAAGGTGTTGACCATGTGTCAAAGTGTGCTCACGTCTTTGATTTACTTTTTTTCGCCGCACTGACTCGCAGCACGCGGGTTTTCTCGCTTCTTGGCTGCTGACATTGAAAGCACTTTTGCTACTCGCGGCCTTTAAATTGTCGTTGCTTTATTTGCTTTACGGATGCATTACTAGTTTTCTGCGAAAAAAAACACTTTCTTTTTTCTTGTGATTCACGATTGTTAAAAAATCCGATTTTGCGCGGTAGCCATAAACGTTGGCCGCCTTGTATCAAACACTTTTTTGATGGAGGACGAGCGGCTGTGTCCGCGTTCACCGTTAATCGCACTTCAAATTTTAATATTTTGCTTTGCATTTTACTTCTGCAGAGTTTTTTTCTCTTGATGGTCAAGAAGACTAAAAGTGTAAAAGTAAAAAAAAATAATATTCAACTGTTCCCTCGTCAGCGCAAACGTGTCCACCGTCGAACGCGGAGCACGACCAACTGTAACGGAAAAGTGAAATGCCAAGACTGATTTGACTAATTTGTGGTGTGGTGTGGTGTGGTGGACAGCAATGCGAATATCACCACCAACCACGCGGCTGGCTAGTGAGGGAGCCAGCGCAGCTCAGCACAGCAGCAACAGCAACAGCAGTAGTAGCGACCACAATTGGTCCGGCGAGGGAGGGGAGGGAAGCAGTGAGCAGCGTGTGGACGACTGACTGGCTGCTTTAAAAAGTGCCACTCGTCGCAGCGACAGCAGTGGAAGTTGTTGCTGCTGCGTTGCGTTAGTTTGGAACGCATTGTACGACGGGTTTGCTGGCGTCTGCTCCGCCGCAGCCAGTTTGGAGTGCCAACGCTCCACTCGCAGGCACTCGCCATGTGGCCACGGTTGCCACTCGGCCAGAAGTTTGTTAACCAGATTTTTCTAGAAAAGTTGCCAAAAAATCCGTGACAAAGCCAACAAAGCTCACAGCGATATGTATGTTGTGCCTTCTTGTGCCTTGTGTCTCCTTAAAAATAGGTTCAAATGAACAAATTACCCTATTTTGGTTAAAAGTAACCAACTGTGGCAACCCTGTATGTGACTGCGGCAACCGGCAGCAACAACTGCCAACATCAGCGTTCAAGCACAACAAACACAATAATTAGAGCCCACAATGCCGTCCACTCAGCGACATGTGGCACTCACTAGCGGCGTGGCAGCGCACATTTTTCGAATAGTTCTTAATTATCTGCTCCACGCTGAGGCGAACGCCAGCTGCATGGCAACGTTGACGTCGCGGTCGCAGTCGCGGCCGTTGTTGTTGCGCTGTCGTGTTGATGGTTGTTCGCGTTGTTAGTGTAGCAATTTTATTAGCTCCATTCTGATTGCCAACTTTTTTGGCCGACGGCAGGTCTTTTCATTTGCCGTGCCAGCCGCTAGCTGTCCCTCTTCTTCGCTTGTAGGCGCCAGCTTCGCGGTTCAGCTGTTGCCGTCTCGCTGTCGTAGTCCAACTGTCGAACATGTTGCAACCGCGTGTTTTGCGTTCGAAGTGAAACTTCTGCCCCCAAATTGTTGTTGCTGCTGGTTGGGTCATACATAGCGGACGTCTTCCTTGTTTTCGTGGATCGGTCGGCGATCGTTGTGGTCGTTTTCCTCCGCCGTCACATGGGGCTACAAACATTTTAGTGAGCGTTTAAATGGGTGAGTGTGTGTGTGTGCGCCTCCGGCACTTCTACGGTCCGCAGCAATGCGATGTCTCTGGCCTGTCTCTGCCCATCCAGATGACTGCTGTCGCTACTTGACGTGCATACCCGTCGGCACCGCACAGTTTTAGGAACAAAAAAAGATTTCTTTGGCGAAAATGACTTTGTCACTTTTAATGTTCGCTTTGCGCTCCTTTTCTTGACAATTTGGAAAACCACTTCGCATCTCGATGACATGAGTTCTGCTCGATGCAAAAATGACGATGAACGCAAATATCTATGGATATACATAAGTATACTTACGTTAATTACCTATGAATGCAGAAGCCGACATTGTTCCGCTATTATGTGTACGGACTTCTGAGGCCTGAAGTGGTTTATTCTCTTTGGGTTGTGTTGATGAGAAGGTGTACTTGCAGCGGACGGAATTGAATCGTGCCTGAAAGATTGGAGGGCCGCTGCTGAATAGCGGCAACCCCAATCAGTTCGAAAAGTAGCAGCGGTTAAACATTTGAAGTAATTATTGTGGACAAGCTTTGATCCAACTTTGACCACCGTGCAGCTGTCGAATCGCATTTTATGCCGCAACTTTTGTGGACATTGCAGAAGTTCTTCTCTTCTCCCTCGACAACTACTTCATCTTCCACGTGTCAAAAATATTATGCAGACTTTGCTTCACCAAGAAGACAATAAATAAAACAGAAACACCAAAAAACAAACGATTGGGCCTGGCAGCAAAAGCCTTTCCTGCACACTAAATTTACAGTTATGTGCAATTTCTGATCATTATCGGCACCGACGGTTGGCCAACGTTTTTTTGCTGGGTGATGTGCATAAATTTCAGCGTCGATTGGCCATTACACTCGCGCAATCTTTTAATTCTCCGGAACAAGTGGCCGCCGAGGCTGTAGTCATCACCGTCGCATTGACTTTGTTTACGCACTTCAGCTATTTAAGATTTTTACCGCTCTTGTAGGGTAACGAAAGGTGTCTTCAACGAATGAAGAAGACCCGATGCCTTCATAACCGAATGGTTGAAGTGGCTGCAATGTTGGAATTCGCGTCAGGAGCTGAGTTGAGTGGGGTTTTTCATTGGTTTACAACTCGGGCAGTGCCCCAAAGCCTTCTTATCTGGCTTAGATCTCGACATAAGACCTTACACAACCTGTGTACTTCGCGTACCGCCTGAAATTTGGCTCACCTATGGTCCCGCCTCTGTTCGTCCTGGCACTCATGTCTCAGTCTTTAATTTTTGGCGAAATGGTGTTTTAATTTATGAATTTTTCGAAGCCTTGTGGTTTTCATCAAATGAAAACACGCTCCCGAAGTGTCTTTATTTATACTTTTAATTTAATTCATTTTTTACGATTGTGCGCGGGCCGGCAGGAATTTTTATAATCGCGAGATATATGTACGGGAGTGTGGTTTTTTGTCTTTCTCGCTTTGCTGTCGCCTTTGTTTCCGTTGTTTACGCGTTTTACTGCTGAATTGCAAGTAGAGAAGGAAAATAAAGCGAAGTGACACTTGTTTTCACTTTGATTCGAATTAAATTTGCAGCTAAATTAAAAGGTGAGTCAAAAGTAAGCAGCTTATAGCAGCCGGAGTGCTTCCAACGCATTTGTCAAGCGTCGAAATTGAATTTGCGTCTTCTCGTGCTTTTTTCTCCAATTTTCATATTCTTCGTTGGCAAGCGAGACCGGCCGGGTGGCGGACGACAGGGCGGCCGCGCACTTTTCTGCCATTAGATTTTCCGCGCATTTTCGCCACTGGCATTCCGCAAAGTGCATCTAAATGCCGCACGCGTCACACGCAGACATTTCAGAATGCGTTGGCTGGCTGACGGCTGATGCGCGTATCTGCATTTGTGCGTTTGTGGGGCTTTCTTGCTGCGGCGAGCGCGTTGGACGCAGCCACGATGGGCACCACGGCAGGCGGACAGTTGCACAGACAGCCAGACAGGCTGTTGGACGGTTGGATGGACGCGCGGCACACACTGCGCAACTTATAAGCCGCATTTGCGCGTAACGGCGCACCATTGTTGTTGCAGCGGTAGCCAAAGTGGCCACTTGGACGCATCGCGTCGGCACTGTGTGCGTGCATGCGTGTGCGCGCGCTCACCTGATATTCTGCGCCGCCAAAAGCCTTGGGCCAAATGGTAAACTGCACAACTTGAGCAAACAGGTTAAGATGCCTGGCGATCTGTCGCCGCCCGTTGTTTCATTGTTTGCTCCCCGCTAATTTTGTGCAATGCCGTTTAAGCGTGCTGCTGCTAATGTTTCTTCAATGCGCCGTCAACAGCAGACATTACATTGTGTTGCTTCCATGCGGCCTGGCCTCGGTGCTGTGTGCTTCGTCTAACCCGCAAATCATTTCGTCGCATGATGATTTTCAATTTATTTTTGTTCAACTGGTCGCCTGCAAAGTGACAAATCAATTTCGCTAATCGCCTCTAATTAAGATTCTTTCGTTCGTTCATTATTTCCTTTCCTCGCCTTCGATTGCATTTTTCTCATGCTTCTCATGCCATGAATTATCAACAGTCCGCTAGATTGACATCTTCAACACGATGTCTGTACATATATTTGTGCGGATGTGTTTGCATTTGATTATTGTGCAATATTTTGAAGGTGCAATCAAGCAAATATTTCCAACTGGAAATGTGTAAACACGCCGGTTTGGTTTTGCTTCGGAAGGTCGGTCTTCAAGGATGCTCGATGTAATAGTACATACATACATACATATGGTTATTCATACATGTGTGCACAGATATCCAATCTGCATCGATTTGCGCTTCAAACCATGTCTTGCCGATGGAAAGTTCACCGAGTTGCGCCGCATGTGTGCGAACGGCACCAACGGCCGCGCCACAGCAGAAGAAACCACAAGCAGACTTTTACGGGCTTCGCGCGCAGCCAGTGAAGCGGCAAGTACCGAGCAGCGGCGTTATTGCTGTTCTCATTTGTATCTACAAGTACAACTACGAATGTCTCGTGTCTCATATTTGAGTTTGTCAACAGCACTTCGAACGGCATATGATGAATTGTTGCTGCTGACTGAACTGAACCGAGCTGCCTGTTGCTGACGCAGTAACGCAGACAACCGCCACAAACGAGTGTTTGCACAGTTGCAGATACGGTGTACGGACGGACGGACGGACGAGCGGACCGGCAGAGGCGCATATTTGTACACCGACTGCAACATGAGGAGCGCACCCTACCCCACCCGACTTCTGGCTGCCGACAGCCAGCAACCATCAGCCGGCATGCATGCCGCTTCATTTGGCGCGCACTGGAATCGCGGGTACGTTTGCGGAGGGAACGGAATTGTAGGTAGATGCAGTGCGAACTCGCCTTGGAGGAATACGGAGGCTTTCGCTCGACTGCCTTAAAAGCAATCCAACTGTGCTGGTCGCCGCTGGCAATGGCAGCGCTGAAGATGAGCATCGGCGCGAACACGGTAATCTTGCAACGGGGGCAGTGGCGAGTGGTGCTGGCGGTTACGGCATCATTAGCGTAACTGTTAACAGTCGCGCAACAAAATACAAACAACCAACCAACGCAACACGGCCACAGACAGCTTAGACATCGCAAAAAGGTAAAACTAGACGAAAATGGGCAGAGCTGCGCGCCTAAGACGCATTTGCCCATGAGCGGGGTGGCAGGCGGCGCGGTAAGCCGATCCGGGCGTGGAGTTGATTTCGTGATTTTCCACTGAAAAGCGTCGTTTCAAGCAAATAAGCAGCAGAAGGCTCAACAACAGCAGGAAAATGTGAGTGCATGCGACTGCCAAAGTGTCTCCGCGGTGCGCGCTACACTCAGCCAGCCACTCGCTGGACGCAGAGGTCGCAACTGTATTGCAAACATCTTCAACAAACAAAGACACCAAGAAAAAGGTTGAAGGTTGTTGTTTGCGAATTGATTCTCAGCTGCCCAGCGCGCAGTTCGTGCAGTGCGAAAATCGCTCCGATTCGTTGGCGTCCATTTGTGTTTAGGGTACGCAGAAGTCAGTGCGGTTGCGCATGCGACTTGACTGTTGGTTTTGCCAGTTGTGCTTTGTTGCTCGTTGTTGTATGTACGTTGTTTGAATTGCAATTGACGACTGTTGGAGTAACGAAGGGAGTGACATGCGGCCTGCCACATGCAGCGCGCACATATTGGCCATAAAACGACCAACGGCAAACCGGCAGTCGGCGCGACCGAACGCGGCCAAAGACAAGTAACACAACGCACTGCACTCCAACGTGGCAAGGTGAGGCAAGGCTGCCGACAAGGTCTTCTCCGCCGTGTTTGCTCACCAACGCGCCCATTGGCCCCCGCGCGCCCGCACTCGAGCTGCGCGCGTGGCTACGTAAATTGTTTGTTTTACTTTTCGCTGCATTCGGTTGTTTTGACCATAACAATTAGTGCCTTTGGCCCGATGTGGCAATGCTTGAGCTGTTGGCCGCTGGCTGTCGGTGTTGTTGTTTTTGCCGCAACCATTGCTGCTGGCCGCATTCGAAGTTCAATAATTTCTGCGCTGCTCTGCTGTCACCGATTGTTGCACTTGTTTGTTGTTGTTGGCTGCCGTGGCATGTTTGCGGCGATTTATGGAAAATGTTGTTACTTTTTATGGCCTTTGGCATGCGACAATTTCTGGTGTATGCCGCAATGCTCGCGTTCCTTCTTGTCACTGCAGTCATATTTGAGATGTTTGTTTTGATTTTGCGTTTGTTTGTTTGTTTGTTGATGGTAACTTATTATTCCGCTAGTCTGGCGGCGCGGCTGATTTGCTCTTGATGCGGCAAACTGAGGCAAACTGTCGAGTAGTTGGCTGGAATTTCGTATCGAATGGGTTGCACACGTCGCAGTCGCAGCGCCACCAGCGTCTGCCTCACTTCCAAGTGATGTCATTGCAGCTTGCGCTGGTTTTGTTCCCATGCTGAAAATACTAGTCACAAGTCAACTACGTAGCCCAGCGCAGTGATTAGGCTAACATGTGCCAATTTTTTCAATGACTTCACCCTAAACACAGAAATACGCAACGATCACAATAACTGGCGTCTGTGCACAGACGACAGCCGTCTTGGGCACTCTTAAATACAAGTAAATACAAATACAGTAAATACAAAGACATTATTCAGATTGATTGAGATGCGTACGTGTACACACCCGTGACCCCTGGCGCACTCGCCGAGCGGCTGACAGGCACATACAAATACTTATTTCAAAGTATTTAATAAAGTCCAAGTCGTATATTTAAAGATTACGCAAAACTTATATAAGTCGTGTAAACTGTATCCATGCAACCGAAAACAGCGTCAAGAAATCTTGAAAGTGCTACCAATTCGACGAGTTCATCAGAGCTGATAAACTTTGCCAATCGGAGCCACTCGTTCGTTAGACTACAAAAACGCAGAACCGCACAAATTTCGGACTTTTTTCTTTTCAAAATATTTGATTACGCCAAGTAGAATAACGCTCAGCTGGCTTACGCTGAGTACAAAACACAGATTTGTAAATAAGTTGAAAACTAATTTTCATGAATTGTGATGCCCTGGACTCTGTTCAACCGTATCAGATTGCAGTGATTTTCAGAAAACTGCATACAACGAGTGTTACGTTTACACTTTATTACTGTTAATAATCTATAACGTTTTTCGTTAGGACTTTTTCGAAATGTAGCGTGTCCAGCGGACCCGTCAGACTGTTTGCATTTCAATTGCCTCCATTTCGAGGCGACGATTATCAGCACTGCTGTCTACATTTTAATATAACACAACATTTGAAAAACATTCAACTACTTTATTGTGACCTCTTGGCATCAGCCACCGACACAAGCGTGTCGAAATATGTTCTGCCATCGACTGATAGGTTTCCGCAGGCTGGTCCAGCGCTGCCGATTGTGAATTTTATTGGGATGTTTATGAACGGCCAGCGCCGCGAGTGATAAGGAATTAATTTTCATCGCAACGCGCTGCTCCACTGAATCAAGAGCGACCCCTGGCAGCAGCTGCCGCAGCGTTGTTCTATTTGCGATTAGCAGCCAGGAGCAGCGAGGCTCCTGCTTTCGAAAATAATCATTTAATGAGCACTTTAGATTACTAGTTTGTCTTTCTGTGTACATTTTTGCTGCTACATTTGAAATTTATGACGTACGCTGATCCGGCGCTGGGCTGTACTTGTATCAGTTTCCGATTAGAATTAGCGCTTCTTCAAGAATAGGCAGCAAGATTTTCATAAAGACTTACAATGTACTGAAATTGTGCTAATAGCTAATTGGGGTAAATCATGAAAATACAGCAAATTTGTTGATTTGAGCCGGCAGTTGGCAATTGCTTCGATTGCATCCAAATAGACGCGTGCAATAATCAGAACAAAGAGCTCTATAGCATCAACGAAAGGAAAGTAGCAGCAGCGATCAAACGGTAGTTTTCCTATTCCCATTCTTGGTTGAAAAAACTATAGTTTATTTTGATGGATCCCTTCTTAGAATTCATAAAAGTTGTAAAGTGGTTCGATTCACAGGGACCAATAACCACGCTGGTGTACTATATTTCAATGCAGCATAGTCTTAGAACATAATGCGCTCGTAGCAATTATTTGTAGCTGTTTGCATACTTTGCGTAATTATTACGTTCTCGATTAACGACCACAGACCTGCAGACCCCACATGATCTGAAGTATTGAGTGTAGCATGCTGAACGAATTCGCCAGTGTGCCAATTTTGCGTATTTTATGTGGGGCCAAATGCAGACTGCGCTTCCCGCATGTGGCTCACATGTCCCATGGCTGTCCGAATGCGTTCCTGCCAATGCTGGCGTTGCTGGCGGCGCCGGCTGCGCATGTCAGCATATCATTTTGTGCAGTTTTTATGCACACAAATTTTCTCATTACACGTACAACTATTGTTGTTCTTGTTGTTGTTTTATTTAATTATGCCGAAACTGCTGAATTTTACACAAATGAGGGAAATTTCGCAATACGACAGCGAAAATATGCTCCAATTACTGCCGCCGAGAGAAACTCGAATTGCATTCAACAATGCCAAAAGTGACATTAAAATCGCATTTCGTCCAGAAAGGATGGCAAAACTTGCTGTCTCATAATTCAGTGAGTTGCGGAATTGCAATTGGATTTGTGCCCTTTTGTGCGATCTGTTACTGTACAACCCTAATCACATATTAACGGTAAAGCGCATCACACAAAAAAGAAGGTAATTCCATTGCCAAATTTTGTTTTGGATTAAAGTGCAATCGTATTGTAGATTTGTTTGCCCTTGAACACAATATTGACACTTAATTTTGTTGAAAAAAAAAAACAATTTTGTTGGCAAATGTTTTCTTGCTAACGGCTTTTGTCAGCTACTCAATATGGCTGCTGAGAAGAAGCAGTGAAGCTGTCTTTTCAATTTTGGCAGTTAAGAGCAAAGTTGTTTCATTTAATATTTGGCCGAAATATGTGTTTAAATATAAAGTGGAATTTGGAATTAGTCTACAACTATTTTTAAAGTCGCCAACACAACTCACTCTGTCGCTGCTGTCGGTGTGCGTCGCGCTACGCACAATTAATCGCGACATCGAAATGCGAGCGTGGAAACGCGGCTGTAAAGCGCTTACAGCGACGACCGCCTTGCATATGGAACGGCTGCCAGCGTGCTGCACATTGCTAGCCAAACCACCAGACACCAAACATCAAAAGCTACAGCAACAAAGCCGGTCTGTTACTCGGCAGCGTAGGGGCCAGCGCAAGTCGCATGTCGTCATATGCGGAAGCGCGAGAATTTCGCGCATGGTGCCGCGGCTGTGGGCCCCGGCCGGCGGCGGACGGGGCGAGCTCAGCTGGAGCATGTAAAGTGGGCGGCGGCTGTTGGATGAGACAACGCAACGCAACGCAACGACACGCAGCACAACGCGACACAACGCCAGCCAGCAACAGTCAACAGACAACCGACAACTAGAACAACGTCCAAAGCAGCACAAACAGCGAAAAGCCCAAAATGAAGATGCTCGAAAAATACAAATTTAGACATAGATATATCATATCATATGTGCTGTGTGTGTGACACACACATCTCTCATAAAGCGGTGCAGTGTGGCGGCAGCGCTGCCAAAGCCCACAACGCCGCGCAGCGCCTTCCAAAAAGCATAAAGTGAAAACTTGTCCAACATCAACAACAGCGGCATCTAAAACCAAAACGACATGAAATTCAAATAAAATCGTCGTAAAGTGTGCTGAAAATTACCAAAGGCCTAAAAATAGACCCGGCCAACCTGAACGCTAAATATTGGCTAAAACGCTCGAAGCGCGTGGAATGCGCGCAGTTTGCACTGTTTCTACTGGAACTAAATTCGATTTACAGCCGCTGTTGCTGTCATGTTGTTGTTGCTATTTACATGCCAGTTGGACAGTTTCTGATATTTGTAAGATTTGAATTCTTTTGACAACGAATCAACGCTCACCCCACACAACGCCCCTGGATGTCGCGCCGTCTCGACTCGATTCGATTGGATTCGATGCGATTTGATTTCAGTTAGCTGTACGTAAATGGTTGTAGAATTAGCTGTAATAAGTGTGCATAAGGAAAATGAGAAAAATTCCATTTTTAATTAATGACATTTGTGGCCCGAGTTGGCAGATTTAAATTGTGATGCTTGCGCCATTCGGAACCGAAGCCTTTCAGCCAGTTTTGAAAGGAGTTTCCAATTTAGGAATTTTTAAAATTAATCAATTAAATTCATTTCAACAATTCAAATTGACACACGCGTTACAGCAAATCAAATTGTAATAAATAATCTAAATATCACACGTATGTATGTAGACAAGTATGGTTGTATTTGTGTCCATGTCCTATGACGCTGTAAATAATACTTTTTCCAAATCCCAACACCCTTCACACTCTTCGCAGTCATTTCAAGTTGCGTAAAACGCAAAACGCCAAAAATGCAAAGCCCGACATGAAAAACGAAAGTGCGAACAGACACAACATTTGTAAAGTTGTCGAAATTTTTGTAATTACCATTTGTAATATTTTGGGATTTTTTGTAAAGCAGACGAAAGACGCCAAATTTCGTGTGTGCATACAATTTTGAACTTGGCACAAGCGATATTTGGACACAGCGACCGACTCTGCATTGCAGACAGACGTACAACGTACAAAATGCGTCGTGCCTTCATCTGCAGATGAATTGCCGCAGCCGAATTGCCAGCCAGACAGCGCCGGGCCACACGTTTCGATGGTCAACCGATATGGCGACAGTGAAGCTACGCCCAAGTGCCGTCCTGCTGCCGCAGTTCAGCATTGTCCGTACGGCGCAGCGCTTGGCGACAACTGGCGGCATATTGTTTTAGTCAGAAGCGATTTGGACTTTTCAAAGGCGGCACTTGAACGCGCTTCACTGTATTTCTAATAGATTGTGTCTGCCTAGACTTTATGAGTGAATTGGTGGTCGCTGGCCGCAGCGCACAGCGGCACTTGCGGCATTCTTGCGTCCATATGGACAATCGTAAAAATCACTTTTTCCTTTAGTTTTTTCGAAAACTGTGCCGCGAGTTTCTGAAAATCTCAACTGCAAGACGCGATGCTGTCGGTGACGCACAAGTGGCTTTTATTTGTTGCTGCCTTTGTGCGTTTTGTTCTTTTGTTTCCGCTGGCAGTCGTTCGGTTTATAATTGCGAACTGTCGCAAAATATAATTACGCGGCCCGGAGACGCATGAGAGCGCCACACAGCAATTGCCATTTGTTCGGATCGGTGTTGTTGTTGTTTTGGTTGTGTTTCGGGCGAGACTTCTTCGCGCTTTCATCTGTTGCACATTGCTACCCGCATGTCTGGCACTGCAATTTGGCAATTGCAGCCGCCGCAGAGACGCGCTTCTGGCGCTCCCCCACTGCCGGCAGACCGGCCGAGGAGCAGCAATATCGCGCGTGAATTTCCCGCGTACATGTGAAGTGTGAAGTTGCGCGCAAACACTTTTTGCTCAACGCTCTTCGCGCTAAGGCGACAAAGCAACGCCCATGGCGTTTTTTCGCCCTGGCTGTGCAACATTTGTCGTCGCCGTTGCCGCTGCTACTGCTGCTGTTGTTGTTGTTCATTTTGTAATTACAAATGTTATGCAAATGTTTAAAATTTAATGAAAATCATAAGAGCAGTGCTCACTCTTCCTTATGGGCACTTCCACTGCATCCCCGCTGCACCACTCAAGTCGCCGGCAGATCGCGGCGTCGCTGTCGGGTTGCGCCCGTAAGGCTGCAATTTTCACATCCTATGCATGCCGGCGTTTGTCCGAGTGTGTGCGTGTTTGTTTATGACAAACAAATGAGACATCACACAACTGGCTGCGAGTGTATTAAAATGCATCTTGGCCTCTCCGTGCCGCCGCAACGATTTCTGCTTCTTCGCTTTGAAGCAATAATGATGACGCCACCTCCGATTCCGACTCGTTGCGGCCACTCGCATTCACTCTGGGCACTTTTTAGGTGCTCTCGTTTATGGCTGAGTGTATGTGTTTGCTTCTTCAGTCGGCATATGTGTTGCTTTGTTTATTTTATTGCAGTTTTTTAAATGAATTAAAATGAAGTTATTCAAACCAAAATCGTAAAATGTAATTTAAAACGTAAACATTAAACAGAAAATAAGATAAAATAAAACAAATTAAATCAATTTAGTTAAATTCCAATAGGTGAAACACAGAATAACAAAATCAAACATTTATTGAAGCTCAACAAAATCAAAACAATTCCAAATTAAATTAATATAATTTCATTTCACTTGCAGCCAACTAAAATCTGTGAATCAGTCTGTCAAATATACTTACTAGAAACTTCTTGAAAAATTTAAAGATTCCCGGTGGGCTAAGCAATTCTAACTTCTATGCAAAATTAAAATAAAAATGCATTTTCTCAATAAATATGAACGTTTTCATTTGTAGCTTTTAATTATCAGCTATAAAATTTCAAGAATGCCGACATTTGAAAACGAATACAAAATTAGTCATTTGCTTGCTACTAATTTGTTCTTGTCACCACTAATCGCCGATGTCGGCTACTGCGTCGGGCGCGTGCAAAACTGCTTTCGGAATGCTCCAGCCGGTCAGTGGCGGCCAACTGGGTAACCTGCAGCGACCGATTCTGTTGTCGATATTGCTGTTGCCATATAGTTGCGAGCTGCCGCCGATTAATAAGTACTTCATTATTATACAAAGTTGTTGTAAAAATAAGAACATAATTGTTATTAATTTTGACCGCATGCTGCTCGACAGCGGCGCCGCGCTGCCACCACCTGTGCTTTTGACGCGTTTCGGGGTGCGCGCACGCCAGTCTGCAAAAACTTGCACGGACTCTTAAGTGTGGCGCCAAGTGTGGTAATAAAGACCACCATCAGCAACCATCTGTATTGACCGTTGCGATTGCGCAATTAATAAAACGGAAAATCATTAACGAGCACAACAACGAACGAACCACAGTGACCGCAACTGGCGAATCGGTTCTATGTGCGCCGTGAAAATGGCCAAAGCCTAATCAAAACGCTTGCGGTCATGAACAGCGAATGAACATTGCACACAACGAAAATGTTTCATGTAATAATTTTCGATCGCTAAGAAAATTACAATTCTTTTGTAGACGTTTTCATTAAACAAATAGTTGCAATAAAAAGTGCGTTATTTGCTGCTGCGGCTCGCATAAAACCAGCTAATTCCAGTAGTCACACACCGACTCACTAACACCACAAAGCCCTGACCTGCCGCCTCCCGCCCGCGACTGTTCCCTGCACTCTCATTAATAAGCGTAACAGGTGTGAGATTATTATTGTGATTACAATAGCAACAGCAACACCAACAACAGATACGACAACAACAGCGATTTTAATCGTTAGCAGGCAGCTCAGGCAAAAGCCATTACGAACACACGTCTCCCACAGCTAATACCTAACAGCGAGCAGAGCTATCTGCATACCTGTCGCACTGCCCATCTCCGCATCTGATGTATCTATCACCTGGCGGCGACGCTGTCCAGCCACTTCGCCGGCACGTTAGAATTTCAGCGTACCCCACGAATAGCTGCCGCCAGCAGCAAATCACGCTGCACGCTGGCTATCAAAAACGCACAGCAACATCTCCGACGAGTCGCGAAACCCGTTCCTCCAGCGGCAGCTCGTTCATTTTCCATTTTGTGTGCAAGGTGGCTGATTTTCTTGGCTGTCGCAGTGGCAATTATTGTCATCGCTCAGTCGGGCTGCAATACGTCAAGTTTTGCATTTAAATTGCATCCATTTTGTAATTGCAACTTAAGTAGCTGGTAATTAAAAGCACCATTCGATTTTTATACTTGAGCATTTACACGTACTTAATTCATTCCACCTGCTCGCGTTGGACACATCTGGTCACCGAGTGACTCGGTGGAAGTTAGTACAAAAGTACCTGCATACCTATGTACATACATACATACGATGATTTGGATCAAATTTGCCCACGATTAGAAGTGCCTTCGAATCGTTTTGGCAGCGCTGTAGTGGACACCATCTTCCCTCGCTAGTTTCCTATCAATGCTGCTTGGATGCCTCGGGGCTGCTCTCCTTCCCGCTTATCCTACTCATCTGTTTCCATTATCTGAGTTTGTGCTAATTAATTCTGATGTTTGCTCAACTTCTTTGAGGATCGAAAGCAGACGGCGAATTGAATGAAAGGTGACACCAAAAAATCTCCTTACAGGGTTCAATGGAAAAGTTCATATTTGTGCTATGAATATGATGGAACAAGTAGTTTTAGGGTTTACAAAAGAAGTGGACCGGTGCTCAGGCCTTTTTTCTTGAGGGTGGGCAGGAAGGCTACAAGCCTTCCATAGCACTCAGTCCATTTTGGACCATTGTACTATACCCATGGGGGATAGGGAAGGAGAGGAGATTGCTCAGGCTTTCTCACACCGTCCAAGCAGTACTTCACTGCAACTGATCCACTTACCACACACCTTCTACATCCATTCTTAAATGGAATCCTTTCGCAGTCTCAGCAAATACTTATTTTATGAATGAAGTTGTGAAAATGTGCCAACATGTGCATTTATGTTTTCCACTTTTTTAATCGTTTTACAGTCCGGTTGGGTTCCCAAGCGCCCTAGTCACCGTCGCCAGTTTCGAAAGCGAAAAGCACCGCTCTAGCTGTTACTCACCCGAAGCGATAACTCGAGCGAGTGAGCGAGCGAATTTGATATGGCGGCCTGTGAAGTGTGGTAACTGCAGATTGGCTTGAAAGTGGATAGCGGATATTCAAGCAGCAAAAATTATTCATTTGACATTTTTTGCATTTAATTTGTGTGCCGCGTTCTTTCTCATTATGCCCCGGTCTCCGGTATGGGTGCGTTCATATTTTCCTTCCATGTTGTGGCTGGCAAATTTGAGATAATGCATTGTTATTGGTGTCGAAGGAACCGCGATGTTGACAGCAGCAAAATAAGAAGCAGAGAGGTTCCATTACTGGGCTTGACTTATCAGCATTTTTCCGTCCGCTCATGGATAATCCGCAAGCTGAAGCGTTGGAAGAGTGTGAGTGCCGCGGCGGTTCAAGTGGGGCGAAACGGATTTTAGGTTTCAAATAAGTGCAATTCAAACACGAGTGCGAGCAAACTGGGCGATTAAATTTCCAAGTGTGAGAATGTGCGACAGTTGAGGTTGTGAGCATTATCGCTCCAATGTATATCCGAAGGGAAGCGAAGTAAAAATAATAAAGAAAATATATTGTAATGCATTGCAGTCAGTCGGAGCATTTTGCTGGTGATGTGGTTTGGCAGTTTAAGTGGACTGAGTTCAAATTATTTCAGTACAGGGAATCTTGTTCGAGGTAATAATTGATGCGAACTCCGCCAGTCCAGTGATTGTTCTGCAAAATGTGAATAGGAACTTCATATACTTATTTGAAGCCCAGCAGCAAATAATGTGCCGTGTCAATACACCAACGCTTATCGATTCGGACACCAATCGCCACAATAACAACACCACGCCATGATAAAACGTCAAACAGACCAAAGCGGTTAGTTTAGAACGGAGTTCTCACTTATCTAACATGTGTTGTGAATGCCTTCATGGCAGTTCTGGTCGTTCATGGCATATCGCGGATTCCGCGCTCCTTACACGCCACTTGATGGTTATTTGAAATGTTATCTTTATTTGTTCTGCAACTGGGGCACTCGCCGCCACTCCTCCTCGAACTTGGGGCTATTCTTTCCGATTTGCCATTTGCTTGCTGTGTGCGCGTGTGAATTGGTGCTGTCGTCATGCGAGCGGTAGTTTTTCTCGCTCAACTCAGTTGTTAAAATATCGCACCTTCTGATTTTGACACTTTATTGCCGTCTTTATCTTTTTAATGGTTTAGTTGTGTTTTTACTTATTCGGGAATTGAACTTTTGCGGTGGCGGCTTTGAGGAAATAATTTTCCAAACATAAGAGATGGTTGAGCAGACGAGAAGAAGGAGAATAAATTATATTTTCGAGAGTCAGAGGATAGAATGGAGTTGTATGCATTGGGATACGACGGGACGAGATATAATAAAATATGAAATATAAAATTTAGAATAGATACGTCTTTACTAAAAGTTCTATGCATATGTCTGCTGGGCGCTTGACAACTTTGACTCTGGACAAAGAAAAGTGTCAACACAGCTGAAGTGGGAATGCCGACGCAGCACAAACTGCGTGAAAACACCTGTTGTGCAGCGTGTAAATAACGGCGGCCAAATAACGCTCTTTCCATTATTTGCTACAAAAACGAGTAAGCGTGAATTTCTCGAAATCCATGCGCGCAGAGACAGATATTTGGAGGATAAACATGTTACAGTGGCTGCAGTTGTCAGTTGTAGGTAAAGAAAGCAACAGCAACAAACGTCATTAATGTTGCTGTTGCTGTTGCTGATCAACAGCATTGGCAGTCACAATAAATACCCTCCTATACGAATTGACAAAAACAACAATTCAATAGCAGCTACAACAACAGCCGAACTACACATCAAGCTGTCAGAAGCCGCGGATGGCGTGGCTGAAGTTGGTGATGATGATGGCGAATAAAGCGGCGGCAGACGTGCCCGAATGAGTGACTGAATGACTGAGCTAGTGAATACATGTTGATTGAAATATGTTTGTATGTGCACAAGCGCGTTTGTAGGTATGTATGTACTAGGGATTGCAATCCCGGGATCGCAAATCCCGGAATCCCGGGATCCCGGACAATTTTAGTCCCGAAAAATCCCGGGATTGACAAAATCCGATCCCGGGATAGAAGCAAAAAAAAACAGCTCACTTTTTGCTTTTGTCACGTTGATTTCGAAAAATGAAACCCTTCTTATTTAGTACAAAAAATATATTGCAAACGCCCTGTGACATTTGAACTTGTTTCAACGCAATAATATTACTTTGTCGTAATGTAAGAGGTCGTCTTATTGACGTTATTTATACCGAGTTTGACTTATTTTTAAATGGCGGAAACCGTGGTCAAAACTTGCAAAAAGTATATTAATATTTAGATACGATTTCACCTACTAGTATTGAACCAGAGAGATGCTTTTCATCAGCAGGCAATATATGCAGCAAGCTAAGATCTCGTTGAGGTGATAATACCCTTAATGCTTTAATAGTTTTAAGATATTACCTAAAGTCGAATTGATGTAAGGTGTTAATTTTTGCCATCGGCTACTTGTTTTTTCCTAGTTTGGCAATTTAATGCATTTTTATGTCATTAATTTTATATTATTTACCATGAATATTTTGTTCTTAGTTTTAAGAAACACAGAAATGTATTTAATAAGAAAATAAATTGTATTTGATTGAAAATTACGTCTGATTTAGTTCGTTCAAATAATATATTCAATCCCGAAAAAATCCCGGGATCCCGGGATTGCAATTTTCAGTCCCGAAAATCCCGGGATTGTAAAACTGGTCCGGGATTGCAATCCCTAGTATGTACATACAAATGTAGGACGGTGCGAGTCAAAGCAAATAAAGCTGTCAATTAAGTCGAATTCGGTATGCAGAAAGAGGGCGCGCGGTGCGGTGGGGGTGGTGGCCGTTGAGGCGGCAGAGCACCGAAAATGCCCGTTATGTTATACACGATTAAATACACCGATAATTATGTCAAATAATATTGTTATTCCTGTTGTATTATCATCCAACAACAAGCAACTGGCCGCCGATATCTGTCTGTCCGTCCGTATCGTTACATTGTCTGCACGATTGACGAGCAATGGTTAAGCGCATTAAAGCATTCGTATCGTTGTACGATTATACATACATGATATCATATAAGGTCACTGCGTGGTCTATTGACTGGAATTCGTTGACGTATTTGTTCGCTTTAAGAATGTAGAGCAGTTCGATGGGACATCGTCAAAGTCACAACACCTTCGCTAATACAACAAATACGAATATATACAAGGTGCAACCCAAAGTAAACAGGACTTTTATAAAATAAAGAAAACGGATGATTATTTTTGTATAATTCTTTTTATTTATTCAAAATACTCTCCTTCTGCTTCGATACAACGTTTTGCACGGTCCAAAAGCATTTGGAATGAGTGTTTTAGGTCATCGGCCGGCATCGCCTTCAGAATGTTGGTACAAGCCTTTTGGATGTCCTCAACGTCCTTATAACGGTTTCCTTTCATCGGCAAATGCAACTGACCGAATAAGTAGAAGTCACAGGGAGCCATATCAGGCGAATACGGTGAATGATTGATGGTAAAAATGCGATTTTTGGTCAAATAATCGGTCGTAACTAGGGCTCTGTGAGCCGGTGCATTATCATGCAATAAACGCCAACTTCCTTCCTCGCGATATTCTGGACGAATACGACGAATGCGATGCACCAAACGCTTCAAAACTTCAACATAAAACAAAGCGTTAATTGTTTTTCCCGGTGGAACAAACTCTCGATGAATTATTCCCTTTGAATCGTAGAAACAAATGAGATGAGTTTTGATTTTTGACTTCTCACGGCGGGTTTTTTTCGGATTTGGCTCATCTGGGTGCTTCCATTCGGCACTTTGACGCTTTGTTTCGGGATCATATTGAAAGCACCACGTTTCGTCACCGGTTACGATGTTGAACAAGAAATTTGGATCACGTCTGGCTTCCCGAACGATGTCTTTTGCGTGCTCAATTCTCTGCGCTTTTTGGTCGTCGGTTAAAGTGTGCGGAATGAAGCGAGAACACACTTTACGGAGACCCAAATGTTCGGTTAAAATGCGATCAATTGATGTTTTGGAGATGTTCAATTCCATTTCCATCAATTGCAATGATGATTTTGGCTCCATTTTGATAAAATCACGCACAGTTTTGATGGCATCGTCAGTAATCACAAATTTCGACTGGCCGACGTGTTCGTCGTCATTCAAGTCTTCACGACCATTCTTGAATCGATTCAACCACTCATTAACACGGCCACGGGATAAACAATCATCACCATAAACTTGCTTTAACAATTTAAACGTTTCGGTAAAAGTTTTACCAAGTTTAAAACAGAACTTAATATTAGCTCTTTGTTCGATCGACATTCTCGTACCAAAGTTAAAAACATACTGTCACATTGAGCGGGATATTTCGGCGTCTACTAGACCAAATGTCATGAAATTTAGACAGTATGTGAATGAAAGATGTACCTTTCCAACGCATGTCCTCACACATAGATGGCGCCACCAGAAACGTCCCTATTGCAAAAGTCCTGTTTACTTTGGGACGCACCTTGTATAAGTAGAAACACATATGTATAGATGTACGTGGGCAGTCCGATAAGTACTTAGCCCCACCGCCCGATGGTGCCACTATCGTCACAGAAATTTACTATACATGTGTAGTACATCCTCGTAGACGGCTACTGTCAACCTTTCAGCCATATTGGATTTGTAGTTTTGTTTTGACCGCGTGTGGAAACGAACGTGTCCGCGGATTTTAGAAAAATGGAAAAGGTCGGTGATTCGCCAAATTGGTCGCATTAGGCAACGAACAGCTGCCCCATCTACCGTATTCTCCAGATTTGGCCCCGTGTGACTTCTTTTTGTTTCCAAACTTGAAAAAGTCACTCGCCGGGCAGAAATTTGAGTCGAATGAGGAGGTTATCGCCGCCACGGAGGCCTCCAGAAAACGTATCTTTCAGACGGGTCAAAGAAGTTGGAGCATCGCTGGGTCAAGTGTATCGAGTTGAAAGGAGACTACGTTGAGAAATAAATCGCCACTTTTCCAAAATTTTCGTTTTTCTTTTGTAGGCTAAGTACTTATCGGACCACCCACGTATATATGTAATGTGTGTGTGTGCGAATGTATAAATGGCGTTAGACATTTTTTGGCCATTAGCGGCGACGCTGGCACAATTTGGCACTGACCGTGAGCGCTGCTGAGAACAATATTTTTTATGACATGCTCCGGGGTACCTGAAGCGAACTGTCAACTGAAACTTGCCAAACTGTCAACCTTCCGCGCATATTTTGACAGTAATGTTTAGCAACGGCAGCCGCCGTGGCTCAGTTGGTTAGTGCGTTGGACCACGAGTCGCAGGCAGCAACCTCAGGTTCAAATACTGCCTGTAATAACACCTAAAAAAAATAACGGGAAAACTCGTTTTCTCTTTCGGTGGCTGTCCTCTCAGCTGGAAGTGGCAAACCTCTGAGAGTAAAAATTGCTTATGAAAAAGCTCCCAACCTGCCGTTCGGAACCGGCATTAAACTGTAGGTCCCTCCAACCCGTGTACAAATTCACACGCACAACACGGGTGGTTGCGGGAAGCTAGGCCTTAGTCTCGCGTAAGCGGGCTGTCGTGCCAGTCAATTATTATTATTATTATTAAATGTTTAGCAAACGACTTCAGATTTTTCTAAAAATAAATTTACCTTCAAGCTAATCGCTGACCGCCCATAACGGGAGCTCATTTCTTGCTGGAATTTTCGCGTTCGAAATTAAAATAAATTGTCACTACGAATACTTGAACCGAAAAAAGCGAATTTGTTTCTGATTGTTACAAAATTGAATTCGAGTCAAATGCGATGCTTTTAAGGCCCCGCGCTCGCGGCTGACTAATGTCGAAACGATTTTAAACAATTCTAGAATTTGTAATTAGAATACCTAATAGCCGAATTCGACCAGAAAAGCACAAACGGCAGCGGCGCACAATGTGGAGTTGCCAATGAATCGAACAGAAGGAACGTCAACAAATTCAAATAAAGCTGAGAATAGCTTGAAATAGAGGCGCGCTGCTTTCGGCGGAAAAGTGGGCATTTCAGAATGACAACCGATAGTCAGCCGATCGGAGTAGCACAACAACAACAGCGTATCACTGCGGCTGCTCTATTTGAAAAACTGTCGTGTATGCGCGCGAAGACGGTCGATCGCTGAATCGAATCACGCAGAAGAAGCGCAGCAGCTGAAGAAAGGCACAAAATCGTCGCATTTGCATTTCGTTTCATTTCGAAATAAATAGCTGTCGCAAGGCACAATCCCAACGGCAGCAATCAGACAGCCAGACAATCGACCAACTGATCGCCTGTCTATCGGTCCATTTCAAAATAGACTCGTATATGTCGTCGCTTTCAGTAGAATGTCAGACGCAGACGCGCGGCGTGTGTCGGCATGGCACCGAATTCACAGCCATCTACAACGAATCTTTGGCGCAGCCGAAAAAGGGCCGTGCAATATGCATTTCAATGCTGAGATTGTTTGAAAGTGGCGGGATTGGCCGCCGAGCACCGGGAAATGCTGACAATGCTCGCTCTGCGGTCAAAAAGTCGCTGCGCGCTGCTGGCACCTCTTTTGGCGCTAATGTGCCCGACGCCGACGTTCATTGATGAAACTGCCAGCCGGCCGAAAAGCGATCATTGGTCGTTGAACTGTTGAGCAGTTGCCTGCGAAGTTGCGTTATTTTCGTCGCTCTTACTGTTTTCGATTTACTCGTTTTGCTGCGCGGTTGGCACTGTTTTCTTCTGATTTTCGCAACGATTTTCGATATTTTCTAAAATTCGGTTTTGTCGCCATTTAGCGCTGCTGCTTGGCGGTTGGTCTAGTTGTTGTTGTTTTTGCAGTTGTCTATTCAATATGGCAGCAAATTGCGGTGGTCTTCACTTAAACGTTTCTAAATTTACACATTTGTGCGATTCGTTCGATTTTTGCGCATTTGCCGATTTGTTCGATTTTCCTTTCTCTGTCTGTCAATATGGCGCTCGTTCCTTTTGAAGTGTCGTCTGCATGTGTCCAATGCGTTCGCCAACGTTTCGAGCCTCTTCCTTTTCACTTTTGAGGCAATTGTTGTTGTTGCCCGTTGCCCACTTTGGCGATGTTACAAAGTGTTGTGCGCCTGCAGTCGGCCATCAGCAGGCGAAATTCTTTAATGTCGTCTTGAGGGTTTTCCGTTCATTTTTGAATTCAGCAGCACAGTGGGAAGCAGCCAAGAAATGTACGGTGCTGACATTTTTAAATTCGCGCCTCGCTCCTCTTCTCCCCCCAGTTACGTATGTTTGTATATGTATATGTATGTATTCTTTTATTTTTTGTGTACGAATTTAATTGCGGAAGCATTTGATACGTACGGAATTTTATGGTATGGCGGCGTTTGCGACGTGCAAACATTTTAATTGATATCGGAAGTTTGTAATTTTTGGGCGCCAGACATCAATTTTGATGCGACTGCTAAATGAGTTTGTCGCTGAGTGAAATGATTTCCAGCATTGCAGCCTATGAACTACCACTCAAAAATATTGAAGCACTCATTCTAAAGTTTCTAATGGCTATTTGAAGGTACTTAACGACACCTTAGCACAGGTTGAAAAATTATTCAGGGTCTACTGTTCTGCTCTTCAACGTAATTTTTCATGTAACTAGTTGCAAAAAAAATTATCAAATTAGGCTGTTTTAAACTTTCGACCAACTTTTTTGATCACTAGTTTGTAGCATAAAAGCATTTTGATAAAGCCAACGACTAAGTTTGTTTTTATTGGTCTTCATACTATCCGTCCGAAACGTTCACTCACAATCGAACAATAACCTCTTCCCTCTCCATAAACCGAGACAAAGCAATGCTAAAAATACACAAATGCAGAGCAAACATTTCGAACCGCTTACCCTTTGAACCACTTAGTGTGAAATGGAATTGAATTTCAAAAGTACGCGACGGCACAGTGTAACCCATAAACAAATCACAGACCCACAAATATAGATAAACGAAAAACTAGACATACGATACTGAATCCCAAAAAAGCGCCACTAAAAACCAACAACGAAAACAATCCAACAATTGACAGCAGTCTTAGACGTGCGTGCGAGCAGATATCGGAAAAATTAAAAATACTTTGACGTACACGTTAAATGTCAAAAATCGCGACCAGCTTGATAAATAACAAATTGACAGTTATGAGGCCGGCAAGTGCGCCGGTGCCCGTGTCGGGCGCAACTATCGAAAATACCAAATAGGAACAATAGCTCGCCGCCTACGCTGGAGCGGCGTTGGGGGCGGCAGGGACACGGCCAGGAATTAAAGACAAATACGAGTAAACGTAAATTGCACTTCAAAACGTACGGGGGCAAAGCCAAATTGGTTCGCGCACAACTGAAAAACAGTTGCGAGCTGCACGTGTAAATATTTCACGCCGCAGTGCATTGACGAACTGTCAGCGCAAGCACAAATGTATTTACATGCAAATTAGCAGAGAAATCGAACCACTCTGCGTGCAGAAGGCCAGCAGCAATGTTATGCACTCCCGGATCGATCTTTATGTCGTGATGTGAGTCGTCGAAATGTTCTTCAGAGCTGCAAATGACATTTGTCGGACATATTTTTTGTTCTATAATAGTTTTTCAAGCTAGAATTGGCTCACTTGTTGAAAGCCGGGTTTCAGACGAGTTCCGGAACCGCAAATTTTCCTGCTGGGTTCACCAGGCCGGCACACACCCATCAGTCCGCAGCTCGGCCACTCGGCACCTATGGAGCGATCAATACTTCTCGACGTACGCGGCGCAACTCATTAATTCCAACTGTCCCTCGCGCGCACACATTCCCGTTCTTGCATACATTCGAGTATGTGAGTGTGTGTGTGCGCCAACAGTAACAGCAACAACAACTAGCTGACAGATAATTTTTTTTAGGCACACGAGCATTTGACATTCCGTTGCCTGCATTTAGAGCACCCGACACTGTGGCTTTTCCACGCATGCGCGCCGGCCTCAGACCGCACTCGGCCACTGTTTGCGCTCTATCCAACTAATTTTTGTTATCACTCGGCCCTCGCCACGTTAGAAGTTCAATTATTTGATTTGGCTGCGTGGTTGGTGCGCTATCACTCGTGCGCCTTCGACAGTTTCGGTTTATTGAAATTCGAATTTATGCGTCAACCGCCGCATTTTGTGTACGGTACGGCACCAAAAAGCAACAACAAACACTGCGACAACAGCAAAATCGGCATTTTATCAGCATTTAAATCGCGATGCGTGTCCAACATTTCTACGAGTACATGGGCCCGCCGACCGTTGCTTCCCTTCAGCGAAAATAAAGTGTTGATTTTTGTCATTTGTTATTCTGCGGCAACGGCAATTGCTGTTGCGGCTGTCGTAAAAATCGTATATGCATTGCATGTTGCTTTAGTTATTCCTGTTGCTTTACATTTTGTGTATGACGTTCAGAGGGCGCTTGGAATTCACAATTGCCGCGTTGCTGCCGCGGCTTCTTCAATGTGGGCATTCACTCCTGGCTGCACGACAGGCCCACAACCGCATCGGGTTTCCATCGCTTCGCCAGTTGGGACACCTTGGCCCCACAAACCGGAATCGAAGTTGCGCGCCGCTGTGGCCGTTTCCAGCGAAGAGGGAATACCCGCACTGTTACGTCTGCTCGTTCCGCCGCCGTTCGTCTTTTGTAAAGGTTTTGCTTTCTTCTGCTTTGCCACTTTGTACACGTACAATTTGACACTTGAACGTATTTCGAAGTCGATTATAATTAAAATTCAATTATTCAAATCGTCACATTTGGCTGCTACCATTTTTAGCATAAGTCGCCATTGGGCACTGGAAAACAACGCTGAGGCATAGCAACTTGCTGCCCGTTTCCATGTATTGACTCACTGGATACGCTTGACGGCGAATGTAGGTCCGACTTTCAGTTGTTTGCTTCTGATGAGCGGCAAATTATGCGCAACGAGTTGGGTCGGCTTTGGCGCCTAACTAACGTCACACAAGGCGAGATTTAATTTTGAGATATAGGAAATTAATGGACTACGAGAACAGCAGGCAACGCCAAAACAAAGACATCGGGATACAGCGGACAACGTTAATGAAGATCCTGCAAGTAGAATGCGAGATTCGGTCTGGCCCGAAGTTGAGATGCGACTTTCCCTGAGCAGGGGCGGTCAGGCATATGATGTAATGTGAGTAGTTATACTTAGCTCAAGAATCGTACCGCTTACGAGTTTCTTTCGCTGAGTGCAATGGAAGAGGAAAATCAAGCAACAAGACGGCACAACACTCAAAAATAATCCAAAGTGAGCAGAAGTGAACCGCGTGGAACTAATTTCGTCCAATTCAATTAAAAGTAACTGCACTTGTCCGCCACGCCTCATTCATAATTTTATCTTTCAGATGAAACGATATAATGCCAATCGGCCGGCTACAATGGTAGGCAACGTAAAAGTCGCAAAAAGCTGGATTGGAAGTCGAAGCCGCTGCGGCTCGAGGGGGAAGTGGAGGGCTCAGCCTACAAGCAGCAACAAAACTTACACGGAAATTAATTGTTGGCAATCTGTGTGAAAAGCTGCAAAGCATAACGGCAACAACAACTTGCACATACACGGGCCGCAGCTGCGCTCGAGCGCTGGCCAAGCCATGACCAGTCTGGGTGCCCGGTGCCCGCCGCATGCAACATGCAGCGGCAACGAATTCAATTCCATGCGTTTTTGTGTTGTTGTTTTATCCACACAACTTTTATCAGTTTCATTCGATGCGGACCTGTTGCAGCGCGGGGGGTGAGCTGGGCCACGCGGGCATTTGCCTGTTGCCCGCAGGCGCTTTAATTGAAAAGCAACAACAATGAGTACATATTTAATTTGTATACATGACCAAAAAGGCGAAGAAGGTTGGCAGACAGACCCATTGCCAATTTCTTTCGGCCGCCGGCGAGCCAAACTATGTAAAAATTGTAATTTCACTCTTTACTTTCGTTGTAGTTGGTCGTGGTGGCTGTGGTTGTTGCTGTTCTTGTTTGCGTTGCAAACATTTCTGGTTCTACACGAGTTTTGCTTGTTAAAAACGACAACAACAACAACAACGACAACAGCAACAGCCTAACAACAACGCTGGCTGAAAAAATTGCCGCTGCCGCTATCGCAGCGACGACGGCGACGGCAACAAGACGCAATCTGCATATTAAATGTGCAATTTGTTGTTGTTGCCGTTGGTGCGGCAACATTTTGCTGTTGTTATTGTCGCCGTTAATGCTGGCTGCAATTGGCGGAGTTGACGTTGCCACAAATTAATACCTATGTGCCTCTTGTTGTTATTGCTGTTGACGTGGCTGTGCGTTCAGCTCAAACCTACAACGCCTCGTAGATGTCGTTGTTGCAACTGCTGGCCGCAGCAGACGTGCGAGCTCTGCAGCAGGTGTCACAAATGCAAGTTGCGGCCACAACTGCACGGCGCTGCAAATAGCCGCCGCAGCCACAGCAACAGCAACAATTATGTACATACAATGTATGTAATGGCAACATCGGGCAATAACAGGAAAAGTTTGACATGTTGCTTTGCATGACGTTTGGAATTTTTGTGTGCAATTTGCTTGCTGCTGCTGCTGGACCCTACATCGATTCCATGAGGAAGCGTCAGCTTGGCAACTCACCCCAATTCGCTGTTTGCGCTTCGTGTTTCCTGTCTGTCCTCTCTGTACCTCACTCGTTCTGCTGATCGAAGTTTGCTTTGTGTTTGCTTTGTGTTCTAAAGATCCCATTTGCCCCATTAAATGTTCCCATTTGGGAGATTTGTTTATAACCGAAATAGAGACCAGACAGCAACGTGCCACAATGCGAGGCATCTCGCTATCTATGAGGACCTCGACGCATTCTAATCGACCGACTACGCGCATCTCTGCTGGGCAATAGTGTATACCTTGTGTCCACTCGATTGTACAAGTATGTCGTTGTCGTATTCTCGTTGCTGCAGGCAATTTTAGTCTTTTTGTTGCTGTTATGTCTTTGGCGACTCTGACATTGCTATTTCCGCTGCCGCAGCAAACTGGTTCGTCATCATTGCAATGACCGCCGTCACCGCAAAGCAGGACATTCCGGCGTAAGGCGTTGGCAATGTTGCTGTTGACGATTACGGCTTCAGCGCCGTGCGGTATCTGCTGTAATGGCGGCAATACTCACTTGTTGCAGTCGCCGCTGTACTGCGTCCTCACCCTGGCGGCCTTCGCTTAGTCCATCACTGCAACTTGCGTTAATTCGCCATTAGTCTACTTGGCTTGGTATCAATTCGTAATTAATTACCCATTACCATATCTTTTCTATTCCTCAATTGCAGTCTCGACGGGGCAGCAGCAGCGAATTTGCATATGAAAATTAATTGTAATGCTGCACGCGCACGCGCACGCAGCCGGCAGTAACGCTTAATCATACGCTGCAAGTTGCAATCGATTGACACCACCAGCAGAGGCACACACATACAGCCACAGCTCGAAATACATGCACACGTACATATGTTAAGCATATGCAAGCGTTTATGTGCCTACTTGCACCTATTCCCAGCACAAATGTTTGTGCGGCGGTGTGCTTCGTCGCTATTTGCAGTTGGCCGCACTTTTGCCTCGCCCAGCGTCCGCCAGCTGTTGAGATGTTTGTCATCTCGCCTGGCGACACTCCCACAAATGCAAACAAATATTTGTCTTATTGAAGTGCAGCCGGTAGTCAGCTGGAAGACCAAACAGTAGTGAGCTGCTGGCGGTTTGGCAGATTGAATCGCTCGAATGCCGCGTGTTGATATTTTCTTTCTGAAAAATATCTGCAAGGGCTCCAATCACATCTTGAGAGGATTTAGTTTGTAATTGTGTACACATCGAGGTCAGTATACACAACCGGCCAGCACAAACCCAAAGTTCAGCACTTCCGTTTCCGGCCGCACCTAATGCCATCAAAATGCCGGCACGTGAAAAGCGATGCACACACTCACACACTCGCTGCAGTTCTGAACCCGGCCAACTCTGTCGGCCTCGGCCAACTCTGTCGGCCTCGGCCGACGATCGAGCTTGGAACTGTCACGCCATTTTGAATGCATTACCGCCGAGGACCGAGGCCGGAATGTAAATTTAAGCGCTTCACACTGCAACATTTACAAAAACAACAACACTGTAACTAACGACAACAATTACAGCAATAACACCAAAAACAGCAATTGAAAATGAAATAAAGGCAAAAACGAAACTAAAAAACAATTTAGTGCTGCAGCATTTGTTGTTCCACTTACAAAATGCCAAACGGCAGCAGAGTGCCGCACGTAGCCAGCGAGCACACAGTAGCGATACGACAACAGCGCCCGCCCAGCAAACCCAATAAATATGCGACCTTCTTGACTTTACAGCAGCAACAACCACAATAGCAACAACAACAGCTACAATGACAACCAACAATGCGCGTTTTCGTATGCGCATATAAAAGCGAAAAAACGGAATGAAGTGCAACCGAAACGGCATGAAAGATGGCCGGCGCGCAGGAAACCCGGGGCGTTGTACCCTTTAACGAAAATTGGCATTTTGCATAAAATGTAAAGCAGCGCACAACTGCACAGCCACAGCCATAGCCAAGGCAACGAAAACTTCCCAAGCAGCAGCAGAATTTTTATGAGAAGTAGCAACGAACGCGAAATGGAACGGAAGTTATGCCACAAAGCCGAAACCGTCCATCGGACAACTCATGAATAATGGGCTTGAAGAAGGGAAAATGCAGGGCATGCTGGTTTTGTAGTCGTAGTAGCAATTTAGGAGTTTTCAGTAAACGTCTTTTAGAACGCGAGCGCGGAGAATTTATGCAAAGTTTCCATGTGTAGACAATCGAAAATTTCAAATTGTCAAATCACATTCGAAAACGGGCCGAAGGGCTTCGACATCAAATGAGACAGTAATTTAGTCATTACCGACTAGTTTTGATCAGCTTACTCGTGAAGCAGACACGGCGACTGAGCGCAAATGATCGCTGCAAGCTGGGCCGTGCCATTCACTTAAAATGAGAACTCTATGACAACTGCAAAAATAGTGTTGAATGAAGTTTGCCAGCACCTTTCAATAATTTCTTAATTACTTCAATACTTGCACGCCCATTGTCAAATCGCTGCCAAAGCAATTGAATTGTTTTCGTCGTAAATCATGAATGAAATTCTCCAAATTCAAGTTGTTCCGGTTGTACGCCTGCGCAATTCGACGTATTCAGCCGAACGGTCGTCGCTCACACATGCATACACACACACACACACACACACTCGCGTTGAGTTACTCATCCGCCCATTCATTTCAGCCATAATTCAGTTTGTCAATTGTGCGACGATTTGCGCGTTCCTTCTTGCCGGCCCATATTTATTTGTATTGTGGCGACGAGAAAAAATGAACAATGCAAAAAGCTCAGCCCCGGCTTGGGGGAAGGGGGGCGCCGAGGCGTTGTGAGATAAATACATATAATTCGCGCGTCAATTTCGCATTTCGCACAAAAGAACGATTTTTATTAGCTGCGCTCAAGTGACACTCCTTTTGACAACAATGCGCCCAACAACAACACTAACAAGTCATAAATTCAGATTTCTCTTCTTTATAAATAGCTCGCCTAATTTGCACAATAATAACCCAATAATTATTATAATAATACAATTAAAAATAGTAACTGTGCCCAGAGAAAATTGACTTTTGAGTGGAACTGTGGTCGATTGCCGGCCGACCGTTACTGGAAACGGTTGCTACATTTTTGCACTTTCACGCAGTCTGGTTGTGAATGGGATTTATTTGCGTAAAATGGCACCGGTAAAGAGTGGAGAGTAGCGGGAGGTTGCAGAAAACCGGTGAAAAAGGCGCTGACAAGCGTTTGAGCGCTCTGAAGGTACGCGAATTCATGGGGGTTCGAGGAAGGGTACCTGAACGCAGAGCAGCGTGCGAGCTGACTAAGTCATATTTCACGTACAGACAAAGAAGCTCTAAGGAGGAGTGGAGTATTTGAAGCAAGGCATCTAGGAAGAGCTGTGTTGGTATTATAGGAGTTTTTATGGCCTCATAAGTAAATAAAGTAGACAACTGTCGAACAGTTCGTAGACTAATGACGCATAGGGAAGTTACTTCTAAACCGTTTGCCTCATATTTGCTGTGTTGCGGGGCTGTGCCAGGCTTTGAGAAAATATTCGGAAAATTCTTTATTTATGTAACTAGCGCAGCAGCTCTTTGGAGGACGGGGAATGAAGGATCTTTTCCATTCGCTCGTCAGTTTTTGGTTCACTCGCGCCGGTGACAAATTGTCAGCTGTAAAAATGTTACAACAACAATCCATACGATGACTAACCGCGAGCCAAATACATTTGTACATTTTCACTTTCACAATGCGTGCGTATAAGCGCGCTGGTCGTTGCACGCTCCCCCCTCCCCCACACTCGCAGACAGAATTCTTTCTTTGCTGCTGCGTCGATTATGTGTGATTATTTATTTGCTGTGCGCAGTAGCGGCTTAACGGGGGGGGCGGAGGGGCGGACCGCCCCGGGCCCCGGGCTGTGGGGGCCCCCGAGAGAAGCTTAAATTTAAAGTTTCTCAAAACTGAAACTTGTAAAAAACTATTTGCGCTCCACAATGGTTGTTGAAAGGTTGTTTGTCACTTTTATCAATTGAAAGAGACACAGTATCGACAATTGACTTTGAAATTGCAATAACAAATTCAGTTCAATAAAAGCAAAAAAACATCCTTTCTAAATAACAATTGTTTGCAAATTTTCAAAAAATTTTCCCTCGAAGATTGCAATATTCAAATACAATATACAAAATTCTAAAATTAAAAATTAAATATCGCAATCTTAGAGTTTGCTTGTAAACTAGTGGGAATTAAGTAATTACTTAACCTCATTAAACTTTGTAGACGTCAAACAAATTTACAGTTATTATTATTATTTTTATAATTATTAGTTGGATAACAACACAACGTCCCGGAAATCCGGTTTTCTTCTTGGTAGACTCTTTTACGAAAGCAATTCTATGCTCCTTGTAAGTAAGCTACTGCTACTGGGTTTTATAAAATATTTCTGTACTTTTCTAAACTACTCGACACGAAAAAGGCACCTAAAAATAGGAGTGTTTTCTAGACTGGAACTTTGAAATAGAATAAAATTTAGATGTATGAATCTACAGGCTGAAATCCAAATCATGTATGTTTTCCATACCTGACATATTTTGGTCCTGAAACTTCAAAATTGAAAATTTAGTTAAAAGGATGTCTTTCATTTGATACCCATATTTCCATCATTGCATTTCCAAATCTCATCTGCTTTGAACAATCTATATATCACTAAAAAGGCTAAGTATTATCTTCTTCTTGAACGACGGACAGCTCGTGTTAATCAGATAATTCTTTCAGGAGATATGTGCTCATAACTGAAACAACAGGAAAAAACTCGTTTTTCGAAGATTTTTTGAAAACGCTTCTTAAAAAATTTTTTTTATTTTCAGTTTCGTGTTCAGCGGCCAAAGTTAGTCTAGAGAACACTTTATCTATTGCACGCGATTGGCCCATTTTTTGTCGAGTAGTGTAATGATGCACTGATCGCAAAACAATCTAATCCTCCTGCTCGGGTTGCTTAAAATAATGGCCAAATCGTAGTAACGAAGCAAGATTTTCTGTTTTTTTTCTGAGTTTTAAGATGGTTGCTGAAATGACGAGTTTGCTCTCCCAAAAGTTTTCCTAATTTCACGAAAGTTTTTATCAAATTTGGAGAGATTTAGTAAGATTATCCTTTTATCCATTTTTCATTTTTTCTCTGGGATTCTATTCGCAAAATAATTTGTCCCTTTACTGTTCAATGGAATACAAATTTTCAAAAAAAAAATTAAAAAGCATAACCGGAAATTCCAGTTATTAGTTTTGTACGCAAACTTATTCTGCGTTTGTGGGGGCCCCTCAGCCGTCGCCGCCCCGGGCCCCGGAGCACCTTAAGCCGCCACTGGCTGTGCGTATCTGCTAAATACACTGGTAAACGTTGCTCATGGCTGTGTGCACGCCGCGCTTATTTGTTGCTATTGTATTGCATTTCATTGTCACACACCCACACACAGATCGCCACAGATCCACACGTACTCGACTTTCAACAATGGCCAACAGCACAACAATGACAATTGTTATTGTTGGTATTGTTGTTATTAGTTTTATTCATAATAAATACGCTGGTCGGACCGAGCGGAAAATGCGAACGGCAATATTTACGCTGCAGCGACGAGCGTGGTTTCGCCATACACGAAAAAGTTGCCAAAGTGTTGAATTTCAGCTGATCTCCTTGCCGAGAGCTGAGTTGCGGTGCCGTCGTCATAGCTGTTGTTGTTGTTGTTGTTGTTGTTCAATTGGGTCGTTAATGATTTACATACAAACGGCGCATAGTTGGCATATGAGTGTGTTTACTTGGAAAGAACGATGCGGCCAGTCGGTGAAAAGAACGATTTGTTTTTGTACTGCTGGGGCCACAAATCGATGTTCGTTAGCTGTGAAAAGCAGCAAATTCGAATGGATTGCATTACTCAAGCGGATTGTTCTCCGAAATGCACCGTTCAATTTTCCAGTTAAGCCCCCCTTAGGTAATCGTATCTGCTTCGCTTGATTTGTTCTGAGAGTTTTCAAATTTGAATACGTAAACGCAGTAGAAATGATTCCATACGCATCGATCGTGCGAAATTTCGTGTTGTGGTCATTGGCATTTAGCGGCGTTCATCATCGCACATCGACGCGTTCGCAATGTGCATTAACAGTTAGCTTTTAAATATTCTCCGCTGTGGTCTTGCGGCGTCGGGTAGCAGCGCCAGCGGAGAGCCAGCCAAGACGAATTAATCATGCGCGACGGCTGTTTAATAACTTGACTATCCGTGTCGTAGCTCTAAACGCTCGTAAGCTTGTGCATCCAATCGCACGTTTCATATTTGCATGTCTCTCAAGTCGGCCGTCCGTCCCTTGTGCCGCATTACTGCGCATGCGACCTTACCTGTGCCGTCGATAAAATATTCCGCTGGAGGCGTGAAAGCCATAACAAATTACTTGTGGCCACCTCACCCCTTCGCCTCGGCTGCGCTCGCGTTCGTGGTAGTCAAAAGCGCTACCCAACTATTCGTACATTATTTTTTGGCCAACAATTAATTGAAATTTTTACAAGCACGTGCGTCGACGGTGAGCCGGCGCGAGACGGGGCGCGGCCAGATGACTTGGATGAAAAGTTTATAAACCGAAACGGGCCATAAATTATGCTTTAGTTGTCGTGTTAGCTGTGACTGGAGCGCAAAAAATATGTATTATAAAAGTAGCAAGTTTATTGGACAGTTTCCTTAGTCGTTGGCGTCGTCGCCGACGAAAATGGAAATAACTGTTCGCTAAGAAGCAATTTTAATTAGTCGGCATTAAATCACTCGCTATTGTTTGACCTTTCGCCTGCATCACCAGCCACAGCAGAAAGGTGAAATCGGTCTCGAGTGGTGGCCGATTCCTATCTCTCTCAGACGAAATTCTCCTTCAGCGTAATTTACTTTTACTATAAAATATTGCACTCCGCTGCTAAACGATTTCTAAATCTGCTAAGTTATAGTTCAGCTGCATGGGGTCCGGGGGTGGTGGGGACGCTCGCCGGTGCTCGGTTTAAATTGAATTCACCTGTTTCACGCACTAATGAAGCGCCTTGTCAGGAGTCATTTGATCGTAGCTGCCGAGAATGTTGCTGCAATAACTCGTTCTGAAAATTCGTTTTAAATATTTAATATCTAAAGCCACTATCCAAAAGCTAAAACTAACAACACAACAACAACGACACAAATTCATAACGAAATACTTTGTATGGTTGGCGATGGAATTTCCAAGTGGTTGTTGTTGCTGGCGCTGTACACGGTAAAAAGGCAAACAACAATAAATTGATTTAATGCCGCAATTCAGTGTCGTTTGAAAGGAGCCAATAAAACACACAAACAGTGCTTTAAACAGTCTTCAGGGAGGTTTTCGAATCGGATAAACGAACTCAATTTGTCTTCAATGTATTACAAAATCTCATAATTTCTTCATTGCTCTGATTTTTGCAGCCAAACAGCTGCGAGAGTATCCGAAACAATTTTTGGGATTGTGGTGTATTTTTCTCTCAGTGCACTGTTTTAATTTATGCCACAAATCCACCTGATCTTAATTCTTTAGTCAGCGCTGTGATTTGATTCCCCCCTCCCCCCGAAAGTAAACTAATTTCAACTAAAAAAAGCAACACAACGACAAGAGCTATTGATCTTTTAACAAAAAAGAGAGAAGGAAAAACCTGTTGCACGCCATAAGAAATAATAAAAAATTGAAATCAGTGGACAGTCAATAGCCGATACGAATTAAACGAATTAAAGACGGCTGAATGAATACGCCAACTTTGAATACGAAATTTCGTGGAGCCAACCAAGCAGACATGTGTACATGCATACGTACACCGCAATGTGCGTGTGTGCCAGCAGGCCGCGGACAGCCATGTAGATGGCCGGGCCGGGCCCGTTTGGGTGGACGCACGGGCAGACCCGTTACCGCGACGAGCGAGAGCCGAAATCTAAGCGGGCAATTAGAATATATTAAGCAAGCGCTGTGGGGGGAAGCGGGGAGCGGCAGTCGCTCAAGTGGCTGCCCAGAACGCGACATTCCAATCAGCGCCGCCAAAGCTGGCCACCGCTTCGCGCCACTCCAACTATGCAAATCTCCTTCGAGGCGTCCCAACACCAACACCAACTCCGAATTGGCCTTTGGAAACTAGTTCTTGTTAACTGGTCGCACGACTTGTACGTTGTTGTGTGGAGCTGGTTGTTGACTGCATTGTTGTTTAATTTATTCGAATTAGTCTTCTCTACAATTCTTTACCGCTCGCTCGTTCTCCATCTGATTCCGTCAAGTTTATTGTTTTAGGCTTTAATATTGCGCGACACATGACACGCTGCGTGTGCTGGGCGCCTTTTTGTTGTTTCAGTTTGTCCAATAGTCGCTTTTCGACGCACCTTTTAACAAGTGTTTCATTGGCCTAATGGGTCGTGGCTTTGGCCATGCGGCACGTAGCTTTTCGACTTCCGAGCAAACAAAATCGACAAAAAACTCTCAAAATGTTTATTATTTGTTAAATACTGTAAGCTGTCTCAATGATGCTGGAATTTTGAATAAGTTCAACACTTGATTGTTTTAGGGCCCACGTTCGGTATCATTGAAGAGGTTATTGTTTATTGCCCTTTCAAATATTGGCGTATTGGCTTGTTTCAGTTATTAGCTGACTTTATAGACATCGTTTTTTACTTTGTTTAGTGACATTCTATCGTAGTTGTGAATTTGGCTGACATACACAGGTGGCTTACGACAGCTTTGAAACGGTCTTAGCTGTATTTATTGTACTTTTGCTGACTGCTTTATGGCCATAATTATAAGTTAAATCGTAAAGTCATAATCAAACCAAATGGCTGGCAGTTTAAAATGCAGTTTCATAATGTGCTGCTGTATTTAAAACGTTAGATCTGGAATCAACTCGAAACAATCAGTAAAGATCAAAGTCCGAGAAAGCTTGCAAGGAAGGGGGTAACAAATCAAAACTGTCCTCATTTCTTATGACAACGGATATTTTGTTGAAGAATGTCAAAATAACTTCTTGGATTGTGAAACAAGGGCAGATTTATATACGTAATCGCGTGTATGTGTTTTTAAATACACATGCATATATGTTTTATACATATGTACATATATGTTTCACATCAAGGTGGAACGATACGTAAATTGAAAGCAATTAAAACGCGCCCACAAAACGCGCATACAAAATTCAGCAGTAAAAGTGAAATCGCACTTCGAAAAGTGTTATATCAATGCATTAAACTGTAGTTAAAAACAAAAATCGAAAAATCTACAATACTCACCGCAGACCATAAACCGTTGAGGTGAGCCATCAAACTAGCCCCCACACCGAAACAATAAAATCTAATCAAAACGACAGTGAGATGTTCGTAAAAAACCAAATTAAAATCATTTCTACTGCATAGAAATTTCTTAGCAGCTCACCAGTTGCCACATTTTTGATTTAATTTGTTCTTTTTTATGTGATTTTCTTGTTGTTTTTTGTGTTTGCTGACGCTGTTTATTTTGGTATTTATGTGTTTGCCAGCTTAAAATTAATTTCCCGAATGCTTTTCTATTTTATATGTGTTTAATTTTTGTTTAATATTTTATATAATTTCGCAATTTGCTTATTGTAGTGGGCGTGTCTTTTTGCGTTGGGCAGTTCTAACTTGGCTCTTGTTGCTTGGTTCTTAATGCCATTGTTGCTGGTTTATTATTTTCCAACACGCGGCGCTGGATTTTCGAGTCAACTTGGCATTTGGTCTGTTTGGTATTTTTAGTAAGAACATTGTAGTTGTTATTGTTGTGGGTGATTATGCTTAATAATGGTGCTATGCGGCCACTCATGCTGCTCCGCGACATTTGCTGCTACATTAATTCTTTTCATATGCCACTTGTACGTTTGTGTATTTTTCGGACTCAGTCAGGTTTTGATTTTAGATTTTTCGTGCGCGGAATTATTGTCACTCGGCGTCTACACTTTGTTGGTTTTTTTATGAAAATTTATGTGCAGATTAACATGCCGCATTGGTGATTTTCGAGAAAATATACATTTTCTTTAAAATTAAATGTTTAAAAATAACACAAAGTATGTACATATGTTTGTTGTTTTGCTAGGACGCACACAACAGAAACATGTGATTTTCCGTATTTAATGGCTGCGAACAGTAAACAAAATATTAAAATAAAACACCTAATGACATTTAAAAATTTACGTAGATCCTTCAAGCGAAAAATGTTTGCGAAAACTTTTTTCAATGCTTGCACCAACTGTCCGCCCAGCCACACCCACACCCACACCCCATCGCCGTTCCTTTAAACGCTCACTTGAAGTTGTTGTTGTCGGACGCTGATGGCTGGATTAAAGTTTTTGACACAATTTGCAGCAATATGTCGCTGGCAATTTGTCATTGAATTTATCTTGGCGTCAGTTGTGACATTTGTATGTTCGAAATTTCTTCAAAATGAGAACTTTCGCTTTCAAAGTTCGTTGGTGGTTGTGAAAGGCACTGAGACGCTTTTCCAGACCCGGTCGTTGAAGCCAATTTCGCACAAATATGAACCGCAATGCTCGACGACGCGCGGCTGACAACTGAATGCGACCTCGTGCGCTGGGCCAGCTCGTAGGCAGCGCGCAATTGATTTCACATTTTTCTTTTGCTTTGCTTCTTCACAGGACTGCGAAAGGACACGAAGTCAACTTCACTGTACTAAACGCAAAACGCGGAGAGTAAACCATTTTGTGTGCGTAATTTTGCCGCATTTCATTTGCAAGACGCCGAAAAGTATGCCGAACCAGCTCTCACTCTGCCTGCTTGCTGATTCGTTGGCTCGGTCGCTCGTCGGACCACACGCTGGTTCGTCCTCGCTGTCGTGCATTGGTTGTTGTACGACAAAACGCCCGAAAGGGTTGGTTGTCTCATTTGTTTGGAAACAGTACCGTCGGAAAAGTTTTCAAACACAGTTGAATATCTCATATCAAAATTTTATAAATATTTCTCTTTCTCTCTCTTCCCCAACTAAGTTTCGCTTACTAAGAAATACCCGATTCGGATGTGCCGAGCCGCAAACCTCCGGACGTGTGTGGTGATGTTTGTTCCTGTGCCGTAAGTTCTAGGTGTGCTTGTCCCCTATTTGCACTGTAAGTAGACTATTACGTCGGTGTTGGTGGCAGTGCTGCGAGTACCGCGGCCCGAACATGTGACTGCGACGGAAAGCGAAAATATGATAATTGTGCCACAGTCGAGGAACTTTTGGAATATGAGTCTGAGTCTGTACTTCTGCACTTCCTTCCACTTGTGCATATCTTTGTATGGGGTTGTGTGTATGTGGACTTGAGCTTGAGCCCACAGCAACGACAGTTGTTTTGTATTTAAATTTCCGCACGTTCATGTTTAATCGCCTTGAAGCACGCAAGCATTTCTGCTCTTAGCATTTCTGAAATTGCGCCTAAAAGCATTCGACGCTTTATTACTTTTTGTTTTAATTGTCGTCGCTGTTGTTGTCGCTGAAGTGTATGCATGCCACAGCAAAAAAATGTCCTAGTAATAATAATATGCACAACAAGAACAACAAGTACATTACTACTCGTATTTAGTCAGCTGTAAGAAAATTGAAAGACCCTCAAAAATTGGCTACTTTTATTTTCTAGTCTCCATCCACACCCACAGACACACACGAGCGTGTTTTCGGAAAGCTCCTCGGCAACATATTCGCTAAAGATTTTGCATTCCACAGTTCCGCAAATAATCGGCCACCTGCGGCCCTTCACCAATTCTCTATTCCTCGAAAATCGTTGACCTGCTGCGCCCTTGAGCGTCGCTCATTTTCTGATTAGCTGGTCCGAAGTAGTGTAGGTGTGTGTGTGTGTGGGTATGTTTTGAAACTCACATCGTTGTACGCCTACACTTATGCCCAGCTGTAATTAATATGCGTGGCGCACTTTTAGGCACTGCTGGCGTCGTTTGCTTATATTTTTACTATTTTTACGAAATTGCCATATTTGTCTCTCTTGGTAAATTGGCCGAAATTTGCACTCTAATTATTTTCTTTATCCCAACTAGCGAGCGCTATAATAACACAGAATTGGCGTAATAATAAAACTACAGAAATTACTAGGATCTTGGAGGAATAACCTCCAGCACATTGTCTGTCATTAGGCTTCGAGTTGAATTTCGCGAACAGCGGACGATGCACTCAGGGCAGCGGTTGCTTTACAAGTAGTGTCGACTTTGGGTGAGATTTGGTTGGACGGACACCTCGTTATACCGCAGCTCAATGGTAAGATGAGTGTAGGGTAGGAAGTGTAAGTACAGTGAAATTCCTCATAACCGGACACTCACCGTCGCAGTGTTTTTGTCCGGTTATGGGAGATGTCCGCCTATGGGGGAGGGGGTTACAAAAAATTAGTTTAAATTTTATCCAAGTGTTTCTCGTTTATTTATTTAATTAATGAATATTGATTAATTTATGAATATTTATTTATTAATTAATAAATAATTATCAATTAATTTATGAATATTGAATGCTTAATTATCCCTAATTCCCAGAATTTTAAAAGTAACGTAAACCCAGAAGTGAGACTGTCAGGCTGACATTCCATTAGAGGATTACATAAAATAATGGAATCGAAAATCTTTTGTATTTATCACCATTTGAAATCTTTAGTGAGACTGCGAGGCTCACTTCTGGGAATTAGGGTTAATAAGTATTTATTACGTGTATAGTCGTTAAATTTAAGTACTGCTTTGGTTGAAGAAATTTTTGTAATGGTTGATTGCTTTAATTTCAACGGTCCGGTTATTGGAATGACATTCGTATGGAAAACTTAATTAAAATTTAATGAAATTGCTGTGTCTGCGAAATGTGTCCGGCTATTGAAGCTATCCGGTTATAAGGACTGTCCGTAATGAGGAATTTCACTGTATTTTGTCAAAATTGTGAACTTGTAATTTCGGAGCTGTCTAATTCTAGCGAAATCACAAAGATCATATTCGCGATAAAGCAAATCGAATTTATTATGAAAATAAACGACTTTATTGTGAGAAAAACGCCCAGTGTGGCAATAAATCGTATTAAAAAAAATTACATATTTAGAATGTAAATATGAATGTAGGCATGTTAGCAGTTGTACAAGCAAAACCAAAAAAAACACACCACCAACACGGACACAATAAGCCAAAAGCACTCGATCATATTTCACCATCAATCTAACGGTCCGTCGCGCGGCCTCACGCCCCAAGCCGCCCGGCACTGGGCGCGTTGTCACCGAAGGAGAATTTCAATAATGCGGAAAAGTTTTGCATGCAACATTGGAGGACTTGGCAAAACAACAACAACAACAACACAACAAATGCACAGGCAGGAAAAACTATAACTGTCATCGACAAAACAATGTGCCGTTATATTTGTTTATTAAGCGCCCCTCCCACAGGGCAAGCAATACACGTGCTCCAGCTGAATGCCAGAGTATGAAAGTGGGCGGGACGGGGTGAGTGCAAAGGGAGAAATATATAAAAATATTAAAAAAAAGCGCGTTGTTATTGTTGGCTTGACAAACAAGCAGCTGTTTGGCTTTGTGGCAGGAGACGGACGGTCGGCCCGAAATGGCATGCAATATGGGAGACGTGCACACACACATACGCACACTTATTGTTTTGGAGACGAGTGCACGAGTATGCGGACGGCAATCAGCAGGAACGACCGTAATTGTACTTAAACGCCCAAACGCCTCCTTACTGCTGCAGTCCTTATGCAGTTTATTTTTAATTCCTGCTACACCCTGCGCAGGGTTGCCAGGGTAGTAAGTGGCCTCTGGTGTGGTAGAAGACTTGACACGGTGCATCAACTGGGTGGTGCGTGCCATTCGAAGTAAATCGTAGTTTAGTACAAAAATTTAATTTTTACCTTAAAAAGGGTGGAGCCAATACGAGTCTATAACTGACACTATAGCCCGATGGTGGGACTTGAGCTCAGCTCCACCGAACCTTTAATGGTAACTCACTTGTCACAGAGGCGCGGCGTCACTGGCACCTGGCTAGGGCGTAGAGTATAATTAAGCCAGCTAAGACCGACTGAATCACTCTTAGTTGGTTTTTTTCATTTTGTTTTTGTTTTTGGAAAGGAGGAAATTGCAGTAGATTCACATTAATAATGTGTAAATTATGGTGTTTACTTGTAAAATGTACAAAACTGCGTCAGAATTGGGTTAATTACACACTCAAACAGCGAGTGCGAAAAAATAAAAATGTGAGGAAATTGGTCAAATGAAAGGAAATTACAGAAAAGTGAAAAAACAAAAAGGCGGCGAGGACAAGCGATTACTTGTGACTGCCTAGAATAACAACACCCAAAAGCAACCTGTGACAGCGCGAAATAAACGCTATAGCAACAACAAAACTTAATGACAACCTTAAAGTATGCAAATTGTGGCGAATGCAGAGAAAATGGTCGCTGCGGAAATTCTTCACTCAGGCGAATTTCCCAGCGGGTTGACATTGTCTTTCTCACACCCGCCCACACATGCTCGCATTTGTGTGTACCTACATTCATACACAAACACATATGTGAACATATGTATGTTAGTTAAATTTCCAAACGTTGCTGGCCAAATGCCATTAGCACGTCAGGCGCTTGGCTCGTAAATTTCTTTATCACCTGCAGCAGCAACACTGGCAGTGGCCACTCCACAATTTCCCATTTGCCAAGTGGCTGCAGTCGTGTGTGGCCACTTAACCCAACTGACGGAAGAAGCAACGCCCAAAGAACGCGCCGTGCCCCACAATTGGTAGCTGGATACTTTAAAACGGTTTCCTTTTTGACTGCAGCACGCCCAAAAATATGCTAATCGTTTCGCGCGCCCGCCTGCTCTGCGACTCATTAGCGTAATTCCAAACGTGGTTTTTATGCGCGGCTCATCGCCGGCAAGTAGGCAACGTTTACTTGATGCAAGCGCGCAATGCGTTGCGCTTGCGGCGTTGCGTTCGTATGTACTGAGTGCTCCAAGTGCGCCAAGTGGCCAGCGCAGGACTTTAGTTGAAGTGGAATTAGCACAGCACAATGCTGACGGCTTTTAATTACATTTAATTAAGCTGCTGACGCGTCGCACGCACATTGTCGGAGAAAAGTGTGCTGGCACTGCGACCGGTTACTAGATCAGGCGGGACTTGAACTGGCGATTCTCTGGCTTAAACAACAAAGACACCGGGAGACACTTATTAGTTTGACGGACCGCAAGTCGGGGCGGGGGGGGGGGTGAGTTCGAAACCATTCTCGGCCAACACTAAACACGAGAAGCTGTTAGGTTAGGTTAGGTTGAGGTGGCTGCCTCTGTATGAGACACACTTAGGCCTCTTAATGGGCCCGTTTTGATACCTAAGATTCCACCCGTTTGAAATGCGTATGCAACACTGTTTTTTCAACATGTGATACACCACACATTTCAAACGGATGGGGAAAGGGAGGGGAGCGGACCTACAGTTTAACGCCGAATCCGAACGGCGTTGGGCAGTTTTTCTTTCACACTTGGAGGTTTTGCCATTGCCTGCCAAGAGCGCACTTGTGCGATTCTTGTAATTCTCATTCCCTTCATGTGGATAGCGACAGAAGTAGATGAGTGTTTTTTCCAGCCCAAGCCAGGAATCGAACCCGGGGCGCTCGGTATGAGAAGCCAGCGCGCTACCCGCTGAGCTATCGAGGCCGAGAAGCTGTTGTTTCGCCAGCTATCCTCTAAGCAACAAACCTCTGAGATAGAGTAATCGCCACATGTTGTTCATATTCCAGCCCCATGCTAAAGAAACCAGCCACCTATTCGTTACGATTACGCTAGCAACCACATAACTGTTTGCTGTAGCTTCACAAAAGACACTTTGCAAGCCTTGTTAGAGTCCCTTAAGGCGCCGCGGCCATTATGCGCCAGAAATGTGCCCCAATAGATGTGCTCGATGTGCGAGCAGCTAAACGCCAAAGCCAAAGCTGAAGTCAGCACTGCGGCGAGTGAGCAGCGGCATTTAATTACGCTAATTGAAGCGAATTGCGGGCGCTGGGGTGGCCGATGCGCCACTTGGCTGCCTGTAGTGGTAGATCCGCCTGATGATTATGTGTGTGTGAGTGTGTGTATGTGTGTATATGAAAGTGAGTGCTTTTTAATTCAATTTGCGCGTGGCGTTGTGCGTCTGCATTTTCACACCCGTTGCTGTTTGTTTTTGTAAAATTGACGATTGCCTTGATGTGGCATGTTTATGTCCTTAAAGCGAGGCGAATGTGTGTGTGTACGTGTGTGTTTGTACTCGTACGCTATGTGTGTACATTGTGTGCATGCAACAAATGTGGGTCTTCGCGCAGCGCCAAAGTGGAGCGGGAGTGTCTCATCGGCGGGCGTTGTGTTTGTGTTTGCCGTTCAATATATTGTAATAAGGTTTCCGTTATCGCGCGCCGTTCCATTCAACCCACTTAAACGAATGTATTGAATTTCATTTTGGCATACAAAAAGCGGAAATTATCGGAATTCATACGCAAATGTTGACAGGAAAATCAATATTGGCGCTGAGTTCGTTCGTTCGCCGGCTGCGAGGCACATTCTGCCACACATTGCACGCACGCACCCACCCGCCGACAAATGTGGTCGCACATTATTGCAATACATCGCGGGGAGAATGTCCTTACTGCCGGCGCACTTGAAATAATTGAAATGTCAGAGCGATGGCCGGAGTGCGCATTGATGGAAATGGACACTCAAAAAAGCGAAATAACTCAAAATTCGTGCCAACAAATATTGCGCTTTCACTGGGAGACTGACCGAATGCTCCTTTGAAGAACTAATGGCTCTACAATTGGCTGATAACATACATGCAAACTTACATACATATCTGCAGAATATTCATGAACAGCGATCGTTGCGCGTGTTTTGATGCTCCAAAAATGTTGGAATCATTTGAATCAAACTCTAAATTTAATCCAAAGCAAAATGGACGCGCCCATAGTATACGAAATGTAAAATCTATGTTTGGTGGGCGCGTCCAATTTACTTTCGCTACATTTGGCGCACACTCGCTGCATTAGCCAGAGATTTCACCCCCTTTTGCAGGGTTGCCCAAGATGGCGTCAGCATCCGTTTCGACAACGCACACGTGGAAACGCTACCAACTGCTGAAATCACCCTCGCTTGGTGCGTGCGCAAAATCACAGCATCCCTTCGAAGAGCCGCAGTGACTTCCACACCTTTGGCACATCCGCCCACAGTGACTCGGAGAGCGAGGACGCCGCTGACATGCGCGCGTGTCACTCGGCGACAGCAGCTTGTCCGCACACTCATTGGCGCATCCAATGGCGTTCGTCTTTCTGGACCAATTAAAGCGAGGCATTAATTTAACCGAAACGCAGCCATTAAAACCGAAAACTTATGGCCGCACTTTCGGTTGAGACGTACGAAGAAATAATTTAGAAAATGATTTTAAAATGTTGCTGCCACAGCTTTCTACTTTGACAAAGATATGTAGAAATCCGACGAAGCGGAGGGAAAAGTCACACGAACTAGAACACCGATCGGCAGAACCGGCAGCTGACAATAGCTGGACCGTAATTTATTGATGATTCACGTTCGAATGGCTTGGATGCCGCCGCGAGTTTCTGCAACCCAGTCAGCCAACTTGAAGGGGAATACATAGAAAAGAATATTTTCTAAAAGCGAGCGAGATATGTACATATGTACGTACCGCACGTTGGCCAAGACGGAAGGCCACTTTGCCTAATGCTGTTGCTGGCGTTGTTCAGAAAATGGTACAGCAGCGGCGCGGACCTGTGGGGAGCTTTAAAATTTGTCACTAAATTATGTTGATTTATTCTAATGTGTGCGCCGCGGCGGTGAGTCGTTAGGGTGAGTAGGTGCTTATGCCTTTGACATTCCATGGCTGCGTTTTAGTCGGCGTGCAGACATTTAACGTTCACATATTTTCTTATTTGCTCGATATGCCACATTTCGCTGCCTCTCTGCGTCTCACTGGCCCCGTTCTTTATTGAAACTCTTTGAAGAAACACAACAATACAACTAAAGTGAGGAAACGGCGAATAGTGTTTGACAATTTCGGATTATTAATTTAGTTGGTATGACGTCAGTGGCGGTGGACGTGAGGGGTACAAAAGTCGTTAAACTTTTTAGTTGTTCAGCTTAGCACCCAAAATTGTATCGATTTATAAGTATTACAGGTCATGTTTTTAATTTTCACTTTTAAAAGTGTGCAGGCAAATATTTACACTCCAAAGACAACCGGAACGTCAACAATTATAAACTAAGCTTAAACTACAGTCACTTCGTCGTATGAGGAAAGGGATGTCGTATGTCCCACTAAACTCAGCGAAACATACGATAAGTTGAGACGACGACTTGTTAAGGTTTCTTCAGCTGTTAAATGCCAGAGCGGGTTTGTAACCACAGCTGGTTAAACACTTGTCTTCTTCTATCGCTATCACCAAGAAGTCGATGAGAATTGAAAGAAGCGCGCAAGTGCGTTTTTGGCAGACAATGGCCAAATCTCCAAGCGTGGAAAAAAATCTGTGAAACCTTCGTTCGGATTTGGCGTTGAACTGTAGGTTTCCTCCTCCTGCCTTCATTCGTTTGATGTGTGCTATAATACATGGGAAGAAAACAGTGTTGCACAGACATCTGAAACGGGTGGAGTGTACGCCTAAGTGTGCCTCATACGGGCTAAACGAAGTATATGCTGTCTACAGCAGCAATGATGTCAGCCTAGAGATAAAGCGGAGGATTACTCTTGCCAATATGTGCTACTAACTATGGTCTCGGTAGGCAACTGAGTAGCAGAGATCTCTCTCGACCGACAAAACTTCTTTAGGACTCTGCTATAGGTGTTCGATGCGGTAGTTGGAGGTCGTCGGCGAAAAGGGAGGCCGTGTCTCCGGTGGAAGGACCAAGTTGAGGACGCCCTCTCTTGGTTTGACCAACTGGAGAAGGCGCGCGCAAAGCAGAGATGTCTTGAGAGAGCTTTTTGCGGCAGGCCGTAACCCGGTAACGGGTTGTTATGTCCAGTTAAGTAAGTAAGTGCCTCATACGGAGCCAGCCACCCAACCTAACCTTACATATATCTCATGGCTTATCCTACATTAAATTTAAGCCTGTGCACAGTGATTCGTTCCATAGACAAAATTCAAAAAATGTATAGTCTCAGAATTTAATGATTTTGATGTCATTTGAAAGAAACAACTCCAACTGAGAAAACCCAAAAAAATCTGTGCAAAAAATCAATTAGTGTCTGTGCAAAAGCGGCTCAAATTTGAAACTTTTTTCACAAAAAAATGGAAACTCATATTTTCTGTTCTTTAGTCTATTGAATTTTTAAAATACATGGTTAGCAAGAAGTTGCTTAAACTTTCAATATAGATTAAGAAATGATGTGGCCATTTTCGCTTTTAATTTTTTTTTCAAAATTTGTGAACCTGGGGCTTTTACATCACTTTTAATTCGGAATATTTTTCTAAATTAAAAATCTGAAAATTGCCAAAACTTAGAGAAAAATATTTAAAAAGTATGTGAAAGTATGTTCCTGGATTTTTTTTTATTTTAAGAAGCATTCTTTTTTCGTCGGATAATGTAATTATATCCTCCGATATCTTCCGATCTCAGAAAATAATTAAATTTGGAAAATGGTCTAAACAGCTATTTTTCGACAAAATTTCTTTTTTTCATCCCTAAAAGTATGCAATCAGCATGAAAAATTGAGAAAACAAAAATGCAAAACATACATCTATTATTATCATTTTTATCGCAAAACTAAAGGGTCCTTAGACCATTTCTGTTACTTTTTGCAATTATCAATGTTGACGTTACCGATTACATGTAAAATCTGAAAAATCTAGCCAACACACTCGTTGCTATAGCTCACCAAAAATGACGAAAATTGCAAATTTAAGTCTCAGACATGGAGACTAGACTATGGAAATGGAGACTAACTAGTATACCAAATTTTATGAAGAACGGGCCACTCCTTATAATTTTGTCCCGCGGTTGTATGGCTTCGAATCACTGTGCTGTGGCCTGACTGCCGATCGAGGATCTTAAATGGCAGCTTCATTCAAAAAAGTGCATGAAGTACCTCGTAATTACTTCAGCAAATAAAACCTTGAATTCCTTGTCGCTAACCGTCAATTCAAATTTTTTTAACCGCTCAGACTACAAACAAAACGACGAAATAGTGAATACAACAAAAACATTTATGGGCGCTGCCAGCCAGGCCAACAAGTGTCTTACCTTAGACCCTAACAAACCAAACTTTGTATTATAAATGCCCACATACTGAGTTATAAATTGGTATGTGTTTGCACACATAGAGTCACAAAGTTTTATTTACAACAAACGAGGAAAAATCCATTGAACGAAAAAACGCAAAAGCCAATAAAACAAATTCGAACGAAATGGGCCACCGAGCAGTTACGATGCTCAGCGCCGCAGCCCAACACAGCCGAATGCCTGATGCTGAGTTAATTTATTTGCCAAAGTCATTAAACATAATTATGACTAAGTCTATTTACAGCAACAACAATAATGCAACAAAAGTAACTACACAAAAAACAATAAAAGTTGTAATCGTTATGGACTCGAGGTAGTAAAATCGTAAAACAACAGTAAAACAAAAGAGGGAAAATGTCAGAGAAAACACTAAAACAAAAGTAGGAAAAATAAAAAAGTACAACAATGCAGGCAGTCAAAAATTGGTAAATGTTTAAATGATCGGTACTTATACGTCTATACGTATATATGTACATATGTATACTTATAGTAGTATATGTATATAGTAGCAGTTGGTGTGAAGTCTGTGGCATGTACACAAAAAATCTTCAACATCATTAGCGACTGACAACTTAAAGGTAATTTATTTGCTAAATTGAATGTTATTGCAGCAACAAAGTTTGTTGTCTAAAGCTGTTGGACAAGTTAAAATTTAAAAATTCATTTATTATATTTATTCGAGTTGTTTATTTATTCTATTTATTACTTTATTTAATTTTTTTCGTTTAGTTCTATTTTAATTCAATTTTTTTTATTAATTTTTTTGCATGAAGCTCAAACGCCAAACAGCCATTGTAATTTTTCGTGCCATTTTCACTAATTAGGATAAATGTAATTTCTGTACTTTGCCTTTTTTCCAACGCAATTTAAACAACGAAAAAAATAAAAACATAGCCAATCGAAAAAAATAAAACAAGCAGCAGCAAAACAGTTGCTATTTTTATAAAACAACTAAAACGCCAGACTACATTTCACTGCCCGCTTAGAGGACAACATTGCATGTCAGTCACGCGTTGACAGTGCACAACCCAACCATTACCGTTAAGCACTAACACCAGCGCTCGCCCCCACACAGCACATCCACTTCAGCGAGTACTAAACATTTCTCCCACCGTCGCTTGTTTAGTGGCGCCAAATAGCAACGTAATACGTGCACGTCCCGCGCCCTCCTCGCCGCGCCTCTTCTGTGCGGAATTGCCCCCTAACTGCTCGCCAACTAACCGCTGCCCTGCTCCCCAACCAATTATGAAACCTGCCAAGTGTGTCCTGTGTCCTTTCGAGTTTACTTAGTTTATTTTATTTCCGCTTCCCCATTGCCAGGCGCTGGCGCTTGTAATTCCTCCCCATGGATGTTGAACTGTGTACAGCAAAAAAATAAAAATAAATAAATAACGGTAATGTTCTCCTGAGCATGGGTATTTTTTGCATTTTTGCACCCTACTTGCGGGCGCAGTCGAATTTCGAAATTAATTTAGAACTAGTGGAGATTTCTGTTCACACTTTCACTACATATAAGGTACAAGCTAATATTTGGGAACTTTGGTTGATGGTCAGTTATTCATGTAATGAAATCTGAAAAACAGGGTTTTCATTTCCGTATTCCACTGCCTCCAATATCCATTTCACTCAGGAAATTTGTCAGCGGCCAGTCCACACTTGACTGTCTTCCTCTTCTACCACATACCACATACTGATACACATGATACAACATATGAATGTTGATGTTGCCCGCCAGTCTTAATCAGCTTAACACCTGGACGTCCTTAACTGCTTTCTGTGGCTGACTTTGCGGTGACTTTAGCGGTGGGGCCACACCCTGCACATTACACCGAAGTCAATGTGTGTGCGCGGGCGACGGTACATACTAGTTCCGAGTTCAAAAAGTAAAAGAGATAAAAAGGAACGCTGGATTGCTGGGAAATTGCTGCTGAAAGTGACTGCTTGAGCATAAAGTTAATATATAAATTTACGTAAATACTTACTGGTGGAAATAAGTCAATCTGGAAAAAACCGTCAGATTTTTGGGTTATAAATACTCGATAATTGCTGCGTGATTCTCCTTGCCCAAAAGTCCACCGAATGACAATTTTGAAGCTATTCAAAGATCGAAATTTGAAATTTCACTTTGTGTTTGGTTCGAGTCTTGGCTCAGCGGCACTGCCACATAAAAGCAATGCTCCAACCTTTCGAATGCTGCAAATTGGTAGCACTGACCGTTAAGATGGGCACTGCCTTCACCACCCGAATCGCCTTATCGACTTTGCGATACAGCAGTGCACAGCTTCCTGGGGTTCGCTGCTCCCACTGCACAAATTGCAATTAAGAACATTGTAATCATTTATTATATGACCTATCCACGGGCTTGCAATAAAAGTCAAGAGTTTTGTTTTGTTCTTTTTTTGTTGTTTTTTTGGTTTATTAATCCAACATAAATTGGCAATATGTTGTCTTACTCGGTTTTTGTGGTAGTTTCTCTTCGTGATTTTTTTAGTTTTATTAAATGTTTTTTTTTTGATAATTTCGTGGTATGAGTATGTGTAAATATCAATACTTTACGAACTTTCACTATTTACGGAATTTCGTAGAACTCACTCCTAGCATTATCTGTTCATAGCATCTCACCCCGTTTTGCTTCAACCGATCGCTAGTCGGTGTGGCAATTGAGTGGTGAATTGTGTGTGCCGGCGGTCGCTCATTCGATTCTTGCGCATTAAATTTTGCTTTTGTTGTTTTTTACATTTAGGTATAATCATTTGTTTGTTTTTGTTTCTCTCTTAGGGCTTTTTCAATATTTTAAAAGTTTAATAATATATAACCTGACATTCAAGATAGAGGGGTAGAGTTTCGCTAGTTGCTGCTCACGCGGGACAATCCATTCATTGCATCCCTGAAACAGGCTCGCAGTGGGTCTCGCGAATGAGTGACGATGGAGGTGAGTATGCATGTGGTTGTGAGTTACGAATGAATGCGAATGAGGTGAAATGACTGACGCCGAAACGTTGGTACATGATAAGTTGAGTTGGTTGCATGAAATTTTGATTTGTTCTGTGTTCGCTGTGTGTGTGTGCTGGTTCACTAGCAAAAATAGTTGTGGAAAGTACACAATTAAACACTCTCACGTATAAAAAATCTATCCGGGCGCTGCATTTAGTTGCGTGTGGAAACTTAACCGTAATTTTAGTACATTCGCAATGAATCGCCATTAATTTATACAATAATTTTACTTAATTTAATTGATTTGAATTGAATTTAATTAAAGTCCGTACGACTTTCAGGCATAACGCAAAAGCATATTTACTCGGATTGTTGTATGTGTATGGGGTGTTGTGTGTAAGTTTACGCAGCCGCGTGGCTATGAATGTGTGGGTGATGTGTGGTGTGTTATGGCGCGAACGTTTATGAATTTTTGAGGCTGGCGCCTCTGAGTGCGATTCGTTATCCCGCTAGCCGAAAGAGTATTTTGTTTTGCTTACTACGTAATCTTTATGAATAAATTTTGTTGTAAAATTTTGCTTAACATCGAACCGTATAATTTTGCTCTCTTGCTGGCTATATCTCATACGCTTCTCGCGATTCGTTATGTATACTCGAAAGTTGTAATGTGTTTTTGCCAAAAGTTGAATTTTTGTATTGTAGATTTTTGTGATTTTGATTTTCAATTTCAATTTAATAATGGCGTTATCGTTACATGAGTTTTGTAAACCGTTTTTTCCGTGATGCAACGTTGCCCGGTCGCCGTCGCTTCCTGCACACGACTCAAAAGCCTTTTCTTTTTTAACTACTTTGACGTTTTGAGGAAGTGAGCTTTTACAATTGCTCAAGAATTCCATTCATATTAAATATTTGTTGTTGTATCAATTCAGCTTCCTTCTCAATATTCTCAATATAAGCTAATTACTAGTAATAATATTTGTAATAATTTGTGTTTGTTTGTATGAGTGTATTCGTAAGCAATAATTTCACAACACTACATTTATGTATGTAAATGGATTTATAGTAAGTTTGGTTGATTTCTTTTTTGTTAAATGTTTTTAGTTGCTATACTGTTAAATATGTATGTTCAATATTACGCGTAAGTTTTGTATACACTATGCTAATGAGAGAAGATGGTGATCAATGCAAACATTTCTCATGATTCAACTGAAACAAAAATCAACGAAACAAATCTAATAATTATTTCCGCTAAATAACTAAAATTAAAACATTAATTATTTTCATCATGAAAAACTGAACGCATACCACATTCTTCTTCTTATTTCTCTGTCGCAATGCAACTGTCAATTATCTAAATCAAAAAGAAAAAATCGCAATCATTGGGCACTTGACCCCGACTGAGACAAAAATCAATGTGATATTTTTGTTGGTGATAGTAATTGCTGGCTGATAGTAATTGCTGGTGCAGACTGAAGCATTCTGCAAATATTGAACTGCCTCTGATCACAGTTGTTGAACCGCGGACAGTTGCATGGCATTCGAATTGATTTGAAAGCACATTAAATTTATTCAAAATCAAACTAAAAACAACAAAATACTTAACAACACATATGAAGCATGTATGATTCAAAGATGTTGCGTGTGTAGTACATTTATAGGTGGTTAAATTTTAATCACTTATCGCATTTATGTATTTTGCTAAAAAGTTTGCTCTTAGTTCTCGAGTTTGTTGTTAGGTTTATGCAATGATATCTTTGTCGAGTTTAAAATTCAGTTTTACCTATGTTTCGCTTTGACGTTAATGGGCTGCTATTATTCGTTTGTTGTTATTGTTTGTTGTTGTTGTGATAATAAAAAAGTACTTGCTATTTGTTACACATAAAACGTACTTGTATGTTTTTACGCTATTATTTGTGTGTGTGTGTGTGTGTCGATTTCTGTTTAAAAAATGCGCTTGGTGTATGGATTTTCATAAAAGTGTCAATTGTTGCTTCTCTGATCAATTGATATCTGGTTATTTTCAGTGTGATATTTTGGAAATGCATTTACCGGTAGTTTTTTTAGGTGTATTGAAAGTCATAAGAAATTGTGTGCAATTCGCTGAAGTCGACTTTTGTGCCAGTGGAGATTAAATAAAACCAAAGCAATTAAAGATGTGCAAAGCATACTTCACATAAAAGGCAAATCAGTACTGGTTAACTGAAATAAAATTGTTTCAAAATTGGCATACAACCTTTTTCAGCTTCTACTACATTTGCAAAATGAAGAGAACTTAACGCAACCACACACTTGCTATAAAATCTTGCACGCTATAACGTTCTGCATTGGTCGCCAAAGTACCAAATGCGTCTGCGTTTGGCCTGTCGGTAGCATTGAACGTCTTACATTGTCTTTTTGAGCAAAAATCTAGTTTTACTTTCTTGTTTTGGCTTTTAAATTGTTTCCTATTAACCCCTCATAATTCAGTCTTCTTAATTCGCAATTTGTGCTGTGCAAAATTTCATAACGCTTCACTTCGGTAACGAATAAAATTCAAACCAATGATGTGCGTCGATTCGAAACGGTCAAATTAAAGTAAATCAAAAACACATTTGTAGTAAAATCAAAATTATTATTCAGCAAGTAAAGCATTTCACAATTTCACTTTAGTTTTCGTGTTAACTAGTGTCTGTTGCAGTTCATACACAACTCAGTAAACGTAAAACTGACTTAATTGTAGGTAAATTACTTAAACAATCAAAAACGCAAATTGTAAACTATTTCCGACGTGCCTAGACGACACGTAAGAAAGGCGAAAGAACGCGAAAATGCATAGTGGGTAAATACAAATTCCATAAATATATTAAAGCTAGCTAAATTGTTGCTTGACTTGCTTGCTTGTATGATACAATTGAAAAGTGATGTGTCCCGCAAGTTCACAGGGTGTTTGCGTGTATTGAACATGTTTGGGAATCGTGTGGGCGGGGCTGGGGAACATTTTATACAATCCAACTGGCGCTGCTGCGCCGCTAGAAGCGGAAGAGCTACGGTGTGCCGAACGATTTGTGCTTCACAATGACAGAAAATATGCGCGCAATGAATTGCACAATATTTCTCACGTGTTCTTAATAGACGGACTTTCTTCTAGAGAAACTAAAGTATTAAATGGAAGAGCATTTAAATAGAATAAAAAGTTTAAACAGCAATTGGAAGAGCGTATATTATTTTATAGTGAATAGAAAAGCACACAAGTGCAAGTGAGCAAATATTTTAATTTAAATACCATAAAAGAATGCGCCTAATTGTTTAGTTGATCAAAATAAAATAATAATAAAAAGTTAATGACTTTGATTCACACAAAAAGCTAATATCACCACAAGTCACAAATCTCATACTTGATTCGTCTATATGACAAAATTAATTATTACAAATTTCGTAATGCAAACTAATAAAACGCAGAGTCACACCGTCAGTTTGTGCAATGGCACAGAAATTGGTGTAGGGGATTTGTTCCTTCACTTCAGTTGTTGTTGGGTCATCAACAAAGTGATTGTGGCAGAGTTCATTCTTCACAATGAATCATGTGCACAGGCAGTTGCCAGCTTTGTTGTTGTGACCAAAGAGTGAAAACCCTTTGGTGGCCCTGGCCAGTGAGTTACATGCACAACATAAATAACGAGAGTGTTTGCTGGGCGTCGAACACTCGAATGCTTTCGGCGCCCAAATGCTGACTTAAAATATACAATAAGAAGTATCGAATTGTCATGATAACTAAAATTAATAGGATACAAAGTTTGGTAATTGTTGACTTAATTTAACAAACAAATAATTATTATATATGTATTGTGTGTATGTGTGGGTGTATGGGTGAGGGTAAAAATTAAAACACCTACTTGAATTATAATTCAAATATTACAAAAAAGCAAATGCAAAACGCAGAAAACCTAAACCTACTGACTCCAGCTGTTATTTTGTGTTTGAAGAAGCTTTCGCATAAAGTAGATCTCCAGCTGGATTTTCTATTCCTTCAATAGTTTTCATCTATCTGTTTTCATGCACACATTGTAATTCAACTAACAGTTTACTTGGTTTTTGGGTCATTTAAAATTTAGTTACAGTTTTTCATAGATTGTTTGCAAAAAACTGGGATTGGGCTCTCGTTTTGTAAATGCTTCGGTTTTTTAGGCTTTTCTGTCTTAACAAAAAGATTGACTTGTTGCTTGCTTATTGATTAATTTTTCTAAAAAAATATGTTGTTGTTATTGTAAAACTTGCTGGTGTTTTGACTTGTTGCAGCGGCTGTCGATTTTCGCTCTTCTCTATTTTTTTTTGTGAAAATTCCCATGCAGAGCTCGTTTTCGTTTTGCTCCATTTTGACATTTTCAATGGAACTTTGTTTCACCTCACTCGACTGCATTCCTTTTTATACTTTTTATAGTAATCTTTATATATATATATGTATATATAGATGTATGTATGTATAAATATGTTAAATGTTATAGTTAAATTACGCAAGTTACTTTTACTTCATTTTGATGATTTCTTTTTGGGTTTTCCTCTTATTACTGTTCGATTATAATTTGTAGTTTTAGAAAAAAGTGTGTATGTATGTAAATTACTTTTATGTTCTGTTTTGGTTGTTTATCTCTTTCGCACGAATAACGCCGTTTCTAGTTGGTTCATTATGTGAATTTTCTCAGTTACAACTCCGCGACGACCTCACCCACTTAATTTCTACCTCTACCTCTATCTGTTTCATGTCCAACGCCTAACTTGCTCAACGCCGCGTCACCACGGCTGCTGCGCTGCGGTGCGGGTGGTGCTGCTCCTCTGGTTGCTCGCGCTGCTGTTGCTGCTCTGCTCTTACAAATTACACTGCCATAGTATCGTAGGCTGTGAATCCTGCGCCACTTTGTTGTTGGAGTTGTTTTGGACCGGCTTCGTTTCTGCAGTTGTTGGTTGGTGTTGATCGTTGTAGTTGTTGCGCAAGTGGAGAGAGTGAAAAGAGCATCGATTAGTAATGCATGCAATATCGAAGTCGCACATAAGAATAAACGATAGCAGATAGTAGACATCTCAGTTATACGATAAGGTTAGCTTTCAAGTGTGAGGGAAGGATTTTTACAAAGCTGCAACCATAGCGCTCATTACATTTTAGATTAAATGCGAACATTGTCTTTCTAGGTTGTATGTTGAACGAGTGATTGCTGTGTGTGTGTGGAAGAGCAAAGTTCAGTGTCCACTTCGACGTGTGTGAAAACATAGGCCAAGCAAGCAAACATCTCAATAACTGTGGTTGAACGTGTGAAAAAACTGCGCACATCTCGTCGGTGCACACGATGCAGAACGTGAGCGGTGAAGCACTTCGGAAAACACTCTATCGATACCTAATTGCCTTCTGAATTGTTGCTTTATGCAGCTTGCAATTTACATTCTTTCCAAATAATTTGAACCTTCTATGAGTGATTTGTAAGTACGACGCGAGTGCTTCTGATTGAAGTTCAGCAGAATTGCGCCTAAAACTGCTCTTTAAAAAATTAACCTCGAAGATATTTCAGTAAACCAGGTAAAATTTGGCTTGTTCGTAAGTTCTACAATAAGCATCACGCGGCCATGGCCACCGATGGTTTCCGAAGCTTTCTCACATTGGCTGCGTAGCTAATTTCTCTGATTGAGAAAGGTTGCTGGCTGCTAAAACGTGTTCCGTTTGTTATGTTGGAGTTTTGTTATGTTGTGTGAAATTCAAATAAAGCCAAAAGCTGCAAAAATATTTTTCAAAATCTTGGGGGAGCTTTGTGTACTGTGTATGCACATACAAACACACGTCCATATGCACGTACGAGCGGCAGTGCATATGCACGTTTTGTTGCTATATTTATGCAATTATCAAACTGTGATTTGCTGTTGAACGAAAGACACTAAACGAAAATCAAAAATAAAAAACTCGAACAAATTAAACAAACTAACAGAAAGCCATGCCCAAGAAATAAAGCGAATCAACTAATTTGGTTTTTATTAGGTATTTGCGGTGTTATTTAACAAACTACTTTTATTTGGTTAGTTTTGGTGGATATAGAGCACATGCAACAACAACAACGACAAAACTGTATTTGGTGACAAGTACACAGAGAGAAATAATCAACTTACAACTGCCGTCGACTAGCGTAGTCAATTAAAAATCAAATATTGTACGTAATATGTGTGGAAGTAGAAGTAGAAGAAGGTGAGACGAGCGAACACCAAAAATAAATACGGTATATACGTTTAATTATTTAATACAATAGTGTTGAGCTGAGTAAAATAGGGAGCGTTATTGTTTTGATTGATTATGTAGGCACCACTTTAGTTATTTGATTTAGTTAAAGTGTGTCAAGTTGTAGTCAATCGCAACAAGTTTCGAATTAGACAAATGTATGTAGCTGTAGGGTTAATTGCTATCGACTGAGCGGATTAATTGCAATTCAATTTTTATTCATTGTTATTAGCATTGAAATGTTGACTATAATTTGAGGCATTGAATTGGCATTTGACTGTGTAAATAATGCTTTCGGTTTTGCTTTGCTGGTTGAACCCGAATTGGCCGACCAAGTGGGCCAATTGGGCAACTCAACGCTGCAAATACTTATTCACAACTGTCGACTGGGGTCGCCAGTGTTCGCTGGCAGATACTTTACCTTTCAATTAACTTGCGCATTTCTTCGGTTGTACGCTGATCCTTTTGGTGTGGGGATCTTTTGACCGCTGCTTAATTTACGGTTATGGGGATTTGCGTTTGTTTGTGGATTCAAGGGAAGTTGGCGATTTTGTTTGCCCCACCGAGAGTTTTACAAGAAAGTTTCGTATTCATAGAGAAACAACAAAAAAGAGAAAGAAAAGAAAAAATAACAAATGAAACATAAAATTTTAGGAAGTTTCGTTGTTTTCATTATTGAAACGTAATGTTTGGCCATAATTTTAGCGCTAACACTGAGAATGTTTGTAAAACTGAGATTTTAGAAAAGGAAAATCTTTCAAGGCAATTTTTTACAACATACTAGAAACATTCAAAATATAGTAAAAAATTAGCAAACTCTGATAGTTCATTGTTGTTTTGGGTTTTTTCTTTACAACTATTTTGCTTTTCAAGTTTGTTAATTTTTTCGGTTTCAGTAAAAACTAAACACTACAACTCATATGATATTAAAAAAACCAAAAATTCACAATAAGCACACACACACATATGTAAGCTGAGATGATTATTGACAAATTCTCAAGAGGAACATGCAAACTCAAACGAATGAACGAACAATGAAATGATGTGGCAATGAACAAAATTATAAATATTCTGTGGTACAAAACAAATGCTGGCCCACTGTTTGTGAGTATTTTAGTGACAAACATGAAAAACACAAAAGATATATGTATGTATGTATGTATGTATGTGTTTGTGATATGAGGACAACGTGTGCTGGAAATGAAAACGGAAATGTGCAAAGGCAGTAAAATTATGTTGAATATTTTGTTTGTATACCCGAAACCTAAAAGCCACAATAAGTTTTTAACACAAACGAAATAAAGTGTGTAATTGTGTCAAAAGTGGAACAAAAAACGAAAAACTAAAAGTGAATGACTGTTTGAACGGTGATGAAACGTTAGCAAAACACAGTATGAATATTTAAAAGTACAAATCGAAAAACTATTGGCAAACATATCTGAAAAATATGCTGATATTTGATGTGATCGCGCAATGATTTTGTTTCTGTGGATGTAGCAAGTTGTTGTTATAGGCGGAAATAGATTGGAAATTGGTTTCCATTTTCTGGGCACAAAATCTCCGCTGTGTAACGAGCTAATTTTTCAATGCATCCGTTGCTTATCAGAGATTTTCTGCCCCTACCCACAACAACAAGCAACCTCGGGTATGTATGTAGACATTCTTTGTACATTTGAACCTCCGTGAAATTGTGCGAACAATGAGTGAGCGAACTCAAAAGTCACTGACTGGGGGAGAGGTGGGATGAGTGAAATTGTTTGAATATGACTTCTGATTCTGTTGCGAAATGAGCAGTTCGTTTGAAACAAATATTCACATTTTTACAAAATTTATGAACCCAAAATCTTTACAAATATAAACACAATCATTACAAAACTATAACCATCTAATGATTCCAACAACAAATGAACAATTGTTGTTTTAAATTGTTTGTTTCTCTGGTAAAAAGTGGCTTATGAACTCGTGGAACATTTTCAAACAGTTGAACTCGTTTTCACTCACCCTCGTTGGAGTCTTCTGTTCACACATTTCGTTATGTTTTTTGTTTGTACAACACGAGAAAGTGTGAGTTTGTGTAAAAAATACAAAAACATTTTGAATTTAGTTGCCACATACGAATCATTGGTTTACAAATGCTGCACAATGAATGCATAAAGTTGTTTAGGTAGCATTTACATAAGTAAATAATATACTATATAAGTAAATGCTTTGCGCAATTCGGGTACACTCACCGCCATAGTTGCCGCGTGGTCCATGGTCGCGATCGCACTCGGCCTCTGAGATCTCGTTGCTCTCCTTGGAGTCGTTAAAGGAGGAATTGCTCATGTCGTGATTGCGCGGTGGTGGCGGTGGGGGCTCAGGCGAACCGTTGCCCGGGTTGCGTGCAGAACCTGTAATGCAGTGCATTAGTCGGCGCTCGGACAGTGCAGCCCAGCGGGCACTTACCAACGCTGCGTCGGCCCATGGAGCCGCGTGAGCCGTAGTGGTCGTACGGCGTGCCGTAGGGGCCGCCGTACTGCGAGCCGTATTGGTCCTCTTCGGGCGCGCAATTGGCGGGGTCGTCGTATTCGGGTCCGGGGCCGGAGTACAGGCTGCCGCCTTGCGAGTTGACGCGTGTGTAGCGGCGCTGCAAAGGCACGGAACATTATTGCAAATCGGCGCCCATCGTTTCGGGCACTGTTTTGGCTTACGTATTGATCTTCCTCGGCGCAATTGGCGGGGTCGTCGTACTCGGGTGCGGGTGTGTAGATGGACGATTGCCCGCCTTGGCTGTTCTTGCGTGCGTAGCGGTTGGCGCGAGGCATGGACTGTGAGCCGGAGCGCGAGTGCACGTGACCGGGATGACCGGGTGGGCCCATGGTGCCGGCGTGTCCGGGTCCGGGGGCGTGTCCGTTCTGATGAGGGAAGGTTTGGAAGTTCATCGCCTTGGTGGGATCCATTTCTTCGCGGAACCCGAGGAGGTGGAAGGTGGCATAGGGGCAGATTTCATCTTCCATGCCTTGTTTGGAAACAATAAATTTATGAAAGTTTGCTGCCACCACATTTCGGTCAGTAATGTCGTGAGTGAGTTGGGGGCGTTTTGGTGGGTTTTTGTTTGTGACAGTGTCTGCTGTTGTGATGTGCAAATGTGCTGTTAGGAAGCGTGCAGTGGTGAAATATGCAAAATGGCAATGAGCGAAATACTAGCAGCCCAATTGTTTACTTTTTACTTACAGTTAGTAGTTGTTAGATTGGTAATCGAAGAGCTGGTTAATGGTTAAAGACTATTTTTAATCAAATTAACTCAATCAAAATTTAAAACTCAAGAAAGCATTTTTTAATATTAACATGTCTTGTTTGTCAAGTCTTTGAAGTTACATGTTTCGGAAACTGTTAGGAGCCGTGGTTCAGCTGGTTAGTACGTTAGACTGTGAGTCTGAGGCGACGTCCGATCCCTGGTTCTATTTTTCAGCTAACACCACAAATATTAAAAGTAAAATGTTTCTTTCAGAAATCACTGTACTTTCTGAGGTAGCAGCGGCCTAAAGAAATGTTTTCTCGTAAAATTCGACCCATGTTAGGTGTTAGTAAAGCATTCAGTTTCCCAGAAGTTGGAGTTGGTTCCTCCTATTGGAGGAACCAATGTTATAGTTGTTCATAATTAGTAAAAAATCCGAGAAGTTAGTTGCGGACAGCGGTTAGTGTGAAGTAGTGGAACTCAAGTTGAAGAATTGTAATGGTTAATACAGTAATTAAAGTGAAAATGATGACAAAAATAAATAAATAAATCAACCTGCATAACGATTGCCTACCTGGATGTCTGAAGTGACACTGCACACCATCGGGACTATAGTGGTTGCCGTGCAATGGCACCGGTGGTGGTTTCAGTTCTTCGTACAAATTTGGACGTCTCGGATCCCAAGTCGAGTGTGGCGAACGAATGCTACGGCCTGCTGGATTGCGAGGCCGTGCAGCCACGACACAGAAAATCAAACATTTTGTACATTCGTATTGGTGATGGTGATAGGTTTTCATTTGTGCGGATGTGTGTGTAGTGATTCAAACATATTTGATTTTGATTTGTTAAAGACACAACAACACCAAGCAAACGGAATACAGGGAACCCAATGGTGGGCAGTTGCCGTTTTATGGTGTAGTAGGGAGTTTGTTTGTTTGAGGAGAAATTAAAGAATAAAATCAATTTTAGCTACAAATTAAAAGCGTAAAGAGGCCAAAGCGGTATGGACACAACAACTGCTAAGACAATGTGAATTTTAAGTTCAAAACATACAAACGAATCTTATCATATTTTGCACTAATTTTCACCTCATGGTTTTTTAATAGTTATTAGCAGTTGTCACGTCCATAGGAAAGCAGTTGTTTTTTTTTTAAATTCATCTAAATTTGCTACAACATTTATACAGCATGCATAATTTCTTTTACCAAAGCGGACTTTAATAAAATTTCAAAGATGAAATTCTCAGATATTTAAAAGAAAGCATGTCTACGATTCGACTTCAAATTCAAAGTCAAGTGACTTTCAGTAAAAGCTCAATTTAGGTCAGCGTCTGGTGTAAGCTTAGTGGGCTCAACAACAACAGTTGCCGCTTCACTCATTGCTGTCCTTAGCGCACGCTCAACGTTTCATTGATAGCAATTACAGACTGCGCTTGTCTAGTTGGGCGTTCGCTTATTTGTGGCGGCGCAAACATTTGCAAAGCAAGTAAATGCACGCAAAGAACGAAACCAAGGGGGAGCAGAAACCATACGGCTGGCATTAATAAATGTTGTAATGAGATTTAGATGCTTACTTATCACTGTACCTCGCTTAATCCGGTCGCAGGTGTTGTAGTTGGAGCCGGGCACGGGCGGCAGCTTGCGGTTCGGCGGCGCGATGTAGCCCAGCTCGTCGCGCAGGTCCGGCCGGCGTTTGTCCAGCGTGGCGCCAGGTCCCATGGTCTGATTGTAAACTACATCGTCTAGAATTAATATACGATATCGCTAGCTCAATATGTGGGTACTGAAGATGCTTTTACCGCTAGTTGCAATGTGCTCTGCACTGCATTTCCATTACTTATTTATTGGAAAAATCAGTTTCTTACTTTACTTCTGTTTTGTCAATTCGTTAGCACTCGGGTTCGCAATCCTTTGAACTTTTCTCAACGTTTATTCAACGCGTGCAACGAGTATTAAGATTGCCTCGAAACTCTGCCTTCGTTAGATTGCGAAATGCGTCACTCAGAAAAAACAACTGGCTTGCAAGAACGTTGGTGGAGAGGTGGTGCAACAGTTTCAATACGATAAGTGTTCGAATGTTCAAAGTACATTTACGTTACAATATGCCAAAAGATACATACGCAAAGTGAGAGGCTTACCAAAATATTATCTATGATTACCAAAAATATACCAACATACGAGTAGTACGAGGAAGTTCATGAATGGATGATTTATGATGCGAGAATTTCGATTTGAACGAGCTGCAAAATGCAGCTGACTTTTTGCGATATAGTCTTTTCTGGTTACATGATTTTTGGAGAAAAGCATCTTAGTGTGTTTGGTTTTTCAGATTTTAAGAAGAAAGTACATAAGTTGGGAGAATAACGAAAAACAGAATTCGAAATGATTAAAAACTCAATAGAGCGGCGGTGGGGCGACAGAAGTGGAGCGTGAGAAGAACTGTAAATAATGCCGGAAGCAAATCAGTGTGTGGGGTATTGTGATGTGGACAACAAACGTCTATGCTATGAATATTTAGTTGAGATAGCTGGTAGGTTAGTAGTTTAAATACAGATAGAATAGAGGGGATTACAGTTGGTGTTGGCGCAGTTCAAATTAGCGAGGGGAATTTGCTACGATTTTTTTGAACAGGATACTTCTAGAGTTGCTAGAATTTTGAAATATTAAATATGCCAAAATACTTTGACTTGTTTAGAGAAAAAATACAATTTTTGTCTATGGATATAAGTTTTGGTTGATAGAATTGATTTATCAGCATTTATTCGTAGTGAACATTTGGGACGTTTGGAACGTTTAACTGAGACTAGGAACTAGTAGTAAGTAGTGTAGTGTAAAATGTAAACATTAAATGCAAATTACTTTATAAGATTTCTTTAAGCCATTTCATAAGTTCACTATTAATCGATGCTGATATATCTGTATATCGCAAAAAATTTAAATACTTTTCCAATCAATTGATGAGATGTTGGATGGGGATTCGAGTATAGAGTATTGATGGGAGCGAGTAAAGATTAGTGTAAACTACTGGAATGCAAATTTACACATAAACATGAGGAACATACATATTACATATTGTTTTTTGGATGGATAGAATATCGACGGCACAGCATGTAATGAGTAATGGGTCGGTGTAGCTGTGAGTGTGGAAAAATGTATCCAGCAGTATAATGGAATATGAAGAGTATTGGCTACGTGGAGACTGAGCTCGTTTGAAGCTCAATGCACTTTTATCGATAGGTATGTGGCCGCTATGTGTTGGTATACTTGTGTTTTATGTTTTGTTTTATAATATTTTGGTGTGTGCATCGTTGCGCGAGGATATCGGATATCATGCTTACTGGTTATTAGGTATGTTCTATATACAAGTGTATATCGGGTCAATAAAATTAAATATCATCATTTAAATATACGTACACATATTTACAACAGCAAAGTTACCGATTTTTTGAGTGACCACGCATTGTAAATTTCAAACGGTATGAATTGCAAAACTAAGCAGAAACAACTATGGCAAATAGTAATTAAATTTAATAAAATTCATAGAATATTTGACTATTTAAGTAGCTCTTGATTTAAATAATTAAAAAGAGAATGAAATTGGAACATTTTAAGGTTATTTGATGACCTTAATTCCAGGAAATTGAAATAAACTCAAAAAATAACAAATTTAATGTCAATTGTTTCATTGATCTTGTCTGTACGATAATAACCTGAAGACTAAATAAATAAATAAATAAAAAAAGTACAATAAATAGAAAACTGTACTAAAAAGCGTCAGATTATTAATGAAACATATACCTACTTATTTTACTATTTAAGTAGCACTTAATTTAAATAATTAAAAAGATAATGAAATTCGACATTTTTCAACTTTAAGCTTAAATTGTTCAACTGATCTTGTCTGAGAGATAATAATTTGAAGACTAAATAAATAAATAAATAAATAAATACAAAAAAGTACAATAAACAGAAAACTGTACTGAAAAGCGTCATATTAGTGACAAAACATCTCAGTAAATTTCAATAATAAAACTCTGAAATGATGGAGCAGCTGCTTCTTGCGTTAGTTTTGCACTCATGGTACGAATTCGAAAACAGAAATAAAATTCGAAAATTAAGACTAAGAATTTGATCACTGAAATAATGTATTGTAAGTATGAACACAAGTCAATGCGATTGAAAATGTACGCAATAAAGTGTAGAGAAGTAGATAGAAGAGCATATGAAGAACCTACAGTAGACATCCTTTTGTCCGCCTCGCAGGTCGTCGGCACGGCGTCTGGAAAGCGCTACACATACAACTAGTATACCCACCGCGACAACGATCACAGTGGCTATGAGAGGCACCATGAAGTTCAGATCTAACCATTCGGGCATCCAGGCGGGCAGGCGGATGCGCGTGTTCAGGTTGCCCGCGCCATGACCGTCGTCTAGCGGCGCTATGGTGCCTGATGGTCGCCACGCGTTAGCGGGTTGTTTCATACAAACCATTGCGTTCATCAGTCGTTCGTTTTGTGTTGTGTGTTCAGTGGCGTTTTACAAACAAACACAAGTGCATGCATATTTGCGTTTGTACGAATTTTCGAAATTCCGATTTAGTGATTCGAAAATCGCAAAGTAAATTTTTTGAAATTACGAAATTTTTTAGTATTCAATTGAGTTTAATTGACAAGCCAAACATTTAAACACATTTTTTGGCATGCATATTTTTAGATATTTTTTTTTTGGCATATTTTTGTAATTATAATTTTTTTGTTGTTGTTTGTATGATTTCGAATTGAGTGATTGTAAGAAATGAACAAAAAACGAACGCAAAAAGTTGTTGTTTTTTTGTTGAATATTTTCGTTCGCATAAGCGCGTAATAGTGAGCAAGAAAATCGAAGAAAGATGAAAAGAAACGAAAAAAGGGAAGTTCTGGGTTAATATTACACTGATATATACCTTTGTGATGATTGCCTTTGCTACGTAGAATACAAATAACAATTATCGCTATGATTATAACGAGCAGAGCCGCTACCACCGGTACAACTAAATTTAAGTTCGAAAGTATGATGCGTAACGTATCCTCGGCCGTTAATTCGGGCAAATCACGCGAAGGGGCGATTGTTCCTGTAACAACCAAAGGTGAAGGCAATTTGTGTTTGTTGATTTCAATTTCGATTTGGATTATTTTCGCTTGATTGTTTTGTCGTTTTCAAATGATTCATCGATTATTGTTATTGCTTGAGGTTAATTGTTAGGTTTATTTCGTTTTTATGCGTTGCGAATACTGTTAGTTGGTTTTTGATTTTATATATTTCGAAAATTTCGAGCATTACCTTTGTACCTTGTACGTTAAGAGTATTCATATACAAATATACAAAAGCTATTTTCGAAATTGAAAGAAACGAAACTGAGAAACGGAACAATCAACTGCACAATTATGGAACAGAGCAAGTAGAGCGAGAGAGAGAACGTTAAAAGTGAAGTAGAGTTTAAGTAAAACGTACGAACTGTATGCGGCAATAGCCGTGCACACAAAAACAAAACAAACACAGGCACGCTAGTGTTAAAGTAAAGAGCATATTAGTTGGAGAGAGTGGCTTAAGATTACTTAGTGTATTAACATTTGTGGCAGAGCTAAAGGAAAAGCTGGCGGAACCATTCGTGGCGATTTGCTTGAACACGCAAAAGCGAAACGAATCGCAATTCCGAGGCGGTCCGAAAATCCGAAATTTTGCAGCAGAGTTGCGATCAGGGAACATTTGGGTGAGAAATTGCGACAGAAAATATGAATGTGAAAATTAATTAAAAATTAATTAATCAATATAATTTCCTGTCGAATGTATTCGTATCACACTTGATTCCCATGTCCTCCGGCAGCTCTGTTCAACGCTTCGAAATTAACGTCGTTCGCAGTTTGCGACTAAATTGACTCTATGGTTCAACACTCTGATTATTTTACTCATTTGTATTTTCATTTAAATGCAATTTGTTTTTAACCATATACACTCGTTTACTAAGTTACGTTTGCTAGTTATGTAGAGTTCAAACTAAGTTAAATTATTTAATTGTATTAATTGAATTAAAACTAATTGAAATTGAAGCAAATAACAGCGTTAACTGGAACTGGTATGTTTAAGTGAAATTTATGCGATTCAATTGAAACGAAACGACTTAAGTAATTCGGTAAACTTGAACAACATTCCTTAAGTTTGATTATGTGATATATGTAATGCAATATTTTAATTGATTAAACGTTCAATTCAACTTTGTTATTGTTTAATTAATAGTTTAAATGCTTATGACTTTATACAAACAAATGTAATGATATGTAATGGTATGCTGTATGTAAACTAATGTCAACTAAATTCAAATCGAATTGAAAAATTCAAATTCAAACGAATCGAAAAACGAAATAAACTTATGTACTTGTTCTTAAGTAATTCAAGATTGGAATAAATTTGTTGATGAGCAATGCGAATGATGTAGTAGAAGTAGAAGAAGCAGCACTTTGGTTGTTGCAGGCATAATCTTTCCTCCTGTTTGACTTTTATTCATTGTTTTCTCGTACTGAACAAAGTATTCACGTTAGACGCGCTTGACCCCATTTGAGAATTGAATTCATACTTTTAATTGCATTTGCAAAATAATTCAATGCTAAATTTGAGTGAGAAAATATTTGTGAAATGTTTGGTTTATGTTTACGAACAATAATGAAACCATAAAATGCATACAACTCAGTTAAAATTGTTCAAACCAATAATAAGTTAATAATTTGGCATATTGTGTACAGTTATCTAAACCAAGTTTTACTACAAAACAGTGTGTGAGCTTATGCTAGAATTTTGAGAATTTTTCATTTCGAATTGATTTCCACCAAAGCAAAGGCTGCCAAGACCAGCTTATGCTCCCTAAGGAACTTTTGCAGGCGCATTACGAAGGTCAGCCAAAGAATGCTCTGCAGTAGTGACAACACTAATCGTGCGATCTTGTTTTGCATTATTGTTCTTGGTACTACTTATTCGAACTTATGCGACATTAGACATGCAAAGTGGTACTGAGAAATCCATCGCCATTTTGTCACACTTTGCGGCGAGTACTTGTATTTTACATGTGTGCAATGCGTGAAACACTGACGGGAAGGATTTTAGGGAGCGTTGCATGCCACACTGCTTTGTACATTGATGCATTGCCCTTAGCAGGTTAATGTTGTAAGCATTCTTGAATCAATTTATATAAAATCTCCAACTAGTTGGCAGTACATTTCTGTAGGTACTTTGTTGAGCGCATTTAAAGCTACTGCACATTGCCTTCAATTGGATTTGAGTGGAGTGGTGGCACTATAGTATATAAACATACACACATATATTTACGCTTAGTAGATCATACTTGGTTCAAATAAAAACACGCACTGTGAACCGAAAATGTTAAAGTTACTTCCAACAAAATGTTCCTACATAAATATGTATGTACTATGAAATGAGGTGTGATAAAATGAAAACAACAAACATGAGTAATCGGAATTTTGTCATATCAACTACAAAAATGCTATTCCAGATACTTTACTATTTTGCTATACTTTCGGTGTGATGGTGGTAGTTAATAGTGGTTGTGGTTTCATTTTCTTGGTAGCAATAATGGTGGGAAAAAACAAATTGCATTTATGCAATAAAAAATACACATACGTTTACAGTTTGCTTGAGTTGTTCTGGTTAAGTTTAAACAGCGGTTGCCATTGCAATATTTATCGAAATGTAAAAAAATAACAGTTACATTTCGGGTGATTTTTACTCAGAACATAAAATGCACTTGACCGAGAAATGGCACCAATTGCTGTAGAAACGAAAATCACATTGAAATGAAAATCTTTACAACAAGCCAAAAAGCTCTATGAATAAATTATGTACAAATCATAGCAGATAATTGAACAAGCTTTGGAACTAAAATGGGTAAAACGTGGTGCTCTGAAATGAAACTAAAAGTCAACTGAAATTTGCTGGCATAAAAAGCAATCAATTTGCTAGTCAAACATTCACTTGCTTGATTTGTGTTTGACAAAAAAGCAGGTGTAGCTATTTTCGTTCAATTCATATCCACAAACTAAACTCCGTTTTTGTTATTTGTATACGGACAATGCTGTGGAGATTGACAGTCAAATGGCGGAATACAATAAGTTTGTATAGCCAAAGTCTTGTCGTATCGAGAGGACCTCGGTAACCAAATTCTACATCAGTAAAATGTATGTGCTTTAAATTTTCTGATTTAAGACTGTTCGCACTTTCTCACAGCATTGTCAACTTCTTACGTAGTTCGTATGTACAAAAGCAATGTGAAATTATTTGGTTTAATTTCTCAATGCACTATGCGCATGTAATCAAGTATGTACAGTATGCAAATTGGAAAACTGAATGTAAATACCTCCGGTGACAGTCAACGTGGCGAAGTCGTACTCGGCAACAGTGAAGCCGGCAGAGTTGTGCGCCGTTATGCGCAAGTTATACAAGGTGGCGGGCTCCAAATCCAGAACTACATAGTTGTTGTCGGGCTTAACATTGTTGGAAATTTGATTCCACTCGATTTGATCGCTGAACAAGCAAAATTTTATTTTAACCACATTGCTTCGATTGCATTTAGCCAGCTTTCGGTCTTACCGCTTTTTGTTTTCCACCACAAAATGGGACATGGGACAACCGCCATCCTTCCAGGCCTTGAAATGCAGCGACACCGAGTTGGAGGACACTTCAATGAAGCGCGATTTTTCTGGCAGTTTGGGTTTGTAACCTTTTGTGCGGGTGTTCAGTATGTCGGAAGCTTCGCCAGCGCCAATGCTGAGATACGAAATTTGCAAGCGTTACTCATTTGAACCTGTAGACAGGCGAAAGTACTCACTTGTTGAAACCGGTAGCGTAGACCTGATAGCGAGAGCCACAGAGCAAATTGTCGATGGCGTACTTTTGTGCATCTACAGAGACCTCAGCAGTTTCCCATTCGCCAAATTCTGTAAATCAAAATTTTAACTTTCTCAAAATAACTTCCAAAGCCACGACGAATCAATCTAACCTGGTTTGTAATGCAGTGTGTAGCCGTGCAGTGGTGCTGTATCGCCGTTATGTGGTTTTAGTTTCACAGTCAGGGAGTCGGTGGTGGTGGCGGACAACGTAACCTGCGGCGACTGTGGGGGCGCCAACACAATCAGCTTGTGCGTAATAGAATCCTTGGCAATTGAGTTCTCAGCATGGCACGAATAGTCACCGGCATCTTGGCGATTCACGGATTTGATCAGCAACGAGCCATCGGGCAGCACACGCATGCGGTCGTTGCCGGTGAACTCGACGCCCTTAATCTTCCAGGTGATCTCCGGTTGCGGTGCGCCGACAGCCAGGCAGGGCATTTTGGCGTCTTCCTTGAAGGTGGCAGTGAAAGTGTCATCGAAGGAGGCAATTTTGGCGGGCACCTGATCGCTGGGCATGGCCACGATGCTCTTTGAGGGCTGGCCCTCGCCAATGTTGGTGCTGGCGGTGACCCAAAATTCGTAGGGCTTGTTCTTTTCCAATTCGGTGGCCTCGTAGCTCATTTGGTAGTGTGGTATCTTCTGGCTCTTGGGCTCTCCTTCGGCGCCTTCGACCTTGGAGTAAACAGTGTACTGTTGAATGATACCGTTGGGTTGTGCTGGTGGACGCCATGAAACCAAAATCGCAGATTGACCCATAACCAGAGCCTTGACATCGGTGGGCGCTTCAGGAACTGTGGACAGAAAGAGACATTGTCAACTAAATTCTTAACTAACTTTGTTCATGCCAAGTTCCGATTTAATAATTCACCGAGAGTAACTGAGAAACTCATGCAACTGAATCTATTTCTAACAAGTATTAGCATTTAGTTACCGTCGGGTTCGGTTTGACAGTGAATAGCTGCGCTGCGTACTCCATCGCCGCCAGCGGTGGTGGCCAGCACTTGCATTGTGTAGTTGGTGTACTTCTTCAGACCATGTAAGACGGTGTCGGAGGAGGCAGTCTTCTTGTAGTGACGCTTGGTATCGTCTGTAAGCAAATGTGTTCAAATCAGTTGTACACCCACAAATTCTTAACTCGCAATTCCAATACTCACCATACCACTCATCGCTGGGCGCATACACCACCTTGTAGGTCTTGATCACACCGTTGGCCGATTCGAGTGGCGGGCTCACCCAGCTGACGCGAATGGTCTGTGAGGTCAGTGTGGTGCAGGCAGTATCGCTCGGTGGCTGGCTGGGTGTGCCCTCGGCAGTGAATTGCTTCTCCTCGTCGCTCAGCGGGCCGGCGCCGATCTTGTTGAAGGCCTGAATCACCACCGAGTACTGGGTGTAGACGCGCAGGTTGTTCAATTCCAAGTTGTGCTCTTTGCCCTCTTCGGTCAGGAAGTTGACGGTTTCGAAGACATACGATGAGTTGGTGTTGGAGAGTTTGTAGCCGATGTAGTAACCCAGAATTTCGCCATTCCATTCGGAGCGCGCTGGTGGCTTCCAGGTCACGCGCAGTGTGGTCTGGTTGACTGGTTCGACTTTGATGTTCTGTGGCTTGCCAGACGGCGCCTCCTCTGCGGTAATAATGGTGACAGCTTCCGACGACTGCGAGGTTCCAATGGCGTTCTCGGCGACGATGCGTATATTGTAGGTGGTGGCTGGGCTCAGCTTTTGAACTTGTGCTTCAGTGGTATGGCCGGGCACCATGACACGGTCGATCTCATCCCAAGAGGCGCGCGATCGTTTGAATTCAATGATGTACCGTATGAGTGGGGAGTTACCATCGTAGGGTTGGGCCCAGCTCAGCTGCACGGAGCGGCCAGATTTGTCCAACACCTTCAGGGCGTACGGCATCTCGGGTACTTCCTGTATGATCATGTTGATGCTGGAGTCGTCGGAGCCGAAGGCGTTCGTGGCAACGCAGGTAAAGAGAGCAGAGTCGGAGCGCTCGGTGCGCTTGATCGAGAGGCTGGACATGACGCCGGTGGAGAGGATCTCTTCGCGAATGGTATAGCGGTTGTCGTTCTTGGGGTCCAGACGCATGTTGTTCATATTCCACAGAATGCCAATGGGTTTCTCGCCCTTGGCCTCGCACTGCAGCACGGCCGGCTCGCCGCGACGTGCGGTCTGATTGCGCAGTTTCTCAGTGAATTCGGGTGGAGCCTGCACGCTTATCATGATAACAGCGGAGAGGCCCGAGCCAATGCCGTTGATGGCCTCGCACAGATAATAGCCTTCGTTGGTCTTTTGGATGTTGTCGATGTGCAGAGTGCCTTCCTCGACGCGAATGTTGTCGTTCTTCTTCAGGTCATTGTAGTCGCCGGGACTTTTACCTGCGCAAATAAAAGATATTCCCGATTAAAGGTTAGTATCACTGCGGCACATCTGTTTGATTTCTCAACTTACCAACTGCTTTCTTCCATGTCACTTGTGGCTTGGGGAAGCCGTCGGCCTTGCATTCAACTTTAGCGTCCGAGCCCTGAGCGAAAGCCTTGTCGGTAGGTTCCAGAATCCATCTGGGTGGCACTGTTGTGGTTGTTTGGTTGAAGGTGAAGCGAAAGTAGAACGAATGAAGTATATTAGTATATTTCGTCGTGTTGGCTTAGTTTAGGTAACACGTAAGCATGCGGCAGTGTGACAAATACAAATCCCTTGTAAACGGATGGACGGACGTTTGAAGACATAATGAAATGGTTGGTTGCACTGAGTTCAATACAAGAACTGTTGCACTATTGCACATAAACAACTTCTACTTATATACAAAAGTTACAGATTTTCTTAATTTATTAAAAAGAAAGCCGTTTTTTAAATTTCTTGATGATTTCAAAACGTTTAATGAAAAGTTTTAATTCCAAAGCTGAAAAATTATTTTATTTTATATTTTTTAGTACAGTTTTCATTCATTGAATTTAGTGATGTTTGCCATTTCATTATGTCTTCAGTACTTACAGAATTGTTGACTTTATGGTGCTTTACTTGACTTAAAAACAAAGAATCGATAGTAGTTTTAGAGAAAACTCAATTCACATTTCAATAAAATTACACTTTAGCACTAAAAATAATGAATCCATAGCATAAGTATTTATTAAATTAATTTTAGTATTAATTTATTTAAGTTAAGCCTTTTATATTTAACATTCAAAAATAGGCCGTCGGTGCCATTTGTTTGCCACAAGTATTTTGGAAATCTGCAATCAGTATTTCTGACGACCAGTTTTCATTGCGAGTATGTGTTCTGAGTCTTTTGTTTCTCATACTCTCTGAAGCGAACTGTTCCACCATAAAATCGACACTTCTTGCACGTACGTTTAAAAGCTATAAAATGAAAATATTTAGCACAAACAAAAAGACACAACTGCAATAATAACAAAAGCCATAAAGGACAACAGAAAGTGTGGATTAATGGAAAATTAAATGCAAATTGAAATAAAGTGTACACAAACTACAGTCGAGCATGCGTTAAACGAAGTGTTGCCTGGTGTTGCGAACTGCTTTTTGCTAATTCGTTTTCCAATTTCAGCTAAAACACCAAGCAACAAACGTATATCTACTTCGTTTGTATAAGTCAACCGAAAGATTTAAAGGAAATTAGAGTTAATTAAAGACAGGATTTCCGTGGGATTTAGGCAGGAGAGATGAGAGGAAAGAGCGTGGTGAGTGTTCGGAAGCTCAGCAACTGTTCTCGTTAGTCGAGTGGCGTAGTATCTCTGTTATTTCTGAGTTTACTGCATACGCACGCAAAGTTGCATAGGGGGTAGTACATGATGGCGATACAAGTAAGAGTAGTAGTTGGTTAGTGGTGATTTTGGCATTAGTGATAGCAACGCATGTAGCAGGATGTTAGCAGTGGAAATGGGCGGGGAAATTGATGCTGTTTTGTTGCTTTTTCAAATCTCTTTGCTGCGCACATTGATGAGTTCGATTCGATTGCTTCTAATTCGTTTTATTATTTTTATTTCCATTGACGCACTTGCAATCAAATGCACACAAATAAATACAACACATATAGAACGCAAATTAAAACGTCAAACTCAAGGAAATGTATGAAAATTAAAACGAAAACCGTTTAGAAGCAGCTAAGCCATAATTTACAAAAGTTCTAATTGTATTCTGTTGTATTTGGTTCAGTGATTTTTCAGCGCGGCGATCTTGCAATTAAAGTGCGCAGCCTAAAAGTGTGCCACAACAAGTGCAGCCAAACCACCAGCAAAGGCACCGACCACCACTATCGTGGCGAGCGGCGTTTCGGGTGGTGTACTTTTAGGCGTTCGCTTAAGAGCAGCAACCTCCGGCGCCTGTAGTCAGCTTGAACTTTGCGAATTGTGAAATTTGGTGTTGCTTCTCAAGTGGTTGGTGTGGTTGAAAATTGGTGATCGTGTGCAGATGCGTGTGTGCGTTTGTGCTGGTATGCGTGTGGGAGTGTGTGTGCTTGCAGTAGTAACGTATGTGAATTTGAGCTGTTTTGCCATTTTCTAAACTTTTTACAAATGTCAGTGTCATTCTTTCGATAGCGCTGGCGCTTTATGCGATTAGTTTGCGCGAAACCAACAAACTTCTGCCCATGTTCAATGGGTAAGTTTGACCCCTTAGTGTTAGAACACACATAACAATTACTTAGCTACTTATATACAATGGCAGCAGCGCTCGTTTGAGCTGCTTTAGAGTTTAGTATAAATCGAAAATTAAAAGCAGAATTTTGTAAAATCTGTTTGGCGCTCGTGCGCAGTTTCATAGTCAATAACAAAATTTCGAAATTTATCCAAACGTGTTCTGGTTGTGAAAAATGCTGCAAATATTTTGAGAGCGAAGAAGAAGGAGCAAAAATCGAGTGGCGCATATCAAGTTGTAAGCCAAGTAGAAGCCAAGCTTGTTGAACGTTTTGCCTACCATTCACAACCAGTTCGGCTGTCTTGTGCGCCTGGCCAGCGGCATTTGTCGCTTCGCATGTGTAGCGACCGGCATGCTGCGACGTTACGTTGTTTATTAGCAAAAGACTGGTGTGTTCACCCACACTGGCCGGAGTTGCCAAATCGCTGCCGAGTTTCAGGTCGTTCAAATACCACTGAAAGCCGATGGGCAAGTCACCTTTGGTGGCAATGCAGGTCAGCTGCACATAGTCGCCCACGTCGCCGGTGGGGGCGGACAGCGACAGATTGGACAGCAGGGGAAATTCTTCGGGACAATGAGAAAATGACTCGAGTTAATAAGTAGTTGATGAGTTTGTGTAATTAAAGTGCCACAATACGAAGGGGAGTTGATCGACCTAGCACCAACAAATACAAATGTAGCAGCGAGTAACTGCTGTCAATATTTGTCGAACGACATAAAACGAAAACACACCACTTTCAACGGTAAAAGTGCTTACTTTTTGGCTGCTGCAGTTCGTTTCTTAAGTCTTTTGTTATCCATCGGACGTTGAGGAGAATTCAACTGAAAATGCTGTTTAAACTACAAATGTCACAAAATTCAAAATGTATAAAATGAAAATGCACAGTGATGCCCCGCCGCCGCACCTACCCTTAACTTTGAGCAGCGACCAGCGTCGCGCCTCTCCGGCGGCATTGCGCGCCACACACGTGTAGTTGCCCGTGTCGCTAATGGTGGTCTGACGCAGCGACAAGATCAGCGTGTACTCGTCAATTTTGTGGTAAATGGAGCGCAACAACGGCTGGCCATCTTTGAGCCAGTGAATGTCGATGGGCAAGTCGCCAGAAATCACCATACACATGACGCGCACCGCTTGCCCACCACTGACACCGTTCGCATTGAAGCTGAATTGCTCCAGCTGTGGCAGCTCTATTGGCAGACAGAGAAAGTGAAAGGTGGGTGGTGAAGTGAGATGAGGTGGTATTAAAAAAAAGCGAGGTTAAGACGATGCAAATGGCAGTTAATGTGAGGCGAAAATAACGAGGATGAAAGCCCAAAAGTATGCACTTTTTGTATTGCTACGAAGCGCTGGATTAACAAAAATAAACATGAATTTTGGATTTATTATTATAGGTATATAATTTTGGCGGATTTTCATTTGCTGATCTAAAACTGTTTGCATACTTTTGGACCATCCGGTAATATCTTTGTGCGTTCATTTAGACAGTTAAGGGGTAACCAAGTGCCCAGTGACCATGTACCAATTAAATGAGGTTCTTGGCTTTTTGGAAATATGTTGCAATGCACCTAAGTCTATGCAGCACAATTAAAAGCAGTGTTAATCGCTATAAGACACAGTAAGCACGAGAAGAACGACCGATTCCAATAATTGCAAGTAGGTAATACGCCCAACGGCTGCTGCTAAGTGCTGTTGTTGTTTTTGTTGACAAACCCTTGATAACCAGCTCGGTGGAGACGGTCGTGTAGCCGGCACGATTCGCACCCATGCAGGTGTATTTGCCCGCATGATCGCCGCGCACGCTCTCGACGTTCAGCGAACTGCTGCGCTTGCTGTGCATCAGAATTGTTACGCCGTCGACGAGGTTGGCCGGCTCGTCGTTGTAGTACCAGGTTATGTTGAAGGGCGCATCACCGTGCACCACGGCGCACGACACTTGAAAGTAGTCGCCCACGTACAGCGGCGAGTCGGCGTTGGAGGGCAGTGGCGCAAGCTTTGGCAGCACTAGTGCGATTGCAGCGGAGAGGGGAGGGGTTGGTGGACGATGGCGGTGGCGAATGAAATGAAAATACGAAATGAAAACAAAAAACAGAAAGATGAAATAATAACATAAAAATAAATACAATAAAAAGCAGGAAAGTCAAAACGCTACTACAACTGCCTACGAAACCAAGACAGGTCCTAGAAAAAGATGTGCAGCAAATACCGTTCACCACCAGTTGCGCCGTGTAGTTGGTCACGCCGGCTGCGTTTTTGCCGTAGCACGTAAAATTGCCCGCATGCGTGCCCTGTACGGACTCGATGGTCAGCACCGAGCTGCGCGAGCCCATTTTCGAGATGGCAATGCCGAGCAGCTGCGCGTAGGACTCGTTCAGCGGGGCTCCGTTGTAGTGCCAATAGAGCAGCAGCGGATGGTCGCCGTGTATGACGGTGCACTGGAGCGTGCAATAGTCGCCCGGGTAGAAGGCATCGGCGCCGGCGGAGAAGGGCGCAATTTTGGGCAGCACTAGTTTTGGGTTAATATTGAAAGTTCATATTGAAGTGAGTGGAATAATCGTGAGGTCAAATAGTGGATATCTTTAGAGGGTCTCTACCAAAATGACTAATTTTCTTCAGATCCATCATTGAGCACAACTCAATTCAATAAATAAATTGAATAAATTACGGTCAGAAATACAATCGGTTCCAGAAGGCATCACTCAAGTTCCTGATTACCAATTATTACCATAAAGTCTAGTTTCAGGCGCACAGGCGCTCCCTATTCCAATGAGCAGTGCTCTGATGCGTCGATTTGAAGCATTCACTGTGTTGCATTCAAGTGGTTTGTGCATCATTAAGTAATTTCTAGTTTCACTCATGCAGCCTAATCTCAGTGTAAGCATTTACATCGGTGCGCCTAAAAACATGCTATTAAAGCGATAACAGCCAATTCATTTCCCCGATATGAAAGAGCGTTCAAACAGCAGTCAGCGAGAGGCATCCTCCACGTCTCGCGTCAGTGCTGACAGAAGGGACAGCAACAACGGCAGACACTATGCAAATGTTAGTGCTACGATTCTACTAGTACAAGGACACAGAGTGCGCAGTGCTATGACAAAAGCCTGATCAACCAAAGCTTAGCCTAAAAACCACCGTCTAACCGTAAACGTTCAACTCCGCGGAGAATGACTGCACGCCGGCAGCGTTGCGCGCGTGGCAGGTGAAGTTGCCCGCGTGGTGATGGTCCACCGATTCGATGGTGAGCACGCTGCTGCGGCGCCCCGCCAACATGGTGGTCACGCCCAGCGACTCGCTGACCAGCGCGCCGTTCAGTGTCCACTCGATAGCGAGCGGCAGATCGCCCTCGGGCACTGTGCAGTGCAACGTCAGGTACTGGCCCGTCTGCGCGGGGCCCTCCTCGAAGGCGAACGGTATGATGCGCGGCAACACTGCAGTGGGAGAGGGTGGGGAGGTTGTCGGTTAAATAAAAATTAATTAAAGCTCGTTACTGGCTGACTAAATGGCACTGGCACTAAATCGAGACCTATAACTTTGAGCTGCGTGCTGAAGCTGGCCTTGCCGGCGGCGTTCGAGCCGTGGCAGCTGTAAATGCCCGCATTGCGAGCACTCACGCTCTCGATGGTGAGCACACTGCTGCGGCGCCCCATCTTCGCAATCAGTATGTCCTGGTCGTCGTTGTTGACCAGTGGCTGGTTGTTGAAGGTCCAGCGTATGTTCAGCGGCAAGTCGCCCTCGGTGATGGTGCACTGGTAGGTTATGTATTGGCCCAGGTGTACGGGCTGACTGCCGCTGGAGAAGGGGGAGATTTGCGGTGGCACTTTGGCGAGCGGACAGAGAGGAACAGAAGTCAGTCTGTTAGGGCGTTTTGGGTAAACAAAAATGTTTGCGGAAAGTACAAAATAAAATCAAGAGAAACATCTACGCTATGGTAAGGCGGCAAATATTCAACCGTTCACTACGAGCGCCGCCGTGTACTCCGTCGTTTGGGCCATATTGCTCGCCTTGCAGGTGTAGTTGCCGGCGTTGTTGCCGTTCACCGAGTCAATGGTCAGCACACTGACTTTCTTGCCGATCTTCGATGTCGTCACGCCCAGGTAGTCGTTGATGGCGTAGTCGTTGAACAGCCAGGTGATGTCCACCGGCAAGTCGCCCTTCGAAATTGTGCACTGCACCGTCACCGAATCGCCGAAATTCGCCGGCTCGTCGCCGAATTCGAAAGGTGTGATTTTCGGTGGCACTTTGGTGTTTTCGTGTGTGTTTTTGTATGCGTGAGCGGGTTAAAGTAAGGCATAAATCAATTAAACGCTAATTAGCAACTGAAACATTCAAAACATCTAGTTTGCCCGCCCGACCGTTCACGAACAGCTCCGCCGTGTGATGGGCCCTGCCGGCCGCATTCTGCGCCACGCAAGTATAGTTGCCGGCGTGGCTCGCGTGCACTGCGTCAATGGTCAGCACGCTGGCGCGCTTGCCGCTCTTCAGCAGGGTCACGCCGCCGCCGTAGTACGTGTGCATTGTGGCGTTGTTCAGCAGCCACTCGATGTCCACCGGCATGTCGCCCGTCGCGATGAGGCAATTCACCGACACGGAGTCCTCGAAGTTGGTCGGCGTGAGCCCAAAGTCGAAGGGCACGACCTTCGGCGGCACTGTTGGGAATTTTAATAGGCAACGAAATTTTCGTAATTCAGCAACTTTGCACTCAGCCTCGGAACCCACTTTCGACAGTTTTGAGGGGAACAATTTACCAAATGCTTTCAACTTTCAAACTTTTCGAAATATTTCGGTTACTCTTACAACAAATTTTGGTGTGGCCAATACCTCAAGAGTAGCATTCAAGCCGTTAGCAACTCGACCTAAGCTTTGGAGCGAGTTTTCTTACGAATACACATAAATTCAGCGTATACAAAAATCAAAGCGCAACTCAAGAGCGACAAGACAAAAGCAGCAAAATGGCAGTATTCCAGCTGGAAGCTCAAGAAGCTACAATACCAAAAGCAGTTTCTACAAACACTGACACGCCGCATGCATGCTGGGGTTCACGTTGTCAGTTGGGACTACAGGAACTACACGCATGGAGCGTGTTGTGGGGGACGAATGTGCGAAATCAATTCAAAACTTAACCAAAACCAAACATGAGTTGTACTTCTGTGTTTCGCTACCGTTGACAACTAACTGCGCCGTGTAGACAGCGGAGGCCCACAGGTTGCGCGCCTTGCAAGTGTAGTTGCCGACATGGCGTGCGTTGACCGCGTCGATCATCAGAACACTCAAACGTTTGCCCATTTTCGACGTGGTTATGCCCGAGTAGGAGTTGATGGGGTAGTCATTGAACAGCCACTCGATGTCGAGCGGCAGGTCGCCCGACGAGACGAGACAGTTGACGGAGACGGAGTCTTCGAAATTGGCCGGCGTCTCGCCGAAGTCGAAGTGAGCAATTTTGGGGGCGACTGAAATTTTAAGACATTCTTGGTGAGGGCGAACGAAACGAAAGTGTGCGATTGTCCGTCTACTGTGTGTACGTGTGGGAAGAGAATGGCACAGGTATCGCGGTGTACTCACTGTCGGCTATGCGGGCGCAAATACAAATAAAAACCACCGTCTCGCAAACAACAGAAAATGTACGCAAAATTGTTCAGAAAATGTGATAAAATTGAAATGTGTGCTGGAAATTGTACCATTCACGACCAACTCGGCGGTGTAGTTCACCGCCGCCGCGTGATTCTTCGCTTTGCAGCTGTATTTGCCCGCGTGGCGCGCGTGCACGTTGTCGATGGTCAGCATGCTGGTGCGCTTGCCGCCCTTCATCACGGCAATGCCCGAGTAGGAACTGATGCCGTAGTCATTGAACAGCCACTCGATGTCGATGGGTAGGTCGCCCGATGATATCAGACAGGTCACCGAGACGGAATCTTCAAAGTTGGCCGGCTCAACGCCAAAATCGAAGGGCGTTATCTTGGGAGGCACTTTGGGGTGAATTTAAAAACAAAAACAATGAAGTAGAAAATCATAGATTCGTGAAAACGCAAAATGTAAACATAGTCGAATCGGCGCATTTAACCATTAACGACGAGCTGCGCTGAGTAGACGTCGGTCGCCGCCTTGTTCCGCGCCTTGCACGTGTAGTTGCCCGCGTGGCCCGCATGCACCGAATCTATGGTCAGCAAGCTGGTGCGTTTGCCACCGCGCATGACACTGACCCCGGCAAAGTAGTTCACCGCTTCGCCGTTGAACAGCCACTCAATGTCGATGGGCATGTCGCCGGAAGAGATGAGACAATTCACCGAAACCGAATCCTCGAAGTTCGCTGGCACCTCGCCAAAGTCGAAGGGCACTATTTTGGGTGGCGCTACATTAAAAAAGTTGCGCTAATTATTTCGTCTCTTGTTCAGGCACATTCAGCGATATGACATTTAATAGTTTTGACATTTGTTGAGGTGAAATGTGTGTAACTTGGCTCAAATTCACATACAACTCGTTTGTTTGCATTGTGTCAGCGGCGAGAAGGGCGTGTCGAACAGAAGAAGAAAAAGCGTAATTCAGTGAGCTATGGTCAAAAAGCATAATTTAAACGGAATCCAGCGCACAAAACCCAATACCATTCACAATCAACTCGGCCGTGTGCTCCGCGGCATCAGCGTCGTTGCGCGCCTTGCAGGTGTAATTGCCCGCGTGACCGGCGTGCACCGAATCAATGGTCAGGATGCTCGCCTTTTTGCCGCCCTTCACAATCGACACCCCCGTGTAGGCGTTGATGGGATGGCCGTTGAAAAGCCAGGTTATGTCCATGGGCAAATCGCCCAGATAGATGAGACAACTGACAGAGACGGACTCTTCGAAATTGACAGCGTGATCGCCGAAATCGAAATGAGCAATTTTCGGTGGCACTAGAAGAAAGTCAACAATATTGTAAGGGATAGGAAGAAAAAAGGATGGAACACAAAGATTTTAAACCGAAAACGGAAACACATGGATCCAGTTTGCTCTGCCGGAAATACCATTCACAACCAAGGCTGCGGTAGAATTGACCGATATCGCTTTGTTGGCCGCAACACAGGTGTAGTTGCCCGCGTGGTGGCCGCGCACATAGTCGATGGACAGCGCGCTGATTTTCTTGCCCAACTTCACCATCGACACATCGTAGACGTTGTCGTTTATTTCGCGCCCATTGAAGAGCCACGTAAAGCTGACGGGAAAGTCGCCCGAAGTGACCAGACACTGCACGCTGGCCGATTCGCCAAAGTTGGCGGGCTCCTCGCCAAAGTCAAAGGCAGCAATTTTTGGAGGCACTTTTAGCGGGATCACAAAGGAGTTGGATGTGGGAAGGAAGCGTGGAAGACGAAACGAAACGTAAAAACAGATATTATTGAGGTAGCTATGATTCTTTCGAACCGTTAACTTTTAACTCCGCCGTGTGATTGACGCGGCCCGCACGGTTCTCGGCTATGCATGAATAATTGCCGGCATGCTTGGCCGACACCGACTCTATCGTTAGTTCGTTGATGCGTTTGCCGCGCTTGGTGGTGATTATCTCGAGGTAGTCCTCAAATGGTTTGCCATTCAAGGTCCACGAAATGTTCACCGGCAAATCACCGCCGGCAATGGTGCACTGTACGTTAACGAATTCGGCGTAGCTCATGGATTCCTCGCTGAACGAAAAGGGACTAATTTTGGGCGGAGCTAAGGAAGTGCAAACATATAAAAATGGTTGGTTAACACCGATGTGGCTCTATTCTGCCCGAGACAAAACAGTATAAATTTCATGGCATAGTTCTAATTCAGCACACATTGCCACCAGCAGCACACAGTGGGAAATTGGCAGGACACAATATGAAGAAATCTATCACTCAACATTACTGAATTGCAAACAAAAATTGTAAACATTAACCAAAACATAAAAACACAAACCATTCACAATCAACTCAGCCGAATGCTCTGCCTTGCCGGCTGAATTGCTGGCAATACATGTATAAATGCCGGCGTGTTTCGCCTCAATAGCATCGATCATAAGGTTGTGTATGCGGTGGCCGCGTTTTTCCGTGAGAATCTCCAACTCCGGCAACAGCGGATGTCTGTTCAGCGTCCATATAACAGAGACCGGCAGATCGCCGCCCGAAATGGTGCAGTGCACGGACACCGGTTCACCGAAATTCATCGGCTCTTCGCCGAAGGAGAAGGGCGTGATTTTCGGAGGCACTACCACGTTTTCGTTTCGGGATCGGAACATTTGGAAATGAAAAGGGAGCAAAACAAACAAGAAGCATGAAAATTTAGAGCGAATCACACAAACCGTTGACTATCAGACGCGCCGAATGCTCGGTAACGCCCGCTTTGTTGCTGGCGCGGCACGAGTAGTGGCCGGCGTGATGTGCTGCCACCGACTCTATGGTCAGCACGTTCACTCGCTTGCCGATGCGCGCGAAGGAGATGTCGTGGAAGCTGTCAATGGTCGCGTTATTCAGCAGCCACGTGACATTCATGGGCAAGTCACCGCCCAGGATGGTGCACTGCACGGAGGCGGGTTCGCCGTAGTTGAGTGGTTCCTCGCCAAAATCGAACGACGCGATTTTTGGTGCCACTTTTTGCAAGGAAGAGTAAAGATTTCTTGTGAGCTCGTGATAAATAAAAGTGAGACTGCTAGTTGTACGAAGCCAACAAATTGAAAATAGCTTGACGGAGATATGGAACTTTTAAGGGAAAGAACTGAACACATGAAAATAAACTATAAATTAAGTAGGTAATTAATAAGTTGGGCAATTATCCAAGTCGCACCATTCACAACCAGCGGCGCCGTGTACTCGGCCCTGCCCGCCCAGTTCTTCGCCACGCAAGTGTAGTTGCCCGCGTGATCGGCGTTCACACTCTCAATGGCCAAAACGTGGGTGTGGCGCGTGAATTTTGTCGTCGCAATGTTCAAGTGCGCCGGCAGGTGGTAGTCGTTGAGCAGCCATTGCACATTCATGGGCCAGTCGCCGCCGGCTATGGTGCACTGTATGGAGGCCGGTTCGCCGAAGTTCAACGGGGCCTCACCGAACTGAAAAGGGGTGATCCGAGGCGGCACTGCGGGCGACAGCGATGTACAAATTGGTTCGTGTTTAAAGCAACAGCAGAGAGAGCAACAGAGCAAGAAGAAAGAGGGGAAAGCCATGTACAACTGCCAGGGGTTAGCATTCTAGTGTGGTGTTATTTGGGTTAGCGACCAGAACCAAACTCCATTGTTGGTGTTATTTACAAGTTGTTATTGGGTTTCAAAGGACTAAAGGCCGTGAATTCAGCAGCCAGAGATTAAACCGCAACCAAGCCAACTTTGAGCGAACGCTGTTAGTGGGGTCGTTGTAGTAGTCCTTATGCACTGCTAATGTACCGTTGACTGTTAGATTGGTGCTGTAGGTGGTGGCGCCGGCCGCATTGCTGGCCGTGCACGTGTAGGTGCCAGTGTGCGCGGGCGTTGCGCGCGGTATAGACAGCACGCTCGATTTTGTGCTGATGCGGTTCGTGCGCATGATCGGCTGCAGGCTGTCGTAGCGGGCGTCGCCGACGCGGCGCTCGAAGCTCCAGCTGATTTTCACGGGCCGGTCGCCCTTCTGTATTTGACACAGCAAGTCGATGGCGTCTCCGAGATTGATAATATCCTCGTAGTTGAACGGCGTTATTTGGGGTAGAACTAGGTAGATGTAAAGCAAAATCGTTTATGAGCCCTTCGCAACACAAGCCGCAAGCGGTGTCAGGGAGTTTACAATTAATTCGGCGCTACTTGGCGCAACTCAGCTCTGGCTAATAATTAGAAAACATTGTCCACGCATAATGCTGAACAGCACAGCACACCAATAACACAAACACACACCTCAAGATTGTATCTGTTCCTGCACAAGGGAATAACACAAAAAGCGGGTAATGAAAAAGAAAGAAAGAAAGTTGTAAGCACAAAAAAGATGAGCACATAAAGGGCTGGATGTGTTAGTTGGCAAGCTACCATTTACGAACAAGTCGGCGCCGTAGGCACTCTGCCCCGCCTTATTGCTGGCAACGCAAGTGTAGTTGCCCGAGTTGGCCGCCTTCACCGACTCCACCGTCAGTAGACTGATGCGGTCACCAATTTTGCTGGCCAACACACCCAGATGCGAGAACAACGGCAGACCATTGTGCGTCCAGCGGATTTTCAGCGGCAAGTCACCCTTGGCCACGTGGCAGGTGAGTTGCACACTGTCGCCCTCATTGGCTTCAGCATCGAAGTTGAAGGGATGTATGACGGGAAGCACTGGGGGGAAAAGCGCGAAACGATCGCAAGATAGGAAAGCGTCAGAGTAAAAGGGATTTTGAGTAAAAAAAAAATTTAAATGTCAATTAATCGTCAAGCTACATCATCAGTGGCAACGTAACCATTCACTTTGAGCTCCGCCTGCTGGAAACTCTGGCCCGCGCGATTTGTGGCGATGCACGTATAGACGCCGCGATGCTCGGCCGCGATGTAGTCAATGTTCAGCGTGCTCGACTTGGAGGACATGCGGCCAATAATGATGTCGGCGTCGCCGGTTTTGAGCGTCTGGTTGTTGAGCGTCCAGGTGATGTTGATGGGCAGATCGCCCTTGGTCACCGAGCACTGTACGCCCAGCGAGTCGCCCGAGTTGGAAGCCTCGTCGCCGAATGAGAATGGCATTATCTGTGGCGGCACTGCGGGGGTGTTGTAGGGAGAGAACGCATTAATGTGTGATGTGGAATGAGGGAGGTGGGTGAAAATTAAAATCATCAAACGAACACAAAATAACAACGGCCGAATGCGTTTTGCCAGCGCGCACCATTCACAACCAATTCGGCAACCAACCATTTGTTCGGCACTGCCCGCGGCGTTGGTGGCAATGCACTTAAATAGACCGCGATGGTGTCCGTTGATGGCGTCTATGCTGAGCGAGCTCAGCTTCGGTGACATCTTGATGATGCGTATGCCGGCGTGCTCGTTGGTGATGGGCTGCCCATTCAGCGTCCAGTGCAGCTGCAAGGGCAAGTCACCTTTGAACACCATGCACTGCACCGCCGTGCTGTCGCCGTAATTCGAGGGTTCGTCGCCGAAGACGAATGGCATGACTTGCGGGGGCACTAGAATTGCAATTTGAGTGCATGCTTACAACTACGGAAGAGTTTGCACGAAATTCAGCAGCATTTCAAATTAACTCGCCAAGCCTTTTACTTATGTTCTAACGACTCTAACAGCTTTAATTGATAACTCGCATTCAGCGCCCGTAATTAACAATTTTCAAATGGCAAAACAGCAAGTAGGGTCCACACCAAGCAATAAAATCCACAATTGGCAACACATTTCCAATATTCAGCTGCTTTAATGTAATTCAGGCCTTTGCAATGTGCTAAAAACCACAAAACAGCCACGGTCAAGTAGTACAACGAGTTGAAAAAGCGTGCTACAACTACAATTAAAACAAAATTCTTCACACAAACCATTGACTTGCAATTCAGCAACGTAATCACTAGAACCCGCTTCATTTGTGGCAATGCATTTGTACGTGCCGCGATGTACGGCTGTCAGGGAGTCAATATTCAGCGAGCTGGTGCGCTTAGTGAGTCGAATAACGCTGAAACCATTTTCGCCATTTACAATGGGCGCTGAATTCAAGGACCAGCGTATTTCGAGCGGCAAATCGCCCTTCGGCACCACACAGTTGACGCTGGCAATCTCACCCATGTCGGCGGTGTCTTCACCAAAGGAAAAGGGCAGCACTTGCGGGGGAACTGCGCGGACATACGTAGTGGAAAAAGATGGGGCGGTTTACAAACGAAATTAAAACTACAACAAAATACAAAAATACACTAGCTACATAGTTGTAAGCATATTTAGTTGTGTTGCGCTGGCGCACAAACCATTAACGTGCAATTCAGCGCTGTATTCAGCGCCGCCCGCCTTATTGGTGGCAATGCACTTGTAGACGCCCCGATGGCGGGCCTCCAGCGAGTCGATATTCAGCGAACTGGTGCGCGCATTCATGCGCGACAGCGTAAAACCGTGTTCGCCGGTAATGATGGGCGCTGAATTCAGGGACCAACGAATCTCCATGGGCAAGTCGCCCTTCGGTATCATGCAAAAGACGCCGGCAATCTCGCCGGTATTCGCGGGTTCATCACCAAAGGCGAAGGGCTGTATTTGCGGGGGCACTTTTCGTGTTTTTGTTCGGAAAACGGAGGCACATAAACAAAAAACAAAAGCTCTAACGGTAAATACGTAAATACTTATATGAAAATACAGTCAAAATCAAAAAAAGACGTCTACATTGCTAACTTTTCAAAACGATCACAAACCGTTCACTTCTAACACCGCCACATGTTCGGCGTAGCCCGCCGAATTGTTGGCGATGCACTTGTAGGTGCCGCGATGCATTGCCTCCAGCGAGTCGACGTTCAGCGAGCTGGTGCGCTTGTTCATTTTGAAAATGTTGAAGCCATTTTCGCCATTGACAATCAGCGCCGAATTGAGCGTCCAGTAGATGTCCAGCGGCAAATCGCCTTTGGGCACTACGCAAGTGACGCTGGCCACTTCACCGCGATTCAGCGGCTCATCGCCGAAACTAAAGGGGCTTATTTGTGGAGCAACTGGGGAATTGAGGTTGAAATCGATTATTGCAAGGCATTTTGTACTTTCCCATACAAAACTATTATTCAATGGAATGTTATGAAGGAGTTTGAAAGGTCTCGTACAGCCAATAGTCGTGCTTATTGTTTATTTCAGCACGTCAATAACACTATTTCAGCAAATCAGCACAAACTCAGCTCACACTTTACAACAAACAGCGCACAGAAAACCAAACTGAACCAACTCCAAATTCGTGGCTTGGATTTCAAAAAGCAATTCTCCAATTCAGCGGCACGAAAAACAATGAATGCGTTGCTTGTTAGTCCGCCATAGAAGCGCTACAAAAATTAGTAAGTTTGTGTCGCTGCCTAAACGTACCGTTAACCTGTAATTCCGCCTCGTATTCGCCCAAGCCCGCCATATTGATTGCCACGCAGCGATAGACACCCCGGTGTTGGGCCTCTAAAGCGTCTACGCTCAGAAAGCTTGTTCGCGCATTCAGCCGCATTATGGTAAAGCGGTCGGTGCCCGAGACTATTGGCTCTCCATTCAGGTACCAGTAAATATCGAGCGGCAAATCGCCCTTGAGCACAACGCAATTAATGCCCAGCATTTCGCCCCTGTTCAGCACCTCTTCGGGAAAACTAAAGGGCAGCACATGGGGTTCGACTGGGGGTAAGCAGAAAGCAAATAAAGTGTGAGAGGGGGATCAGAAGGAAGGAAATGGCGTACTAAAATAAAATGTATGCACAACTTAAGCACTGCGACGAGTATGGGTCAGTGCTAACCGTTCACTTGCAATTCAGCCGAGTACTCTGTGAAGCCGGCCTTGTTATTAGCTATGCAGTTGTAGACGCCGCGATGCTTGGCTTCGAGCGCGTTTATGTTCAGCGAGCTGGTGCGCGCATTCATGCGCATTAGCGTGAAGCCCTCTTCGCCGTTGATGATGGGCGCCGAATTCAGCGTCCAGTGTATATTCAGCGGCAGATCGCCCTTGCTAACCATGCACTGGGCGCCGGCCATTTCGCCGACGTTCATGGGCTCATCGCCGAAGCTGAAATGCTTTATTTGTGGTGGCACTGCGGTCGTGCGAGGATGTGGAAGAGTAACGCATGAAAGGGTAACGAAAGTTATAAAAGGACTAAATAACTGAAATCAAATGGATTGAAATAAGCTTGAACGTTTTCAAAACTGTGGGCGTAGGGTGTTAATGCGAGTACCATTCACTTTCAACTCGGAGATGTAAAACGAAGATCCTGCCTTATTTTCGGCGATGCATTTGAAAAGTCCTCGATGGTATTCCTCTACAGCGGCTATATTCAGCACACTGGTTTTGGGCGACAGTTTCAGTATGGTGATGCCCTCTTCGCCGTTAATAATCGGACGAGAATTCAAGGTCCATTTGATGGTAATCGGAACGTCGCCCTTTTGTATCATGCACTGTACGCCGGCATTCTCGCCGGTATTTACAGGCTCGTCGCCAAAGGAGAAAGGCACAATCGACGGAGGAACTACCCGAGAAGTATGTTTACGAATGTTACTGGGAGATTAAGGTATAGTTGTGAAGAAATGATAAACCAAACATCTAAGCGACTACTCAAATCTTCGCATTCAGTCTTTCCACTACCGTTGACGTGCAGCACCGCGGTGTGCTCCACAGTTCCAGCAGTATTTGTGGCCACGCAAGTGTAAGTCCCACTGTGACGTGATCTGACCGACTCTATGCTCAACACACTAATGCGCTGCCCACTGCGCGTAATCACCACACCGTCATTCGAGCCGAACATTCGGTAACCGTTGAACCGCCAGAAAATCTCCAGCGGCAGATCGCCCTTGGTGACCGCACAGTTGACGGTGGCCATGTCCAGCGCATCGATGGGTTCGCCAAAGTCAAATGGCATGATCTGTGGAAGGACTAGGAGTGGAAAACAAACCAAGCTTAGCCAAAACGACTCCTACTCGCACAAAACAAACAACTTATAAAAGACAAGACGTGGAATTAACCATTGACGGCCAACATGGCGGACTGTCGGGTGACGCCCGCATTGTTGGTGGCCACACAGCTGTAGTTGCCCGCGTGCCGCGCACGCACCGACTCTATGCTGAGTACGCTAATGCGTTGACTGTTGCGCGTGACCACCACGCCGTCGTTGGTAAAGACGCGTCCGCCGTTTTTGGTCCAGTAAATATCGACCGGCAAGTCGCCCTTATTCACGGTACAGTAGGCGGATACCATGTCCAGTTCGTTGATACTCTCCTCGCCGAAGTCGAAGGCCAACATTTGCGGCAGCACTTGAAACGGAACCGACACAGTGGCTGTAGTCTCATCCAGGGGGAGTGTAAATAAAATTCAAGAAAATTAAAGCAAAAATCGAACTTGCTGGTTAAGTTGAAACGAAGGAGTAGCAACCGTTGACGGCCAACATGGCCGACTGTTTGGTGACGCCCGCGTTATTGGTGGCCACGCAGGTGTAGTTGCCCGCATGCCGCGCGCGCACCGACTCAATGCTTAGTACGCTCAAGCGCTGACTGTTCCGAGTGACGATCAGGCCGTCGTTGGTGTAGACTCGGCCGCCATTTTTAGTCCAATAGATATCGACGGGCAGGTCGCCCTTGTTGACAGTGCAAGAGGCCGACACCATGTCCAATTCGTTAATGCTCTCCGCGCCGAAGTCGAAGGGCACAACTTGCGGTAATACTGTTTGTTCGAGAGGTCAAAAACGGTATGAGGACGGGGAGCGAACTCAGTTTCAAATGAAAAGATAAAGTCAAATGAAGACCCAAGTGCGCAATGCCAATAATTGTGTTCTTCACCGTTGACCGCTAGGATGGCCCAGTGTTTGGTGACGCCCGCGTTGTTGGTGGCCACACAGCTGAAGTTGCCCGCGTGCCGCGCGCGCACCGACTCTATGCTCAGCACGCTCATGCGCTGACTCGTCTTCGTGACCACAATGCCATCGTTGGTGTAGACACGTCCGCCATTCTTCGTCCAAGCCACGTCGATCGGCAGGTCGCCTTTATTGACAGTGCACGACGCTGACACCATGTCCAGCTCGTTGACACTCGCCTCCCCAAAGTCGAAGGGCACGATTTGCGGCAGCACTTGTCACGGAGAAAGACATGTTGTTAGACGCGTACGGGGGACAGAGGAACTCAAGAAATCAAATCAAAACTGGAACCCAGGCACTACTTGAACACTACAATTGAGGTCTAAAAATGCCGTATTCGCACCGTTGACACTCAGTTCGGCCGTGTGGTAGGCGACACCCGCTGCATTACGCGCCACGCACGTGTAATTGGCGCGATGCCGCGCGTGCACCGACTCGATGCTCAACATGCTAATGCGCTGCGTGGTCTTCGTGATCAGGATGCCATCGTTGGTCATTAGTTTTCCCAGGCTGATGGTCGGGTCCGGCGCGGTGGTCCAGTACAAATCGACCGGCGTGTCGCCTTTATTGACGGTGCACGTAGCCGAAACCATGTCATTCATGTTGATTGCCTCGTTGCCAAAGTCGAAGGGTACGATTTGTGGTGGTACTGAATGAGGGCGTCGAATAGAGAGAAATCAATCGTAGAAGAGTACAAGTGAAGCGCGTGAGTGGAAGGACCGCGGCATTCCAACGTTGAACGTGGCGTTTTGGCGTGTACCGCAGTTACAGGTTCAGTTATAGATTTACACCCGCGAAATATGGTTGACATGCGATAACAGCGAAGTGTATATTGTATATTGCACTTGGATGAAATTCAGCGGAACAAAACGGACTATCAGCGGACCACACTTCGCTCATTATCGACATGCCGAAGAATGTAGGCGCGAACCGCATTTCTTCGTGAAAAATGCGTTCCTGTTAATGGCAATTTGCACACTTACCCATGACTTGTACTTCCAGTGAGCCACGCGCCGAATAACCCTCTGCATTCTTGGCCACACAGGTGTAGGTTGCCTGGTCGGAGTTGCGTTCCACGTTCTCAATGATCAGTGTGCCATTGGGGAAAACTTTCTGCTTGCGGTTGATAGGAAGTGCGCGATTGTCTGCAAGAAAAACGCATTTACTCTTCGACTTCCAGGCAAAACACCTCTGTTCACCAGTCCTACTTACCACGTTCCCATACAATTGAATCGATGGGGTAGCCAGCCACTGGACAGGTCACAATCAGTGTCTCGCCCGCCACAATGGCCTTCTTTTCCATTTGGCGAATGTAGGGCAATCCGTACACGTTCAATTTGGCCGAGTGCTCCGCCACGCCCACTTTACTCTTCGCAATGCACTTGTACAGACCTCCGTCGTTCGCGTGCACCGATGTGATATTCAAATACGACACCACGTCACCGTTCACAGTCACGTACTGTCCAACCTGATAACGATCATTGTTCGCGATTTTCTTGCCGTCCAGCTCCCAGGAGATTTCCGGTGTAGGATTGCCGCCCGCAACACACTTCAAGAAAACGCTTGGTCCCGGTTCCATGGTCTCTTCTTGGAATGCCTGTCGAATAACGGGTGGATCGAAGCGGCCGCCCAGCTTCAATTCGGCGCTGGCTTCTGCCGACTCCTGGTCGTTGCGCACGAAGCACTGATACATGCCCTTGTCCTCCTTCTTCACCGACTCGATGCGCAGCACTGGATCGCTGTGTCCCATCACCTTGCCGTCCTTCATCCAGCTAATCGTCTTGATGGGGTTGCCAGTGTACTGACAGGTGAAGACCGCCGGGCGGCCGAAGTCGACAGTCTGTGTGGGTGGATCGATTTTCGCAGCCAGAGGAGCGGTGACGGTCAGCACAGTTTCAACGCTTTCGCCGCCAACGGAGTTGTTGACAACGCAGAGATATTTGCCAGAGTCTTCAACGACGGCGTCTTTGATGATCAAAGTGCCGGAGACTTGTTTGACGCGGTCATTCAGTACGACGGCCTGTTTGCGGGTGGTGCCCTCGATGAATTTATACCATCTGCAAGGAGAGTAGCGGATTAATACGCTGTGTGCTGGCGAACGGAGAATAGCGGATGTGGCCAAAAATGAAGAAATGAAATGCTTGGCGGTGGAAGGTGCGCGATGAAGCACAACAAATGTGGTGGAAAAGCGGTAAATACAGTAAACTGTAGTGTGTGAGCGGCAAAAACACGTTGGAAGCAACACTGAGGTGGGCTGGGAGCGCAACTTGCCTGTAGAGAGTGCAATAGATTGTACCGAATACTTACCGAGGCTATGCAGATAATTTGGTGTTGCATTTCATTTTTTCATTTTTGACCAAAACGCTTTAGGTGCCCTATCGAGAAAAAACCCTAAGCCAGCATGGATTTTCGTCAAGGGGAAATTAGGACAAGGAGACAAAGTGGTTGTCAGATGCTATTAGAAACAATTTTTTAAGGAACGACCTAAGTCTATGAGGATAACAATAGTGCTCGAACAATATCTCGTGAATGACATGTACTAAAGACAATGAAGCTCATTGAATATTCCATTGAATCAATATCCACCTATAGACGGGTACTGGAAATCCTTGACCTGGGCAATGACCCACAAATGTGCTCTGCTGCGGAACTTCATTCAATTCAATGCTTTTGATGGCTATACGCGGCTTTACATGTCCCAAGGGTTCTGAAAATAGTAGCGGCACCATGCAGAAATCCAACTTCAAGTTCACTGTCAAACGCTAAATAGCCTAAATGAAGTGAGGGTTCTCCATCTTATACCTGAACGCTGGCATGGGATATGCTTGGCCCTGACACAAAATAGCGAAGCTCGCTTGAACACGCATCGTAACCTCTTGCAAACGATCCCCAGCCATAGTGGGAGCCACGCTTCCAATGGGTTCTACGTTACAAAGAAAACACAAATTTATGCTTATAGCGGCCAATATATAGTCGGGGTACGTTGAAAACTGCTCTCAACGTAAAAGTTTTCATATCCAAATCAAAACACTTGGTGTGAATTACCGAAATACTGGCATCGGATAGGCTTGTCCCAGGCAGAGCACAGCCAGGCTTTGATTTTCACTCTTTGTCAGTTCTTGCAAACGACCGCCGGCAATTTTGGGCGCCACACTACCCATCGGCTCTACAGGTTGCAAAATTGAAAGCATGCTTGAACACAATTGTGAAAAGTGCAAATTGAAAACTGCTCAACGAATGGAATGATTTTATGCAATGACGAAAAGTTACAGTGACTCATAAAAAAAGTCGAACGCACTGCAGACCGGAAGCAAAACTAACCTTATTATGGGCACTGGAAAGGCCTGAGCCTGACAGAGCAAAGCAAAGCTATGTCCGATTTCTTTGACGAAAGTGAAACTCTTGGATTCACCCGAAAATGTTGGCGCCTTGGCACCGACGGGCTCTAAAAGTAATAATGAATTGTTTTAGTTGCTGCTACTTCTTAATGCTAATGGGTTTCCTAGAGCTAGAGGGCTTGACTTGAGCTGTAAGCATTAATTTAAATAAAGCGAAGCTTTCTCGAAGCTCCATTCGTTGTCATTGCTATTTCTCTACCTTATTAGAGGCACTGGAAATGCTTGAGCTTGACATAGCAACGCAAAACTTTGACCCAGATGGCGCGAAAATGTGAAGCTTTTCAAGTCGTTGGAAAAAGTGGGCGCTTTGGCGCCTACAGGCTCTACAATTTACAAAAGGATTTTAATTAAACACATTTTGCGAAATGCAGAACCAGGTGGCAGTGTTGCAGTCCCTCTCCAATCAATCGGCCAGTCAAAGTTTACCTGATAATGGGTACCGGGAACGCTTGCGCCTGGCACAACAGAGCAAAGCTTTGGCCCACGGCACGTGTATACGCAAATATATTGGAGTCGGTCGAAAATGTTGGAGCCTTTGCCCCAACCGGTTCTAAAGCGAAAACATTAAATATTTAACAACTTATAGGTACTTATTGTCGAGTATGGATGCTTTTGACAGAGAAAACCCTGAATGCTGCGAGTGGCTGGGGCAGATTTTACCTAGACACCGGCACCGGATATGCTTGGGCTTGACACAATAAGACGAAGTCTTTGCCTTGTTCCTCTACGAATGTGCTACTCTTTGCCGCATTGGGAAACGCTGGAGCTTTAGCGCCAAGCGGCTCTTTGGAAATAAAAAACAAGTTGTTTTGCGTATTTATCTTCATTTGCATTGAGCGGCTAGAACTGCCTGAATGTTGTTTCGTAAAGTTTTCAAGCGTGAACTGTACCTAAATACCGGCACCGGATATGCTTGGGCTTGACACAATAGCACGAGATCTTTGCCTTGTTTCTCCACAAATGTGCCGCTCTTCAGCGCGGTTGGGAATGCCGGTCCCTTAGCGCCAAGTGGCTCTTTGAAAAAGCGATAAGAGTTTTATTATTAATTTTAGTTACGCAATTTTTGTACTTTTACAATACGCTTAGACTGCCTGAATGGGATCGCTGGAAAAGTTTCTGAAGACTTGTCTATGTATGTTAGAAGAGTAGTACCTAAAAACGGGCACGGGCCAGGCCTGAGCTTGGCACAACAACACCACATCGTTAGCACTTTTCGCCAGCAAGCTGCTAATTTTCGAAACGCTGGCGAAGGTGGGTGCTTTGGCGCCAACGGGTTCTAGAAACAAGCCTTTTGGATTAACCGTGCGATAAATGATTGAAATAAATTAAAGCTGCCTGAATGTTGACTGTGTCAGTCTGCAGATGGCTCACCTTATCAGCGGCACCGGAAAAGCCTGCGCCAGGCAAAGCACAGCAAAGCTTTGGCCCACCGTGCGTGAATATGAGAATGAATTTGAATCGGTGGAGAATGTGGGTGCCTTGGCTCCAACGGGTTCTAAACGAGTAGCGCAAATAATTTAATTAAATATTTGGGAGAAATTAGTTTTACAAAACTGCCCAAATGCTGTGCACAGCGGTGCAACTTTTCATTGCTCTTTACCTGATAATAGGCACGGGAAACGCTTGGGCCTGACAGAGTAGCGCAAAGCTCGAAGCTATCGAGCGCTCGAAAATACTGCCCTTGGAATCACTGGAAAAGGTGGGCGCCTTGGCACCGACCGGCTCTAAATTTATGCAATAAAATACGTTAAAAAAATACAGAAAGTTGTGTTGAAATGGAAGCAGAACCGGTTGGCAAGTGTTGGCTTCTAAGTTAAAAAAAACAAAATTTCTCCGAATGAAACAAACTTAAATACAGGCACCGGGTAGGCCTGCGCCTCGCAGGGCAATGCGCTGGTTTTATGCTGCGGTATGACGCTGCCAAATGTGGTGGCATCGCGGGCTTTTTAAAGCCAATGGGTTCTACGGGAAAGGCGTAAAATGCAACGTGACTGACATTAACACTGCGCTCTTGTTGGGCTGCCCATTTCTACCTCGTTGTTGCTAAAAACAATAAACTGAACTTTGTGCTTTTCCATACAATTCGAAACTAAACGAAAATTATAACTTGCGATACCTAAAAATGGGCACCGGAAATGCCTGCGCCTCGCAGGTCAGCGCCACTGTGCCGCCACTCGCTGAACTGATTGTAAATGTGGAAGCAACGCTAGGAAAAGCGGGAGCTTCGAAGCCCACAGGTTCTTAAAAAAAGCAAAGTGAAAAAATCAACTTTTGGCTTCGAAATGTTTAGCACTGGCACTGAATGTTGGGGTAGAGGGTGAGGCAAAATGCTGAAATGTTACCTAAAAAACGGCACCGGAAATGCCTGAGCATGGCAGATGAGCGCGAGAGTTGTGTGCATGTGGGCGCGATGAGTGAAAGTTTGGACTTCGCTGGCGAAAGCGGGCGCCTTTGAGCCGATGGGCTCTGTGTGAAACCGGCAGTAAATCAGAGATTAGTGCAATATATGTACATAGGTATGTTCGAGCTGGTTAATCCTGCCAGAGTGTTGCTGGTAGTGTGCTTGTTGTGCTCATATTTTTCTCCAAATCATTTATCTAATTAATTATCTAACTAAGATTAAACTGAAACTTGAGTGCCACTTAAATTTCACCGACCTTGAGCAACTTTCCTAGTTTGCTTTCCTTGAAGTTCGCTTCTAGCCGGGGCATACACAAAATGTACCCACTTCCAAAAGAAATATCTACCGGCCATGAACCTGACACGTATGCGAAAGAGTGTCATCCGCCAATGTCAGAGTCAAAGACACAGCAGCGGCCACCTTCAGATAGAGAGCAAAATATTTGACATGACCCACTAATGCGCCAACTGAGGACACTGCCTGACCTGCTGGAGGTCAAACAAAACGAAACAAAGCCCAGCAGACGACTCGGCGCTGCAGCGACAAGTGATTGGAGCGCGAGAGCGATAGTGCGACAACGAACGCTGTTCAAGGACAGCAGCAGCGTGGCAGCAGCATGGGAAGCAGGCGGCGCAGGTGCAACAAGTGAAGCACTGCGCCGCAATTGTGTCGGAAGAGTGTGAAAAAGAGAGCCGCCAATAGGGCAGTGCAACGACAGCGGCATCAACAATGAGCTACGCGGCGCAGTGGCAGCGCCAACGGCCAATGACCCAAAAACGTGCTGTTTACATTTGCTCAGTGGGCCGCACGGCAGCTTCCGTTCATTCATAAACACCACAACTGGCAACGTCCAACGGGCGAGAACGAGACAGCAGCAGGCACGCGGCACCGCTGCGTTCGTGCGCATGAACTGTCACTTTTCGCATTCCCTCATTGCACACATTTTCTAAACACGGCCCCACACCAACGTCGGGTGCTGGCGAAGTGGGAGAATCAAAACAAAGGCACAAACAAGAGCAACAAGTGCAGGAGGGAGCGAGATAGCACTGAGTGCGAGCCGAGCGAAATGCGAGTGAGGGGTAATTGTTTTGGGAAATTCTTGTTGAAGCGCATGCGGCATGAGGATGCAGAGAGTGAGAGCGCCGCTCTCAACAGCTGCCTGTGACAGTTGCGCTCTGTTTGCGGCGTGGCTTGGAGAGGCGTGTAAACAAGGCGCACATGTTTTGCAATTTCGATTTGTTTACTTTTTCGACCAATTCATTTCTCTCTTCATTGGCAGCGCTCTTAAAAGTGTTTGTTTTGATTTTTTGCCGGTGGCAGCCGCAAGATGGGGTAAGTAGTCATAAAACGGCCACACATTTTGCTTGGGTGTGTTTAATTGTTGTTGTATAATTGTAGTGCGGTGTTTATGAATGAACTTTGCACTCTTTTGTTTGTGGCTGCTTAGCTGCAATGAGGAAAGGCCAATTATGAGATTGAAGCGCGTTCTTAGACAATGACTAAACCGACGCGTCACGCAATTTCCAATGAAATTCGAATGAAAAAATCAAACACGAATATGAGACAATTACAAAAAATTTTTAAAGTCCTGCTAACCTAAAAAGCGGCACTGGATACGCTTGCGCCGGGCAAAGTATGGCGAAACTGACGCCTCCTCGACGCTCAATGCCGGACCATTTGGTGTCGACGGACAGTGTAGGCGCCTTGGCGCTAACGGGCTCTACAAAATGACAAACATATACACACAATGTGAATATTTACAACAATAATGCCAAACGAGTTCGCGCTTAATTAATGTCGTACGAATGTTAACTAGAGTCTTAAAGTATTTAAGTTTTTCTTAACCTGAATGCGGGCACCGGATACGCCTGCGCCGGGCAGAATAACGCAATGTCGCGCTGCTGCATGCGCTCAATCCACGAGCGTTTTATGTCGTTGGAGAGCAGCGTTGGCGCTTTGCCGCCAACGGGTTCTGCGTGAATTGATTAAATTGAATTATTTGAATTAATATTTTCTACGATATGGACAGAGTTAGATCTGCGAATATTCTGTATGAGTTGCCTGAAAGCTGCCTTTGCGAGGTGAGTTATGGTTGGGGCTGTTAGTGGCGAGTGGGCTTACCGAAAGCTGGGCGCCGGATAGCCTTGCGCCGGGCACAGCAACGAAATCGTGTGCGAGGCACGCAGCTCCAGCGGCTTCTGTACGAGGGCAGGTGTACGCGGGGCGCTGCTGGAGATGGGCTCTGTTCAGAGGGCCAAGTAAACGTTAGTAAAACTTGACATTTTTCGAAATTTATTAAATTCTAAGAACTGTTGGCAGTGAAAACTGTAGAAATGCACGGTTTAAAATTCTCACTTTCAACAAACGCTTTCTTACGAATAACATAATTTGATGTTATTTTAACTATATGTTGTTATTTTAAACTATAATCACAAAGAAACAACTAAAAAATATACAGTTGCTTCAATGTAGATTTTTTTATTTTAAGGTGTCAGTTTTGGGTGTCAGAAAGCCAAGTTCACGTGACATAACATGGAACCAACCTAAAACTTGGCGCTGGATAACCTTGCGCCGGACATAAAATTGCCGTTGGCGCTTTTAAATTTACGACATTCGGTTTATAGGTGAGCGCATTGATCTTCGGCGGGCTGCTTGAGACGGGCTCTGAAATGCAGTAAACAGTCAATGGTCACCCTAAGCGAATTATACTCGAAGAAAACTGCCTGAATTTGGATTGCACTTTTAAGATTATTTCGACTCTCTTCTTCAACTAGTTGCCTTACCGGAAACTGGGCGCCGGATAGCCCTGTGCGGGGCACAAAATCGAAACGCTGGAATGCTGACCTATGCTCAGAGGACGCGCACTGACCGGCGGCACTTTCGGCGCTGTGCTAGACACGGGCTCTAGAAGCAAGTTTTATAGAGGAAAATGTATTTAAATAGACCTCGAGCCAAGTCTGAAAACTGCCAGAATATTGGAATGAACAGTGGGAAGATCGCCCTAAAATGTGTCAATATTTACGCAATGGATTCGAAGGATGTAGTAATTCTTAAGTATGTAACTATTTTACCTATAAAACGGCACCGGGAATCCCTGGGCCGGACAGAGCAACGCCAGAGTGCTATTGCCTGCATAAATCTTCACGTCGAATTTCGAGAGGGAGGCCACTTTAGGCGCGGCACTACTCACAGGCTCTGCAGATAAAACAAAACAGGATTATAGACCGAAATAAGGGGAATCGAACATTTCAGAAAACTGCTTGATGGCGGGAAGATGTAAATTGAAACAATTTAATGCAATTTCAGCTCTCAATAAACAATACAATCGCAATTCCTGTCTAAACTAAACAAAACATTTCATTTTGCAATCATTATGTCACAGTGCTGATCAAATTTTTGAGAGCACCTTACCGAAAACTGGGCACCGGAAAGCCCTGCGCGGGACACAGAATTCCAACAGTGCCAGCGCGTTGCACGAACTCGATGCCCGTTTTCTGTATGAGCGCAACACGCGGCGCTGCACCACTTATGGGCTCTGTCAGACAAGCGGAAAAATTTGTGAAATTTGTATACGAATTAACTTTGAGTATGCAAGGAAAACTGCCTCTTTGAAATCTCATATCATTAAGTAAAAATTTCGATATAAGAAAGGTATACAGACATAAATACAACTCGGTGATATTGTCGAGTTTACCTAAATGCCGGCACGGGAAATGCCTGAGCTGGACAGAGCATCGTCTGACTAGCTCCGAGTGCAACGTCCACATTGCGCGTCTTGTCACCTGATGTGAGACGCGGACCCACACTGCCCACAGGCTCTATTGAAAAGCAACAATTTTGTTAGAAAAATTACGCACATGTCCAGCCTAGAAATTGAAACTGCGATAATGTTGGGACGCATTATTAGGTGTAAATTTCAAGGCAATACTGTTCTACACAACTAAATGTTACCTAAAAAACGGCACTGGATAGGACTGTGCCGGACAGAGCAACGTCACTTCGCTCTGGCGACGAGCTCGAACTTTGGTCAGCTCGTCGTTGGCATTGATTTTGGGGCCAACGCTGCCCATGGGTTCTGCAGAAGTATGCATACATTTTATTGGATATGGAAAGTGTGTGGTCTCATGATATTGAAATTAAACTGCACTGAATGTGAATGAGGATGACCGAATACAACTTATCGGTGACTTAAATTATTACCGAAATAACGGCACTGGATAGGACTGAGCCGGACAGAAGAGCGTTGAACTTTCGCCGACTTGTGACTCTGCATTTTTCAAACGATTTTCAACACTAATTTTAGGTGCGACGCTGCCAACTGGCTCTAAGAAAGAAACCACATGAACCAATTTCAATATTTTGTTTAAGAAACAGTTTTCCAAATAGCTTTAAGAACTGCCCGAATGCTCGCAAAGTTTTCATTTTTCTAGCCTACTGAATTAGAAAGCCGCCGAGTAACAGCATTTCTGAATGGATCATCAATCAAACTGCGGCGCTATGTACCTGTAACTCGGCACTGGGTACGACTGAGCCGGACAGAAGAGAGTAAACGTGGCACCGAACTGGGCGCCCGCATCGCGTAAGCGTTCGCCGACGCCAATCTTGGGGCCCACACTACCCACCGGTTCTGTGATAGTTTGGTTTTGAAAACATACAAATTATGCATTCAATTAGTTTGCTCAAAAAATGCATTGCGCTCTGAATGTTGGGACGACCTGGACTGTTTAAAATATTTGTAGTTTTACCGAAAAGCCGGCACTGGGTACGATTGCGCCGGACAGAAAATGCTCAAGTTATCAGCAATAGGCGCCTCGGCGTCATTACGACGGTTCATGAGTTTGATTTTGGGCGCTACACTTCCGACGGGCTCTGCAAATCGTAATGAAGACGTTACAATTTCATGACAAAAAAGCTTTCTTTGAAACAGAGACTGCCAATGTATGTTGAGATAGAGAGAGAAAGCTGCCAAGAATTGCTAAATAATTTGAATTCTTTAGGCGCAAGTAAGCATTGTGAGTTTGAAAAAATTAACTTTGATCAAATATAAAAATATTTTGTTTTTTACCGAAAAGCTGGCACCGGATACGACTGCGCCGGGCAAAAAATGCACAGAGCTGAGTTTATGCGCGCTTCGGCGTCTTTGCGTCTGTCGCCCACACTAATCTTGGGTGCAACACTGCCAACCGGCTCTGCGAAAAAGCGTTGCACAAACACACACCAAAGTAGACTTTATGCTGATAAAATGTGAGTAGAAAACTTATTAATGAATTGAAAACTGCCTTGCAATGCTTGAATGGCCACTTACAACTACAAGTCGGACGCACAGTCGTCGCACCGCCGACCACTGTCAAGTGCTACGAAGTCATTGAAAAGTTTGTAACCCGAAAATGCGTTCAAGTACCTGTAAGCCGGCACCGGAAATGATTGTGCTGGACAAAAGAGCGCCACGCTCGAGTTGCGCCTGACGGCGGCATTTTGCAGTTGCGCAGCAATGCTCACTTTTGGCGCAACGGCGCCCAAGGGTTCTGCGGACGGAAATTCAAAATGCTTTTATGGCTCGAAGTTTGGTTTTTTGAGAAAACGTGACTGAATGTTGGTGGGTTGAGCTGAAGAGTTGAAGAGCTGACTGTGATGTAATGTTTCCACTAGTCCGCGGCAGTGAGCCATAGTCAAGAGGAGAGGACAATTTGCAGAGCCCATAAATAATTTGTACAAAACGTCAGTTAGAGCTGAAATTGAATTTTCACAGAACTTCCCGCTTGTGTATCGTGTTTTACCTATAAAATGGCACCGGATAAGCTTGGGCTGGACACATTAAGGCTATGTTTCCACTGTGCTTGATGCTATCATGACTGTAGCCGTCTTTCTTGTTAACACGCGGCGCAACACTGCCCACAGGTTCTATAAAAAATCAATTCATTAAAGCCTTTCTGCCTGAACTGAATCCAAGTTGATGGTCTTAATAATGTTGTCTGTGTATGGGGGACAACAGTTGAGAGAATGTTCGTGACATGTGAACTGCTGAATGGTGGGAATGCCAAAGATATAATTTAAAATGTTTTCAATACGAGTTTACCTATAAGCCGGTACTGGATACGATTGCGCGGGACATTGTATGGCAATCGTGCGACCGACCTTTATGCGATCATGATTAAACTCATCCTTGCGATTAACCCTCGGTGCAACGCTACCAATGGGCTCTAAAGTACAATGCGAATCTTTTAAAATTCTCGAGCAATGCTCACAAGTGCATTTCTTTCAGGCATCTGAGAAACTGGACACCTTAAATGTTGGGATGGTTTAAGGATTGCTTTACCTATAAGTCGGCACTGGGTATGACTGTGCTGGACATTGTATGGCAATTGTTCCGGCCACTTTAATTCGATCATAATTGATCTCGTCTTTTCGACTGACACGAGGTGCCACACTGCCAATGGGCTCTAGAAGATGGAAGTCCATTGTTGGTTGGAATCGAATTTGTATAACATTATCGAAAGCTGCCTGAATATGGGACCAAACTCTACAGATTAAAGTTATTTTCTAAAACAAAGTTTTGTTACCTATACGCAGGTACTGGGTACGACTGCGCTGGACACAACAGCGCCAACGAACGATTCTGTCTGCCCAAAAATATGCCCGCCTTGTCTTTGATTTCCACTTTGGGCGCTACTGAGCCCACAGGTTCTGCGAATTTAAATGCAATTTTGATTGCAGTCAAAATAAATCATAAGAAAACCTGAATGCTGGAGGTGAACCATCAACGTTAGCCATTTCGTTGTGTGAATAATCAAAATTTCAAAAAATTAATTATATTGAAGCAAAATTTGTAAGTCACCTAAAAGCCGGCACTGGATAGCTCTGCGCTGGGCAAAGTAAGCTCAATGAGGCGTTGGCGTTTCTTATAGAAAATCCCAATTTATCGTTCATTTCAACTTTGGGCGCTACTGAACCGACGGGCTCTGAAAACATTTTTTATAATTCCGTTTCTCGACAAAGTCTCTGCTTGAAAGCGTGAATGTTGGTTTGGAAGTTGGAACCGATCATAAAAGCATTTACCGAAAAGCAGGCATTGGATAGGCCTGCGCTGGACAGATCAAACTTAAGGCTGTGTTCACGCGTTTGAATGCAATTTTAACTTTGTCGTTTATATCGACCTTGGGTGCCACAGAGCCCACGGGTTCTGAAACCAAAAGTAATTTTAAACGCTTCAAAAGTGAAAGGAATCTCAAACTGCCTGAAACTGTTGACGAAATATCTGAAATTTACTACTGCAGGCATTGAAATACCATTAATCAGTTCAATTGAAATCGGTATCAATTTACCTATAAGCCGGCTTTGGATAACCCTGAGCTGGACAGAGTAGACTCATCGAAGTATTGGATTTTCTAATTGAAAAGTCCATTTTGTCGTGCATGTCGACGTTGGGTGCTACAGAGCCCACAGGTTCTGCAATTTTAATTTTTATATTTAACTTTTCCCTGCAGTAAGCAACGAAAACTGCCTGATTGTTCATTCTAATTCACGGCCGTTCAAGTCTGTGATGTCAACCTACCTATAGGCTGGCATGGGATAAGATTGTGCTGGACAAAGTAGACTGAATGCCCGACCAAGGGGTTTATCCAGCCAGTTAATGCGGTCTTTAACATCGACTTTCGGCGCTACACTTCCCACCGGCTCTGCAAAGTGTTTAACGAAATAATTAAGTTGCCATTAAAATCCCAATTAAAGTTTTCTGGCTGCCCAATAAAACGCCTGAATGTTGTGTAGGAACCATAAAAATGCAATACTGCAAAGCGCTCACCGAAAGGCGGGCACCGGATATGACTGGGCCGGACATATTAAAGCGAAACTTTGCCCAATCGCGGCACGTGCATAATTTATTTCGTCTTTAATGTCCACTTTGGGCGCAACACTGCCGACAGGTTCTGTTGTATCAGAAAAAATCAAGTTTAATTTTAGTAGAACTGTTTTAATTTGCTAAGCCTGAATGTTGTTAGGGGCTCGGTGCAGCTGCTTTGTGAATGCTCAAGAGCCCTGAAAGGTACAACACGGCACCAAGATGTCAAATAACAACTTTAAAACTTTACCTGAACGCTGGCACCGGATACGATTGAGCTGGACAGATGAGCGCTTTGTCTGTGTGAACTCGGGTGCGTGAGATGGTAAACTCATCGCGTGTGTCCACTTTAGGAGCGACGCTGCCAACGGGCTCTACAGGTAATTTACGCTGTTTAAAGTCTGCAGTTAGCAAATCTTACTGACAATTGGCAGAAAGTGTTGGGATAGGAACCACATACGAAAAATTAAACCCTGAGACCAATGCTAACACACCTCACAACGGGCACTGGAAACGCTTGGCCGGGGCACTGCATGGCATAGTTTTGATCCAGCTTCACCTGCATCACTTGAAATTTATCGTTTATGTTGAATACCTTCGGCGGCATGGAGCCAAGAGGCTCTGCAAGCAAACAACACTCAAATTTCTAACCGTTTCGAGAAAGGTGTTTTGTTTGAAACTGCTTGAATGATGCGCTTTTCTCTAAAATATTCATTCGCTAATGTGAACACACCTCACAACGGGCACTGGGAACGCTTGGCCGGGACACTGCATGGCGTATTTTTGGCCAGCTTTGACTTGAACCGCTTGGAATTTATCGTGCAAACTGGTGAGCTTGGGAGGCACCGATCCAACGGGCTCTGTACGAAAGGAGAATTCGAAAGAATAAAATATCAAATGCATACGACCAACTTTGCAACTGAATGAATGCTAGGAATATGTGAAATGATTTCATTTTGAGAATTTGTTTAGATTTTTGAAAATCTTGTGTACCTTACAAACGGCACGGGATATGCTTGACCGGGACACTGCATGGCGTAGGTAGCGTTCAGAGACACCTGCATGGTGCGCACCCTTTCCAATAAATTCATTTTCGGAGGCACACTACCCACGGGTTCTAAAAAATTAAGAGAAGTTTGCGTAAGTGTTTTGTTCAACTAAAGCATTGTTCGTCAACTGCTGAATGTTGTCTGAGGACCATGGAACCAATTTATGAGTTATGGCAACGTGTTTGACATACTTATAGGTCGGTATCGGATAGGATTGCGTTGGACATTTGAGGCTGAAATTTTGGCCCAAATGGGCGCGTGCATTGGACAATTCATTTTCGATGGTCACTTTGGGTCGCACACTGCCGATGGGTTCTGAAACAGTTATGCATACTTGGCTGATATAGAAACGCTCATGACTGCAACAAAAATTTAACCCAAATGTTGGAAGAAGTTTTGTCTGTAGGCACCCAAAACCGTCGCACATATTTAGGTGCGCAGTCGTAGCTTTCATCTGCACAAGTTGAAACAATTTTGTGTTTAAATTCGAAAGCCCTTGTAAATTGGAATTCTAATTGTCCGCTCTCAAGTCTTGTAGTCCCCGAGCAATGTTTGAAGCATACCTAAAGGCCGGCATTGGATACGACTGCGCGGGACAGAGCAGAGCAAAGCTGGCCCCTGCAGCCATTTCGCGTGTCTGCAGCTTATCCTGCACATTTATCTTCGGCTTGACACTGCCCACTGGTTCTGGAAAACAAAACGCCACGATTAGGCAATGAAATGCGACGAAGCCCACTGCCGACGCGCTGAGTGTTGGGTTGGGTTGGCGGGTAGTAAAGATTCCATAAAGAGCGACTTTTACCTAAAAGCGGGCATGGGATACGACTGCGCAAGGCAGAGCAGCGCATAGTTGCGACCCTGCTCCACATCGATGAACTGATGTTTGTCCGGCAGATTGACTTTGGGACGCACGCTTCCCACTGGCTCTGGTCAACGAAATTCGACACAATTTTTAACAAAAATGATACTAAATTGATTAAATTAGCTAACGATAATGGCCTGAATCTTGGTTGGCTGCATTGGGTTTTACGCACCGAAAAATAGGCACCGGAAACGACTGCGCCAGACAAAAGATGGCGTTGCTGGTGCCCAGAGCAATTTGCATCATTTTGAAACGCTCCAGGAAATTTATCTTTGGCGCAACACTACCAACGGGTTCTATGGAAAATATTTATTGTGAAGCGATGAATAGAAAGTTGATATTTATTCTATTAATTTTTGTTTTTAATATCCAAATCGTTGAACCGTGTACCAGAATGTTGGGATGGTTTTCACATGAGAATTACCTATAGGCGGGCTTGGGGTACGCCTGTGCCGGGCACAGCAGACTGAGGTCTTGAGAATGTTTGCCCTTTACATGTTTCAGGTCATCGCCAGCATTGATCTTAGGGCTTACACTACCCACGGGTTCTGGAATACAGTTTTCAAAGGTTTAGCAGAGTGTGAAAAGTAAATGAAAGCTGTCTGGCAGTGATTGATGCAAACTTATGAAACTTATGCTGTCACAAATTAATGTTCGTAATTTGGCTCATGCGGATACCTGAAGGCCGGTGTCGGGTACGACTGTGCGGGACAGAGCAGACTCAAACTGAAATGGCTTTTCGCCTTTATGTGCTTAAAATCTTCACCAGCGGTAATTTTGGGGCTAACACTACCAACGGGTTCTGTAAACATAACATTCGACATTAAACGTCCACATTAAATGTTGCAGAAAAAATTCGTTTTGAAAGAAAAACTGCCTGTCGTTGAGATTTAAATAAGAGTTTTGAGATCTCTACCTAAACATTGGCACTGGAAATGCTTGTGCAGGACACAGTAAAGTTACGCTATGTGATCTATGAACTTTGACAGTGCGTGAGTCATCACCAGAAGTCAATTTGGGTGCAACACTGCCCACAGGTTCTTGAAAAAAAGAGTTTTATAACAATAAATGTGACTTGATGGCATATTTTAAAATGTTGGGATAGTTAATTGTATGAGACATGAAGTATTGATTACATTTTTAATCAATAAATTGCAATCAAATTTAGCAGCTACTTTGTGGTAGTAAGAGCTTCTTCGCTATAGAGGTTTACCTATAAAACGGCACCGGATAGGCTTGCGCCGGACACAGCAGAGTAGCGCTTTGGCCGCGCAGCACTTTGGGAATTTTAATGGCCTCATCACCGGCAGTCACTTTCGGACTGACACTACCGACGGGTTCTACAGGCAAATACAACAATTCAGTAATTTTAATAGGAGAGTTGCACACTGAAGTTGGGATGGGTCATTGTGGTACTGTGAAATGATAACTTTTGTACCTAAAAAAAGGAACCGGAAAGGCCTGCGCCGGACACAGCAGCGTTATGCTCTGCTCGCGCGGAACTCGCATTATTTTGATATTCTCCTCGTTCGCATAGATCTTGGGGCTGACACTGCCAACCGGCTCTAGAATTTCAAAATGTTCAATTCAGCGGAGGAATTCATTTTTTAAATGTTGGGATAAAGCACAAGCAGGTGACCGACCATTCGATCCGAATATTGCGAAGCTCTGACTGCTTAAACGGTTACAAAATATTGTTGTGCATAGGGTTACCTAAAAAATGGCACCGGATAGGCCTGCGCCGGACACAAGAGCGTCGCACTTGTCGCCAAATGAATCTTAACTATCCGCGACTCGTCTCCAGATGTTAGTCTGGGGCTGACGCTGCCAACAGGCTCTAATTAGTGAAAGGAACAGGAAGTTAGAAACTCGGTTTTTTTTTAAACTCTGTTTTTATTTGCATTTAATTCAAGAGTGCAAAATCTGCACTCGCAATAAACAAATGTTGGAAGAGGGTCCCACGGAGCAGAGATTCGTTCAATAAGATTTGTAGGCCATCGAATTGTCAATGATTCCCACGAATTCAACAATCTTACCTAAAAAACGGTACTGGATACGCCTGTGCCGGGCAAAGCAGTGTCGCCGGTGTGGCGACGCCGAACTCTAAAACCTTTATGTCATTTCCGGTCAGTAAGCGGGGACCCACACTGCCAACTGGCTCTACGAAATGTTTTTAAAGTGTAAAACAAAATTCAACGACCAAAAATCTCTCTAACCTTCAGTTCGAAAGCTGTTTGAGAGTTGAGAAAGAATTGTGCACTTCGTTTTCTTTAAATGTTGCCTTCTTCAATCTTAATTCTCCCAAATTACTTGAAGATTAAGCAGAGGTAAATAGTTGAGAAAGCCCACCTAAACATCGGCGCTGGATAGGCTTGCGCCGGACACAGCAAAGTCACGCCCATCTCGGCAGCGGCTGTGAAGCTGCTGCTCGTTTGCACAGTGGGAAACTTCGGCGAGACCCTGCCAACCGGTTCTGGAAATTTCAACAAGTCGAATTTGCTTTCTTAAACTTGCTTCTCCAACAAACAACTTGGCTATATTTAGGTAAATAATAGAAAAGCCAACTTACCTTTCGAAATTTTTAACAATACTTAAGATTTTTTTAGTGTAGGCTTTCAATTCGAGCTCACAGCCGACTTAGTAGTGCAAATCGAAGCTATCTAGTTTTATTTTAGTTGTCTGGCAAAAAACAAAATGCGCGTAGTTCGTTCAAGCTCAAGTCAAGCATTCATTTAATCGCGAATTCAATTGAACAATTACGAAATTTTAACATGGCAAGTCTCAAAACGTGCTTGCACTAAACCCGGCTTTTGACCGTTTGCCAACTAATTAATTAAAAATGTGATAATTAATCGCGCGCACAACAAGGTACCCTATCCCAACATTCAGGCAGTTTTCAATGCAGGCTAAGGAAGCAACAATTCTTCGACATAAGCGTTCCAATTGTTTATATTAATTGTAAAATGCTGCAATTGTTATTAATTTATTTTTTTCATTAAACACTTTTAAAAAGTGGAATATAACATTTAAAAGTTAACTTGTTCAAAATTTGTTTGAAGTAAGAATTTAGTTCGCAATTCAAATAAACCAAGGACGCTTGTTTTCAAAGAAAAAGATTTTAAGCGAAAAATCTTTTTGATTGTGGTAAGCTGCTTTCAATTAGCATATCGAAAATTTGTTGCTTTTAAGTTTAATGCATATAACTTAGAATCTACAAGTTAAAAAACCTATTGAGCTGTTTTAAGTTTCACTAATTAAGAGTATTTATCCTTTAATCAAATAGTTCTATTATGAAAAGAAATAATTTAATTGAATATTACTGATTTTATGTCAGTAGTTATTTGCAATTAATAATTGCTTTAATTGCTCAAATAAAATAAATTTTAAAAGATGAGCAATCAATTAATGTATTAATTTGCAGCTCAATAAATTTTATTTCATTTGGCAAAAGTGTTTTAACATTACATGTGGTTTTTGTGCATTAAAACATTTTGCGCGAGGAAAAGTGTTGTCTTGTTTTGAATTCAAATTGAGATACAATTTTATTTTAAACATTTAAGAATTTGTTTGATTTAGAAATCCAAGCATTTCTAAGTATTCCGAAGTAAACACTTTTCCCAAAATAACAGCAATTTCAAATTTTACTAAATCCATTTTCTATAGAGCAAAGTTTTTAACGTTACATGTAATTATGGACCACAAATTGGCTCTACAAATATTACGTTTTTAAAGTTTTTTATTTGAGTTGTTTACTAAAATTATCAATTTAGATATACTCAATGTTTTCTTTTTTAAATAAAAAAAATCATTTAGTTTACATATTTATTAAATATTTTGTCATTGCACATTATTATTTTATTTTCCTTCAACACACATTTTTTTGGAACTAGTCACAGAAGTTTACTCACTGAAACTGGAAATAGTTACTAAATATGGGTATTTGACAAATAAATTTTAGCAAAGAAAATATCAATATTAAGACATTAGTCTAGTAGTAGTCTTTAAGTTTAAATTTAAGTTCAAGTTAAAATACAACTAAATATTTTAAAACGAAATCCATCAAGTTTGAATCATTTTACATTCGATTTTAGAAGATATATTATTTAATTTTTTTTAATTGGAATAAAAAATTACAAGATCAAAGAAATATGTAAGTAGTATGTCAAATATGAGTTGAAATTTGAAATTGTTTATTTACTAGATTTTGATATAAAAATTTTGCCAAGTTTTTCCTTTTATGCTATACATTTTCAAATTGCACGAGACTTTTGTTTTATATCTCGCAAAATAATATACTTTTAATTTTCATAAATAACATTTTTAATGTTTCACGAATTTTGATTATTGGCTAAATTTTTTATACAAAATACTTTTCAAAATAATTACGGTGGTGTAATAATTGCAAGTTCAACTTACCTGTAATCACTAGACGTCCCTTGGTGGCACTTAGACGCGTCTCGCCGGTGAGGCGGTGCTTGGTGCGGCACTGGTAGCTCTTGTAGCCATCTTCGGGTCCAACTTCGCGTATGTGGAGCTCACCCGAGGGCAACACCAGATATTTGCCATCTATGGTTGCATGTGCGTGTGTGTGAAGTTTGAGGTAAAAATTGTAGCGGAAAATATTAAAAAATTAATTAGTTGAAAGTTCGATGGCTTAAATTTGAAATACAAAAGCCAATACACTAAGCAAAATAATTAAAAACTACACTGTAAAAAATAGTATCGTTATTGCATTGCATTTGGATTAGTTTGCATTGGTTTTAATTGGCATTGCTTGTTATTGCAGTTAACACCGATAAATAAGTTCAGTGATAATACATTGGGTTGTTATGGAAATTTTCCACTAAATAATTTTATTTACAGTGTAGTTTTTTCTTGTGTTATTGATACGAAACATGCATTAAATCTGAAGATAAATAATGATTGAAGCAAAAGGTTGCAATTTTTAATAAAGTGACAATTTATAGGATAAATTATTCAAAATATTTAAATATATTTAATTGATTAAATGTTGAACTATGTATTGAATATTTTTTAAATGCAATTATGCAACATTATGCTTCAGTTTTATTTTAATAATACCTTATACATATTTACATATTTATGTAATTTAAATACACAGATGGCAATGCGTTTCGGTGCTTGAATTTACTTTTGAAGGAAAATATTTCAAACAAATTATTTTTAATAGATAAATAAATTTAATTGATAATTTGCCAATACGATAACTTTGATTTTTGTTACTGTTAATTCAATTCAATTTATTAATGATTGAACAATTTAGTCTTCACTTGTCAATCGTTGATTACAAACCAATTTATTGGTCACAACTCCGGAACGCTTTGCCCTCCAGTATATTGAAGGGAATTATTTGCGCGCTTCATTTAGATAAAATAATTTAATGAGGCATTGTTTGTTTGCATGTGTCATTTCGTACAAATAATTCCCCTTGACGATCGATTACTTTGCGGTTGCAGCATGCAAATCAACAAAAATGCCAATAATTTCACAGCACTTTTTAGAAGAATTCGACTTTACAATGGCGCAATGCAGATGACTAAACTGTATAATACAAAATTAGAGGCTATCGCCAAGGCGACAACCCGATGTTATTAGCATTTTTGTTATTATTTACAGTAAACACTACATACATATATACAACTAGCTACATGAAGGGGGATTTGTGAGGTTAAGGCAAGCCGTGTGGCTCATGGAGCGTGTGGAGCATGGAAAGTCGTGGAAGTGGGATTGGGAAATGAAACCAAGTTCGAAAATAAAATGTGAGCGAGTGGGATGTAATGAAATAAAGATTCAAAACTTGGAAAAATTATCGAAAGCCTGAAAGAGAGCCTCCTGATAGCTAAAGGACCCCGCCTGAAGCAAAATGAAAAGCAACTATCCGACATTTGGTTTGATTTTTGGGCGGATTTTGGTGTGAGGAATGTGGACGGAATACATTACTATGTGTAGCAGAAATTGGAGGCATTTACCACTTTCAAAGTGTCCAGCATCGTTAGTGGTGAAGATTTCGCGCTCTTCGTCCTCGACCCAGGAGGCAACGGATATGAAATCGGCCACAAAACTGGGTATATGGCACTTGAGGATGGCACTGTTGCCGCGCAACACCGCCTCGTCCATGACATTTACCGTGTAGGACTGTGGAACAACTGTGAATGGAACGAAAGCGTCAAGTGACGGAGTGGTGAGACCATGTGGGAGTGTTACAATACGAAACAAAAACAAATAATTAAACAGAAAAACGTTGCCAGCACATAGGAGCGAAAAGTGGCAGCGCTATGCAGAGAGTTGGTGGTTTACGCTGCAAAGTGGCGAGTAAAGGGGGGCGGTTGGGTAAAGTGGGATATCCCTGCTTCATGTTGCTTCATTGAAATGTCTACTATTAAAACTAATAAAAACCAGCGTGGCAATTACTGTTCACCAAAACATTCGAAATGTGGGTGCAAAGCGTTGGCCGTGCCTCGAAAAACTAAAAAGTTTTAGTACCGGTAGAATTCTTTGAGTAAGCGCCTCCTTCGGTATCGATCCAATCGACAATATCAACGTGATCGGCCACGAACGAGGGCAGCTGACATTTGAAAATGGCAGCGTTGCCTTTAATCACATACTCGTCATAGACTTGGGACTCAAAGTATTGCTTGACCACTGCAAAGAAGAGGAAGGAGGCATGAAGAAGAATAGACCGAAGTGCACCCATCAATAACCAAATAAATAAAGCTTAGGAGAAATTTCTGATCAGGGGATGACGTGGGATTCTCTGTTAGCCTAAAACTATCTCACAGTCTTACGTAAGCTTTTTCTATAGTTTACCAATGGACTCGTTGGCCTTGGGGCGCATTATCTCAACGCCCTCTTCGTCCACCCACGACTGCACATCAATGAAATCGGCTACAAATGAGGGCACCAGACACTTCAAAATGGCAGAGTTGCCACGCAAAACAAATTCGTCAATAACGCGCGTCTGATAGAATTGATGCACCACTAGGGATTTTAAACGGAAAATTTAAATGTTGTAAATGAAAATCGTTGGAGGTAAAAACAGTTGCGGGGAATATAAAAGACTTGGACCACAAATATAGAGCAACACTTGTTGGCATGCCGAGAAAGAAGGCTGAGTGCAAATTGTGTTGTAGTACCGATCTCTTTATCGCTATCGGGGTAATAGTTGCGTCCCTCCGAATCCAGCCACAGATCAACGAATACAAAATCCGCAACATACGAAGGAATTTCACACTTCATAACCACCGAATTGCCGCGTATGACATACTCATTGTCGGCCTCAGACTCATAGGATTGTATCACAACTATAAAACGCGAAGCAAACGAATGAAAAATAAATGAGAGTTGATTCTAAAAGAATAACGGGATCGTGGGAGAGGGATTTGGTTGGAGGAGCAGCTGGTGTGACTTGCTACAACAAACTAGACGCGTCTTTAGGCACTTAGAGGTACAAAAAACCGAAGAAAGCAATACCATAAGCTTCGCTGGAATTGTTACGCCACAATTCCACACCCTCCTCATCCACCCAGGCCTCAATCTGCACAAAGTCGGCCACAAACGAGGGAATTTTGCACTTCAAGACCGCCGCATTTCCCTTGATCACATACTCATTCTCCGCTTCGGTTATGTAAAACTGCGAAACGACTGTCAACAAAACGAAAACGGAATATGAAAATTGGCAATGAAATATGAAACAATAAAACCGGGAAGTTTAAAGGGGACATGGGGACGGGAGAACCTAACGAAAAAGTAGACTACACTGCGTAAGTAAAATAAAGTGGAAACCAGCGAACCGTAGCTGTCGGAAAATGTCAGAACTTTGCCATCCTCATCGATCCACGACTCGACGCGCACAAAGTCAGCCACGAAGGACGGAATGGAACACTTCAATACAGCAGCATTGCCTTTTATGACATACTCAGTCATTATTTCGGCCTCGTAGAATTGATTTACCACTATTAGCGTAGAGGTCATGTGGGGAGTAAAGTAATGTTAAACAAATAAATGAATAGTTATGGAAAGAAAATGCATTTGGAAAATGGGAAAAGTGGAGAATCACAGCGCTACTTAATGCTAAGATGTGGGTGCATTTTTTTAGAAATTCTTCTAAAGCCAACCATAATTGTCGGATGGCCTCAAAACATTGCCCTCTTCATCGATCCATGATTCAACGCGCACAAAATCCGCCACAAACGATGGTATGGAACACTTGAGTACAGCGGCATTGCCCTTAATCACGTATTCCATCAGGATGTCGGCGCCATAATACTGATTGACAACTAATAAAAAAAATGGGAAAACCTTGCAATTGACATATGTACATACTAAAAAAATATTCGTGTTGAAGTAGATTGGAATGGGGAACTGGGGATTTCTGGTCATACTATATATCTTATTTAGGCTTATTTGGTTAGTTATACCAAAACTATCGGCCGGCAGAAATTCAGTGCCATCGCTTGCCAGCCAAGCCTCGACCTTCACAAAATCCGCCACAAAACTGGGTATGGTGCACTTGAGCACCGCCGTGTTGCCCTTTATGACGTACTCGGACACAACCTCCGCCTCGTAATACTGATTGACGACTGCAAAGGTAGTTTTAGCACAAGAAGAAGTGTACATAAATTTGCCTCAATGCGAAATCAAAAAAGAAAGAAACAAAGAAGAAACGATAAGGGAATTTGGCGGTTGGGAATTTTGGGAAACTCTTGCACTGTTCATCTTTATCTGCTTTGAGTGCTGAAGCTAAAATCGTGTACCGGTGCCCTGTTGCTCGTCCAACGACGCATAGAGGGTGCCGCTCTCGTCCTGCCACGAAATCACCTGCACGAAATCCGCCACAAACGAGGGGATGGAGCACTTGAGCACCGCCGCATTGCCGCGTATCACATATTCGTTATTCACCTCCGATTCGTATAATTGCTGCACGACTAGAAGAGCCGAAAATGGAAAGAATGAACATCGCGGGCACTGCACAGGGACCAAATTCGCGATGGGAGATCTTAATTGATTGTGACCGCGGCAGTCGCAGATGGTTGTCACTTCGACGCTGAGGTAAAAGAAAGAAATACTACACGTCGCCTCTTGGTGGCAGCGTTGCCGCACACACGCCGAGAACAGACGGCGAGCGTGTGAAAATCGGTCGCGCGTGTGACGTGAGCATGGGACAATGTGCCAACGTCGAGCTTCCTCTGCCAGGCGGCGATAATCGGCTGCTGCCGCTTCGCACGCTTACAATTTATAAATGCTTTTCTTCAGCTAATTCCTGATGCTAATGCGCACGTCAAACTACACTCGTGAGCGTATAAATATTTATAAACATGGCGGCAGAAGACCCACAACACGCAGTTGCTGGAATCATGTTGTAGAAGACGTGCTCGACCCGAGAACATGGAAGTTACGTAATGTGGGAGAGGTTAATGTCTGATTGGTGTGGTTAGTGCAAGTGCAAGTGAGGAAAATTACGTGTGACAGTGAATGTGCCGCAGAAATGACAATCAAACGAACAACGATTTCGATCGGAAACATGAACTCTTGGCTCGCATTTTTGACTAATTATCACATAAATTGCACGGCTTCATTTTAAAGACGAGTGGAATGGGATTTGTGATAGTATCGACCCATGAAATGAAAAATTCAAAGTGAACCAACCAAAGCATTTCGGAGTTTTCCTAGTAAATATCTTCTCAAAGCCGACAAACCATGTTCGAATGTATTTAAGTATATGAAATTTATTCGTTTTCAATCATTTCAAGTATTTGATTTTTGAAGCAACTTAAACTTAAAAGCGTAAATAACTGAGGGGAAAGGATGTCGTTGGATATTAACCTGTTGATAGACTACCTAAAACCGTTTTTATAAATACAACTTTTGAAAGCGCTAAGCACAAACCATATTCAGTGCCCGGCAGAAAGTCCTCGCTCTGGTCGGTATGCCAGGACACCACACTGACAAAATCCGCCACAAAGGATGGTATTTCGCATTTGAGGACGGCCGCATTGCCACGTATCACATAAGCCTTATTTACATCGGTATCGTAATACTGAGCGACAACTGAAGACGACAACGGGATAAGAGTTATATTGAAGAAAACACCCAGCAAAATCAAAATAAGTATGTATACGAAATTTCAGTGTAGAAAGGAGAAACAACTGCCCGCTGTAAGAAACGAAACAAAGTAACAGCGCATAATAATACAGGATGCCAAGGGTTAATAGTCTTATTTGGGGAGGCCAATACTTTTAAATTCGCTGTGTGCCTGTGTGTGACTTGATATACTTTTTGGTCAATTTTGGTGTGCACTGTACACATTTCAATCATTTAGTGGTTTTGAGTCGAGTTTTCAAAGCGATTTTTTAGTGTTTTTTTAATACCGTGTCCAATTTACAATTGCTGTTGTTGTTGTTGTTGTTTAATTATTGTTGTAAAACGTTGTACGCCATCGCGAGAATGTGAACCGCGCTTTACAACCTGTTATTTGGGTTATGGTGTTGATTAATATATCTCATTCTGGTGTTGTTGTAATAAGTGGTGTCAGTGTCAGTTTCTGGGTAGACAGACATTTTTACATGATTATTTTAAAATGTACTCCTTAAAAGTTGATTTATAAGGCTGCTGAAAATATATTTTACACCTTAAAGCGATACGTAAACGACTGGTGGGCGGTTAACTATAAAAGCAAATCGAGTATACTCAGCGCAAACACACCGTATTCAGTGCCCGGGAAGAAACTCTCTTCCTGATCGGTGTGCCAGGATATGACACTAACAAAATCGGCCACAAACGACGGTATGTCACACTTCAATATGGCCGCGTTGCCACGTATGACAAAAGCTTTGTGGATATCCTCTTCGTAGTGCTGCGAAACGACTGCAAAACGGAACAAGCAGCGGAAGCGTACAGATCCCAAATGAATTAAGAAACGAAACCTTTTACTGTTTGAATAGTATGCGAAAAGCGCATAGCACTAAAGTAGACAAAATTATAAATTAAATGGAAAATGAGAAAAATATAATTAAACAGTTATGGAAAAGATTTGACATGAAAATGAAACAGTTGAGAGGAACGTAATGGAGAGGTGTGAAACCAACTTTACGTGTGAAGAACCAACCAAACACTACCGACGTGCTGTTAGTAGCTTAAGGCACAAAATATGGGTACAACAACCAAGGGAGACGCAATCAGCAGAGCAGGCAATCAACCGTTGAGCCTCCGCGTCATTTCAACCATTCATTCAAAGTGGATTCGTTTTATCAAACTACGCTTTAACGCTCTAAAGTCGCACCGTATTCGGTTCCGGGAAAGTAGTTCTCGTCGCTGTCCGTGTGCCAGGAGACCACTTCCACAAAATCGGCCACAAACGAGGGAATCAGACATTTGATAACCGCCGAATTGCCGCGTATCACGTGCTCCTTGTTGACGTCGGCTTCGTAGTATTGGGCGACCACTGCAAGTTGATGGGGTGTGGAAGTTAGAATATTAAGTCCAAACAATCCAAACGCTGTTCCAGAGGATTGCTTAGGTGTGTGGGAAAAGGTGCAGTTCGCGCTTCGTTTGTGGCAAAAATTAATGAACAAATAATTTGTATAATTTATTAGTCGTTGTTATGCGGCGTCGGTTAAATGTTTGGCTCATTTACCGAGTCAACTCGCTTCGGCATTATGCTACAGCTTAGGAAAATTAACGCTTCTACTATTTATAAATGGCTGAAAGTGGCTTTTCAACGTGGCCGTAAAAACCATTTTCACGATTCCTACACTCTAGAAATTTGCAATTAACCACAATTATGTTCCTCACAAAGCAAACATAATTACATTTCATGCCGAAATTAGCATAGCTTCAGCGAAAAAAGACAAGAACAACCAAAAATGCTCACTCATGCCTACGTCGACACAACAGCCGTCGTGAGGCAACACGCCCTTAAGCTTTTTCGGCATGAGCGCCGCGCCAAGTGAAAAGCTAATTTCAATTAATCACATTTTAGTCGGAATTGTGGCTCCCACACCTTAAACTTGGAGCGGAGATGGCTTTGGGTTGGAGTTGGGGTGTAGCCAGCCGCGAAATGAGCGAAATATTAGGGCTAACAAGCTGTAACGCGCCTGACAGCGCCGTCATATGACTTGCACGCGTTGTGTGTATATTTCGGACGCCTGCAGCTTCTTTTTCTGCTTTTTGCTACGATGGTTGCCTGCAAAAGCGTTTAAAAACTGTGCACTTTGCCGTTGCTGAAATGGTGGAATTCTGTTTATATGTTTTGTGTTAAGGCCCCGTTTAGTGTAATAAACGTGGTTAAATAAAACACCACTTCCGGCCGACGACGCTGCCAAGCGACGAAGCCGCCGTCTATGATTTTGAAGCAGCGATGAAGTATGTGCAGCGCGGCGAGCGTTAATAGTGACACGTCACGGCATGTCAAGCCAAATAAACTACCAACTTAATAGCTCATAAGCAAATTGGCTTCAGCGGAAAAGAATCCGAAGCGTCAGCGCCAGCCACGTTGCACACAGGTGGCTGACACACGTCGCCCAGTCGCGCGCATGTGAAGCGCCGAAAAATGCGCGCCCAACCAGAGGTGCGGCGGCACGACGGCGAATAGTGTCTGTTACGATTTTAATTTAATCACAGAAATGATTAAAGAGAGGAAAGAGACGAGGCTAAATGTTGTTGGCTCGACGCGCTCTGGCAGTAACAAACAGCAGAATGTTGCAGGCATGTTGATAGAGTGTAATTGAATCTTGCGCCGTAAGACGGCGACATTTGATTGCACATCACGTCACTCCGGCGTAGTGTGAGAGTGTTGTAAGTAGGTGAAATTTCTGATGGCAGCTTTTAATCTGATTTGCCTTGGACTATGACACGAGTTAGCGCCGAATTACGCGCATATTAAGTCACATTACGTTAAGAGTTGGTAGGTCAAAGATTCAATTCAGTGCAAGCCGGCTGGGTATAAATTAGTTATAAAAATCGTGGCTAATACTTTAACTAGTAATTAAATGTTGATGAACTGAAATCTTTGACCAAAAAGATAATTGAAAATGGCTGGAGGGCAGTAACAACATTTTCGCGCTTAAGCTTCAAGCATTCTAAAGCTAAGAATTTTTACAACTGAACTGATGACTTCCAGGCGCCGCACGAGTTCCCGCTCGCGTTTTCTGTTCATTTTCACTGCCACTTGATGGCAAATTTGCGCACCAATTGCATCACAATTCTATAATCATTGCAGCAACAACAATAACAACAGATTTACGCGCAGTTGGAGTGGTTGCAGGCAGCTTGTAAGAAAATGTGACGCCTCCGTCCCACGCACGCACACAACTTCCACCAAGCGCACGCAAAATGCACCAGCACAAAGCGGAAATGGCGCATTGTTAACTGTAAATGGCAGCCGCGCACAGGGAATGCAGCGACGCGGCCAATTAAGTGGCTGCCTGCAGAACAGAATAAATGCGCGTCAATGATGCGCGTGTGAACGGCGACGCCAAGTTGTAAGAAAGGAAAATTTAATTTAAAAACAATTAAAATTGCATTCAATTCAACCACAAACGAAGCGACTACGCGCCGGAGTAAACAATAAACTCGAGTTGCACTCGAGAGGGATGGAGTGCACAAAAACAAAGACCCCCTTCGCCCACGGAGGATTTTAAATGAAAAGTTGGCAGCCAGCGTTGATGTTGATAACCGTTAAACTCGAAAATGCAGCGAGTGGAAAAGCCAGCGTTGATTCGACAGCGGCGGAGGAGCGAAAACGCTGAATGAGTGAATCAGTATCCAGTGTGGGCAGCAGCAACCCACAAACGCTGTGGGAAGAAAGGTAATGGAAAAGTGAGCCTTTAGCTGGGTTTGCAGCAGTTTCAATGCATTACGAATTCAATCAGTTGGACCGCGACAAACTGCTCGAACCCTTCCAAGATGGCTCACTTTTTCATCGGTAAGCAGTCAGGTCGCTCTCTCTAGAACGCAGCTAACTCACCGGCTCGCACGTGAACATCCCGCGAAATGATGGTGCCGAACTGATTGCGCGCCAGACACGCGTACACCTGCGCGTGCACCTCCTGTCGGTAGTCTTCGGCGCGGAATGGCGGGAACACCAGCTTGCCGTCGGACGAGATCTGGCGCAGGCCGGGCACGTCGCCCACCGCGGTGCCGTCGCTTCGAATCCAGATAATCTCGGGCATGGGGTTGCCGCTGGCCTTGCATTCGATTTCGGCGCCGGTGGAGTTGGAGAAGTCGATGCGATTGGTCGGTTCGTTGAGAAAGACGGGTCCTTTCTGGTCGGCATCGGGCTGATTGGCTGCCAAAGTCAGCGGAGAGACTGCAAATAAATGGAAACAACGATTTCGATTAGTTTGTTACGATAAGTCGACAATGTTAATGTAATTAAAATCCGCATTGAACAGTTGTGGCCTCTGCGCGTGTGTCCGCGCGAGTTGGCGCTTTTGTTCTCTAATTAAATTTCTAGTGTTTTCATCAATTATGCAAATCCCAAAGCACAAACTATGCAAACCGCCACACAGACACATAGACATAGTTTGCTCGTTGCTATTTCCCCCTCAATTCGTCATTTCACTTCCATAAACAATGAAAACAAATTATGCCCAGCACAAATTCCAGCCGAACAAAGACAAAAGCTTCGCCATTACTGTGTCAGCCGAATGGCCAAGGGGAATCAAATAAAATAGCAAAAGAACTGCAAACGTGAAATTACAACAGCAACAAATGAAATAGACGCAAAACAAAGCAAACCCGTCAACGGCAACCAACAACGGAAGTGTTGTTGTTCTCCCGTCCGCTCGGGGCAGTAAAATCAATTGTCATCACTGCGAGCGAGTAAAGCAACAACAACCGCACCAACAATTGAATGCCACGGATCAGTGACTTGTCAGCCAACCAGCCAGTCGCTTCCATAGTTCACACCGTGTGTGTGCGCAGTGTCAACTCCGACAGAACAAAACAACAGCGAAAGAAAGCAAAAAATGCATTCGTGTAACACCTCACCGAACAGCGCCAGCCGGCCCCCAACGCCCCGCCGAGTCAGAGCCGAAGTCGGAGCGTCAAAGCGCCGAAGGGGTGTGCTGCACTCGGCACAGTGTGTGGAACGTGTGGCGTGTCGATGACACTTTTATGCTCGCGCTGCCGTCTGCCCCTCGGTCTGTTTGTCCGTCTTTGCGCCATGAAGCCAGCAATCGGTATGAAAATTGCATGCAGCCTATTGTGGAAGCGCAGAGACGAATGGTAGCTGCGTAAAAGTGAGTTCTTGCGGCCGGCAACGCTTTGGCACAACCCGGCCCGACGGCCCACGCGATGCGACAAGCAGGCGCCCCAAAGGTGTCGACATCTTTGGGCTACGCTCCATCATCCCCGTCCGCAGGAGCACACAGCAATTTCGTTCACATTAGGAGAATGTTGAAGCGGCATTTGTTTCATTTTATATCCAAGCGCAGAACGAGGACTCCCTCGTAGTTACAGTTTGCAAAGATTTTCTTGTGTGCACGATGCAAAGTTGTTCTTCAAAGCTCGGAGGCAAAGTACAAGAACAAAGAAAGAAGAAGTCTTTTGAAAAACTAAAATATATAAAAAATGGTCCACTGCGAGGGTGCACTCTAGTTTTCACCTTAAGCCAGCACTTGACAGTTCCTAAAGATCTAAGCGACCGCTTCAGTGCTTCCAGTTGCCTAGAAAAGGGCAAGAAAGGCGAAATCTTCGAAATGTTGTCAGTCAAGTTGCTTACTCTGAGGAAATTTTAAAAAATTTTTAGTAAGCGAAATTGATGCCGATAAGCAATGACCGCAAGCTCCTTTACATACCATAGTACATATGTAATAATTAAATGGCAAAGCGCGTAGCTTTAGACAGCTAAACGCCACATTAAGCAGCTAATGCGGCAATTTGTAGGCGTAGGCCAGCAGTAATTAAGCTCAAAATAAGTGCAAAGCAAACTTGAAAAAACAAAATTAAATAATTTTGCAATACAGACACATTAATAGGCTTCTGAAATCGACAGAACGTGCGGCCGCATAAAAACTGCTCGCTCAAACCCTCACACAGATCGTGAGCTCAAGTGCTGAATGGGGCTGTACGATCGCGCTTGATTGTGGAAAAAATTCACTTTTTAATTTCGTTATTGCAAAGTTGTGTGTCGGACGACCCGAGCCTCGCTCCCCTCATTCTGGTTGTCGTCGTCATTGGGCTTTTGGCGCTGTATTCCATTGAGCGGCCACAACTGAAGCGCGACAGTCACCGCCAAACCGAAATTCATTTATGCTGAATACACGGACAGCGCGTCTCCCGCGGCCGCCACTTCGCAGATCCCACTGCAGATCCATCACTTCGGCACAGATCCATCCAAGCGTGCCGAATTTACGCATCCATAAAATGAAACCGAATTAATTTAAGCGACAACAAAAACAAATGAATGTCAACGGGCTACAGGGCGGACAAAAGAACGGATGTGTGTATTTAATTGCCTTTTGGAATGCCTGGAAATTGGCGCGGCGCAGCATCGAGTCGTCCGGCAGTCGTGCACACGCACGTCGATACATTAAACACCACCGACTCACATATTTTCTGTAAATTTTCAGGGCGTTAAGTTGTAAAGTTTTGCCTACTTCTGAGAGGGCTGCGCACTGTTAATCGATTTGGTAATTTTGAATGCTACACGCAAGTCGGATTACTCGGTCAGCGTGTGAATGCGCGACAGCTTGAAATTGGTGGGTGGGGAGCGGTGGCTTCATGAAAAATTCAGCAGCCCATTAAAAGGAGAATGATTGAATGCGTAAGATTCTATCGCACACACGACATCGAATAGTGTTGCCGTGTGGGTAAAATTAGAAACAAAATTTAAATGCTAAATTCAAAACAAAAAACAGATTAAACCCCATTTTAAGAGGTTTTCTTTAAGTTGAAGTAAAACCAAATTGTTTTGGCTGTTTTCTATCATATCAAATTTTAATTCACAACCACTGCCAATAATATTTTTTTCCATAGCTAATTTCATTTAGTCTTTTAAGTATTCAATTTGGTGATACACAAATTAAACAAACAAACACATTAAAAAGTTTTGTTATTTATTCACGTACATTCATTGACAAAAAGAGTGTGTCATGGGCAACTACACATCCGATTTGTTGGTGTTGTGAATTTGTGTTTAGAATTTGGTGACTCATGGCAACCCTTCATATAGACACACTCATTTATAAATTCGTATTTAAATTCGGCTCCGAGGAGAGTGTTAAAAGCATTTTCAATACATTGACCTTGGATCACAGACATTGTTGAGACGTTGTGTGCGTGTGGTAAATGTTATTCTGGACACGGACTAGAAATATGTCCATAGTCATTGTCATTTACTTGTTGCGCTTCATTTGCGATATTTACATATTCCAAGAAAGTCTCACACTCGTCAAAGAGATGGCAAATTATACATTTGTCATTATTTTATGCGCCGTTTTTGCACAATTTAAAGAACTTTTTAGAGTTTGTGCCAGACTGCCAACAATCAATAAAATACAATTAAAAAAATTAAGCATTGAAGCGTATTGGAGAATTTTGCATATGAAACAGGCATTGCAACTGAATAAGTCATTCGTACGCTAATGACGTCTGCTGTCCATATTACGAGATGCATGACGCAACGAAAAGCTGTCAGATTTGCAGCTGTACTTCTATGGCGCTTTTCATATATATAACTGCCTGCATTTCCGTGTTGTAATGCCGTCTTTTATTAAGGTGAATGAAAAATCATGCAGTCGGTATTTTCAGAGAAAATAATATGAGGGAATTTGAGTCAATTACGGTATTCTAAGACTTGACTTATTGACTTTCAGCACATTCCCACCTGACAAAGCCCGTAGAAATAAATGTCGATTTTGTGTTTTGTTGTAATTATAGGAAGAGAAACGAAATGTCACATAAATATTTTGTATCTTCCAAGTAGCGACCCCTACACGAATAAGTCAAATTAGCGACATCAAAGTGGCTACTTATGAGCGAATTTGGCCCAGCACCTGCTGCGCTCGCCAAAACCCAATTGTAGCAACACCTCGAACCACAGGCAGACATCAAACGGCAGCAACCTGCTGCAGCACTGTGGCAGCTGAATGAACACAAAACACTTTACAAAGCAAAGTAAGGAAATCAAAACAAAACCAATTCGGAGAAGCCTACAACAACACGTACTAACCGAAAGCAGCGGAAGGCACAACGGCAGCAAGCACACAAACAATGGATCTGCGGCCAATACGAAACGGAACGTGATGGCAGCTGGAAAACGATTTAAGTACCTGCTGCACGCAGCCGCATTGCATGAGCGGACGGCAGGACGAACGATGAAAGCAGCAAAAGGTAGACGCCAACAGGAGCAGCAGCAGCGGCGGCAGCAACAGTTGGCGCAGAGGGAGTGAGCAGAGCGTGCACACACATTTAGCCCAATACGGCAAATGAAACGTGGAAGACGGCGACCCCGGCGCCGAAGAAAAAGAAGACGAAGAGCAGTGTTTGTGGTAAACGAATATTGCAGCGTCAGAGGTGCTTGCAGCGCCTACAGCACATATGCCATTCGATTATTGAAATTCGACCACTGTGAGTGGGATCGATGGAAGATGGCGGTGAAAGGAAGACGGTGCCGACCCAAGTGCGGCCAGGCAACAGCCAACGAGTGAATATGTGTGTACAATCAGTTTTTTTTTTAACCAACCAACCAACGCGCAGATGTTCAGCAGCTGCAAAATTTAATTTGATTTTTTGTTTTGCTTTTCATTATTATTTTTGTATGCGTCGAATTCGCAAGATGCGCACTGTACAGCGTCGTAAAATGCGGCACAAAGTGCGTGGTTTCAAAATTTTGCACGACTTTATTTCACTGGCGTTTTTCGCGCCGTTTGGAAATGGAGGAAAGCATATTGCGGGCACATGTTTCGATTATGCTGGAATTTGTAAATGAGCATTTGGCTGGCGCTGGCTGAATTTTAAACGTGCGCTACGGCAAAGTGAACGATTTAAATGGCTTCGCGCAGCGGAAAACGCAAATTCCAGACATTGAACATTGAAAATCTATTTTTCACTCGACTCTTACGTGTGTATAAGAGTTTGAGAGTTTTACATAAAAATCGTAATTATTATTCACATAAAAATATACTCGTTGACATCATGGAATTCAATTAACGATTTTTGTATAATGAAAGAAATTGTAATGACATCTATTTGAAGGTGAACAAGAAGTAGAACTGCATGCAATTTTATTAGAAAGTAGAAATCAATGAAATGAAGAATGAAATTTCTGTTCCTAGTCACTGTTCGGCCACAAAAATCCTTCAAATTTGTATTTGTAAGGCTTGATTTAGTTATTCATTTTATTCACTTTTACAAAATTTAACTTAAATCACCCCATTTTTGGTGTGTAGCGCACTCAAATGCAAATAGTGGCACCATCCATCATTCATCACAAAGCAATGTTTGAAGTGTTGCTCGCCTTTTATCGAGGCAACAATTACATTTCTATTCTCGCGCACATGTGCGGCACATTCCCCCGTCTGAATTTTCCGAAAATGTTCACAAAAACCATAAATCTTCATAATATGCCACATTTTGCATCCAGCCGACAGCATTTAAGCGTCAAAACCCCTTTCGAAATTGCTAAATTTGCTCCAATTTCGCGACACTTCAAGCCGCCGCAGTTTCCACTACGCGTCGCTCGTCTGGCTCGTCTCGCTTGTCGACTACACCCACACTTGCCGCTTAACGAGTCCGCTTAGTCGCAATTCCACACGAATGCGCAACTGACGCGCGACCACAACAGGTCCAAGCTCACTGCAGCAGATTGAAAGATGTCAACTGCACAATGCCAGTTTACGTTATTACACACATTTCATAAAACATTTCTGCCCAAATGTATTTCATGCATTATAGCACTCTTCATATTTATTGTGTGAGTGGGTGGAGGAGGGAAATGATGCATATTGCGTACAAACTGGTGGTGTAGTAAATATCTACGCGCTATCACTGTTACACACTGTCAAGTTCGGATGCAAAACATACAACCTCTGTAAAAACAAAACCACCCACAATGTTACAATAAAAAATGGAGCATTTACAAGATATGTAATTTTGCACAGACTTTATGTTAGTGTGCCAGAATTTATTTCAAAAAAACTGAAACCCAAATGTTATGATTGAATATTTTCTAAATTACAACATGAAAAGATGCAGCAGTACAATTTACGAACGCCTTAAAAGTCTTAAGGCGTTCTTCTTGTTTCTCAAGTGTTTTTTTCTTGTATGTAGTTCCATTTGGTTTCGTTTAATTCTTATGCTCTATTAGTCACATTTAGCACAAATATCAGCGTTTGACAGTATCCCCGCGCACAACAACAGTAGTCGACATTGCACGTTTCCTCTCTATTTCGCTTTGCTTCTTCGTCTGCTGTTTACTTTTCAATCGTTCTATTTACTTCAATTTGTTTATGGTGTGGAATTGTGGAAAATTGAATTGAATTAAATTGGCGGTTATTTATTTTTCCCATTATGCATAGCGAAATGCCACACACAGCAGCGAACACTGGCGCGACGCGAGAAAGCAAAAGCGCTTTAGGTTTTATATTTTTTTACAGCGTACGCCAAAGTTCAAATAAACAGCTAGCAACTGACAAGCAAGGGAATTGAAAACTAGTTCCGGAGGGTAAGAAAATATTGTTTCTATTTTAGCAACTGTTGAATTTCTTGGGCCAAGGAACAGAAACTATGTCGTCTAGACATGTCGAGGAAATTAAAATGCAAACCTACTATCGCCTACAGAGATCAAATTGGCTTACGATACTTTATACGATTTAAAGCAAGATTTACAGCGTTATTTATTCTTTGAGTATTTGTACTTTTCATGTATCAAATCAAATGTATTTGAATGCCGCGCGAGGGCGTTATGCGTCAGTTAGTCGACACGCAGAACATAAACTTAACCGTAACCGTAAACATAGAAATTTGAATGGTTACCGAAAACTTCGTACCCATTGCCACTCAGTTTAAATCCATCTCGTGCACACGCAAATTAAATCTTTCATTTATATTCATTTATTCATTGCCCAACCCAAACCGCTAAAGCTACAAATATTAAATTTGAACTGCAAGTACATCCTGAAAAATAAACCTACGCTAAGACGGAATTTTTCGAAATTCGGGGTCTAAAGGGGCAAAACATGGGTTAAGGTGTTGTATGAAGAAACGTCATTGAACTGTTTTCAAACTTGGTGAAAATACTCCAAATCAAAAATAATTCGACACGTACTATCAATTTTTCGAAAATCAAAATTTAACGGGGTGAACCGAAGGTTAGGGTTCGTATACGGAAAGACTACGAAAAACCCTGAACCGATTGGCCTATTGACTTCAAAGTGGGTGAAAACACTTGAAATCAGAAATAATTTGACACGTGTTTCTCTTTTTTTGAAAATCAAAACTTGAGAGAGTGAACCAAGGGTTATTTTATAAGAAGAAACATGATTTTTGACGCCTTTTAACTCGGTCAAAGTACTTCAAATGTGTAATAATTCGATAAGTATTTTTCATTTTTTCAAAAATCAAAATCTGACAGGGTCAACGACGGATTAGGAGTTTGTATGAAGAAACTGTGAAAAATATGAATTAATGGACCTATTGACTTCAAATTTGGTGAAAGTACTCTTGGTGAGAAATAATTTGTCACGTGTTTTTCATTTTTTCGAAAATTCAAATCTGACGGGACCAACAAAGGGTTAAGAAGAACTTGATTTATTGGCCTCATTGACCTTAAACTTGCATCCAAAGCTGCTGGGCCTAATATATTTACAACAAAAATACGAATTTCATTCCATTCGTATATTTGATTCTGGTAATTTGTTCATCTTCCAATTCATTCAAAAACATCAGCTGATTACGTTTTCCGTAGACATAAACATAGAAACCAAATCGACAAAGGTTTCTAAGTTTACGGTTATGTTCTCAGTTTATGTTCTATGTCTCAGATTACCAGTTGTACAGCTTTCGAGTATGGCAGGTCGTGTCAACTGACATGTCGAACGAAGTTACGTCTCGGGTAACTGGCGCATTACACTGAACTTGATCACAATCCCTATTCGCAAAAGCACCGAAATGCCATAAACTCGTCGCACATAGCAACTGATTTGACCGCTACTGCAAAAAGCGACTGTCTTTTCGCAGTGACAGTAAAAATTGTATGAGTTTATGCACTTTTTTTCATAAAATGTGCACTTGCGGTGCACAACATGGCGTGGCGTGATGGCAGAGTCCCACGTTAGTTTGCCGCATAGCAATGCGCGCGGATTTGCAAATTAAGAAACCGCAAAATGCGACAGCGGCAGCAACAAGCACTAAAGCGACAACAACAAATCACGATGACAACATAAAAATGAGGCACAACCCGCAAGCTGCCACTGTGCGGCGAGTGGTAAATTGTGATTGGTGAATGGTGAAGGCGTTGGCGGACGCCGCGCCGGTTGTTGTGCGCCGGGACCAGCGGATTTCATTTTGTATGCAACCGAATGCAGTCGCCGCATAGCCAACGCACACTTGCCACACAACAAAATGTGTCATGACCTTATCAGCAGCAGTCGTTGCCATTGTCGCGAGAGGTGGCCGGTGGGCCGGCCGGCAGCGACATCTGTCGGATTATGAAGAATAATTTCGTTTAAATGCTGCACTGCATGCGTCGCAAATTGCAATTACACCAAATGACCAGCAAACGCGCAAATCGCTGCCCATATCCACATAAATTGTCATGGAAAATCCAGCCGACAAACGCTCGCATGTGACTGGCTGTCGGCGCTGTGGCCAACAGTAGCGCAACGGTTGACACTTTGCCGCTGATGTCGTCACTTTGATCGGTGCTGCTGTGCTTCTGCGCATGCGCCGCGTTCTGCTTGAGTAGCTGCGCTTCGTTGCGTGCTCGCTTAACGAATTCAATGTTAAGCAGATTCTGCCAACCGGTTAGGCACGTTTTGTTTTTCCCTTTCTTGTTTTCATTTCATTTAATTGTGGGCTTTAAAGTCGATTGTATTCTGTTCGCTCGTTGTCTGTGAAGGCGCGCCACTCGCGCGAACTTTGGCTGCTACGCTGCAATGGAAATGGCATACTGCCTTCCAATGTGTTAGTCAAAACAATAGGAGTACTCAAACAAATGGAGTACTTGAAACTTTTGGGTTCTACTTTTTTAATTTCACTGTGCTGTATCATTCCATTTTTTAGTTATTTTTATATAAAAACTCAACTGAACTTTGTTATCAAGACCGATTGTTGCATTGATGTAGCGAAAAGTTGATTTCAGTCTCACAATGTTAACACCGAACAATGCCGACCGTACCGCTGCCTCACTACTGTAGTAGACCATAAAAAAATAAACTAAATGGCACACAAAATGCTAGTGAAAAAATTTACACAAAAAGAAAATAATGAAACAATGAAATCATCCTTCACACACAAACACACACACACTCCCCAATCGCGCTAAACGTCACCGGCACATTGCGCCATTAGAACCGGCCGTCAGCGTTTGATTGATAGAGACGGGCGGTGGTAATCAGCAGGTTACTATGGTTCGCTAAAACTAATTATTTCGCTTTAGCTACATTCTAAAAAATTATCGCAAACTTCTACATATGCAGGAATGCAAGTTTGGTTGAGTCGTACAACAATTTCTTACTTCCGTAATTATACGCATATCGGCTTTTGGGAAGAAGACTTTTATGAATGCCATACATGATTTCTCCCAGTATACATATGTATATCGCTATACTAGACATAGTACATATATGCCCATATGTACATATCAACATATGTGAAAACTTAAATGGATATGTTTGTGGGTTTTAGCGTGAATGGAACAACAAGTTTATGTTTGTTGTTGTCACTTAAGGTAGCTGGCATTCTCTTTTGTGAGCGTTTTGTTGCTTTTACATTCACCTGTCCAACTGGTTTACGAGTCAACGAAAAAGCAACAGTAGCCGTCGCAGCAACAGCTGTTAAATCCAGTGTGTCTATTGTTGCAGTGTAAAAATTGCCGAACAACCGCTAACGGTCCGCTGTCCGGTGGGGCGCAGCTGCCGTCATGCAAATGACACCACCGATCAGTCGCGATGTACGAAAATCCAGAATGTCCAACGCTTCAGCGTTCTTCGACGATTCGTCAAAAGCCGCCGCCGCCCATTGCTGTTGCCTAATTAGTGGCTAAACGGCTGAGTTATGGCAGCGGCGGTTGGCCAATGACATCTACAGCGCCAACGAAGCGAGCGGAAGCGCCAATACTTCCACACGTCCAACATAAAATCTCCAAATATTTCGTTCAATAAACTTTTGCGTGCGACTACGCAAACGTAGTGACAGCCAAAGTATGTTTTCGTTTTCCGTTCCTCCCCTAGACGCGCACAAATGGTGACTTATTACGCACTGAAGTGCTTCCGCAGCATTTCTTACCGCAGCCAACGAAAATAATAGGCACGTTCACGTGCCACGCTTATTTATTTATTGTCTATTTTCGTAGGCGTCTTCGTCTCCAGTGATAGCGCCACGCTTCACCAGAGCCTTCGCGGGCCACTCGAAAAAAATCATACAAAAACAAATAAGTTGTATTTTCACCCTCGAAACTAGTAACCACAGTTAATTATCGCTGCCTTCGCTAGTTGTAGTTTTTTTTGTTGAAAGCATATATGTATGTAACCTTTTGTTATGTTGAAGTTGGCCAAGTGGGGTGGCGGTCATTTAGGTGCGCCTAATAAGCTTCCGAAGGTGTTGCAGCCTAAAGTTGGAAAAACTAAATTATTTTATTTTTCGTGTGGTCGATACACGCAATCCATGGCCGACAAGGGTTCGCATTTTTCCTCCACAAACAACCCTCGGACTTGACAGGAACATAAAACGTTGGCGCCGCGTTCAAAGATGACGATGGCGCCGCGTGCTGTATGGCAGTTTGAGGTTCTTATTTCTTTATGTGATGGCGTTGGCAATTAGTCTTCTTAAATAAAAAAGTTTGGCTCTACCTAACCTATTTCAATACAACTAAATCAGACCGTTTTGCAATGAGATGCAGATTTATTGAGTGCACAACAATAGGGGAGCTAATTCATAAGCGTATAGTAGTAGCATAGCGCATTAAGTAGAACATCTTTAGTAGAGTTTCTAAAGCAGTCACTCGAGCTTTAATTCTCCCTTCAATATTGCCATACGGAACAACTTTAAACTTTTAATAAAATGCGTGCTTTAACTTCATGCGCCAGCAAATCACTACATGGAAATTGGCCATCCTACTTTGCTGCAAAAAGAAACCACAACAAAGCATTTGGAAGGTTCTATGCCGCCAGCAACTGGGGCAAATAAAGCAAGAGCCTCGAGGGTGGGCAGCGAGTGCGAAATATGGCAACAGCGCAATCAGCACAAACAGCAGACAGATTTACGTCTGTACCTGCACATCGCATGTGGTTTATAATTGGGGAAAACTCACTGCGAACCCACATTTTAGGCAAAATTACATAGCTGACAGAATTTTTCCTCAACAATTTCCTACCAGCGAAATGTGGCAACATGGCATTCGGCCCTGGAGTATGCAAAACAATTCCAAGCCTGTAAGTTTAGAAAAACGCAATGAGAGTGAAATTTTCTAAGCGGAAAGTAACCTTTTATAACGCCTGCCTGCTTTTAAGTTCGCCGCACAGAGCCGCAGCGCAGCACAGCTACCCCTAAAAAGTGTAGCAACAAAGTCCATATTCGTGCACGCGCCAAAGGTGCAAAATTCAGAGCTGACAGCGTAGGAGACTGGGTGGCGAAAAGGTTGCCACACCGTAAACAGATGCAGTCACACATACACACACACATGCACAACAACTCCAAAGGAAACGCCACTTGTGCCCATTTCACCGTTATGTACATAGTCGGCAGTGTGCGCGGAGCACCCCAAGCCCACTTAATTGTGCCGCTGAAGAGAGGGAAAAAGACAACGCAGCGATAGAGCATGCGACGAGGACGAACGAGAAATGGCAACTCAATCATTTTTCCACATTTTACGCAGCTACGTTTCGTCCGGCGCAAAACAACAACAACGCAGTGCCACAACACAACTGACTAATGGGAGATTTTGGACTTGGGATGGTGATACGATGAACAACAACGACGGCAACTGGAACGAACAGCCGTGAATGGAGCAAATTGTGGAAATTCGTAGAGTGCGGTCCTCCTTCGTAGCGCCGCGTGCGTACATTCAGGCGACATACAGCATTCAACCAAATTACAGGGAGGCGCTGTTGCCACATTTCTCAGTGGAAGATCTGCGTATTGACTTTTATTTGGTCTTTGCACAATATGAAAATATTTGCAAATATTTATTAAGGCTCCTTTAGTTGTAGTAAAAACATTGATTCCCTTGTATGTGCATTGTTGCCAGTTCTGTGTTGGCACATTACCTCATACAACCACACAAAGGTTTTAAAATACATATTTAAAATTCTATGTTTGTGCTACACAACAACTTCGTTGTCATCTCATTAGCATGTCACGTGTGACGATATCGCAATTACAACAACTTTTGATCTAGATTTCGTGTTTGGATAGCAAAACTTGTCATTCAACACAAAGCCAGGCCGCGGCCACCGAAACCGAAGAACCAGACAAACCCAGCTTTACGTTGTCCCACCTAAAATGCCCAAAACAAAGCACATGAGTCACGTTTCTCGCTGTCAAAAGCATGAAAGAGCCATATTCTCGCTTAACCTGAATAAAAGACGAAACGTTTAAGCCGCAGAACAGACATTGTCAACGCCGGCTTTCAATAGCCGATTGCTTTGTGTTGTTCCCTTTTGCCGTCTGCTGGCAAAACTATGTAAAATATATGTATCGCTCACCCGTAATCTGCAACGCCGGTTTATGTGCGATACAAATTCCATATTTACAGGCAGTGCCGACTGTCAAAATGGAATTAACATATGCCAACCAACACTTTAGACTTTGGCGCAGCGCCAAACCCACGGCACGGCCGCGCTTAGCCGGGTCTGCGTTTCTAATTAAGTATGCCAAGTGAGTGGCTGCGATATTCATTCAACATTTTTCGAATCTGTAACACGCACGCACACGCATGTGCAATGTTTGCGTTATTAAAAACTGTCGTTGGTGGTGTTCATTTATGTATGTATATTAAATATGGCCAACACTTTCGTTCCTTATTTTGCTTATCTGCGGCACCGAGCATCTCCACTTCATTTACAAATATGGCCAGCACACAGCGCTCGCTCTGCGTCTCTTCTCAGTTGCGACATCATCACAACGTCACCTACTTTCATTATTGGCTGGCATTGTGTTATCCGTCGTTCCAACGCCTCTGCCGCCCACTCCCACACAGTGACAACACTGCGGCTGATGTTTATCGCCGACCAAATTACTGCCATCCCTATACGCTATACTCGTACCCGTGTGCATGGATGTGTGCGCCTCAACGTTGTGTTTTTAACTGCCTGTCAGTCAGACAGTCTCACTCCTCTTGCTCGGCTCCCTCGATGAGATGAATTGTCAACGTTGGCGTTGGTAGCTTCACCGCAAATTGCTAGTATGGTGTGAACAAATGATTACACATCGCATATTTACTCGTATTTTTGGTCTATTTTTGGACTGATATGGCAACTACGTGCATGGAGAAGGAGCTGGCCACCTTTGTGACAGGTACTCGTGCATGTCAACTTTGAACGTGAGCCCGTGTGAGCCATGTGCCCAGCTGCCAGTGTGTGACACACTACCTAACGGTGTGTAATCTGTCTAACCGCAAGCCGTCAGTTGTAACTCATTCAATGTGGCCTACGGTAGCGGTCATTTTGCGGTTTTGTCCGCAAATGAAAATATTTATACATTAAATTGCACAATTGTCGGAGTAAAGAATGGCAATGAAATTTTATTGATCATGCTTGAATCTGCAGCCCGATTGAGTAATTAGTGTTGTAAAATTTTTTATTTATAATATTTTTAAATAAATATTGTTGACCGCTATTAGCATTGATTACATGTACCAAAGATTTAAAACATGCACTGTTGCCACATTTCAATCAACTGAGAAAATTGTCATAAACAACATCATATCCTCACATTCTTTACACGCAAATCTTCCAGCAGACAGTGCGCCGTTGTGTCACATTATACAAATTGTGAGTATCTCAAACACAAGCAGCATAAATTGCACTTAATCAGCGAACAAAGAACGCTTTCCGCGCTATTTCAACATTGCATCTCGCAGACATTTCGTCGGCAGCGGAAGAAACTTTTCTAATAAGCGGAAAAGTTGCCGCTTTCTGTCGCGCTATATGTCACGCAAGCACGACAGACGACGGCCGCAGACTAAACAAATTAAGCGCCGCTTTATGCCTAAAATGAATGACATTATGTTGCAGACATCTGAAAGCAGCGGCTGCAGCAACAACGCATCGGGCGACGCATTCATACTTCAATGTCAATGGTGTTGGCAACAATGGCGCAGACTATGTAGAAGCTGGCGGCAAGCACACAGCGCTGCAGCATGCAGGCGGCAATTCATTTGACGCCACTGCTGCTGCAGCTATTTTCATTGTTGCTGCTGCTGCTGCAATTGCGGTTTGGTTGTTTCATTAATTTTCATTTAGCGCAACGCTCGAGCGTCGTTGCGTCTTCTTGCCGGCAGACTGGCAGCTAAAAATAACTCGCTGCCGCCACAATCGCCGCCCTGGCATCGCCTCCTGCTGACGTCTTGGATGCTGTGACTGCGGCCGCATTTCTGTGATTAATCCGCATGTGCTGCTGCGCTTTCCGGCATTTCGTGCCAGCCCCCACCAACTGCCAACTTGAAGGGCTGTAGTCACTGAATTTCGTCTGCGCGCTCTGCATTTCAGCTGCCGCTGTCAGCTGCTGGAGTGGCGACTCTTGTGCGTGTCTTGCGTGATTTCCTTCGCTGTCGCCTTTGTTTTTATTTGTTGTCGCTGTTTGAATGTATCGACCGAAGGGGCATTCCTCCCGTCGGCGCGGCGCTCGCAGCGTAAACACGCTCACGACTCCGCCATGCGACTGCTTCACGAGCGAGCCGCCCGTCTGGCAGCCGGCACATTGTGCGTCTAGAAGACGCGCGCGTGCACTTTGTTTATGCCACGTTTCGGTTGTTTAAGTTGTTGCTGTCTGTAAGTTGTTGTTGTTTCTGGTGTTGGCCACTTTTTAATTTTTTGGTTTTCCGCTGTGTCTGCTTCTTCCATTGCTGCGTAGAAGAAGCATCAATCATGTAGAATTATTCGAGTGCTGCTGGATCTTCGATTTATGCAGCACATAATTTTAGAACGAAATTCTATTTAAACGGAAATTGCTTTGCTCGTTAGTCATTGGCACCGAACGAAGCGAAGGGGGCTGAGGACTTTTTCTCTAACTTTAATGAGTTCGTGGAATCGTTGCTTTTCAGTCATTATGAAAACGAAACAATGTCCGAGGTTAGTTACTCATAAAATTCAACCGGCTTCCGATGGGATTTTGATAATTCGCTTACCCTCAGCAAATAACTTAAAACATAAACTGATTTAATAGCTTAGTCCAGATTTCATCAAAAACCATCTTCTTTATGGCCGCACAAACTAAATCATTGAGATGGCAATTAAGGTATTTGACTTTGACGTTAAATTTCCCACAAACATTTCAGCTTAACGAAAGATTTATTCAAGAAAATATATTTTGTACATATATAGAGAAGAGACAATATACATATGTACATCAATTACACAATGTTGAAGTATTGCAACTAAAAATTATTCGTTAAAATTATGGAAGTTCCAAAGAAATTCCTTCGGAAGTCAATTCCATACTTGTAGAGTTAGTGCTTTAAGTGATTTGAAGACGTTGATGCAAACATAAAATCGGATATTAAATGCGACAGCACAGACACAGGTATCTGCTTAAGAGAGTCTTCCAGCTCGATTCCCACTAATACAGATACAATTTATCAAATTCTCCGCAGTGGCCGCCAACAACACTTTCCCACAGTGTCGCGGCAACGGCGCATGAAAACGCTCACAGTTGAAGCGTAGAGTAAGTGGAAAATCCGCTTATATCTGTGCCTCCCTGCTGCTCCCAAAGCAAACCACACACTATAAATAAGAAAATCCATTAAATATTGTTTCCGAAAGCTTCGTCAGCACGCTGCCCCTTTCGCTTGCGACGCGATGCATTTTTCAGATTTTGAACGAATTCATTGAAATAACACGAAAATAAATTGAAATTTTGGGCAACAAAAAAAGGCCGTGCACCGAGACGCGACGAGGGGGAGCGCCCGAGAATGTGTTGAATTTGAATTTATGTGCAACTGGTGGTGCAGTGCTTGGGCGCTGTATTTATGCGGCGAGTTGTGCAGTGAGGCATTTTAGGAATTTGAGCGTTTTTTATGCGCCAGCAACGAATTGTTTCCTTCTGTGTTTTGAGATCTACAAATTGCGTCGTTTACGCACATTTGCCGTCCCAAAATATAAGTGAATCGCGGCCAGGCAGACGTTAAGTGTTCATATAGGAATATGATGAGTATCGGTTACGCGACAGTTGGTGCTTTTACAAGTATAAAGTGAAATGTGCCAGAAAGACGACATGAAAAATTGGGAAATAGAATACGTCAAAAACAAATCGGTCAGTCGTCGTGCATGACATGTTCAAACCATTTTCCCTGGCATACTTTAGGCACTAAATGCAAAAACAACAACTATTTTTCCGTTAGTGCTAACCGTTTTTGCATGTAGTACATACTTTTGTACACAAAAATTGGCTGCGGTTTTTTTAATGGAAGCGGCACAAATCAAATATCATTTCGGCTGCTGGGAAGATGGAATTAAAAAAAACTATTTTTTTTAATATAAATTTAAAAAAATATGCCAAACGAAATTCGCCTTCAATTGGCAATGATCATGCTGAGCTCGCAGCGATCAGCGTCGCCAGCAACAACCCGTCCGCCGCACGACGTGCAGTGGCGACAGTGGCTGCAAACGTAAATCAATTTGATAGAGTATTCAACATATTTAGCTGCGCTGCCGCGAATTGCCGCAGAAATGCTTTAATCAATTTAAATTGAATGATGACCCACTCAAGCGCAGATCACTACAAGTCTGTCTCGCGCCGAATGCGCGTAACGGTCAAGTTACAAAAATGCAAAATACAAAAAGAAACATACTGAGTACAGTTTAGACCAAATGCCAGTTGATAGAACTCGTGTGGACGCCGTAGAGCCCAGTCAAGTGTGCAAAGGCTGGCAGCCCAAGGGCGAGCAGGAATTTCTGCCGAAGCTTCAGGTATTGGGGGCTTTTGGGTTTCGACTGCGAAATTATTTTCCCTTGGTTCTACAATTAAATTGGAAATAATTGAATGAGCAATAAATGTTATTGATATGTTTTTTTGCCGCACATGACGCACGTGGCAATTGCTGGCTGCCGTGATCGACTATTAAAAATACATAATTCCAAAAGTTCACATCGTCAGCTGGCCGTTGCCTCTGAATGCTTGGTCATAGTGCGCGACAGCTTTGTTGACAGCACCTGTCAACGTGCCAATTAAAAATGCTGCGCACGCCGCCATGCGTCTAACTAATTTCATAAAGTGCCCAAGCTGTGACTGACGATTTTGTGATTTTTTACTTTCAGTGCGCACCACTGGACGGAGCAGCTGCGTCCACTGACTTGAAAGTCGACAGCGAACATCGAAGCGAAGCCCATCAACTTCTTGCCATCTTTGGATACCACAATCACTCACTCAGAGCCCACAAGCCGGTAACGCATTTTCGTTTACCTGGGCGCTGCGACCGCTCCACAGCGCCAAAGATGCATATCTAATGCGCCCAAAATGCCTCACATGTTTGGACTGTTTGCCATGTAGTCCACGCATATTCACTTTGCCTATTTGAGGTGCGCACGCACATACCTGCACCCACGTCGGCTAATGAACCAAAATGCGAAGCGCTCCGCCATTTATGGTTTTCACAAATTAAAATTATTTTGGCGTTTCAAGCGAAGACGCGCTCCAATCACTGCGGCACGTAGTGTGCTTTCAAGCCGCCAGCACCACTCAACACCCTTCACTTCGAACCCTAATAAGCTGTAAGTGCTTCCTAGCGCTCTTCGGTAGTCGCTGGCGTCAGCAAAAGCCACATTCATAAAGGTTCCCCATTGCCGGAAGCTTGTTTGTGGTGACCTTGTTTGTGGTTTATTGGCAGTAAACCATTTTTCCAATATTTACATTTAAAAAAGAAAAAGTAGTTTGAGCTTCGAATAATATATTAGACACAGTCTGCTTCAGGCACCTACACGCAATTGGTGCATATATATGGAACTATAAGAGCTGACAATAGCTCGTAACAATATATAAATTGATGAAGCAGTAAATAAGGTTTGATTAGCACGCAAACGACACCTGAATACACGAACCATTTGTAAGCTAAGGTCACACTTTCGCAAAGACGAGTGGAGAGAGTGAACTCTTCCAATAATGTGTAAGCAATTCGGTTGAACTCCAAAGCTAGAGTTGTCCTCTTGCAAAGGAAATCAAAAGAACCTAAGACCGAAATGTATGAGAGTGTCGACGCCGCAGCGCCATTTGCCAATGAAAATCAAAATGATTTCGCTGCAAACTCATTACGTAGTTTATCGACCTTTGCAACATTTCGTTTGCTCAAAGCACTGATTAGATATCGACGCGGAACACTATTACAGCTGTCGTTAGTATTTGCTTTCTTCTTCACGCCATATCTATGCGAAATACTCTATCGGATTACGCTACTTTATACGAGTAAATAATTGCAAAAGAGATCTAACTATGACTCAGTTGCAGACTCAAGATCACTTAACAGTACGAGTAGGGTTTGCCAATGCTTGAATACCGAAGAGCGCAACGAAAATATATTTAGAACCTGAAGGCCAAGACGACATAATGTTTTTGATGTTTTTTCTAATAAATATGTTCTTTGTCCTTGTTGGAAATTAGAGCGTGGAGCAAGTCCAAAGAGATGCTTTCATTTGTTGAAAGCCCTTTGAAAGTTGTATGTAACCCTGACTTGTTAAGTGACCAATACATAAGAATCCAATTTGTAGAGTGAACTTTTGTGGTCTTGTCTTAAGTATACAACAAACTATGTCACCTGTTCATACTTATGAATAATGAAAAGGCTCATTTAATTCACTTGCGTGCTTTTATATTACGTTATTAAATTTATCTGTGACGACATTTTAAGTATAAACGAAAATGCTTAATGTAGAAAGAAAGATAAGATAAGCGCATTTACAGATAAATAATTTTTGGGAACTTTGTCTTACACGTCTTTCACGTTTTGGTCAAGCTGTGGCTGTGGATGTCGTTGCTTGTTTGTTGCTGCTTTGGAAGCAATTCTGTTTACAAAGTTAGAAGAAGTAAGAGAATGTTTAGCATTTCTTTCACGTCGTTTCACGTAATAATTCAGGAATGTCAACGCGGCAGCTGTGCGTCGCTTTTCTTACTTGTAATCACGGTTTCCCTGAATTTGGATAAATTTACGATGGTGTAGCGTGGGAATGAAGGAGCAACAACTAATAGGCCTTCATCTTTCCATATGCGACCATTAAAGGCGAACAAGTACAATAAGTTTAATTGTTTCCAGCAAATTCGCGAGGTTGTCCGCGATTCATGTGTGGAACAGATAAACATAGCAGTAAGCTTGGCGTAAGTCTAAAGCAAAGAGCTGACAAGCTTCGTCAAGAAACTCTTATTGCGCTTATAAGAAATATTTGTGCTACATTCGCACTGTAGATGATAGGCAGCACTGAGTCATTGTGATATGAACGATAGAAAAGATTTTTTCTAGTGTGTAATTAAATGTGCTTGGCTGACACTGACTCCTTTGTATCTTTTTAGATATTTTAAAAAGTAAACAAAACAAAAGTTGAAATACAACAATAACGTACACAGAATTTCATTTGGGTGGGGGGAAATGATATTTTGTAACCAGCAAGTTGTGTGTTTGGGAGGATTTGAACACAGCCCCCCACCCCTGGTCTGCTGAACGTATGTAAGTATGTGTAGATGAGTATGCATTTCTTGAGAAAGTTTCTATAAACTTTTCGTTGTCAATTCACAGTTTAATGCAAAACGATCACAGCATTTTCCGACATTTGCCTCTTAATTCTTTCAAGCCTCTTCCGTCGTTAGCGCAAAAGCAAAGGAAATATGTGAAATTAATGCAAACACTGTCACGCTTCAAACCGAAGATAGCATTGAGGCAGGCACCATGGTGCAGAGGGAGAGGGCCAAGCCGCGATAATCTGCGGAAAGCAAAACGACAAAGCCACCAAACGAAACCAAAAGCGTATATGGAGCAAACTGAGAGTGTCAACGAAGCTCCCAGCGACGGAGGGTCGAAGCGGGTGATAAACGTCGTTCACGGCACATTGTTTGCCAGAGTTTGATAATGACGATGTTGCTGGCTGACTGACTGACTGCATACTGCCCCCGTTCCACCCATCCCCACCTCTCCATTGGGTATATTGCCACGGCTCGATGTTGGTTGCATGCGCCGGAAAATTTGTTTACATTTAAAATGAATTTTGATATGCGTGGAAATGCGCCACTTTCGAATTGCTTGAAAATATAAAAACAATTGAAAAATCCAATAAAAATAGAGAGAAAAACCACGCAGCCACAACAACGCGTGGTGCAACAACAACAATCTGGATCACTTATACCACCAACTGGGCTGTGCGGCTTCAACACAAAAGCGATTTGTCAGCTTCACACTTTCCGGTGTTTTTTGTATTGTTCGGGTTGTTAAAAATTTTCACTTAAAATCAAAAATAGAAAATTACAAAATACCTAAAAATTTAAAAAAAAAAAAACACTTAAAACTGAGAACTGCTGATTTCTGTATATACATAAATATTTTTGGTCTTTCAAGAAATCCGCTGCACATGCGAGATATATGGATCGCGGCGCAGGAAATACTACTTACAAAACGCAGCTGTGGCCGCGAGCAGCGTCAGCCATTTGATTATGTTTACGAGCGGCAACATGCTGCGGTAGTTGGTGCGCTGCGGCTTCTGGTTCAGTGCCTGAGTGATACGACTGCTGTTTTCGTTGTTGTTGCTGTTGTTGATGCGTGTATACGCGATTAAGTAATCCACAAAAGTGATGTATCGGCTGGCAGTGAGAATGGTTACAACTTTTCGTTTCGTTTTCTCACAACACTTGCACACTTTACACTTTGCACATTCGATTTTTCACACAAAATTTTAGCTTGAGCCTTTTTCTGCAGAAAAATTGCTCCTTGTTGTAGACTTTCTGGGACGAAGGGCTTTCTTTGTGACACTAACACTGGCCGCTTAGTCGGAACGGACTGGGCGACTTGTAGCACGCACGCAGATTAAACTGATTCACGAACCGATGTCGAGGTGGGTGCTGCAATGAGAAGAAAATATGGGGCGTTTATTATCAATTGTCGAACACTCGAGTTTCAATTAGAATTCAGCTGCATGATTTCTTAATAAGTTCAAAATAAATTACATACAAAAAATATATGCAAACAGGTTGCACCCTCATTGTCAGCACTTTATGCCAAATGTCCACTTCCAGTTGCTAATGAATTGTAAATCATTCTATTAGACTCTTGAAACAACTTCAATGCACTCACACACGCACCGGCACTTTTCGACTTGTCACTTGAGTACCGAAGGTTTTTAAGCATTGTTTGCGAAGACTCCCAGAAGGGTTAAGTGCAGCTGAAGGAGGTGAAGAAGGATGCGGAAGCCTGAGTGTAAAACCTGCTAAACTGGGACGACCGTTATTGATATTACGAGACGCATAAGACAGCGTAAGCACCCAATTAAGTATCAGACCAAAGCAACAGCCAATTTAGCTTCAGAATAATCTCACGTCTTTTTTACACTTGAGCAAATGAGCATTTAAGGGGGTCTTACTATACTTTGCTTACACAAGTAATGCCGGCATACAGTTTACAAACTCTAATCAAGTGTAAAACTGTGCTAAACGCTGGCAGTTATGTGACAGAGGGTGATAATTTTGTGGTAAATTGGAGCTGAAGTTTGTCGCATGGAAAGGATTTATGAAAGCCACTAGCAATGCTTTTGAGCACAGGAGCAAAGTAGAACTTACTTCAGTAATTATATTCAGAACACATGTTGCTAATAAAACTAAACGTAGTTTTGTTTTATTACTTTTAAGAGCATTGAAAAAGTGGTAAGGAAAGTTGGCAAATAGCCCAAGCAGGAAAATCAATATTTAAATACTTCCTAGTCGCCAGTGTGGAAAGGAATCAGCGTAACTCAAACATGGTGAAGATGATGCAAGAACGTCGCAACGTTGAGTAGAAGAGCAAACATCCTTTCAATTTCCGTTGGGTGCCAACAGGAACTGACAGTGTGTCTGTGTGTAAGGAACTTTCAAAATGAGGAGGCGAAAAAGCACAAAGAAGTTGAATAGAATACGGTGAGTGGTGTGGCCAACTGAGTATTGTAAGAATCCTTCATGTGGTAGGTGAATTAAGAAGTAGTCCTTCGCTTAAAGAGTGTTCGTAGGTAACTGGGAACTATTACTTATTAATCTTAACAAAACACACTGACGACTCTTTTCACAAAATATTCTACAAAAAACAGCGTTTTTGAGAGGAAGTGCAAAATTTTGGACAACTGAAATCTTCAAATCACATAACAGAGTTGGGAAATTTAGCAATGAGGTTAAATTATTATAATATTATAGGCATCAAGTAATCGGAAACGTATATCACAGGAGTTGATATAAACAACTTTTGTGTATTTCTATTAGACGGTAAAGTTTTCAAATGTATGTTTGTCATTGCATACATATATTACTACTAAGAATAATGTTTCTATACTTGAAACATGTTTTAGTTAAGTCACACCCATCAAAACTCAAAACTCGTTTTCAAATTAACCCTCGGGCTGCTGGAACCCTCCGCAACTTGTACGCACTTATCCCTTGTTGTTACTCACGCTTGCGCAAGGGGTGTGACTCACAGTAAAGAAATCGATTTTCTAACTTTATGCTGTTTTTTCAGTGGGGTGGTTGCAAACCGGTTTCGCGCAGGCGCTCAGCATTCACAAAACTTTTCACAGACTTTAGGCTGGGCACGCAGCTGGCGCGTGCCTGCAAAACCATGCTTAATTTAAATAAGTTTCAATTTTTTCAATTTAACAACGACAGATTTCAATGTACTTGAACATAATCAAATAATAAAAGCAACCAAATGTTGAAGACTTCCTACATAAAACCATTGACCTCCTGTGTGTATGTGTGAGTGTGTGTGTGTGTGTAAGCTCGTGGACGACGCTTTGCAGCCCTAACCGAGTCAGCTGTCGCACAGACATATCCCCAAAACAAAAAAGACTACAGCCGCTGGCCTCGAAGTGCATATAAAGCGCACCATTTGCGCCACTCCATGTCAAGCCGACAATACAACAGTCACAACAACAACCGTGCGCGCACCAACAACTACAGCACATCGATGAAAAATATGCAGACGATGTGTTATTTTCGTGACTTCCGTCATAAGCACTCACGTGCCGCGGGTGGGTGGTTGAAGGGAGCAGACAGCGCATGGGATGGCGACGTTTGTGCGTGTCATTTCATTGGCGAGATGTCTATTGCAGTTGCGAGCAACAACAACAACATACAGCCGTGCAATGTTTAGTAGTGTTTGTGCTGAACTATTGGCGAGGGTCGGACTGGGTTTTATGTTGGACTATGTAGGGAACAGAAATAGATAATGAGGGCCATATTTGCTGACAGAAAGAGCCAATTTAGGTAAAATAGTTTTATTTTTAATTTATTTTTAAGTCAATTACAAACTAATGAAAACCACGAACCGGCCTCTATTCACATTACATTCGGGAAATACTGATATTTAAACGGAACCGCTTGACAAAGTATCAAACAGAAGTCAGCCACCGACGGACAAATAAGACCAGCAGACGGCAGCGACGCGCATTCGAGTGCACTTGAGTTATAATTAAACCGCACTAGTGGCTCCCGCGAGAGCGCTGCACCACGGCAGATGGCAGAGTGGGTCAGGGAGAAGGGCGGCTGGGCGCATTTTTGCAGTATGCACTGCTTCGCCAAGACTGCAGATGACGTATGACCATCAATTGCAGACAACACACACACTCATACACATAAAATCGCGGCCGTTTTATCGTTTAAATTTAACTCAAGTGCGAACCCTTTGTTCCACTGGCTGGCTGACTGACTGGTGACTCGCTGATTGGCTGGCTGGAACACGCTCAAATTGAAAGGGCTGACAAATTTGCACTGTCCTCAATGCTCCACTTTACTGATTTCGTATGCAACCTAAATGCACGAATACATACTTATAATAAACAAAAGCAAACATTACAAAGTAAATCGAAAAGTTCGCTTCGCATGTCAACGCGTAATTTCGGTAATTTAAATTTCCTGGAAGCGACTAAATATTTTTTAGTGTGTAATTCGCAGCACTACGTGCACTGTGTTCCCCAACGACCAGTGTTGACATTCGCCGCTGTGACTAATGTCGCTTTTCGCTGCCCGTCTGCCGTTCCTGTCTGTTGCTCGTTTGCTCCCTTCTGCACAAATCAAATTTGTGGCTACTTTTTGCGCGTTTTCGGGTGCATTGTTTGCTTATGTTGGGGCAAGAACATTTCATATCAGTTTTTATCGCAAACACAACTTCCCCCTTGACTGATAAACACCTGAGCTTCGTTACGCCGCAACGTCTGGCGGAAATTAGTATTTCGTATATAAAAGGGTTCATTCAATTTCGACTCTTCTGTGCAATTTACTCATATTTACAATTTATTTATATTTTCTACTCCTTTGCGCAACCGTTGCCCCATTTGTGTGGGTTCAGTTCTTCAAATGTGAAATCTGCTGTTACTGAACTTATTTCGCTGCCATTCGAACGTAGTAGACAATGATTGGTGCTCACTTAAGCAATTTAAGCATACATCATATTCCCATGAATCAATTAATAGATGTTTCGGTGGCGGAAAAGTGTTTGCAAATAATAAAAAAAAACTGGAATCTATCTAAACTAAGCTCTACAAAATTTAAGAAAGTTGCTGAAGAAATTGCAATTAAATTTTGTACAAATTAAATTTTATATATACAAATTTCCAACTAAACTCATAACTCAGCAGCTGTTCAACAATCTGAAAGGCAGCGATGCCGAAAATTCCTATTCAATGCTTAGACGCCCTTCAGGTAGCCGAATACATTCGACATTCTACAACAACAGCCCTTAAAATCTTTTGTCAGCCCTTCAAAAACTCCTTGAAATGCACTTAGCAACAGGATATGCAGCAACAAAAAGGATACAAGCAATGGGTAAATACAAGCGATGAGTAAATACCGATAAATGTCGGTAAACACAATGATGGACCAGTTTTAAGAGTAAGAAGAAACAAAAAATATTGTTTTACTCTTCGCCTCAGACTAGCATAGCATAGCAAATATACCAAACATACCCTTTACCGTTCCGATAACTACACCTCGATTAGATTTACCCGGGTGTAGTCTCATCGCTAGCCGTGACCAACAACTAAAGAAAGGCAAAATATAAAAATCAATTGAAACTATTGTGCACAACGGCACTGACGAGCAACAATAACAACAAAATTGCCTTAGGAAGGGAAGCAAAAATCGAACAAGATGCAGCAGCGACAGCAGAGAATGTGGCATCAAATAACGCTGAAACCTGCCAGCATCCAGCATCATTGGCACTTGCACATGCTGTCATTGGGGGTTAATATCCTAGCCAGTGTGTCTACCATGCAAAAACAACACATATACAATATAAGGGCAAACACAACAACAACAACAACAGTGGCAACAAAAACGACACACAAGCAACATGAAAGGCAGCGAGGACTCACTTAAAGGAGCACTTTGAAAATGAAATAAAACGCGATTAAATAAAATGTTGTCAGGCCAAATGTTGCAGATGCACCGCGAAAAATCAATGACCACAATGTATGTACAAAACAGTAAACTACTTGGATCGTTTGCAGATCGATTGAAGCGCTGTGATTGCTTACAGGAAGAGAAATCTTACATATTTTATTGACAGGTGGTTACATTTCAAATAACAAATATTTATTCGCAATGCTTTCGTTAAATTTTCGTGATTCGGAAAATGACAGCACCATCTATAGCGAATTTCAGTCAACATCTTTTAGCCAACATAAATTTGCATTGGGTATGGGCCTAATTTTTCCTGCGATTTAGCAGATGTCGTTCGATGTGCGTCGTAGGTCTGTTTACGTTTCCAATTACCACCCGCCACACTATTTTACAGTGTACGCCGGCCATTCGCAGCTGCCCTGTGTGTGCATCGCACAATTAAAAGGACCAAAGCAGCCGCACTAGCTGCGCACAACAATTCCGTGCGGCATGCGGCCGGCATTTGTTATTGGAGCGACAGAGATGACTGGCAGCGCGCACATGTGGCAGGATTTCGATGCGGAGGCAGCAGATTTTGACAGTTGGCAAAGTGACGTTTTCGCAACTGGCCCAGGACATGCGCATTGCCAGCTTTTATACAAAAGAAAATCGCACAAAAAAACTCTGCGAAAATTTTCCACAATTTTCCAGCGGCATTTTATGAATGAAAACATTTGGCCACATCGCATCCAGTCAACATTTCAGGCAAACCAGAATGTCCGTTTTAGGCAGCAAGAAGTTTTGCCGGTCGTACGCTCGACGCAGGCCGCCAATTGCCGCACAAAGGAGGCGCACCCAATTCGGCAGCATGGCAGCCAAGCTGCCAACGTTTGCTCGCTGCTCTGCTATCCGCCCGCTGGCCCAGCGCCCAAGTACACACCCTTTTGCTTGCATATGTGTGTGTGTGTGTGTGTGTGTGGGTTAAGCAGCATTAGCAGACTTTTGCCACAGCAAAATGCAGAACTTTGGCGAAAAATCAATAAAATCTGCATTGCAATAAAATTGCTAATGCGGATAAATGCAGCGGTTCGACGCTCAACGATCTCATTTGGCTTAAATGCCCACATATCCAGCTGAAAAAAAACAAACATGGCGTCTACGCTGGCAGCGCCACCTGCAGCCCCAATCCGCCGCCGCGCCTCGACCGCTGCCAAATTTTCAGCACTTTTCGTCTGCGAAACTCACCGTTTTTCGCTGGGGTCGTCTGCTTTCGACGCAAATTGTGCGCTTCTGCTAAACAAATTGCACTGCACGGACGGTGTGACCGGGGGTGCTGCTGCAGTTGTTGTCGTTGTGCTCGCAGGGCTGCGGCGACGAATTGCAAAGGCCACTAATCCACGGGGGTGGCACCAAGCAAGTCGTACACCCTGTTCTTGGCTCGATTCGCCAAGTGCTGCGACAGCAAATTCGTTTCACTGGCGCTGCAGCACACGCAAATTTTCGGTTTGCTTTTATCGGCACTGCTTCGCTAAGCTCTACGCATTGGCGTAGCTTCAATTAAACTTTATTTTATTTGGCTTTTCAATAAATATTTGCTGAGCACACTCAAGCGAAATGATTCGTATGCACACTGGCACTCGCACGCGTACCGGAACCGGTTTCTCGGCTGGCTGCGCTGTTGCGCGGGGGTTGGTATGAGCTGTATGTACACACACAGTCACACGGCCGCACATAAAACGAACGAACGTATCACGCACGATTCTCCACTATTTCCGTCGAAATCCAAATGCAAACTGACTGCCAGAAGCGGTGGTCTTTTGGCGAAGCGCTGTTGCCGGAATCGTCGTCCAATTGGCTGCGAAGAGCGGTCGTCGTGCTAAGAGCGGTCGTCGTGATAAGAGCGCCGAAGTTAAGAGCGGCAGCGTCAAATCGCGCACTCTGGCAACCTTTTGGGGATGTAAAACAGTGATGGAATTCTTGATACTATTGTACTTTTTTGATACAATCACAGTTTAAAAAGTACGTTGGTACACAGGTGTCGCTTTTGGTACACACTGGTCGAGTAACGAAAAGAAACATTTTTATTGCCTTTTAGCACTAAAAACAAACATTTTTGCAAATTGTTTGGCAACCTTAAAAGGAAAATTGGTAGCTTAACATTTCTAAATAGTTATGAATAGTTTTTGTCATATTACCATCTTCAATGCAATCAGAAGACACACGAATTCACACATTTCTTCCAAGAATTGCATATTTGTTTCACCATTTAGCAAGTAATTTCTTGAAAAAAGAAGTAATTGAGGGTAAAGATATCGAGCCATAGTCGCCAAAATATCGTAAACGTCAAATTCGTAATTTTAAAGCAGAAGGTTTTTTGTGTTTTCCTTTTATATTATATTATTAAATTCTTCCATTTCGTGCATGCATTATTGGTTTAAAGTTATTTTTGGAATACCGATAAAAAAAAAACTTGGATTCGCATAACAGGAGCGTATTTAATGGCGCTTACGATAATTTTGCTACCACGAATATTCTGAAGCACGCACAAGCTGTGGCGCTTACGATAAAAATGTTTGGCGATCGCTTGCCTTTTAATTTGTTTTCTTGTCTTGTTCATAATAATATAGTCGCAAAAGTTATTAGAAATTGTGAAATATTGTAAAAGCACTAAAAATAGTAGAAAAGAGTGGGTAATTCTAACCCAAAAAAGAAGTATCGAAAGTAATAATAACGCCAAATAACATTTCAACTTCAAATTACATTTCAGCTTAAAAGACAAATTTAACAATCCAAAGTAAATGAGAAAGTACCCCCCGGGGTTGCCCACAGGGGGGGATTCTATCCCCATTGCTGTGGAGCTCTGTGGCGAAATGTATTGTCCTGTGTTATTTATCACTATGGACAATTGTTGCTTATAAGCACTTCTCACAGGACTGTGTAGGAAGGACATAAGCTTTTCAAATTTTCAAAATAGCTTATTTAGGTCTAAAATAGGTTAATAGTGAAATGTTGTACTTTTGGCATAACCGGGTTAAAAGCTGTCCCGAAAGGGTTAAAAACATAATACCTTTGCAGCCAAAGATTCCATGATTTACGTGGATGTTTTCTCAACCAAAATTAACAAAACTTTTGTAATCATGTACAAAATAGAATATGCGTGTGAGGAGAAATAAAAAATTACAGTTATTTCCATATCACTTGCTTTAGGTCGTTTCTTACCTAAAAAATGAATCAAACGAGCCTCTTTTCAAAAACATTTTAAGAGTTGTTAAAGGTATTTTCTCTATTCGCCACTCTTCAGCCAGTGAGGAGCGCGTATTCCCTGTACAAAATTTAATCAAAAGCAAACCGAAACCGTTTACAATTAAGTACTGATTCGTCCTTAATACAAACGAAAGATTTCCTAAAAGCCAGTAATAAATGTTGTTATGATTTTAAGCTTCCTACTGACTTATCCTATGCAAATGTACTTATATACATATATGTTTCTTGCTTAAATTAGAAGTGAATGTCATGTGTTGTTAAACATACATTTTTAGTTTCGAATACAACTTTTAAAATGTTTATTAATAAAAAATGTTATTTAATGGGCCTTTCACTTAATTCGGAGCTTGGAAAAACATTTATACAATTTGCTTGAATATGGTACACTCCTATGCTGATGTTTGATACGATACTCTTGGGCCCTGGTGTAAAAATAAGTACGGCAACACTCATTTGGGGGAAATTCTTAGTGGGCATCATGTGGTGGGAATGGGAAACGAATTGGCGGATTTTGAATGAGTTTTGACACTGCAAGTGTCGCAAATTTGGGAAGCAGCAAAGCAGCACACAGAAGTAGGAAGAGCTAAAAATGGAAATTCGTTAAAAGTATAACGAAATACGCTGTTGTAATTGCTAAAGAGGCGCATGCGCATTGAGCAGGGAAATTATTTTGGCGCGCTGAAGGGGCAATGGCAATCGGGTTATTTTCGAGCGGTTTGTTTTGATTACGCGATTCTGTTTTCATTTTTGGCACGTTGGTTCTTTCGGCCATCTGTCATTACGATTACGAGTATAGAAATCCACTGCACAGCTGTAACCAGCTTCGAAGGCGCAATCCGAGTGCAATCTCGACTTGCCTTAAAATTTCAACCGTACTAAATAGAAGCACATCAGTTAGTTAATGTTGTATTATTGCAATTTATTTTGTAATATTTATTTCTGTGAATACATATGTGTATTGTATATGGCATATGATATTCATTACTTAAATGGTTTAAAGCAAAACAACCAACAGGTTGAAAACGCTGCATTGCGGTGGAAAGGTGGTTAACTCATAAGTGAAACAGATGGCAATTGAGATTTTCCATGTACTTTTGTCATATTGAAAAACATTTTCGATTTATAACAGTTTTGAATTAAATAAAAATCCTCTTTATTAATAACTACGTCCGTAGATGAAATTTGCAAATTACACTATTATTTGCATTTTCTTACGTACGAAAAAAATTAAAGATCACCATGATGAAAGAAATCCTACAATACCCGCATTCAGTATCTGCAAGTGATCATACATTTTTGTAATAAAAATTGAGATTTCTTGCCATTAGCTAAAATAGCATTGTTTAAATGCATTTGTTTTGTGGGTCTGAGTATTTCCAAGTTTCTCTTTTTTTCCGTTTGTTTTGTGTATATTTTTCAAGTATTTAAAAATTAGTGTCAGAAAATACCGAAATTCAACACGACTCCGCTTGATATCAAGTTCACACGTTTGTAAAAAATATCAACTTAAACTAATGAGGAAGAACATTGAATTCATTCTAAAACTAAAATTAAAGTAATACTAAAAATCAGTGCCGGGTTTATGTAAAAGCAACCCAACATTAAGTGTACGTAAAGAGGTGGAGTATTTTTCCAAAATTACGCGACCAATTCTCAATCAGTTTGTCTGATTTTGGGCCGTTTTTGGTTGCCTATTTTGGTAGTTTAGGCTTTTGCCAAAATGCATTTTCAATAAAACCGAAAACTGAAACTTTGAGCATTTTTCCTTCATAACCAAAACATTGTTTCCTTTCGCATTGTTCGCTAAAAAGTGTATTGATAGCTGTACGCATTGCAAATTAAGTACCGCATTAAAAAGTTAATATTAATGTTAATGTCAGTTAATGGCTTAAAGAAAATTTTACTGTTTGGTAAAAACCAAAATTGGCTGCTGCAAGAAGATTTAAAGCTGGTCGTAGTTTGAGATTATAAACTTTTTAAAAACTAACATCGAAAAACCTGAAACTGCAACTTTTTATAAACGACATCGTCGACACTTTTGTCTTGGTAAAGTTAAGTCAGTGAGCAGGCGAGGAATTGTCAATATTTCACAGCAGTCGAACAACGCTGCAAATGTCGCGGTCAAGGGAACAGAAAGTCGCAAGGGAACAGTTGCGTTCAATTTTTACGCGTGGCGTCTTGTATGATGATTTTGTTCTTCTGCCGCGTCACTTTGGTGGCCGGTGGTGCCGATATTAGGCGCTTCAGATTCTCCTGCGGTATGGCCGCTACCGCTTCCTTTTCCTTCTTTTTGGCATTCCCACTGGCCCCGCCACCCACGCCGCTTCCCTCCTCCGCTGCCACTGACTGACCCGCGTAGCGCGTCAGCACCTGAAATTTGGCAAACAGTTTGTTCTTCGTCTCGCGCTCCTTCTCCTTGAATTTGTCCAGCGGCTTGTATTTGGCCAGCGCGTCCGGCAGCGGACAGATTTCCATTTCGCCATGCTTGGGTGGCTTGAGCATCTTTGCAGCCGCTGATGGCAGCGAATTCTTGTAGAACTTCAAGTCAAAGTCGGAGTCTGAATATTGTGAGGATGCCTGCGAGGTGCCAGTGCCGGTGGTAGTTACCGACGAGCCAGCCAGTAGCTGGTGTGGCGCCAACTGTAGATTTCCAGGCCGCAAACAACGCTGCGGAGGCTGCGACTGCTCGCCGAAGCTCGCAGAGCTGGCCGAAGTCTCCTCGGCCAGGTGACGCAGCATCAGCGTCAACTTCATCTCGTGCTGCCGCTGCAGCAGCACCACATTGCGTTCGCCTTCTAGACGCGCCTGCCGCACTGCGTTAGACAGCACCCGCTCCTTCCACTCCCAGGCGTCGCGTTCGCGCTCCAGCTGCATCAGCTGCACCTCAAGCTTGTGCGACGCATCGCGTAAGTCAATCACTTTCGTGAAGTACTTGTACAGCAGCGTACGCATCTCCTCCACGGATAGCTTGTTGAGACGCGCCATTAGCATTTGCTCGCCCTTTTCGCGCTGCAGCCGCTCGCTGGTGTCGATTGATCGGTGGCCGCAGATCAGCTCGTTCTTGAACTCGATAGCCGCGTCAATGGCCTCAATCGCCTCGTCGCACTCGAGCAGCTTGCGCTCCTCGCGGTGCGACAGTATTTTGTCGCGCTTAAGCTTGCGGTCCAGCGAGCAACGCTGCTCCAGCAGGTGGTCCCGCGTTCGCCGCAGATTGCGTATCTCATGGCGCAGGCCTTCGGCGTCGTCGGCGCCCTCGCTGCATTGCTCCAGATTCTCCGACTTCTCGCGCAGCACGTGGTCTAGGTGCGAGATGCGCGCCTGCACCACCTCACGCAAATTCTTTCCACGCTCCTCTTCGCACCCAACACCGGCACCAATGCCGCCCACGTTATCGACGATTTTCACGAGTGCCTTATTGTTGTTGCTGTTGTTCTCTTTCTCTTTTAGCGCTTTCAGCTCGGCGTCCAATTGCTCACGCAGCTTGCGTTCTTTCTTCACTTTCTTCTGCAGGTCGTCCACCAGCTTCTTGGACTCGTGCACCGACTGCTGCAGCTTCTTCACCTTCTGCCCACTTTCGCCCGCGATGTGTTTAATAGAGGTGAGATCCTGAAGGCGCTGCTCAATGTGCGCGATTAGTGTTCGCAGACGCTCTACCTCGCACTTCTCTTTGCCCTGCACCAAGGCCTTGGCCAGCTGCTTTTTTGTCTTTTCGTACTCTGCCTCTAGCTTGGCTTTCTTCTTGTTGAAGCGTTGCTTGGCGGTAGTGCGGGTGTCGCTGTTCTTCACCAGTTCCGTGATAATGTTCTGCTTCAGCTGCATCGTCTGCTCCAGCTCCTTGATTTGTCGCTGGCGCGCCTCAATCTCGGTGTCGAGCTTGCGCAGCTTTTTCTGAATATTATCCAACGGCGAGTTGATGGCAGCACGTAGCGGCAAATCACCAGAGCTGTCCAGAAAGTTGTCAGGTGACTTGGGTGCAGCATGTTCGCGCGAAGCCACACGATTTAGCATGGCAATCTCTGCGCTGGACAAACTAGCGCCAGGCTGAATGGAGCGGCGCCGACCTGCGAAACGATTTAATTCACAACATTAAAAGCAAATTCCACAACTTTTCTTTAAGCGCTCACCTCCAATGGACGTCTTGCGTTCGTCAAGCTTCTCATTTGGCGGGGTGCACTGCTCGACAACTGGCACTGCCACCACCTTCAATTTCTGCTCGTTTAAACGGATGCCTGACTCCTGACTCTCCATAACAGCCTTGGGATGGCTCTGCATGAACTCTTTGTACTTGTCCGTGACCAGCGTGTCCGTCTTCGAGCACAGTTCGTCCATCAGCGTTTCCAACTTCTCATCCAAGTCGGGCCGTTGTGACTCAGAGTCGGACTCGTTGTCCGAGTTTTGTTGACAGGATGTTTCTGGCTCACTGACTGTCTCCTCGGGTTCCTCCGCCTCCTGTATGGGCCCCAGCTGCTTCTGGGAACGCATCGCCTCGCTGGAGCTGAGACATTCCTCGCACTCCTGCTTGAGAAAGAGCCACTCTTCGATTTGCTCTTTATCCAAATCCGAAATGGCATTCGAAGATACTAATCTGGAATGGAGTAAAGCATCAGTAGAATCCCTGTTTGTTTCAACAAAGTTTCGCATTCACTTACTTCGAAAATAACCCCTCCGCATTGGAAACCAACTTGAACCACTGGCTGGCGGCGAACTGCAGGCCAAAGTTGTCGACACCCGACGGCACGCCGCCCACCACCGACTCCGGGGATATGGGTGTGTTGTCGTCCGAGAATGTATTCATAATCACGTAATTTCTCACGCACTGTACTTTAAAAGCGAATTGTAAGTTGCAAAGCGTCTCGTTGTAGTCGCGCTCCATCGGCGATACGCAGAGCATCAGTAACGTCTGGGCACGGCCACCAAACGAGTCTTTCAGCAACGTTGTTAACGTCGTCTGATTGTAGGGAATGTTGCCGTTGACGCCGTACATCAGTGTAGGGTCAGTCAGCGTGTTGACCACCTGTTCCAACGCCTGCAGGCCCTCATCCTGGGGCACACTAGCGGGTTGATCCAAAGCGTTTAACACGAAGGCGCGCTGCGTCCCGCACAAGTCCGAGAAGCTGGCGGTGGACAACCGGTGTTGTATGAGGCCCTCCTTGGTCACCCACTGCTGCTCCAATGTCAGCGTAAAGAGCGAATGTGCGGTGGGCGCATCAATGTCCTCAACATGCCGCGCCGTCTTGGTATTGAGACCCAGTTGCAGCCAATGGAACACATCCGAAACGCTTTCGCAAGGCACGTTGCCCACGCCCAGCAGATCGTGTATCACCTCGCCGACAATCTCTACCCAGCCAACGTTCACCGCATACGTGCGCTCTACCGAAGAAAATTTACAGTTATACTAAAAAAATAAGTTAATTTGTGTTTCGCTTCACCTGGATGATTGGCCATGTGCGCGAAAATCTCCCGCACACATCGCTGCACCACGCCCTGCTCTCCCTCCCCGTACACACAGTCAAAGCCCGGCCCATATAACGTGTACGTCTTACCCACGCCCCGCTGTCCGTATGTTACTACCGAAGCATCGAAGCCCTCCGTGAACAAACTGATCAGCGGAAAGACCGTTTGGTGGTAGATCTGGCTCTGCGTGCAGTCGACGGGGAGCGCGTGCGTCACCGGAAACGAGTGCGACCCCACCTGCACAACCCCGGCCGCAATAGCAGGGACCAACTGACCAGGCAACGCGTTCGGAGCTCCACTGAGGAAGCCAGCCGCTCCCATTTGCATGGCCTGCACACAGAAATTCGAACCCTGTGTTGGTTGGCTTTCGCGTGCGTCTGTGTCCTCATTGACATTGCCATTGCTGTCCTTTGGCTGCTGTTCGACGGTGGCTGCGCCTGAGGCCGGTGGAGCGGGCCCATGTCGGCAAGGGAAGATACGCACAGCAACTTGTATTGGAATCTCCATAATGCCCGGTTGTTCTGTGCCCAAAGTATCACTCCCTATGGCGCACGCCGCCACGACATTATTCCCACAATTTCTTTTGCTTTCCAAATAAAATAAGTGCGGTTTATTTCAAAATTTTTGCAGTTACACCGAGTAAAACACCCGACAAATTTTCTGTTTTCTCAACGTTTTGTCTATTGTTCGAAGGGTTGTAGTTCATGGGCGCAAACCATGATGAAACACTGAAATGGCACCATCGGCTTGCCACATCGCGAAAATAATTCAATATAGATCGGCCCTCGAAAAGGGAAATTTCGAATGCAGCGAACTCCAAAGATATCTACAGATAAACGGATTTGGTATTATAATGACTGAAATGATAGGTGAAATCGCAATTAAACCACTTTCGGCAAATAGTTGCATAGCTTCTCTTGATGAAATACATATTCGGGATTTTTGTTTCCATTTCTCCGTGATTGCCGGCTTCTGATGAGTTCCCATGCATCCCTGGGATATGCTCGACCGCAGGCAACTTCATTCGGTTCTTTACAACAATAAGGAAAAAAACACGAAATTTTGTCGCATGTGTTTTCGCGTGTGTAATTAGCGGGTGAGGATTGTGAAATTTGCTTGCACATTGCAAAAAAGCGAAGGAATACAGTGTACGTTTACGTTACGTTCAACAGTAGACACAGATATATTGTGAAAATGTCTAAGCGCCGCATCGAAGTGGGTGAAACCTACAACTCGAAGATGAAAAAGTAAGTGGGCCGATTCAGGTCGATTGCAGCTTGGGTACAAATGGCGCTCATTTGGCGGCGCCTTACCATTTTAGAATTTAAATAGGGTTGAGTAATTCTCACACTTTTCACCCCTGTAGAGATTTGGATGCCTCTACTTCGGCAGCTGGTACAAATTCGGCGACTACCACTGTTACGTCCGGCGTGGGGCCACTCATTGCCAATACGTCGCGCCAGCCCGGCGCTGTCAATCCCTATACACTGAAGCCCTTCACACAGCGCTACTACCAGCTGTACCGGAAGCGCATCACGCTGCCGGTCTTTGAGTACCAGGCAGACTTCATGCGGCTGCTTAATGAGCATCAGAGCATTGTGCTAGTGGGCGAGACGGGCTCTGGCAAAACGACTCAAATACCGCAGTGGTGTGTCGAGTTTGCCATGTCTAAGGGCAAGAAGGGCGTGTCGTGTACGCAGCCACGTCGTGTGGCCGCCATGTCGGTGGCGCAGCGTGTGTCAGAAGAGATGGACGTCAATCTGGGCGAGGAGGTGGGCTACTCCATTCGTTTCGAGGACTGCTCGTCGGCGAAGACGGTTCTCAAGTACATGACGGACGGCATGTTGCTGCGTGAGGCTATGTCCGATCCGATGCTGGAACAGTATCAAGTGATACTGCTGGACGAGGCGCACGAACGTACACTGGCCACCGACATACTGATGGGCGTGCTGAAGGAGGTTATACGGCAGCGATCTGACCTTAAGCTAGTGGTGATGTCGGCCACCTTGGACGCGGGCAAGTTCCAGCAGTATTTCGACAATGCGCCGCTAATGAATGTTCCCGGTCGAACGCATCCGGTGGAAATTTTTTATACGCCAGAGCCCGAGCGCGACTATCTAGAGGCGGCCATACGCACCGTCATACAGATACATATGTGCGAGGAGATTGAGGGTGAGTGATAGCGTCCATGTTCGCCCTTTTTAGCTTAACGCCTCATTTGTATGCATTCTCCTGCAGGTGACGTTTTGATGTTCCTCACGGGTCAAGAGGAGATTGAAGAAGCTTGCAAGCGCATCAAGCGAGAAACGGACAACTTGGGCTCGGAGATTGGTGAGCTGAAGTGCATTCCGCTGTACTCGACTCTGCCGCCGAACCTGCAACAACGCATTTTTGAGGCTGCACCACCGCGTAATGCCAGCGGCGCCATAGGTCGCAAGGTGGTGGTTTCCACCAACATTGCCGAGACATCGCTGACCATTGACGGTGTAGTATTCGTAATCGATCCCGGCTTTGCTAAACAGAAGGTGTATAATCCGCGCATACGCGTCGAGAGTTTGCTGATCTCGGCCATTTCGAAAGCGTCGGCACAGCAGCGTGCCGGTCGCGCCGGACGGACAAAACCGGGTAAATGCTTCCGCCTCTACACAGAGAAGGCCTACAAGAACGAGATGCAGGACAACACGTACCCGGAGATTTTGCGTTCAAACTTGGGTAAGAATAAGATTGCATATAAAAATTATAAACAATTATACGTAATAATGAATGAAACCGCAGGCACAGTCGTGCTTCAGCTGAAGAAACTCGGCATTGACGATTTGGTACATTTCGATTTCATGGACCCGCCTGCGCCGGAGACGCTGATGCGCGCCTTGGAGTTGCTCAACTATTTGGCGGCGCTGGACGACGACGGTAATCTGACCGACCTGGGCGCGGTCATGTCGGAGTTTCCGCTGGACCCTCAGCTGGCTAAGATGCTGATTGCCAGCTGCCAACACAATTGCTCCAACGAGATTCTGTCCATTACGGCAATGCTGTCGGGTGAGAATGCGCACTATGTGCGAGTGCGCGTTATTTACGTAGCAACTTAACTGTAGGGTCGTTTTACTGTCGATTACCTCCGATAAGTCATTAGTTACGCAGGATAGTCAGAAAAAATTACAAGGAAACTTGTGTGCAAGATGAGTGTGTACAGTTTTAACTAATTTGATGTAAATGAAAGGCATTTAAAATTACTAAGTTGTGCTTTTTATAAATTATTTCAAATTACCACATAATTTTCCTTGTCATTTTGGTAGTAGTAAGTATATATTTTAGACAAATTAAATTGAAATTGCTGTGGGCGGTGTTGGGGAAACGTTCTTACAAAGTTTTAAGACAATTTAGTTATGAAAAATTTCAAATTTCAGATCTTTTATCAATTAAAGATAGTGGACAAACAATACTCGGATATTAGGTCGTGCGATTAATTGGATCATGACTGAAAAATGGTTTAGTTGATTTTGAATCTCTCAATCAAAACTTAATTAGACATATGCATTAGTACAATTAATCGCAGGGAGCTTCTATGAGTGCCCTACGGACTTGCGGACAAATTGAGATAAAATGCCGATTAATTTTAGTCACAATGCAAAAGAAAAATTTCCTTCAATTTATTTGTCTTTTGCATTCTCCACTGAAATTCAGTTTCACGAGCGATCCACAAGCACAAGTAATCGTAGTTAATACTCACTGAAACCCTCAGTTGAAAGTGATTTTCATGAACTCAAAATTGATCTGAAATCGAAGGTAATTCGAATTAACTTAAAATTATACCCAGCTTACTTGTTGCCCAAAAACGTGACCAAAGTGCATGTGGTCGAGGCCAGAGCTGCAATAATGCTGACTAATTAGTTGATTGAAATCGCTCATGCAACTCTCACTGAAAATACTACAATTCCACCCTTAATTTAGGTGGTGTCTTTAGGTGCAACTCGTGTACGACAAATGCAAAATTTCACTTCTCCCGCGAAGGGTTTGCAATCATTTGAAAATTCGTTTACTATAAACTGTCAGTTATAAGAAAAAATGCAAAAATTGAAAAAACTGTTTGTGAAACGAAACTCAACGGTGTTTGTGTGGGATTGTGCCGCGCTCCATGACGTGACGCCGCCAACCCAAAACAAAACCCTTTCTTCTGTGTTTTTGTCGCTCTACTCCCGAACAGTGCCGCAATGCTTTGTGCGCCCCAACGAGGCAAAGAAGGCCGCCGACGAGGCGAAGATGCGTTTCGCGCACATCGACGGCGACCACCTGACGCTGCTCAACGTCTATCACGCCTTCAAGCAAAGTGAGTCTTTCGCTCATGGTTTGCATAGCGAATTTCACTAAAGCCAAACTGAAATGTGTATATCTATTTATCTATTTTGAACAGGCGGTGAAGATCCGAACTGGTGTTATGAGAATTTCATAAACTTCCGCTCGCTGAAGTCGGCCGACAATGTGCGCCAGCAGCTGGCGCGCATCATGGATCGTTTCAATCTGAAGCGCAGCAGCACTGAGTTCACCTCCAAGGACTACTACGTCAACATACGCAAGGCGTTGGTGCAGGGCTTCTTCATGCAGGTTGCCCACCTGGAGCGCACCGGCCATTACCTAACCATCAAAGACAATCAGAATGTACAGTTGCATCCGTCGACTTGTCTCGACCACAAGCCCGACTGGGTCATCTACAATGAGTTTGTGCTAACCACCAAGAACTACATTCGCACCGTCACCGATATTAAGCGTGAGTAGCGAATTCCAGACTAATTCAAATGACTCCAGTAGACGATGAATACTTGTATTAAAATTACCGTCTCTGTTTGTGTTCTCCACAGCGGAATGGCTGCTCACGCTGGCACCACAGTACTATGAAATGACGAATTTCCCGCAATGCGAGGCCAAAAGACAGCTGGAAATGCTGCAGCAGCGCTTGGAATCAAAGCAGTATCAGAAGGGATTTTAGTTCACTTTTATATTGTAATCGATTTTCTTGAATTTTCCCCTCTTGCTAAGTTTATCATAATTTCCAAAACTAATTATAGTTTGAGACAAACAATCAACAAAATAAACCGCACACTACAACTAGCACGACATTACAATTTCTCTTTCCTTTGTATGCGCATATTGAGTCAATTTATACTTAAAAATAAAAACGAATATGTATTAGAAAATCATGCAGTGGCCTCCTCTGCTTTAACTTAACACCTAAAAATAAACAAACGCTCCGTAAATATCTACTGAACATTTAATAATCCATTGTTCAATTGCTTTGTGCTGTTTTAAATTTGAAAAATTGCTGCATTAACAAACACAGTGTTATTTCCTTTAGCCGTTGGTTCTCTGGAACTGTATTAAAATCACCAAATATGTCGCAATCGCTGAGCTGAACTGTTTGGCAAGTAGAAAATAGTAATAATTGTGTAGTTAATAGATATTTTGATCGATAGGAACACTTACCGATGTCAAAATTTTGCGATTCACGCGACACAAACCGCTCGCCGAAAACTCTCCATCAATCACCAGCAGCTGTCGCCAGAATTTCCTAATCTGCAATGCAACTTTAGACCATTTCTTTTAGTTTTTCAATTTGAAAACGTCTACCTCCTCGGTCAGTATGGGATCGTACACTTTGCGCTCGATTTCACACACCAGCTGTATGGTCCTCTTGGACTGAAAGCAATAGTTTGTTGGGATTTTATAACAACACACTCCATACTGCGGCTCACCTCCATGGTAGCCAAATTGCACGGCTCCACCAACAGCAGCAAGCGGAATACGTGGAATGTGATCCAGAGTACTTGCAGCCAAACGAAGCCGCTGTCCTTTTTGCTGAGGAGCTCCAAGAAGAGAAAGTACGACGTGGCTACCAGGTGAAGCAGGCAGGAGACAAGTATGAACAGTACTGCGAAGCCGTAGGAGCTAAATTGGGCGAGAAGATTTGTTGTGAGTGAGATGTGTGGGGGCAACACTTGGCGCTAAGCTGTTACCTGGAGACCAACTGGACGCACTTGCCCAAGGACTCGTGACTTTCAGCCAGGAGCCGCAGCAAGAATACTTTGTTTTTCCCTAAGCGGAAGCAAACGGTTTTCAGTGAAGAGTTCATTCTTTTTACTTAGTTTTGGTTCGTTTTTCATTTAAGGCATACATTTTATGCTTTAAATTTACTTAGTCTTTTATTATTTTAAACACAACGATTGTAACAACCGATTTAATTTATCTCTGTGATATCTCTTAATTTTTTATTAGATTAATGTTCTATTTCATAATTATCGATTTTATAAGTGATTTCTTTTTCAACGTTTTAATTTGAAATGGTATTATTTGTGCAATACATTTCACCACTTACCGGCATTATCTTTGGGCGTGGACTCACTTGCGAGTTTGGCCAAACTTCCGTGCAGCGTTTGCGTTGGCTGCGTCAGCACCTTGACCGTGGTTATGTGCAGCTTTGGTGCAGACTCCTTCTTGCCATCTGTAAAATAGTGGAATTGCTGTTTTTACGATGCTTCAGCGATTGTCTGTAGTTGAGACCTGGCAGAAAGCTACTCTGCAGCATCAGGTTCAGACGCCTGAAGCGGCGACCCAGCCCGACGGCGGTGCTGGCAAACGAGATGTGTAGGCAGGTCAGCATCAGGTACAGGCTGTAGAAAGGTAAATACCACTGCACGTTCTTTTCTGCACAGAAGAAAACCGAAAACGGTCGCTACTAACGGTGCATTATAGAATACGAATAGTTGTAAATACCGCTGCCCTCCTCATCGATCTTAGCGGCGCTGGCAAATCGCAACCAAGTCCAGATATCGAGTCCTGAAAGCAACCTCTTCATGACAATGGACACTAACGGCTCGCGGAAGCGACTCACCCAACAGCGAGCCTATGAAGAGCATCGGCACAACCACCATTACGGTGGCCAGCATTCGATCCCGCTTGAAATTCGAAAACGAGTGCAATGAGTCGTCAACCTTGTGTGAGATAATCAAAATGTATACACTTGTCAGGGTTTCAATTGACAACTGAGATCCTTGCAACCGGTACCTTTCTCAAGCGCATATTCAACTCGCGCGTCGCCTTGAGCCCGAACAATCCGCAGCACACACCAGCCGATGTGGCCATCACCACCACCGACACATCTAGCGCGGTGACCACCTTCGATGTTGCCGATTTCATTCTAAAAGATGCTCTATGAATTTTTGAAAAAGTGCCCGCAAGTGAATAGAATCAGCGGAACAAGGGGAATACAGGAGTGAGAGAGAGAAAGACAATAATTAAACGAGAGGAGAATTGCTTTTACAGTTGGAGTGAGCGCGGTGCATAATTAAAGGAAGTTAGGTGCACTGGAGGGTATTTTGCATGCTGGTGGCTGGCGTGAGGACGAATTCGAACATGATGTGGAATTTTTAAATAGCAAGAACTACCGATGTGGTCAGAACAGTTCGTTTCTGTTTTAGTGTGACGTTGGATATAACGTCAACGAATTAAATTGCCAGTTGGTCATTCCAAGTCGGCAGTTTTTGCTTGGATGCAATGAATGTAGTTCACAGCGATAAGAAACAAATTTACAGAGTTATAACTTTGAAATTGTCAATGTCTAAAGAGTCTAAGATTTGGTGGAGTTGAGATATGCGACAGAGCTGCGCTTACCGCAGGGGTATTTGGGAATTGGCGTCGAACAGGAGGCCACGGTAAGTGAGAAAGACTGCAAACAAATTTCAAAGGTTTATATGTAAGAAATGTGAAAGTTGGCTGCGAAAGGAGGCATTTAAGATGTGTCCGAACTCACCCGCTATGACACAGATTGACGCAGAGTAGACGGAAAACATGACACTGCGGCTTATCTCCAGAACGCCTTTCGAATTCTTGCGCACTGAAAAGGGCGCCAAGGCCAAAACCTTGGTCACATAAAAAATTCCGACGGTGGGCTCGGTGATTTCCATTTTTCTCTACATATATTTTTGCGGGTTTAATACAATTTCGCTGGTGTTTCGAATGAGAAAGGTCTGACTTTTTTCAGTTGATATTTTTTGAAAATGGTTTTAGGCTTTTTGAGTGACTAACTTTACATTGTATCAATCGGTAGCATTTCGCTACTTTCTGAAAATAATTACAGCACTACAATCGTAATTATAAAAACAAGACAATTTTTTAGTATTCGTACTATAATATAAAATAATCATAAATGATATGTTCTGGTACTGTGTTTTTAATAATATAGTTTTTGAACTTCTTGCCGTCAATAATTTGTCAATATCTTTTTAGTAATATTGATGAATTTAGAAACTGTTTATAATTTTAATTTTAAGAAATCGTGCAAAAAGCCCTGAAACTACTTTCATTTTCGTTATATTTTATTTTAGTTGCGGTATTAGGGAAGCGCACCGCTCGAGTTGGTCTATGAAACTGGCGCCGTGTTCGACCGAAAGGAGTTGTGGGAAATTTCGCGTCGCGAAAATCGCAATTTCCTGCAATTGCAACGCCATTGTCAACAAATGCGTGTTTATGAAACTGATTGTATGCATACATACACATGTCCGACAATATCAAGTACAAATTAACCGCTCGACGGGCGCTGAATGGACATTGGCTTTTAAATATTATTTACAAAAGTTCACCCTTATATGTAAATAATGATTAGTTCGTGACAAAATCAGTTAAGGCCGCATACCAAGTGAGTTTAGTCACATAGTCGAGCTGTTACCATGAACGTGAAAAGTGTGCAAAACTGAAAATGATTGGTTGCTCAAATGAATGAATGCTGCCATAAACCATTGTCCACGGTAAAAACCGCCGACACTCGATCACTCACACTTAGTGGCGAAAAAGCGTGCAGCAGACGCCAGCGCAATAATACAAAATAAACTAATTTAGGTATGTACATATTTGAATTTGGCGAGTGACAAGTGGAGAAATGGTAAGTGATGTGGCACACATTCCAGTATTTGCCAATTATACGACTTTATTATGAATACATGCCACAATTTGTCTGCGTTTTGAACGCGTAACAAGGTTAAAAAATTTCCCATAAATGGTGATGTATGTAAATTCCAAAAACATTTTTCGCTTAATTTCTAAACAACAATAATGTTGGTCATTCTACAGCAAAAGATCTTAAACGTTTTCCATGGTTTAGTTGCAGACAGTGTTGGCATTGAAAATTTCAATCCAGTAGCCATCGGGATCTTTAATGAAAGCCAAACCCTTCATGCGTCCATCGTCAGGTTTCTTCACGAAATCAACGCCCAATTCCTCAAAACTATATTCAACAAAAAAATTTAAATATTTAAAACTTTTTGTGGAAATGTGAAACTAATGTTTAACCGACCGCTTGCAGGCTGCATAAACATCCGGCACCATCAAGCCAATGTGGCCAAAGCCACGCGGATCCGAGTTTCCATTGTGATAAGCCTGATCGGGATCGTTTTCAGTGCCCCAATTGCTGAAAATAGATATTTAGTTGGTATGGTACGAACAAGCATGAAACTGATTGAAATCGACTACAATTTGATTTATACTAAATCGAATCTCAACTGAACTTGGTTCACTTGGTTTCAAGTGCACACTTACTGCGTCAGCTCAACGGTGGCCTTGCGACTCATTGCCCAGCAGGTGCGCTCTTTGTTGTCTTTTGGCACATCACTTGCGCTCTCGTAGCTGCAACAATTCAAAATTACAACAAAAATTGCGAATCACTGATAGCTGCACTTAATAAAATGGCAAAAAAAAGAAGCAAATCTTCACTCCGCACCCCACCTACCCCATAAAGTACAGCGTAAACTGCGCCTCGGGGAAATCCAGCTTCTGCAGCAGCGTCATGCCTAGCACGCCCGTGTAGAAGGGCAACGTCTTGCGAGGGTCCTTGATGCGGTACATGGTTTGTTGAAAAAGAAAATCCTAAAACGGCAAAAAAGAGGACACAGCGTGAGTTGTGTTTCATCACATTGATTGCGATCCTGTGCTACCTTCGTTGCGGCTTCCGCCGGTTTGCATAATTCCTCCGCCTCCGCATTACTCAGACCAGTAACTTCGGACATCTTGGCACCTGTTGTTCCCACTTGGCGAGCTCTAAAGTTCGTCTGTACACTTGCTGGAATTTTACTGCGGCCGGCACTAACACTTGACACTGTGTGAAGTAGGCGAGGCGATTTTGACAGAAAATTTGCAATCATCTTTCTTTTTTCCTGCTCAATGGCGTTGCCAGATTTGTACGATAAAATTGTCAGGAGGAAGAGCATATTGGATCGTGGCCACAAACCGGATATATGATAGAAAAAATAACATGGAAGTTTTGAACATTTTCTTTTCGAAAATTTCCGCCGATTGGTGATTAGGCGTTCAATGTGCGTTTGTCTTATATATGTAATACTTCTATATTGACACTAAGCTCAAGGTACATTCGCCAACATCACAGTACAGCAATAGTGAAATATGAGCGAGAAAGCATATAAACGAATGTACCTTGACATTTGTCAAAAGTCAGGTGCGTTCAGGCGGGAAAAAAATTGGCTGGGAAAAAATAAAAATTGGTCGAAATTAACTGAAATTTCTTCAACCGCCCCTGGAGCAGTTTGACAGTTGTTCATGTGTAGAAGTGCTCATGTATACACGTGTAGAAACACATTCACAAAATTTCGTGTTTTCTGTCTCATCGCTTGTCTCCCTTTGATTTCCGAATGAAAACACATTGTGAAGATAGGTTAGTGCCAATATAGAAGTATTACATATATGGTTTCGAGACGATGATTTTTTTCGAACACGGTCCCCACAGTAAAACCAATGGTACACAGTAAAACCAATGCCAAATTTTGTTTTCCTGTACTTTACAGATTTCATTAGTTCCAGAAAAATCTTATTTCGACGACTAGTTTACTCAGAATAACTGATAATTGCACATAACTGTTATTGCACACACGGTGTGCAGGCTGTCTTATAGCCTCGGAAATCCATTGCACACACGGTGTGCAATCGGTCTCGAATGGGTTAAGTGGTCAGACGCAAAGGGGAATCACTTTGGTAGTTTTCATAAAAATCGCTTATGCTTGAAATACGTTTTCATCTAACTTTGAGCTCTCAATCAAACCATTCAAGAGCCCATTTCAAACGCTAAGGGTGTTTCGTTTAAAACTTCACTTACCTTTTAAAGCATCGCACAGTACTTCCAATTCCCATCGTCCACTTTGTCGAACATTAGTGAAACACCAAAACATTTTCATACAATATTTGTTTTCTTTTTTCAAAATTGCAATGCATACAATTTAATAAAACATTTACAAAGTACTTCACGTAATCAAACTAAACGTCAGCAGCGACGGAAAATATTAAAAATTAATAACAATGTTTATTATGTTTTTGTTTGTTGCTATGGTTGCTAAAAAAAAGAATAACAAAACAATGTCTTTATGGTTTTTCCTTTTCATCTTGAAAAGTATTACTAATAAAAATAGTTCAATGTTAAAAATAATAATAATAGTAATGCAAGGAGTAGACTTTTGTTTAGGCGCGAGAAAAGGCAAATTTTGTAACGCTTGCTTAACCAAGGCAACCACTAGTGGGGCATACGGCAGAAAAGTGCATCCACACCAGCTGATAGAAAAAAAGAGAAACCATTCTTAGTTGCTATATGTATTCACATAAAAGAAACGATCGCTCCGTTCAGAAGCGTTCGTACGCCATCAGTTGTCGAGTGTAGCAGCGCTGATATGCGTTCCGGAAACTTTCACATTCCTCAAATGAATTAAACATATTAACTAGTCAAATGAAAAAACTGAATGGCCACCGGGAGCGTACATTTTGAATATTGTTTGCTCATACTTTGATTTTGTCACATTTTTGGGTAAACTTCAATTCATAAATGTCTGCACTACAAAAATCAGCGTTCCAAAAATATGACGTTTGCGGTCTTTTTGTGTTGATTTGATTTTGCGTTTGGTGCTCTTGTGTGTTGAAATTCGTAGTCTATCTTCCTATTTTGCACGCACAGTGACTAAGTCCGTTTCGAGCTGAAGATGTTTGTATGTAGCAGGTTTTTTTGAAAATTAAGGCGACGACATTTTTTAGTTAAAGGGTTAGAAGTTTAATGTAAACCGGTTTTAGTAAAATTAAGCAAACGTAAAAGAAACAGCCATGTATCTAATTGTAATTTAGAAATTTGATTTTTTCACTAAAAAATCTGTCGTATGCTATTGCAAATATTAAATAATTTCATTTAATTTATTTAATGCTTCATTACTTTAGGTTTGTTGGTTGCAGTTTCTTTCAATTCTCTCTCACGGTTTGTTGCTAAGTATATGTGTAGACATTGTTCATATTTTGTTGTAAATGTGGTCGTTTGTTTATGCTGTTCTTGTTTTGCTTTGTTTATTATCTTTAGTAACTAACATTACTTGTAAGAGACAAGAGATTTAAATTTGAATATACACGTTGGCAATTTGTGTGTGTGTGTGTGGGTGTGTGTGTGTATTTCGTATTCTGTTCCACTTCCAGCACGTATCATGTTTTGCATTCACTCGTCTTCACTTTTACGTGTTTAGTATATAAATTTCACTAGTATTTAAATTCACCTTTAATTCTTAATTACAAGTATCATAAAATCGAACAAACTTTGATAGCAAAAAATAATAATAATTGTACAGTTAAAAATTAAAATAATAATATTTATAACGTAGTGTAGTGTGGGTAGTGTTGAAAAGAAGAGCAAACCTAATCGTCATCGTCGTCGGACGAATTTGAGGATAATTGCAAGTCGTTTTGCAGCAGATCACTTGTGAATGCACCATTGTTGGACGCATAACCGGACGATTGCTGCAGCAGTTGCTGCGGCGGCGGCTGATGGCGATTGTGGTGTGGCTGTTGCTGCATTGAAGGCGACGTGGACATCATGGGACCAGCGCCCAAGTTCGGCAGCTGGTGCATCTGAAGCTGGTGCGCGGGCTGTGGAGCGGCTGACGTATCATCGTCTGTGCTATCGTCAGAATCACTGCCACTATCACTGCCGCTAGAATCTGAGCCGGAACTAGAACTAGATGAGCTGAGCACCCCGAATTGCTGAAAGCAAATAAATAGTAAGGGATATTTATTAGAAAATTCAAGTCAAATCAATCAAGCCTCACCTGCTCCAATGCCGCTCCCGCACTGGCCAGTGAAAACTGCGGATCAATCTCGTGTGGCGATGCCATACCCACATTGTTGTGTTGGCTAATGCTGCTGCCTGGTCGACTGCCAACACCTCCGCCACCACCACCACCACCTCCACCGCTGTGATGGTTACCACTCGCGGCCGCGCTGAAATTGTTATTGCTATTGCTGTAGGTGCCACCGCCATTTGCCAGTGAATTGGCCGCATACATGCGATTGCCCGATTGGTGCTGCTGCTTCTGGAGTTGTTGTTGTTGTTGTTGTTGCGTATGTGCGATGTGATGTGGCGAAGAAGCTGCACGACAAAAAAAGGAAAACAAGGTCAAATTGCATTGAGTGCCACAATTATATTCAATTTTTTAGTCATGTGGCCACGTACTTCGTTGTTCCATGAGATTGTGATGCGCTGACGACGACGCTGGTCCTTGCTGCTTCGCCTGCTTGTTAAACTGCTGCGACGACGACGCCGATGCAGATGCAGATGCTGAGAGATTGTTGTGGCGCTTCTGATTGTTATAGTGTGATTGTTTTGTTGGTTTTGCATGCTGTGTTGGCGGCTGCTGCATTTGATATTCGTTCGCAGAATTGTTATGACTCGATGCCGAAGCTGCGGATGAGGAGGACGTGTTGGCAGCGTTGGTTGAACTGCCGCTGACGTCCGCATTGCCACCACCGCCAACCGCACTGGACAGACCGAACATGCCGTCGTCATCGTCGTCGACTATCATCGGAATACTAGGCAGAGTGGCTTGTGCGTTGTTGGCATTCCAGCTGCAACGAGGAAAGCGGGAAAGATTGGATGTTAGTGGCGGCATATGAAACCGCGGAGCAGAGGTGTGCTTACGCCGGAGCCGACTGTGGACTTTTGTGTATGGATGGCGGGGCAGACGGCGAACCTTGCATTGGCGAATTTCTTGGCTTAAAATCAACTGCAACAAAAATTAAACAAACAAAAATCAATGGTAAGTCCAGGGTGCAGCAATTGTGGCGGTCTGATCGGCACGCACTTATATTATTCCTACGACTGCCCGTGGACACTTTCGTCTTCGATGATATGCGCATGGTGCTGTTCTCCAATTTCGTTTGAGGTCCAGCACCAGAGGCGACAGCACTTGGTTTGTTTGTCATTTCACTCCTAAAATGGCACGAAAGTAAGACAAATTGCATGGAGCATGAGGAGCGTTTGAGTGGCACTCACCTAGTCTTTTTCACCTGTATGTTGTGATTTAATTTCTCGAACGTAATATCACCGGTTTTTCTGTCATATATCATTAAACATTCTTTTGTGTATTTTCTGTGATTTCCCTTATAAACTGTATGAGGCACACCGGAACTTACTGCAATAGAACAATAAAGACAAATTTGATTTAGGACAGTTTATGTTACGATTATTTTGCACACGCACGATAGTCTTAGTTTCTCACACCCAGCAAATATTTAAATATTATTGGTCATATTTAAGGGTCAACGCAATTATAATGGGCCACTGGCCCCAACGGAAATCGTCACATAATCCCAATTAGTCATTACAAACCCGATTAGTGGGAGGGGAAACCACACCATTCGGCCAAAGCGAAAGCGAGGACAAACAGTAAACGACTAACTAATTAGTTGTTATTTGCAATTCGAGCGGCTGATTTACATATGTAACCGCAATACATCTGCCGCATTACGTACGCACATGGCCACGTCTCGCCTATAAATAGTATAAATAATACTAAACACGCCGGATTGAAGTTTCCTGCTGTTTTTCCACAGAAATCCGCTCATGGCACTAACAGCAAACGTATTGAAAATGAGGCGAATCGCTTTGGCTTTGGTGAAATCACTGTGCGGAGTTTTAGCGCGACTTTGGTATTTGATAGTTGTAAGAATTGCAAACAAGAGAACCAGCAAAAAGCGCACATATACAATTTGGAAGTGTTGTGCTGATTTCAACCAAAAGCAGCCATAAACGAGTGCAGTAAAAATCCATTCATTCATTCTTTCAATCGCTCGTTCGTTGGCTGTGAAGTGACCACCTCAAGGCCGCAAATTATTGCATTTTTGTTTTTTCGAAGGTAACCGAAACAAGACTGAATCCCACCCAGCTTATGGCCAATGACGCACAGAGCCGATTCGTGTGCGCGAGCGCCTTTGCTGGCTTGGTTTGTGTGCACTCTGGCCCCAGTGAACTGTTGACGTTCGAAGTGTGACTAGGAAGCAAGCACTGCAAACCGTTGCATTTCAAACATGTCTACTCCTCTGATCGATTTAAACGAGTACAACTTGATTGACGTCAAAGTTGTATAATAAATAAATACAAATTTATAGCAAACGAATTATTCGCACATTCACCGGAAAAATCAGATTTAGTTGGCAGCGGACTAACTTGCAGCACTGCTCACTGCTAGAAATTGCATGGAAATTATTTTTTGGCCAAAGATCAAATCTTGAAATGCATAAACATTCGTAATTGCTGGCATAAAACTAAATTTACTGTAAAAATTTATAAAACGTTCGTATATAAAAATAAAGATTGTGTGCGATAAATCATCAAAAAGAGGGAAACAAATGAGTGAGAAAAAAAAAAAATCAAAGTGAAGTAAAAGCTCGAATTATTTTCGTGCAAAAGCGGCCGCAACAACAACGGCAGCTAAACAAGAAAAACGGCTATAGGGCAACACACGACGCCACCGCGCAATCACCCAGCCAGCCAGTAGGAAACAGAAAAGGCAAAGAAATTCGATAGCAATGAAACATACAACACAACAACAATAGCCACCGTACGATTATGTGTACAACAGCTGGAACCGAACAGAGCAGCGGGCAATCGCGCAACAAGTGCGGCAGCGGTTTTTTCCAGCAACGCGAACGCATGCGCGCACCGTGTGTGCAATTAAGCAGCCGCGGCGACTATCAGCGGCAATGTTGTTGTATGCATTTATTTTTGGCAGTCGTCGCATGCGCCGACGAATACTTGTGGTGGCAAAGTGCTGGCCCCGGGCCCAGCTGTGGCAGACAAAAGCAGCAAAGCATTTACGAGCACCTCGCGATAAAGAACAGGTTACTGCTGGTCATGCAGTGGCCACAGCAACGGCAGCTTTCAAAAATTTGGCTGCGGTGAGCGCACGGGTGGTGGCCGGCTGCTCAGCGTGAGAAGTGTTGCGTGTAAAAGACTGGACTGTCGGCACCGATCAAAACTGCGCTCTCAAGGTCGCTCGGTTGTGAAAGTCCATGGCTAGCGGTTTCAATAATCTTTGCAGGGGGAACGAGGTTGATTTGTTTTTACAAAATAGCATAGAGTTTTGAATGAAATAATTTTATTTCCATACTTGAATTTAGGTATTAAATGCTGAGCTTAAGAATCTTCATATGAGGCTTTAGAGAGTTTGAAAGAGTTCGAAGACAAACAATTTTACGAAAATTTGTTGGTTTCTTTTTAGTAGTTTTGCGAGAGAGATTGTTTTTCGCAGACAAATTTCCTCTTCTTCTTCAGGTAAGTTTTAAAAATTGCATGTTATTGCGAATCTGTTTTCAATGTTCAAAAGCACAAACTCATCGCTCAATAAAATGGTTCATTCAATTCAATAAAATGCTTAAGTGTCACCTTCAATTCGATTTGTTTGGACGCCAGTTACCAGCAACCGGAATCTTGTTTGGCTGTTTAATTGATCGAACGATTGTTGCTATTTTGTTGTATTTGCTGTACGCACCAACACGATGTGGGCACGACAGCAAAGGGCAAAGTTTCAGTTACGATTTTGTTGTTATTATTGGTGTTAAACAATAAGCTCTAACAATCCAATTGAATCAACAATGTGTTTGCTACAAATAGCACGAGCAAGGGGGAAGGCGGACGGGGGAGTGAAGAATAACAAAAAGCGTAGCTACAGTAAAATAAACCAAACCAGCAGACAAGTTGGGTGTACTCGATTGGATATGATCGTGCATGGGGAAAAATCCAATTGCACAACCAAATTAGAAAGTGAAATTTAAATGAATTTAATAAAATTAATTTAAATTTATTTTCACATTCGAAAAAGGAACATTAGAAACTACATAAAGTGTAAAGATTTTCTGAAAACTAACCAAATGTTTATAGAGTTTCACAAAAATATACATAAATGTGAAAATAATGAAATCTCCATTGCTTAAATATTTGATGCGAAACACACAAAAGCAAACCATCTACGAATAGCAAAAAACGAGTGCCGAAAGCCAGCAATAAATAATGCAACACATGTTGCTGACTTTTCACATTGATCAGCCGACCCACCTGACACAGCACGGCCGCAGCCACAAACACCAACGCCAATGTGAATCCGATGCAGGCGCAGACTCAATGACGAGCGCCGTGCCTGTTGTCTGTTTGTGTGTGTGTTAGTGCAGAGAGAAAAAGGTCAAAAGCGCTACGCTGATAACGAATTTACAAAAAAATGTAAACGTTTGGGCACAATTTTTCCAAAAACAAACATTTATTTGTGGAAAAATTTGCATAAATCAAATGTGTGCGTGCGCGAGTGTGAATGCGAGTGTGCATGGCAGCAGCTAATGACATGAAAGAAAACCAACAATCAAAACAGTCCAACGAACAACTGGTCGGCCAAACGTTGGTCACAGTGTTGAACCGGATTTTGCTGCTGTCGCTCCTCTTTTTGTTATTGTTTTATTTTTATTGCTGCTACGGACATGTGCAGCTCCCCATCTGTTTCGTCGGCACCGTCCGTCCGCTCAGCCGTGCTGCCATTACTCAGTCATCCAGTTCGCAGGCTGGCGCGATCGTGCGCCGACTCAGTGCTGCTGCATGCTGCAGCAACAGCAAAGACTATAGGAACACCAACGGAAAGTCCAATTTCAAAACAAACCACTCCGAAATTTTTTTAATCAGCCTTCAGTGGGGTTTTCTCCGCTACCTTCGTGGCGCTGCATTTTGCGCGTTGATCGATGGCAACCGTTTCATTTGCTGTAATTATGCTCATTGTCTTGCTGCGGCTGTTGTTGTCGCTTTTAACAAACAACGCAGCGCGACTTGAGCGAGCGACGTGACGGGCGACTCGGATTCGATTCGGTTTTGATTTCGTTCACAAGTTGATTTTTACCATTGTTCCGCTGCTACATATTTCTTCACACATTTGAGCAGCTTGACCCCCTGCACACCGCTGCCGCCACCATTGCTGGAAGTCGTGTGTCACTCGTGTGTCTAATCAAACACATCTATAATTTTGGAGTATATTTTTCGATACTAATTATCACAGAAATCGGGTTCGTGCGTGTGTGTCTTTGTGCATAATTAAGAGGAATTTTGATTGTGTTGAAAGTTGAAATTTTTGTACTCAAGGTCGAGCTAAGACAACTTTCGAGTCCTAGTAGTAGTGAATCAGAGATATTTGATTTTTATCCAATCGAAATCAGTGTTTAGACTTAACTCTTTCGCTCTTTAGTTTTGTATGATACAAACTTTATTTTTGACTTCGAAAAGGTTCTGCCTTTATGGTTGAGGTTTTAATACAAATTAAGTCAATTGACACCAGTGTCTTTGCAAAAGCCAAAAGGGCTGATAAAGTTGATCGGATCTTTGTAAATACGAAGGCGAGATAATTTTAAATCGAACCAATCTATGTACAACGTCGAGCAACTAATTAGGAATGAAACAACGACAATAAAAATTTTAAAAATTGTACTACAGTTAAAATTGTAAAATAAGCAAAAATCGTTTGGTATTTTTATTTGAAAGTTGTTCCGAAAAGGAACAAAACTACTTACATATTTTAGTGTCATTTTATGCAACATTTCCTTCACTAATTACAACTAAAAACATTAAACAGTCGTTTTTAATTATGTAGCTGCACGAAGCTGTAATCCTCTGCTCTCCGAAAAGCTACATTCACAATTTAATTAGTGGGTCTCGTAATAGCATACTCAACTCAACCTAACCTAAGTTTCTTCAAGATTTTTAAATACTTTGCGCTTTTCTGCTGTCTAAAGTTGAGCACTGCTCGGAAGAGCCAATGAATTCTACTACTGCCAAGAAAACCGTATTATGGAAACCAAGACAATGGAAATTTGAAAAAAGCTGCCAGCTGATAATTGCATTTTGCGCTGGCAATGTGCGTAAGTGCACTTGCACTACCACAAACAAACATACATATTTACATAATTGCATGGCAAATATGATAACGGAAAATGCTAAAAGCAAACAAGCGACATTCCAACGCAGTCTCGCAGGTCAAAAGCCCACCGCAATCACGTTGCTATCGTACGGAAATGGAGCAAAGACACAAACATACGGACGCACATACATAAATGCAGGTAAAATTCCAATCAGCGCAAAATGTGAACGTGTAATGTGGAGAATCGGTGGAGCCAGCTAACGTACCGTCCAACGAGCGGAATGTCAGAGCTTTGAAAACGGGGAATTGGGACATGGAACTTAAAACTAAGAAGAAAAAAACGGATAATGCTGAAAGTGCCACCAATTATTAATAGAAAGATTCTAACTCGAAAGCGGCAAGTCTGCTTTTAAGTGCCTAAGATTTAGCATAAATGGTGCATTTCCAAAATAAAGTTTTGCTTGCAAGCCTTCCACATTGGGCTGACAAAGTTTAGCCGAACGTCAGCGAAAGTCGCCCAGCTAGTCTAGTGAACGCTCATCTGTGTGCAGCGAGCCGTTCAATTGACATATCAAACGATTTGATACCCAACTGCGCTGACAGCGACAGCGATGCGATGCGACGAAACGCTGTTGCCGCCGCCTTCAATTACGTGAGCTGTTTGCGTAAATTCTCGCTGCTTTTATTTGCATTTGTTGTTTGCATTTCATTTCGCTGCGCTCTATAATTTTGCTTTGCATTTGTCTGCCTCGCATTCTGCTGCTTCGATAGCTTCTGCAGCTGCTGAATGCCAATTTTAATAGCAACCGCCACGCCACCTGCAATAAAACAAAAGCCGCAAATTCACTGCTGATAACGCGTGCTATCTGCGCGTACGCGTAATATACATCAACAACAACAACATACTATAATCGCCGCTTCACAGCTGCATATCGCCCCATTAAGACGCGACAAATCTTTTTCAGGCGACACGAGTGAATTTAACTTTATTGCATTTTCAATTTCAATGACGAGCTGCGTTCGGTCGGCGGCGGGCAGGCGGCGATAAGGCGCAATCGAGAAGTATGCGAGTGATGTCAGCTGATGCAATTACCGAGGGCTCGCTCACTGATAAAACAATCAAGTGGGCAGAGCACGGACGAAAAGCCAGAAGCCTCGAAGGAAAATTTTGTGCACATCAAGTGAATCAAGTCATATTCTCAGCTAAGCCATGAGACGTTCTAAGTAAGACGAGAGAATGAATGCTTCGCTGTTGGCATTGCCACAGGTCAGGACTGAACATTAGCGTCTGCACGAAAACTATCGGAGGTATAAAGATATCGTGAGAATGTGTGCTACAATTCAGTTTTGCAAGAGATACAAGAGACGTAATATTCTTTGCCACAGTAGATTTCTATGCTTAGTTAACACTTCCTTATTTGCACTTCTTCTTGTTTCTTATAATTCACCTTTTATAAACTCGGATTTTTCGTCAGAAATGCTTAAATAATTTGGCATACTTTGACTTGAAAAGTGATTTATGATGCTTCTTTGTGTCCATGATCAACAAAAGCCTATTAGTTATGCAAAACCCCGTCTAACCTGTGTGGGATGCTCAATCAGTAAGCTCGCGCGCCGGCTCACCACAAAAGGAACACCAATAAAAGCGTCATGAAAAGAAGAAACAAGACTAAGGGCAGTGGGGTAGAGAGCCACCACACACACGACTGTGCAACGATACTTTTAATAACGAAATTATAACCGCACAAAGTCAATGACACTTCTCATTGTAGTCACGTTTGCGCATTCTACATAAATCTCGCATCTCGATGTTGGGAACGCTGCCGAGTGCTGAAGCCGTGGCTGATGTCGTTACGAATGGAATTGACGAATGCGTCGCGCGGCCAGACACAAGCGCGAAGTCGACAAAGCTTATGTTAATTCGCCATTCGAGAGAAAAGTGTGCGAGAATTGGATTCTAACATGAAGAGCTGGCAATAAATTACACACGAATAATTATCGAATCTTTTAGTATACATTTTTGATATGCATTACAACTGCAGCTGCGAGCAGCCAAGTAAATTAATTGCAAATAAAAAGCAAACGAGAAACGGCAATGACATAAATTCCTTGTTTAGTATTAAAATTAAGAACGATATTAATCAAGTGAGACACATTTACTACGCTCTGCAAATTTACTGTGGGAACGTACGCAAAGCGTTTTGCTTTCTAGAAAAAAGTGCGGCGACCGAAATCGAGGTCATGTGCAGAAATGCAAGAGTGACTCAAACAAGCATCTCGCCATTCGGTGGACAGACAACGAAAGCAAAAATCAAGTAAAATAAAATGGAATTGTGTACTGTCGCAACGTATAAATTAAATGTCACACGCTGAAGCAACGCCAAAGTGCAGCGACTTCAAAGAAATGCTGAAGAATGCACTAGCACAGCCAAGTTGCCGGCACAGCGCGGCGTATACGCAACGTTAATAGAGCGATGCAAGGTTTTTGATTTGTTGGCCGTGTGCAGCCAGACTGACTTGCGAGGGAGGAGGGGACAGTAGTCGCTTTCCGGCTCACACCACACATCGAATGTTAAAATGAAAAATCCTATAAAATTGTTTTATAATCAAATCAAATATGGTTAACTGAAGAGCGAACGTCGAATGGCTAAATGGAATGTAAATCGACTGAATGCGTTTTTAGAGAAAAGTCCAAATAGAGGTTCGTTTTAAAAAAGATCTATATGACTTTTAAAAGTAGCAATAAACTTAACAGTTTCACAAAAATGAGTTCGTGATGATTTTGGGTGATATATTTAGTAGACACCAACGGAACCTCTGCGCCGGGCTACCAAACCCTTTACTGCGTTCTCTCACTGAGATTCGATTTTTATAGCGGCCTGCGTCTTTGTGTGACCAGCCGACCATCTCTCACTCTCGACAAATGAAATAAAATGCTAATTTGACTTGTTTGTCGTTCACGTAATCTCTACAAACGTGTATAAAGTTAATGAGAACCGACAAAGCGGACAAGCGAAAAACTCGTTCATCAATGGGCTGGTTGAACGCCAGGCCGGTTGCAGCCGCTAATGGAAGACAGTTTTTATTGTTATTGTTGTGTTTATTTTGAATGTTTGTGAAATGTAGTAAAGATGTCAATTAAAATAAAAACAGTGCGCAAGTTTAGATTTTAATTAAATGTGAGCGATCGCTGCGACCACTGACGGCATAGACAGCAGCTCGAACTAGCGTGTTGAATTGAAGGAGAGGGGGGCGGACAATGTTGCATTGTATCGTTTAATTATGAAACGGTTAAGGAAAGTGTCACAACACGTTTGCATGCAAAGTAAGGGGCCAATGCCTGAGAGACATCACACATCCAGCGCGATGACATAATTCCATCAATATTTTATAAACATTTTTGTTAATTGGTACTTTCAGACAGAAAAAGAAAAACACAAAAGTGGCTACAAATCGCGCAACCACTGGCATTTTCTATGAAAAATCAGCCAAGCGTTGCATAAAACCACGCGGAGCCACGAAAACCGACAGCGAGCGAAAGAAAAGCTGAACCAGTCGTAGGAAGGTAAAATTAAAAGCGTAGCAACAAGGCAAGACGCACGTCGCCTGCAAATGTTGCACGCCAGCAGTTGGCGTGGCTGTGACGGCGATGACTGCGATGACGTTGCTGCCGCTGCAGTTGGCAAGAGCGGTAGTGCTGGCTGCTGTTGTTGCTGTTGTTGAGGGCACAAAATAAAGGGTGAAACAAAAAAAACTTTTGATTTCTTATATTTCCCTGTCGTTTTTGCAGTTGTTGTATTAGTTGGCATAATTGTGATTACAGCGCTGACGGCACACAATGGCGATAATGATGATGAAGTCAGCTAATGACAGTTGGATGAGCAGCAAAACAAAAAATGTTTATATAACTTTTTGCATAAAATTGTTGGAAATTTTTACGCTTTCATTTGGAATTTCGTTGTTACAAACGAAGAAAAATTTCCAATTCAGCATAAATGAAAGTTGTTTCGTATTGCCGCAGACGTCCTTGGCTGGCGAACAACTGAATTTGTAAGAAGCCTCTAAACATTCACTTTCAATTAGCAAGCAATCAACTGGCCAGCCACTGCTTCTGCTTTGTGCATCGAGAACAAATATTGCCAACTTTCGGCGGCTGTGCCACTAACGCGGATGTCGTACAAGCGCAATACGCTAAATCAATTAAGACGCACGCCAAATGCCAAACGCTAAATGGGCGTGTTTCTGCATATTTGAGATTTCGAACCAACGAATCAATGTTAATAGATGTGAATGAGCAAAGCAAAGGCAGACAAGAGCAAGGCGACAGCACCTTGGCCATAGTACAACATAGACTCCTAGTTGCGGACATGTGGGATGGAATCAACAGAGCCAATTCGGGTTTTGTTTTGTAGGCACTCGTAAATAAATTTTTTGGAAATGTTTCTTGTTTTTAATTTTTTGAATGTGTTGCCTGATTTTATTTTCGCATTCATTACCAATTTTACAATACATGCTTTTGTATAGCAGAACTGTGCTGGCACTTGCCGAACGCAACTGTAGATAACAATAACAATTTTTTTATCAGGAAAAAAAGCATAAATCATAGTTGATATCAAACGCCATTAAAGTACGACAACTGATCTTTCTACAAAAAATTTTTAACATCAAATCGCAGAACAGCGCACCAAATTGCCGTAGACGAGCGTACAACACAAGAGAAATGGCAACATCAGACGGCTAATGGCCAACGTACCAACGTATAAATCGCCACAGCAAACAACATCAACAGTCGCGGTCTGACCAAACACTCCCAACCGCCGCGCGCCCTGACGTCAACATCGTTGCGGGCGCAAAATGTGCGAAATTGGAATTATGAATTATAATTTTCGAAGGTCGCCGCATAGAATGAACTGAACTGTAGTTGTTGCTGTGCTGCTTACTAGTTTTATTATTGTTGACAGAGAAATTGTTAGCAGGTTTTGTTTACTCGTTGTTATCCGACGTCAATTGGCATGAAATTAAACCTCTAAAGTGAGCTAAATTAAATCGTGCTTTCATTTTGTGACACGCAACGCGGCGAAACTCGCAAAATGCCTCTTTTGATGAGGGATTAGTCAGCAGAAAAGCATTAGTAAAAGTTCAATTGGGTGCTATACTTCAGGTTATACATTTTTACACCAGGCGATCCAAAAGAAAATCTCATGGAAAAGGACAACAAGGAAATGTTGAGGAATATGTTGATGGGTGGCACTCATTAAGGCAGTCGAAATCATAAAATTCAAGTGCGAAAATAAAAATTCACGAATACTTATGATGTACAATTTCAAAGCAATGCTCGCGCTAACCAACAAGCAGCATTCACAATTGTGGGTAACCTCAATGGGTAGAAGAAAGAATTGGAGCAACAACTGCGTATATTTATGGAGCCAAAACCAACACAACAACAATGGCTACAAACCATATACGAATAGCGAGTCATACCGATAAGCCATTAGAAACAATGGAGGTGTTTTGTGAGGAATACTTAGTAAGAACAGTCAGACGCGCAGAGAAGACAGTAGCACTCACTCACGGCCAGTGCCAGTAGTGGCAAACGTTGTTGGCAGTCGGAGTACCAAAAACTGCTGGCACACGAGATACAATTGGCCAGACGGCCGGCCAACGGAGAGAACCCAATTTCGTGCCATATGCCAGCTAGCGAGCAGTGGCGAGCGTAGAGCTCGCTCAACGGGAAGGAAAGTGCGAGCGTGGCTAGGCGAGCGACCGCGACGGCCGTACATCGAACGCGCAAATATGCATGTCGGCTTCGGCATCGACTTCGGCATGTGCATGCGCGCACAGCGACGCACATTGCGCTGATTTGTTAATGAACTTGTTCGTCTCCGGCCAGTTCTGTGCGCCGTTCGCAGCTGCGTCTGGCCCTCCAGCTGCTGCGCCACTTTAGTTTCAATATTTTAGCTTTTTACGCGTCTGGTTTTTGCAGTTTTCAGCTTTTATTTTTCATGTTGTCAGCAAGAAAGTTGTCTATAATACATGTGTGCCGCTTTATTTTGTTGTTGTGCAATTTGTTGTTGTTGAAAAGTGCTTCCTGAAAGCGTTGTGTCGATATTGTGTTATACGGCGAAGGGGCGGCAGGGGGAAGCGTGTTTCGTTTTGAAACTGCCAGTACGTTAGAGAATGTTTAGAGCTCCAGGGCTGATTGCAATCGTTGGCTGCATATCAAAATTGTATCACAACAATGAAGAGGGGGCACAACACACTCGTTGAGATTTCCAGACCGCACTTGACAGACAAATGTCATATTTATTGGCCATGCTGAGTGGCAGCAAACACTTTAGTGGAAGAATGCCACGCAGTAATTTCCGCTTCTAATATGCCTCACGCTAAAGGCGGCTTTAAATTAATATTTCCGATGTAATTATCACGTAATGGGTATTTTTGCTTGGCGCTCTCTCAGAAACAAATATGCGAGCTTTCAATCGAAAGCAGAAAGTTGGAAATCATAGACGTCAGAGGAAACCGGATTTCGTTTGCGGTATGTAGAAAATGTTGGCGTTAACTTCGCTCGTTAGCACAGCTACTGAGTCAATTTAAAAGCAACAACAAGCAAACATATAATAATTGGAGCAACACCCTTATAGGAAGACATCCGCGTTTTAGAAGCCTGTTTAACTAGACGGACCCAACTTTGCTCTGGGACACTTGTCATAGCTTGCTGAGAGAGAAAAAAGTCACGCAGAGTGCAGTTCCAACAACCTAAACTATTCAAGTCTTCGTTAACATATTTTAAGCAATATCTGTGCTGCAACTACCACAAATCATGGCAGTCGGTTGTTTGTAAAAGTCGATAAATGCAAAATTGCCAGCGCAGTCCTTGCGGCTGAATGGAATTAATGCCTTCACGACACAGCAATTAACATAATCAGCTAAAACGGCGGCGAAAAACGTAAAGTTGGCAAAAACGTTATTTGTCGAACGATTTCAGCTGAGGCAATGTGAGCCATTGCGGGCTCTCAGCTCAGCGGCACACGTGACGTTCATAAAGCAAACAAATTTCATATTCATTCTTGTGGTATTGATAAAACAGCACCAAACACGACCAAAACATACTCGTACATATGCATGTATTTATGTATGTATATGAAAAGAAAAAGTTGTTTGCTGGCGGTATCAAGTCTTCAGTGATGTATGATTTTGCTTATTTCTTGGGTATTTTTGCTTTCATTTCTTGATTGAAAATACATGTCGTAAATTTAACACCGACTGTCAGGTATTTCTACATTTGGCCGAATGTCTGCCACATCTTCACACCGTCAGTTGATTTCAATTTTTTACAGTAGAAGTTGTCTAGTTTGGCCGGCATAAATTATGAACCACAGCCACGACCATTGCCACAGCATCGAATACTAAATATTCCAAGAATTGCCCAATTAAGTTTGAATTTTTTTTTTTTAATTAACGCGACAGCATGTGAAGAGCCGCCCCGCTGGCACCGAATGAATTTGGTATGCGAATAGAAGTGGTGAGGATGTGTTGGTGATTATCACACGTGCGAACTCACCTAAATTTGGCACGGTAACAGTAACTTGATTATTGGAGCCGACGTCCACCGTAGCTACCTTACTTTTATCCACACTTGCTGGCTTAAAGTCATCTGCAACAACAACAAAAGCGAAAGTATTAATTATAGAAAGTTGAACGGAACACGCAGAGGCCGAATAAGTGGGCGTGGCGACTTACATTTAATCGTGTGAAAGGCGGTCGTTGTATGCTTCGGGTTGAAGGTGCAGCCGAGCTTCAGTTCGCGCACCTCGTCGCCGATGTTGAGCCGCTCGGCCAACGAACTCTTCTGCTTGGTCATCATCATCGTAGCGGGTGCGGGATGCGGTGCGCCACCGTAAGCGAGCGCTTGATTGCAGTTGGGCGCCGCCTTTCCGGCCGACGATGGGGCGGGATATGCGGCCGAGTAGTTGGCGTAATTGGCACTGGTGTTGTTGCTGTTGGTATAGTTGTAATTGTAGTTGTTGCTGTTATTGTTGCTGAGCTGTTGTTGGTGTTGTTTCTTTTGTTGCTGATATGATTTTGGTGTTTTTGTTGTCGTCGCCGTAGTCGATTGAAAAGCGTGCAAGGATTCTCTGCTGCCGTCTGCCTCTGCCGCAGCAAATCCTCCCGCAGTGCTTTCGCCAGCGCCACTGCGTCGGTATTGCTGACCACCCGCCGCCGTAAAATTTACACCGCCCGCACTCGCACCTGCAGCACCACTGCCACTGGCTCGTCCTGCTGTCGTCCCCGCCGCTGCTCTGTTGCGTTTCACGCTACCACCAGCAGCCTTGGCCTTGAGACGTTGCAACGTTGTTGTTCCCGACGCCTTCGGAATTTTTTCGGCTTTCGGTGCAATTCGGAATTGCACACTCGCACACGTTCGAAAAATTTAATTCAAACGAATTGGTTCAGGAGAAGGGAGGGACTCGGAGAAAGGGCATCAAGTGCCGGCCAAAAATGTTGCACACTTTGCACTCGCTGTCAGCAATCAATGTGAGATTTCACTCTTGTTAGTTACACTACATTCGGCATGCACAGTTGCAGCACACATTCTTCCTTGGCACTCTCCGGATTCAGATTGATCTATTTTTCAGGGCAAATACTGCGATTTTTCGGGAGGAGAAGAGAACACAAATCAGGTTATGCACACGATTTCGTTAAGTATTTAACACTCTTGTAAGATGACATAGTTACAATGCCCTGCGGTAATGTGCCAAGTTAAGGACAACCAAACAGACAGTGGGCAGATGGGAATGCCAATAATAGCGATTATGTGGCGGCCGAAAATTAGTTGTCACCCGGTAAAATATGCATTTTTTACCCTAAAACCATTCGCTTGTGATTTGCGGATCGCAGCCGCTGCTGACTCATTGCTACTCTTGCGTTTGCAATGAGCTGTTGGAGCACGAGGGATGGTTAGGGGCAACCGTTTATATGTAGAATCGATTTCCTGTCTGCCTGCAAACGATCCTTCAGCAATTGGCTAGAAACAATTTAGGTCTACGCAATTTGTAATTCCATAATGAAAGGTCGGTCGGTTTGCGTTCGTAGCGTTTCAGGGTCAGCTTCAGCGTTTCTTCTTCAGCGACCGGGGGTTTTTCCACGCCGCGTCATGCTAATCACTTCCCCAATTAGCTGAGCTTTGTAACCTAATAGCCTCGTCAAAACCATTGCATCCCTGCCCGCCCCTGACCCAACTGCAGCAACTATCGCTGTCAATTCTCACTTTTCTTCTATTTTGTTTTTTTTGCATCGGCCCGCGAGCATATGTTTGCGCCCTTCGCGTTTCCACTGCAACGGTACCACGAACTGTTGCCACGCCACCCCCTTCGGCAGCGGTTGCAGATTTTCAACAAAAACTTGGGCTCATTCCACGGCACAGCAGCCACGACAGCGTCGCAATGCGATATTCTTGTTGCTCATTGTTTGACACTGTTGCAATTTTTTTGTGGGTCTCTTCTGCTGGAGCTTCGAGTTCGCCTCGACGGCTCCTCTTGCTTTTTCGGGCTTTTTTGGCACACGCGCACGCACTTCCCCACAGCACTTACACAAATACAAATTTCTCCACTATTTTGGCGATTTTGCCTTCACAGCGCCAGCACTTTCTGCACTCGCGGCGACACGTTCCGTTTTTTTCGCTAAACAGTATGCGATTGCATTTTCTCGTGCAGCTTTGCGAATTTTCCTGCGCCCGATTTTTTGTCAAAATTTTCTCTTTCGATTGATTTCGTTGTCGTCGTCGTCTCGTGCACTTTCATCACGTCAATGTTGCTTCGCCGTCTTTGGTTTTTCGTGGCTGTCGCTGTCTACGTTGTCTACCGCTTCCAACAACACAGTGTTGCATTTGGTACTGACTGGGCTGAACCACTGAGTTGATGGAAAGTGTAGTAGAACTGTACCATTTAGTTTATTTGTTAAAATTATATCTTTAACTATTGGGTGTAGAATCTCTTTGGTAGTAATACGACTAACATTAGGTCTGTTCATTATCAAATAGTTTTTGATAATTATCAAAAGTTTTAACTGGAAAAGCGTTCACGAACTCAAAAAACTAGCAGAAGAGAGCAGAAACGGGAGCGTAACAACGCCAGAGACAAAAAAGCAGCTGCAAGTTTCTGCTAGTGAAATTTTTACTAGCAAGAATTTGCAGCTCATGAAAAAAAGTATCAGCTGTCAAAGTGCCACATAAACAAAACAAAATTTGTTTGCATATTGATATTTGGTTGCGTTTTAATGTTAAATATGAGCGAAAAAAGGAAAGTTGGCGAAGTTTTGGTAAATGTAAGTATTTGAAAATGCGATTACCATATCCGAAATGGTTATAATTATACATTTCCTTTCTACTTCCATTTTCACGATTGTTTATTTTTCACACAAATGTCAGTTAGTTGTCAGCTGTTGCTTGCTAGCTAATTTCTACTGGATTTCCGTTCATTTACTTTTTTCACTATCATTCTCTTTGTGAGAGCATGCCTCTCAAATTCTTTCTTACGCTCTTCTGCTAGTTTTTACTGGAAAAAGTACGTGAACAAACCTATTTTGATGGCATTCAAGTGCTGAGTTTTTAAAGGACAGGAACAAACTTAAGACCAACTGTACTCTTATTAATATTAATTGGTACGTCCGCAAGTAACCGTTGCTGCATACATTTTGAATGTTACTGACCCCTTAAGAACTTTAATTTATTATATTTAGCAAGGGATGGTACAATTTCTAACGTTGTTTTACGGTTTGCCTAAACGCGTATTTTTTATTTGCGGGAAGATTGTCTGAACTACTTGGGGACATTTATGGGCACCACTGTGGATGGAAATAAAGATGGTGTGAGTATCAACTCTGTATGCTTGAATGGCAGCATTGGTCAGTAAATGGTGTGTGCCTTCGCTTAACACAATTGTTTTCTGAGAACAGAAATCGCTGTACAGTGTTGTCTTAGCCTAAAGAACGGCATATAGAAGGTGGGAATTTTTATTAGTTACATAGAAAAATAATTATTGCTTGTCTAGTCCGAGTGGTAGAACCCAAAAAATACCCGCGACTCGATTATCTGAAAACACTTCAAGTTAATTGTCTTTGGAATATTTTAACCCCTGATTGTTGAATGGAATATATGATATATATATGCTTGATGAATATATGCTTCTTTAATTATGCTAAAGTTAAAAATGCACTTCAAAGAGATCAGAGATTGTTTTTAATGAGATCACAAAAGCCTGAACTATGATAAATGCACCAGCACAAGTGAAAATAATGGTGGGAAGGCGGCAGGAAGCGCACTCGCTGGCCACTCAAAGTACTTTGCATATCGGCGAATGCGTTTTTGCTCTCACATTAAACCTAATTGCGGCCAATTTGCTCGTAAGGTGGCAATTTGTGCTAAACATACTCAGCACAAGTACTTTTAGGCGGGTTTGGCGGCAATGGCCATAATACGTCGGCCACGGAAAATGTGAGTACGGCGCGGGCAGCGACCGTTTAGCACACTTGTGTGCAGTGTTTGACAGGTGGGAATTGATTTATGAGCGCATGATTGAGGATACGCGTATTTGTCAGTGGAAATTAATTTTTATTGGCGTTATAAATCAGCGCGTTGCTTAGACGGTCTCCTTTGAGGGCGTGCGCGTGTGCCACGATGCCAATTATGATTCGGCTGTGGACAGGGAGCATGCTCAAAGAAGGCTTCAGTAGCCCGCACAGGTGCGTACAAGGTTGGCTGCAAAATCGCAATCGTAATCCATTGGATGCTTTGGTTGTGGAGCCCATTAGATAATAAATATTGATGGTAAATGTTTGCAAATAATTGAAATGCAAAAAAAAAACAAATACGTAAATGAATGCAAATTTAGCCGCCCTCAGCAAAGCTGATTAAGGAGTTTGGCGGCGATGCTATCATCAGAAGCACGACAGGTAGACGGGCAGCGCGCAAATGGCAACGCACAACTTGTGAAAGCAACTGCCGCCATGGGAATATGTCAGCTGGCAGATAAGCATCGCTTGCGAGTGCGCAAAGATGTAGGCGCCGCCGCCGCCTCAAAATCGGATCAGCTCGAGTTGCAAACGAGGCAGCGAAACAACTTCATTTCCTTTGATGCCTGTCCATCAGTCAACGCGCCTGTGAGCTGTGCCCGACTCTGAGCGCAGCAACTTCAGTGCCCACGCTGCCTGCTACCAGCAGCGCTCAAGTAGTTCAAACAGTTTAGATTATTCTTTTCGGGCGCGCAGCTTCTGCATTAAGCCGCTAATTATGGCTGCCCCGAATAAAGGACGCACAGGACGCGGCAGCGCCGGCAGCAAGTTGTGATTTGTATCGGGTTCCTTTATTCCTATTTGCTGTTTTGCTGCTTGCCGTGCGATGCCCTTCGCTGCATTAATTCGAAAATAGTTCAAAAATAGTAATGCCGATTTTTGAGATCTCGTGGTTCAATGATTTCGTTGTTGATTATTTGCTGCCGATAATGGGCAAAACGTAACTGATATGTTTTGTAGAAAACCGAAGAAGCGGGCACATTACACACTTTGGGAATGGAAGCAAAACTATTCGCTGGACTTGCAGAGAGATGTGCGACTGCGTTTGGTAGCGCTGTTCCAGAAAGTGAGTGAAGAATGCTTTACTGCTCGCTCGCGCCCACTTAATGTTTACATAATTTTCCAGAATGTTCCAGATGCCGTCAGCGTGAAGTTTCACCGAAACAGTAGCTCAACATTTTCAAGTCAGTCGTCTTCAGTCTTCTAAGCAATTAGATCCACATTTGCGGCACTTGAGAGTTGGTGAACTTGGAAAAAAATAATTAAAAATGTCGCCGCCAAAGTACCATCCCCGCTAGACCCCCTTCCGCTCGGAATAACCATACATTCCCCACACTTATCGTACCGGCTGCTAACACTGGCGCAATGTGGTTGTTGTTGCGGGCATCGCTGGTGGCATTCACAGATTTGTATCGGGAACGTATAATCTAAACTCCCATCACGATCAGCAAATTCCGCCGCTATTATTTATTGACACTTGAAACCGCCGGCTGCCCGTCCAGCGCTGGTGTTGCCGCTTTTCGTATGCGGTGTTGGTGGGGCGTGATGTTGGCAGCCAGGCAGACAGACGGCCGGGCAGCGCTCCAGCCCATACTCGACCATTTGATTTATGCGCGCGTAATTGTTGGTTTAAACGCTGCGCGCCAAGTGCCATGCGGCGTCCGGCGTGCGACGCGCTCTGCACACGCACAGCCGCCGCGCATGCAAACAGTTGGCGCAAACATTTATGACAGCCATCACAGGACGCGTAGCGCGCAAACTCGTAAAGTAGTTTTGCACGCGTGCGCAACGCGGCACATCGCAGCATCTCCGACGCAATGCGAAGCATGGACAAAGTTGCCACCGATATGGAATTTTGTCTTGTAAGAATTTAATTTCGAAGTTGTAGTAAATTTTCACCGAGTTAAAACAACAATTCATTTTAGAAAATCAATAATTATTTCATAAATAATTTGGCCGTTTAACTTACGATAATTTAAATAGGCGTACGCCATCAATACAAAACATATAAAGTCACTAGCACGCACTTTATGTTAGTAAAAACAGATGTGGATGTTATAATAATTTAGGATATCGCTTCAGTGTCGGCAACCCTTTCGCGCCACACATTGATCAATGGCCATGTATCATAAATAAATGCTGAAAATTTGTCTGCAGCGCACAGGATAAAACGTTCGTGCGCTTATTTTCGTTCGTTTGTCATCATTTTTTCAATAAATTTCAATTTTCAACTCAGAAGAAGTGGAAGGAAGGCTGGAGTGTGGCGAGCAGGCGGAAGGCACCAGAAGAAGCGTGCGGCGGACATGTGGAGCGCAAAGCAAGGAGCAGTTGGCGGTTGCGTTTCGTGCTGTTTTGAACGTGTTAAATTGATTTAAATGGCTCGTGAGCGAAGGAGATAATTTTCAGTTGTCAGATGGCGGAATATTTATGTGCCGGCGATTATTCTGCGCCGGTGCCACGGCCTGCCGGGCCGCTCGTAGCCGGCGCTGGGGACGACTGACAACTGGCACTCGCATGTGCAGATTTCCGCAACACTCCTGGCCGACAGTCGCTGTTCGCTGCGATGATAATTGCCGCCGATTACATGCAATCGCCTAATAATTTCTGACACCTTGCCATGGTTTATTGCCGCCATTATTGGCAGCGAGTAAACGCCATTACTGGCCGCGCAAAATTAATTTCACAACGTGTGCAGCCGCACAGTCGTCGTGCAGCCGGTTGATGTGCAATTGTGGTAATTGGCGTCAAGTTCTTGCACCATAAGTTCTCGGTGTGAGGGGGTGAAAATCTGAGGAATGCACTCAGTTAGTGGGTGCAAGACAGATGGACTTATTTAATAGGTTTATTTTTACTGAAAAAGAAATCGGGTGCTAAACTCCTGTAATTAAAAATGAGTTCGTCTAACAAGTTGGTCCATAGAAAATATTGCATGGAACAGTCTGTCGACTGTGTGTTTCTTGGTATTCCCAGCCTAACAAGCAACGAGAGCTAAACAATGGCTGGCTAATTGTGAGAACTTGGCAATATTAGGCAAATAGTCAACTGACAGCTGTGAGTGTGACATCACATACGAGAAAGCCGAAATCGAACTACAATATATGGACATCAATTTCAAGTATAACGAGCGCCGATCTTAAAGTGTTGATTAGATCGCACCAGAAGCGCAGCACCTCAAGAATTGGCCCAGGCAAATGACAAATTTCATTCGCTGACAGTTAACGAGCTGATCGAAAGGACGCCGAAGAGCGCAAAGATACCGACACAAAGTGAACCAACCTCCTGGCCTTCGCTCATTACTTCAGCTATTGTTTCAAAGAAAGGAAACACTAAGAACACAGGAAAGCGACATGGGCAGAGATGATTGACCCTAACTGTCTGCGAAAAGGGAGCGAAATAGTTTCAAGGATCGCACAAATTAGAACAAAAATCACTTGAGTGTAATGCCGGACAGACCTGAGGGATGCGTCGACGTTAGAATTGACAGAAACTCATATTTTGAGTGTGCGGCAAGACAGGGCAGACGGGCTAATTGGCTGGGCGCTGGCTCATAGCAAAACCCGGTAAGTTGATTGAAAGAAACCAAAAAATAAAAAATATTACTACACAGCCATTGTTGAGCATTTTGTTATATACGAGTTTTGAGTCAAATTAAAAAATCTTAATGAAATAAATAAATATGACATACAAATTATGTTGCTGACTTGGGATCTGAAAAAATTATTGTGAAAGTATTACACTACGAAAAAATTAAACTAATTATTTGGCCAACAATCAACTTAACGATTCGCTTACGTGTTTAGTGCCTAATTTTGCAATGTTTAGTGGGAAAACCAAAAGCTAAAACAAATATTTATGTGATACACATTGCACATTATAGGTTCCTGTGTTGAGTTGTGTTGCCACAATAGGGAACTGTTTGAATATTGCCAAAGTTTGATAGTCGGCCACTTTGTTTATGAATTGCCACACACGCTACAATGTTGAGGACAGCCAGTTGGGTTCGTGGTCATCTTGCAGTCTAGTCTTGTAACACATTGAAAGTAAATAAATAACACATTCGATAGTCATTTACGTTTCACAAATTTTTAATCAAAGTACCATTTGATTACTACGCGAAATGTTAAACAATTTCAAAGTGCATTAATACCCTTTCTTGCTGAAATTACTTTGCTCATGAGAAGTTTTGGCAGTGCATCGTACGAGAAGCCTCCGCAAGGAAAATGCCTTTTGCCGGCCACTATTTGAGTCGCGATTTGAAACATGATTGTGACTACTGCAGTGGTGGATTCAGGGGGGTTGGGGGGTTGAAACACCCGAAATATTAGGATCGACTTTAAAACTACATACAAATTAAAAGGTATTTTATACTTAAATATTAAAAAATTACATTTTGAAACCCCCGAAATATTTTTCTGAATCCGCCCCTGGACCACTGCATCTACAGCGACCTGACTCGAAAAGAATTTGTTAAGAACTTTGTTTGTTTGAAAGACTGCACAACGTAGCGTCCCATCATCGTCGTCGCTTACCGCGTTTTCTGCTCATTTCGATGCCGTTTGAACATTTCAAAGCGCTCTGCAAATGCTGTCGGCAGCAGTTGGCATAAATGCAATTTTAGATTTCATCAACTGATAAGCGCCGGAACTTTGCAAATTACGGCCGAGGAGCGAAAAGTGAACATTTTCATTAGAAAACAAAACTCAAAGTGCAGTTATTGTGGCACATTTTGTCGACGGCACGACGAGCAACAAAGTCAGCAATGGCCATAACAAACGTTTTTGTTGGGCAACAAAATGCGCGCCCGACACGCCAAGAAAATTGCCAAATGCCACCACTTTGTTGTATCAATAAAAACGGCGCGCCAACACAATGAGCGAAGCATCGAAGCAGCAGCGGAAAACAAATCGGCCCGTCTGAATGCAAATAAATTTCGCAAATTTAATTTACAGCCATTTTTTGCCGCTGCACTCTGCTGTGTCTCTTCGGCCCGATTGGCTTCCGTGCGGCTGCGATGAGTTGTGCAAGAATGCACAAAAGTCGCAGCATTCGAATAAACTCAATGAAACTTTGGCATAAATCAGCAGCGTAAATACCCACAAATCCACAAGCGGCCGGCTGCGAAACGCCGAACTGAGCTGGCAACGCTGGCGGCGGTTGCGTGCACTGCAAATTGCAATCAGCCGTCTCGACGCAGCACATCCTGCGCATCGAATTGAATCGAGCTGAGCAGCGGACCCATAGCGGCGCATCGCCGTGAGCCGCCGACCGCGCTGACGCCGCCAACACCACCCAAAGGTGTTAATATTCAATTAAAAGTTGCCAGCAGCCCGCGCACAATGCGCGCGCGCGCGCCAGTTGTTGCCCATGTTCGATTGTGTGTGGTACACATGTATTTGTTGTAGTCGTTGTTGTTCTGGACGGCATAATAAATTAGCAGTCAACAAGCCCCGATTGGCAATTTCGATTCTTGTGGCCTTTTCTGTTTGCTGTTTGTCGTTTGTTTCCCTAAAATTAATGTGGCAGCCGTGGCGAAGAGCACGCTGCGCTTGCGGGCACAGCAGCAGCGGAAGGCGCAAGAGATGTGGCAAGTGTTGCAGCCGGCAGCTGGGAGAGAAACTGTGCGAGTGGTGAGAAAACAAACGACGTGCAGCATAAACGCTGGAAATCATTAATGAAAATGTGATTGAATCGCCCGAATGCCAAGTGGGCCTTTGTGTTGCCAGGAGCTGATTAGGTGACAGGGTGTTTCAATGGGCTTTTCATGAGCGTCGCAGCTTTTCGGCTTCCATTATGCGTCGGTCTGGCTGAGTGGTCGCCTACTTCTTACTTTCTTACAAAACGGTCTGTAGCTGCCTCCTCAACCTAACCTAATAAATAGCAAACTCCGTCGGCCAATACCTCGCGACACGTAAGAAATTGTACAGTCAGGCCATTTAGCAATTTAACGCGACTGTTAAAATGCCACACACAAATGAGTAGAGACCAACCGTTGAATGGGCAAAGCAACAGCAGCAGCAACCAGCCACAGCAGCGACAATGGGCATTTTTAAATCTCGCAATCAGCGCAGCTTAAAAAGCTCAAATTGCAAAACGTGCAAGCAGCGGAGACATCGGCGGCGATCAAAATGAAAAACGCCAGGCGCAGGCGCGGCGCTAAAATGGCACAAGCGACGCGACGGCGGGGTTTGTGTTGTGACTGCGATTCGCCACGGCTGTCAGATGGAAGTTTCAGTGCCACCATGAGGGTAGAAGAATAGTTCGTCGTTCACTTTGATAAATAATTGCTCGTTGCTCGATCGACCAAGTGGGCACCTTTCACCCAACCAATTAGCCACAAGCCAGACAATTAAATTACCCCCAACTCGGACGCAATTCGACGTTATTGCCGCAACAAAGTTGAGTCTGCTACAAATGGTTTTTGTTTTAAATTAATAATGCCTGCGTTCGCGTGATTTATAAGTCGTTGAGAAATTTATGTTTGCCCATTAATCGTTTGTTTACATTACTTATTAATAATCATAATATTGAGCGCTGTAAAACGCCGCATAATTTCCCCTTCATTAGCTGCGCGCTTCACGGACTCCACCGGCCGACGAACATAAATAACAAAATTGAAATCTCTGGCCCGGTGTTAAAATCCATTCAAAATTCGTCTATTTAACAAACCGTTGCCGAGTGCTGCGGGTGTCCGTTCTCCAAAACCAACTGACCCCACACGCCACAGCAGGTGATTTTCCAAGAGCGTTTCTACCTTCTTGTTTATTGTTGTTTTTGTAAGACTGTTCATTTCTCACTTAGCTTGCGGTCGCGCGCTGCCACAGAAAGTCCACTCGAGCCGTTGCCGCGCCAAACAATCAATTGGTCGTCAGCGTCAGCGTCGTGTCGCTGGGTCGCCACTCGCGGCTCGTCGATCACCGACGACGGCCACAATCAATGGCCGCAGCGTATCATTGTCTGATCAATGGTGTTGATCGTAATCACCGCTCTAAAGCCCCAACTCTCGCTGCGTGCCGACTGCCGGCCAGCCCATACAGCGCGCCATTTCACTTCGCCGGCTGGCTCGCGGCCATTGGGTGGCTGCAGCCGGCGTCCGCGACTTCACGTCGCGCCTAATGTTGTGTTGATCTATCGCCGAGCTTAGGCGCTGCTGCTGCTGCTGGCCTCAGGTCTAATCAACTTCGACGACGTTTCGGTTGCTGCTCTGGTTACATGTCCGATTTGTGCTCGTACAAAATTGCTGGGCCGTGTCGCTGATTATCTCGCGCACACTGCTCGCTTGCTGCCTCCATTCAGTTTTTATGTTTTTTGTATTGTTTTGTTGCGTGTTTCGCGTTCGTTTATTGCTCTCCAGCCACATATCGTTGACATTTTCTTGTGTGTGTGTGTGTGTGCGCGCGGTGTCCGCATCCGCTCTGCACACGCACTCGGTAACCCGATCCATTATTATGGAAATTTCATTGTATTGTAATTTTTAACACTTGACTTTGTTGTCCTCTCGAAGATACTAAAAAGACAAATAATTTCGTTATTGGCGCCTAGTTTTATGCGCAAGATTTATGTACCTGACCCCCGAAATTGTGGAGGTTGTAATAAAGTTTTGTTTTGTTACAAAATGTGTGTTCGGTCTTCTAACCAGCAACAACAAACGGTGTGGAGTATTAAAAATGGAATGATTTTTTAATTGCGCACTTTTGATTGAAAAGTGACGGAGCTGAAGTGACAGTGAGAATTCAACATAACATTTGGTATTACTTTTCCCAAAGTTCTTTTATTTTACTTGTAAAACTTAATTTATTATAGACACGATTGAATGTTTTAAGAATGTCTTATTGCCATATTTTGTATAAACTGTGTTTGTATAAAAACGAGATACGATTACTTTTTGGAAAGTAACTGCAACTGTCGAGCCGACTCCGAGCGCCAAGAACTATCGAAAATCTCTCGTCGTGTACTTCTATTTGTTTATAAACTCAATAGTTGTAATTATTTTTATTTAAGGCAATACATCTAAATAATTGAATATTCCTTAGCATTACATCACAGATGTATTACTTCGAAGGTGTTCGAAGTTTGGAATTTTCTTTGCAATATGACGCTTGTATTGTTTGTGAGGAAAGAAGAAATGTGTATACAAATATATCGCACACCCACTACAAAAGTGACACAAGTCAAAATTTTTAATTTGTCAGGAAAAGCAAAAAATTATTTTTGAGTTGAATACACATTTTTTAAAATGAAGTATAGACCGTTTAGTAGAAAATCCCTACAGATTATGCTTTAAGATAAGTTACAAAGATGTTTTTTTAATTTTACACCAAAAAATCCAAAATTTTGAGTTGTGACTTTTTTGATGATATTTTAATTCAATAATTACCGAATTATTGCAAGTTATGTCACTTTTGCTGAATTTAATAATTATAAATGACAGTTAAAAAGTTGAAAGAAAAATTTTGAAAATTCGAAATTAATTTTTTTATTTGAAAATATCGCACACGCACTACAAAAGTGACAAAACTCAAAATTTTTGATTTTTCAGGAAACGCAAAAAACTGTTTTTGAGGTAAATAAACATTTTTTTAAAATAACGTATAGACTGTTCAGTAGAAAATCCTTACAGATTATGCTTTAGTATAAGTTACAAGAATTTTTTTTTCTTTTACACTAGAAAATCCAAAATTTGAATTGACTGTTGTTGTGAGTTGTGACTGTTTTGATGATATTTTAATTCAATAATTACGGAATTATTTTAAGTTATGTCACTTTTGCTGAGTTTTATAATTATAAATTACAGTTAAAAAGTCGAAAGAAAAATTATGAGAATTCGAAATTAATTTTTTGATTTGAAAATATATACTAAAATTGTCAGAACTTTGCTTAAAATTAACTTCAACAAAAATTTATTTCGTCAAAAGTGTCACAATTTGAATTAGGACTCTTTTGCATTGAGCTGCAGCGATCAAATATCATCAAACTCCTCGGCATGAACAGAGACCTAACTGTATTTTGGCAACAGTTAACAACAACAAAATATACTGAGCTTTTGCTTATTGGTAGATTGATGCATTGTGCACACTATTAAGGGGGTCCTCTAGTTGTAAATTTTGAAAAAATCGATTTTTTTTTATTTCATATTTTTATAGTATAACTATCATAGAAGAAGTATACGAACGGATTTTGTCGAATTCGTAAACGTCTCTGATATACAGGGCCTCAAAGCCGTCTCGTTCACTACGCGGTAGCACGGTTTTAAAACTTTAAATGCGTTTTTCTCGAAAACACATTTTTTGACCGTTGCGCCATGATTCCGTCGAAACTAATTGAATTGATTCTTGTTTTGCTGTATTCAAAACTTTTTGATCCACGGGAGATTGCGCTCCATTGACTAGCCGATTTTTGGGGAGAGTTTTTAGAGAGAAAAAGGCCGAATTTCGAAAAAAACACGTTAAAACGATGCCGCGGGTCCAATTTTGATCACATCGGGTTCATTATAGGTCATCCTTTAATTGGAGTAATGCTTTTTAAGAGACAATTTTTGGATTACATTTCAGACGAACAGGGACAAAGTTAGGATGACGCAAACGCACCCTTACAAAAAAAAACATGGCCGGTACTCAGCTGGCGGACCCCAACAGTGTTCGCGGTAGCACGTGGAAAATTTTTTTTTTATAATTCAATATGTAAAGAATAAATATACGAAGAATTATCTCATTATCATTTGCAGTTTCTGGAAAAAAAATCCCAAAAAAAGCTTTAAAAAACACTGTTTGTACTAGAGGACCCCCTTAACCCATAAACCCGAAAATTAAAAATTTTGAGTTGTGTCACTTTAGAAGTGGGTGTGCGATACCTATATAAAATATTGGAAAACATTAAAAAAAATACAGAAAAACCTTATTTAATAATAAATGTATAGTTTCAGTAAAGATTGTTATCCCTTGTCTTGCGGCTTAATGCACCAACTTCTCAGCCGCAATGAACATAGATGCATTTAGAACACACTGGAGATTTGATTTCTTATACATACAACCAGCAGAAAAACTACTCGATCGATCTACTTGAATTGGTCACAGTGTCTCACAGCCAAAGACCTCGTCCGAATACTCAAAAGTATTGAAACATATATGATTGTTCCTACAATCAACGCCACAACGCCGCTCGCACAACAGAAAAGAGGTGAGGAAAAGGCGCAAAATAAATTAGACAAACAACAAACACACAATCGCATTTAATTGCGCCAAAACTCAATCAATTTCTCACCGACTTTATTTGCCAGAGATTTTAATCCAAGATCGCGCTGCCAGTCAGACACACACGCCGGCTACACGCAGCGCAGTAAGCGGCCGCGCGGGCACTACTGCGCCACATGTGGACACGGCAACTACAACATTAACAACAATAGCCACCACAACAACAGCGGGAGCTAAGCGAAGACAAGCCAGTATGCCACAAGCGAGCCAATGTGTTTGGTGTGCCACAGCGAACATGACAAGGCGATATAACACCAGCAACAACAACATTCCAGGCACATCCCAGTGCGGCAGAGTCCAGCCGGCAGGCAGGCAGACATACGATACGCTCATCAATCGCTCGTTTGTAAGCCATTAAATTGATATCATGTCGAGAAATGGTGTAAAAAATGGGCTTAAATACGCCATGATTACAAGATCACACGCGAGTTCAATGAAAAAATTTATTTACTCAGTGCACGTCGGGGCGTTCAGCGCTACGCGCGAATGATAAATATTGCGTGGCATGAGCGCGTACTCGTACCTGCGTAGGAGCGGGGGTGCGGCGGGCGACAGGAGTTTGGCAAATGGTGATGAGCGCACAGCTAACGATGGTTGTGCGGATTAGAAAGTCCCTCATTGATTTATGTCAAACCAATGTGGGAGATTGTGAAATGGTGTCAACGTCACGTACTAGTTTTATGGTGCAACACTGATTTGGGTGGATGGATGGATGGATAACGGTTTGCCGGCAACACATACTGCGGGCGTACAAGTGAATGCAGTGCAAAAATCGAATGTTTTAAATTTATGGAAACCATCAACCCTCAGCAAATGTGAGCTAATTGCAAAGCTTTCTATGCTCTCAAAACTCAAAAAAGTCGCAGCTTGTCCAACTGCTGCCAGCTATTAGCATAATGATGGCCACATACTGAACGTGCAGGCACGGCGCAGCTCACGGATCCTTGCTGACCCAATGTGCTTTCATTGACTTGATGCCTCACGCCATTATCGTTTGTCCCATCGACAAGCGGCAACAGCAACAGCACCATTGCCTGCGTCAGTGCCATCGACAGCGCCAACATCTTCGTTGCCGCATCGAAGATGTTATCTGAAAATTTGTTAAATTTATCACTTTACTCGCCATGTGGTATCCGCGCATGTGGCACGTCTTCTAGCGTTTGTGTGGCTCTCTACCTTCCACCAAATGCTTCGCGTTTTATTTGTTTTGCTGCTGCTGGTGTCCGCTTGAGTGTGTGCCTGGCGACAGACAGACAAATACAATAAATGCGCGGATTCACCAGACGCTATCAAAACAGATTGCATCTTTACACCGGCAGAAAACAACAAAAATATCCATAACGACATTAGCTCCAGCTACAAGAACAACAGTTGCGCATTCATGGTGATTGGTGTTGATGATGATGCTGATGCTGATTATGATGTTGTGGTGAAGCAGCGACTTTATCCTTTTCTTTTATTGAATTTCTACTGAATTTGTTGTTTGTTTGTTCGCACAAGTCGATTTACGTTTTACTTCACATATTTGGTGGTCAAAATGACAATTGCTGCAGTTGTCAATGTGACATTTGGTGGAATCTTCAAGGTTTTCCTTGAACACGAAAAAGATTTGGTCTGTGAAGAAGCTACAAGCAGTTGCAGTCTGTCAGTACAAAGCGTGGCACAGGCTTTGGCAATTTTACATAAACCAAGATGAACTAAACGTGAGTCCCAGTCGGAGCTCTTATCTCTCAGAGAAGCAATTCTGTCTATTCGCTTAATGCCAGTCACCGGGTCAGAGGACATCCAGTACCAGTTTATATAAAAGGCCTCGGAAATCCTAGCTGCTTTACAGCCATTTCGCGGCGTTGATAAAGACCAGCAAATCTCTGATTCTCCTACTAGAGACTTCCTTCCTTTCTAGAAAGAAGTACATGCCTGGCTAGAGCCAGGCATGTACAGAGGAAATGTTCGATTGTTTCCTTTTCAGCTGGATGCTCATCCTGGCTGCATGCTCCCCTAAAGGCCAGTGGCTTATAATAACTGAGGTGAGTTTGGCTACTTTGGCGCTTTTTACTAATCAGTTGGCCAGATTAATCTGCTAATCTTTCACGTATCCAGCCTCTGCCATATATTGTCTGCCTTTGCTAAGAGGTTCTTGGAGATCTCGCTCTTGATAAAGTTTATTGGGCTGCGGACCTCCACCGTATCCCAATGGGCAAGAGCGGAACATCTTCTGGCAAACTCGTCCGCGCTTTCGCTACCCTCAATGTTCTTATGCCCAGAAACCCAAATGAGGGTAACAATCAATCGGCGGGCCAGTTCCAGGAGATCTTCCCTGCAGTTCCAAGCATGTTTGGAGCTTGGCTATCGGAGAAAATGGTAATTATTTCTATAAAGGTGGTGTCTGCCACTGCCAACCTGCAGGCTTCCTGAATAGCTAGAACCTCCGCCTGGAACCTACGGAAGTCGGATAAATGTTTTCGGAAGTCGGATTGATTTCCTGATCCTCAGCTTGCTTGAGAAGATACCAACACCTACTCCACAATCCATTTTGGATCCATCCGTGTAGATTAGGTTGCCTCCCATTGGCGCACACAGGGGGTTTGGGTGTTCAACCCCGCGTGTTACTTACAAACCTATTATTTCCAATTAGCCATGGGCATCCATTAGACAACTGAAAAAGTTTAATATGAAGCAAAAGATATTATACTTTTTGTTTACATGACAAGTTGTAACAAAACTTTAGACAATGGATCAGTAATGGATGGATCAGTAAAAAACAAACCAATCAGTAAACGACAAAAAGTTCCTTATGCAGATTTTAAAAGCCAGCTTCACAGTAAAACCAAAGTTTATTACACAAATTGGAATCTGTATACGACGTACGCTTATTTGACAATTTGAAAATACACAAATCCTGTATTTGTTTACATGAACCCGACGACAAAGTCTACTGGACACCCCAAGCCGTTATTCAGAGTTTCCTTTGAAAGTCATCTAAGTATTGGCCACATACTTACTTTACCATCGTGTGTGGTCTGGCGACCTTCCAAACCAGCTTTTCAAATAAAACCTTCAGCAACCAAGATTACTTTTTAATATAATTAAAGGAGGACTTTCTATATTCTAGAAACTACGAAGACTATCACAAATAGTCTTCGATATTGCGTTGGGAAATTTGAAATATTTTCTGAGAATCTTTGTTCATAAAAAGAAGAAACTTTTTAGAGGTTTATTTGGTAATTTATTTAAACCTTTAGTTTGGTACTTCCAAATATTTTTAAAATTAAATCAATTCATTCATTTAATTTTTCAATTAAGAAAATTGTCGAAATAATTCAGAATCCTAGGAAGGAATCTTAATTATTATAATTAGAAAAATATTAATAAAGATGGCTAATGCTTCTATTGAAGGTCAGAGCTTTGCGCTTGAAACGTGAATACCTACTCACTGTCTGGTTTTACGGTCTGTCAGACTTCTGTAGCCGTAAACTATGAATGAAAATATTTGCCTCGATTAAACCGTACCTCATTTTAATTTATATCCCAAGTAATTGGAATTGAAACACTTTTCCCTCATTGTTTGCCACAAAGGTACCAACGATTCAGCTAGGAAACAAAACCAACAAAGTATCAAATTATTCGGCCTATGCGCCGAGTACGCACAAGTCCACCATTCAGCATCCATTGCACAGCCTTAATCCGTTTTGTGTGGCTATAATGATAGCCAAAAACAGGAAAAAAAGCAAAAATACACAAATTCGTGCACGGCAGACGGTTACTCAGGGATACACATACAATTCAATTACGAATGCCCACAAACAAAAATCATTTATGAGAGCTAAAGAATACGTATGTACCAGTCATTTGTTTGCCACAATTCGAAATGAACTGTAGCAACAATAACAAACAAGCGCATCCTTGTCAGTGCGCATTGTGCTGGTGTCCTTCACATTTGTGCGAGCAACATACACCAGCAGCATCCTGCAGCCACACGCATAGATCCACTTACGTGCGCAGCGCGGCTGCCCCACCAATCGCTTCAATATGGCGGCCATTGCGCATGTCGGCAACACAAACAAAAACCAGCTGCTCGCGCTGAGCCAATGGCGTCGTTGCATTTTCCGCGCCCTCGCTCGCAAACTGGTTACCACTGCCACTGGCCAACGCCCCTTTTTATCCGGCGGTGTGTGTGCGTGCGTGTGGTCGGAAGCGGGTGGGCGTCACTCGGCAAACGCCAGCATAGCAAAGGGCGACTCCGATAACCGGTATTAACGTTTCAGTTGCTCTCCAACTTAGGAAGATGCCCGAAGATAAATGTGGCCTCGATCTCTTGTGTCAACAGAGCACACGAGAGAACGACGCAGTGAGCGTGAATGCGAGAGATGCCGCATATTGAGAACGTATTTGAGTTTACAATGATGGCGCAAAATATTCCGATCGATTTTAATAATTTTAAAAAACCTTTTCAAAAGTGTCAAACCGGAGCTTAAGAGCGGCTGCACTACTGCAAGAAACGAATTTTCAATTTACTAAATATTTATTTATTTATTTATTAAATATGTGTAGCTGAATGGGGAAGTTGACTACGCACGGGGCATTTATGCCTTCGATAGGACCAATATTTGAAGCAGGTTAAAATCCCTTAAGAGTTTGTAGTCAGCTAAACAAATGTAAAAGTTGCATACAACCACTCAAAAATACAAAATACAAAAGTTGGAAACTACCAAGTGTCAAAATACTACATGAAAAACTTATGAATCGATTTCTAATAAATCCACTGTCACTGTTCCTTCCGTTCTCCCGCCTCTGTTCTCGTTCTCTCAGTTCTTGTTGGAGTCCTCCCCAATCCGATACGACTTCAGGAAAGTGGCGAAATCGAGCGGGTCCACACTTTGAGAGGCGCTGCAGTAGTTCAATAAAACATTGAGATACTCGCTCCCGCTCCCACTTGCTCAGTTTAGAAATTTTCTGGCCATTTTCTTTGCACACACATTCAAGCGAGCAGCGGCCGAATGCTGAATTGAAAAAGGATAGCAACACAGACGCCCAGCCCCGACCACGATCATATCGCATTCCGATTCAGTTACAGTGCGCTGCAACCATAGTGAACGACATCGCAAAAAGAACAACAACAACAGCGGCACCCATACCAGCACCACTACCACAAAACAACCACGACAGCGACCAGTTGCGACGCGGAGCGCACAGCCAACACACTGGGAGCAGATACCAGATACAGATACTTTTCCAATTTCAGTTTTTCGTACTCCGTCTTGGCGCGTGGTCGTTGAGCATTTCGTATGAGTGGAGAAGCTGCTGGCCGTGCGTCTTTCGTGCTACACTCCGCTCAGCGCCCATTCGGCATATCCAGCGAAACGCGTGCAGAATCGTCAATCGTGACAGCAAACACTCGAGTTAAAGGATATCACCAGAATCGTTGGTTGGTAGTTGGGGCGACGGTGGCGACAAACCAAAATAAAAACAACGCGCGCAAATTTGCACTCAATTTGGGTCTTATCGAAGAAATCGTCAACATTGCCTTCGTTGTTGTTCCGTTGCGCTGTCGTCATTGGCCGTCAGTGGCGTTGAAGGCATTGGCGATTATCGGATTCTCGACATCGACGTGTTATTGTTGTTCGTTCTGTACTACATTTCTAAAGAGCAACAACAACGCCAAATCTAATCTCAATAAAAGATTTGCGTCAATTTTGTGATTCTCCCGGCGATTGCTCCAATTTATTTTCGGTGTACCGGGAAACGCGGCACGCGCGCTCTCGCTTGCGCGCGGCGTGGCGAAATAAAAATAGCTCAAACAACAGACGTAACATACATAATTCCATTAACGGATATACAGAAATCGAATCGAAACGGGTTCACTTCCGCGGCATCGGAATTTTTGAGCGAAATTCATAAGTTCCCAAAAAAAAATATTGTCGAACGAAAAGTGCAATCGAATCTCTGGATCTTCTCTCATTGCGATAAAAAACACGCGCTGGGGTATTACCCCTGTGTTCTTGAACGGATATCCCACAGCAAAGATTACGCGAAACCGGATTAAATTCAATAATTCAAAAGGTACAATCAATTTACTTACAATACAGATTTGAATTTATTGTTGACTTTTCAAGAGCCTAACAATGATTGTCTCAAAACTAACTGTCAATGTATAAATTTGTACTTATTTATTAAGCTGACTGATAACATCTTATCTGAATGTTGTGATAATTTAAGGCGTTGGGAACGTCCACATATAAATAAATACATACATACATTACCTACCCTCAGGCTTGGAAGCATTCGCCTGTTGTTGTATCTACTAGATTCTAGTAGTCTGGGTGCCTGGATTCGAGTCAATTTTTAAAAGTTCTGTCTTTCAATGCTATCTACAGGATTCCTCATAAGAATTATGGCCTACATAGCTTTGTTTGCGAATCATTTTTGGCGGTCGTAGCCTTTGTCCGAAATATGCTATAAACAATCGGACTGTTTGTGCATAGTTATTATGATAGTGTGGCTGAATATTATACTTAGGTACTTTATTTTTCCCCATGAAGGCCAAGAAGATATTTACATAAGTAGGTATCGGATTTATATGCAAAAACTACGCAAAAAATGCAAAAATATGCAACCATATACAAATATGCAGTGCATATGTTAGCTCATTCTTAACCCTCAAATGCATATTGATGCCTTTAGGCACACTTACATATTTGTGTATATCTTCAAATTAAACCCCGATATAATATTTTGAAACGACAACCACATTCGAAATCTGTTTGCTAATATTTAGTAGTTTATTAATATTTAATTAACTTCTCAGTGGATTTCTGTGTTAAAAAGAAAAACCTATTTTTTTTTAGCAAACGTGAAAATAATTCATGCATTTGAGGGTTAATATTTTTCAATACAAATAGTGTCTGTCTTGGTCCCGTTCAAATCGGAAGCTCCAAAAAAATATGCACTTGCATATGATTCCGATCCCTATACATAAGTTTAATGTTTGGTTTGAAAATGCAATTGTCTGGATTGAGATATACGAGTAGGATTCATTAAAAGTGTTAAACATTAAAAGTGTTACTCAACGATTTCACAACTCTTATCTACTTACCTCTCGTAGCTTCTCGTATTTAGTTAAATTGCAATTCTCCCATAAGCTGCAAACTTTCTCCATCTTAATTTGTTCTATAAGTAATGAAGTTATAAATGTACATGTTACTTTTGTATTCATAATTTATATTCACTACTTAGAACAGATACATTTTTCTCCGAATGACTTTTTTTGAAATATGCAAAGATCAAATATCGAAATCTGCAAATATCAAATTTCACAATAAGACTAAAATAACTCAATCTGACAGCAAAAAACTCTTGAATAATTCATTCTTAACAAACAACAAACTAATAGCATTAACCATAAAACGAGCTACAATTCTTGCAGTCCATGGAACTGAGAGGTAAATACAGTTCTCTCAGGCGAAAACGGCTAACACGCCTCAAACCGGAAAGCGACAAAATTGCTAAAAATCTGTCTGAAGCAGACGAGCGACTGAGAAATCAAAAGCATGTGTGACATTTGTGTGTCTTGTTTTGTTCCTCGTTGAACATCGCACCGCAAAATGAGGCTGCACATATTTATAAAAAATATTATTGATTAGCCACGGTGGAATAATTTCGTTACGCTCAGTTAAAAATAGAAGGACGCACAGAAAAATTTAATCTGGCACAAATTAAATGCACACAAAGTGTGGAAATTTATGGCAGCAAAGAGGAAAAAAATATCAAATACTTATACTTATATCTGGTATATAAAGTTTCAGTATATATATTTTATGCAGAAGGCATACAGTTAAGAATTTGACAATTCGATAAAGAACGCCAAAATTTAAAAATAATTTATGATTGTACAAAATGCTGGTGGTAGCGTGTAAACGAATTAAAAGTTTTATAGATTAATAAATCACAAACTATATTTTATTGTGAACACACCCAATAAAATGAAATTTGTTTATTTGGAAAGTAGGCCCAGTAGGAAATGTTGGCCGTACCCACTTGGAATTGAATTCATGCAAAAATAATTGAAAATAAAATAAATTACAGTACTTTTCGTTTATAACGAACCCGTTTAAAACGATTTTCCGCCTAAAACGAACCAATTTCAAAAGTACGGACTGTATGTTTTCGCTTATTACGGACCCCTTTTAAAGCGAACTTTCGGTTAAAACGAACCATTTTGCCCAGTCCCTCGAAGTTCGCTTTAAGCGAAAAGTACTGTATTTAATAAATTCTAATGTTAGACATGTTAATTAATTCTAATCAATATGGTTAAACATGTTTTATGTGCTTAGAAATGTTGACTAAACAACTAAATAAATAGTTACAAATATTAGCAGCTGATAGAGATGTTCAATCGCGCGCGCCACCGAGAGGCCGACTGGCCTAATCACTGAACAGAATATTGCGACAAAACAGTGGGTTGACTATGCCCCCTGTAAAATGTACGTAGGGCACTGAAACATTCCCGACAATTTACAAATATTAGAGTCCATAACTTCTTCACTCAGAACTCCGTTTCAAATCCTTCTAGGACCAACGCAGTGCCTCGCATTGGCTTGGCTGGTAATAAAAAAAATGATGAATAGTCAAACCAAATTGAGACCAGTTGATAAAAGTCTTGATAGATCTGACCAATTTCTGAACACTCAATCGTTATCGGAAAATGTAACCTTTAAAAACCATTCGATTGTGTCGAAACTTACAACTTTTCACTAAATGTTTTGTGTAAATTTACACAAATCAATCGCAGTCCTACGCTTTTCTACTACTTGGTCAAATATATTATTTACACACATCTATATTATAGTTGCGATTAAGTATTGATTATTTATTTGGTCATCAATTTAAATATTAAATAAAAAATTCAAAACCCCAAGAAATAAACTTAGAAACATTTGACAAGTAGAAAAATTACACACCTGACTGTGTAAAAAAAAAAATCTTTCCACTCAATGTTTTCCTCTACACGAATTCCGCGAGTTTTGTTTTTCATTCAGTTCGAATTAAAAATGTTCTCAAATTTATTTGAGTATTTCTTTAATTGTTGTTGTTTAACATTTTCCAGCGCCAACAGTTGCCACACATTCATCAAAATTTCGTTTGCCGTGTTTGTTTGTTTGCTTTTCAAATAGTTTTCGAAAATATCGAAGAAGCTGCCGCCAGCCAGTTGCTATCGCTGCTGTTGCTCGTTTTTGCCACTGCTGCTGTTGCTGCTGTTGTTGCTGCTGGTTGCTTCCCCATAGTTGCGGTGGGCGGATATTAATTGACTTTTTAATATTTTGTCTTTGCTGTCTCTTTTATCGATCGATTTTTCTCTCGATCCGCTCTCGCCTATTCTCTGCGTCCCTTTTCACACGTCCATGTGTTTGTTTGTTGTCTCGTGGCCCATTGTTTTCGGCTATTTTTAGCACGTTGCCGTCCATATCTGTTCGCACATACGAATTGTTTGAGTTTATGCTAAACATTTTTATGAAGTGGAAAAACATCCACAATTCAATGTCTAAGAATAGCGACTCGCAGCGCTATTTTCCAACGCGCTCTCCGACCAGACTATATCGGTGCCGATGCATATGGGCGCAGATGTGTGGATGCGGCCGTGTGTGGGTGGCTGCCGGTTTGGGCCGCGCGAACGCTGCCTGCCAATTTTTATCATAAATTTCAATTAATTGCCATGAAATGGCGTTTTTAGTGCAGAATTTAATACCTTTAAACATTAGATGCGACTCGGCTGCGCTTCCTTCCTTTGCGCGGCGTCCGCCAAGTGTGCAGTGTGAGCGGCTCAATTGCCGCATCTTGTCGCATCGGTCGCTAATGTTGTTGGTCCATAATTTATGCACAGACTCGTCGTTCGGTCATCTCGTTTTTGCATTTCATTAATGAATTCACAGTTGTGTCATTTCATTATTCAAAACTTTCGCACGGTCAACGCAAAAAACAACAGCAACAGCAACAACTGCAAACGATAGAGTCGTGCACGCGCGCCGCACAGTGGCGCAGCGCGTACGCGCCGCTGACGGAAAACGCATTAATGCATTCATTTGCATAAATTAATAAACAATTATTCAGTGAATAACTAATCCGATTTAAATGGCCACTCGAAAATGAAATGTTAATTAGCACTTGAGCTGTGCGTTGAGTTTTATGAATGGCTTTCGGCTGAGTTTGAGCTGCGGTTTCCAATTGCCGTTGTGGCCTCTAGTTTCGCTCGGACTTAACGAATTCATTTCGTCTATACGCTCGCAACTACTTAGTAGATATCATATCTGAGTGGCAACTTTTGACGCAAAGTAGACATTTGCATTGCAAAAATTAATCAAACAGATATTTTCGGGTGTGGAACTCTTAAGCACCTCAGTCCTTCGGAGCTTCTGCGCTTTTGACTCCAAATGTCAGGCACTTTATTTTTGTGTACTGTCTGCGTAGGTAGGAGTGGCTGCTTAGGACGGGAAGGCCCATTGTGATGTCACAAACGGTCGATCACAAGAGCGCTCACTCATTGAACCAGTTTGAGCTTCTCACGAAGTCTAGTAGAGTGTCTTCCGGATAAAGCAATACAACTGCATAAAGTGCTACTTTTGTTAAGTCTATTGTTTGGCAGTCTCAATACCTCAAGGAGGACATAAGTTTGAGCACCAAAGGATTAGATGCCTTAAACTCCTCACCACAAACATTTTATATTTTATATTTTCTATTTTATTTTATTTTATAATAATATTTGTACACTAGTTAGTATTTATTTCTTTACTCACAATAACAAATAATAAAAATTAAAAAAAATAATAATGATTTTACAAAATATTTAGGTACCACAAACATCTTTTTCAAATTTCGTTTGAAGTATGTATGTATTAATCATATTGCTGCCTGAACACGGACTTGACAGATGTGTGCTTCATTTATGTTCACATTTTGCGCCTAAAGTTGCCACTGTGCAACCAGAGCCCGCAAATCTATTTCAGTCAGTTGAATTCGACTGCTAAGACTTGTATGAGTTTATTAGACTTCATCGGTGTGCAGATTGTAACAAATGCAATAAATGCGGCAGCGGTGCTGTCCCATACAAAACGAATAAGAATAAGAAATCTTTTTGCAAACATTTTCTGTACAACATTTTAAATGTTGTAATAGAGCAAGTTGCAAACAGCCACAACGACAGCAACACACAACGTCGTGCGAAATTGAAAAATGTTGCCGACAAGCTTGTGGGGCACGTTGGCCGATGTTGCCGCAATTGCTCGTAATTTGCAGCGGGCCAAACGCACATGAATTAATGGGTTAATTCTGTGATATGGCAAGTAAATATCTCTGCACATACATACACACATACGTTCGTATGCACCGTTAGCGTCGTAGGGAAAAATGTTAAAATTTCATTCATTCATTCACTCGTTCATTCAAATGCGACGCGCGTGTGTTGCGCCGCTGCCCGCTGCAGTGTGGGCAATTAAGCGTTAAAACGGCAACAGCAGTGCAAAGCGCTTTAATGAAACGCCAACAACAAACTGCATACTATGGTTCAGGCAACAACCAACTCAAATAGGCACCCAGCGACAGCCAAACAGGCGAGCGGTCGGCGCAGCGACAGACTGACAGCAAGATGGATGCGCATCGAAAAGCGCTGTTATGACGCTGCGCGGCAGGCCAAACACACAACACCCACCGCAGCTCCTCTCCCTCGCCAAGGCGAGAAAAATCAGCCAAATCACATTCTGCGAATTTTTGATAAATGAAGACAGCAAAAAACCGCACTGAAGCGTCTACGTTCCGCAAGAACATCTTGGATGGTTGTCATTGTAATTGCTTATTGTTGTTTTAGCGAAAGTGTGTGTTGTTAGTGGTCTATCAGCTGCAGCTGAATATTAGCAGCTGGCTTGCATCGAATTCACGCTGACGGTGATTTATCCAGAAGATGCGCACACGCGCGCGCCTATCTGCAAAGCGCGGCGGACCATGTGTCGTCTCCTGTCGCATAAAATAGCATTGAACATTTGTGTATTAATTGCACTGCATTTATTACAACAACAGCAGTGACAAATTGCAACAACAGCGGCGATTGTTGCGGCCAAGCGTTGCTAGACGACTTTTGACGTCCATGTTGTCGCCTGCCGTCTGCACCGACCACAGCAACACCAACACAAATATTCGCAACATCGGTGCACTTTCTTACGCGCCAGTTAGATGGATTTGATTAGCTGCTGTTTGGTCTTCTTCGTTTATCTTCAACATTTGCTCTTTCGTCTTCAGTGCAATCTCCGTGGCGTATGAGTATTTTTCTTCGCTGACGTTGTAAGGAAAATACGGTGTGCTCGGCGGATAGGGCACTGTTCCATGGCCAACAACGAAGAAAGAAATTAATCGAAATGAATAACGGGAGATGGTTTCCAATATGATCCCAGCGGTCGACGCCGAAGTAGCAGAGATGACTAACACTTCACTTCTCCAACACAAAACTCCTTAGCTGATTGCTCGGCGGATAGGGCACTGTTCCATGGCCAGCAACTAAGATCGGAATAGATCTTTGGGAAAGAAATTAATTGAAATGAATAACGGGAGATGGTCGAAGTAGCAGAGATGACTTATAGTATACTTGTCTCCAACACAAAACTCCTTAGCTGATTGCTTCTATTGAACAACCGAATGGCATTATATAAAAAGTAAGGTTAAGTTGCTATGGCGATCGTGCATAATCTGAATACGTGTGGTTTGTGTGTGTCTGTACTATTTAGGTTTAGGCTAGAAAACTTGAGCTCGTATGTGTTTCAAGTTGGCATTAAAATGTTTGGCCTTATTTTGCAGTCTCACTCTATTCGTATGCTTAGTGCATTTGTTGTATTTGTGCTGCATGCAAAAATAGTCCGCGTTGCCTTTTTGATGTAAAGAGTTGAGCCGTATCGTTGTCGCTGCTGGCGTTGTTGTCGTCGTCGTCGTCGTCTCGCAGGTGAATGAGATTTTATCAAAGAAATTTTGCGCAAATGAACAACAATTTAATATGTCCGTCACTTTGCTCTGCCTCTAGTTGCAAGGTGAAAAATTAAATAAAATCTGAAGTGGATTTTATTTGAACATTTTTTCGTTAATCCTTTGATGTGCGTTATTACCCGCAGATCATTTTCGTGCATTCGTACATAATTCTTAATTACTATATGCGTGTCTTCAAAATTTTTGGCAAGTTAGAGAAATGTTGCCTCTTATCAAACTGATGCACGGAGGGATTAACTAAAATAAATAAAGCAAGATTTAATATTTTTATTATAGAAGAAAGAACATTTTTGGTCATAAGAAAATAGATTCTTCCATTCTATTCTACCATGCCATGAAAGATGGAACCATTGCTCTACTCTTTATTGTCTTCTATACTTTACAGCAAAGAATAATCGCTCACAATTGATGGCAAATGTTTGCTATTGCACAGATTTGCATTCTCAAGTGCACAAGATTGTAAGATTGTTATATGTTGCTTATTTATTACCAATTCATACATTTAGGCAATTAAAACACTTAAAAATACATACAAATGTGAAAAGAAATAGTAGCACTGTCTTGTGAGACAATCGGAATACAAATCTAAATGGATTTCAAAGACATTTCAAAGACATAAAACCAAACATTTTCAAACTGTTTCTGCCGCTGGCGACCAAAGTATGCCTTGTACGCCCGACTGGAAATGTATTAAATGCTGCTGTATTGCATAAATTTCATATAACTATTTCACCAAATCGTTTATGAAAGGTTAAACAATTTTATTATAAATTCAAATTCGCAGATGTTGCGAGCGCGTGCAGACACCAAACCGGCTCAGAATTTGTATTGAATTATTCCTGAAATCGATATATGTGCGCGTAAGCAATCTTATGAAAGTTGAATGGATCCAAGAGTTTATTTTTAGCCACATTCCCAGAACATTCAATGTGGAAAGTGAATTCCCTGCAATTCCTATTAAACTTTTTATGCGATTTAATCGTGTGTTAAATGCGTGTTAAATCCATTTCGAATAATTTCAAACACGTTCAAGAATTCGTAGTTTCCGAATGATTTGCATGCAACAGTGCTGCTAATATTTCAATCATATGTAACAGACGCTAATTGCTTCTAATGTCTCGCCAGACTTGGAGATAAGTGGGAAATTAACGACCATCATGGTTTAGCTCGTAGTAGCTCCTCGACGTGTCTGTTCTAAATAGTAGTAATACAAAATTTGTCACTTGTATGTTTTTGAGTTTCGTAATCACGTTTCCAACTTTTGCTTTCCGTTTGCAGGGCAAAAAAGTGAAATATAGTCGGGACAATACATTTTCGCAGTGCTCAATGTGCATGTGAAATTTTAAACTTGCGCTCGTTTGTCTCGAGAAATTATCAATGTGATATTTGAGAAAGTTGGCACCAGGCCAATTGAGTAATAAAGAAAACACAAATTTCGAACAATAACAGCCACAATAGCACGAAGAAAGCAAGGAGATATTTATACTAAAATGACGTTAGCTTTAAATGTGGCAAGTACCTGTGTGTGTGTGTGTGTGTGCGATGCAAAGCAGTTCTATTTTCACATATTAGAAATTATATATTTCAAAATGTATATATTTATATGGACATTTTTTTAATGTACTCGTACATATGTGTGCAAATATTTACATATGTTCGCTTTAGATGTTTCATCCTCGTGAAAATAAAAATAAAAACAAATGTGTAAGACAATAAAATTTTCTTTTGCGTTTTACGTGAAATCCTCTGGCTCCTTGACTTGTTGAGCAACTCTCGCCAACGCTTTGGTCACGTGCAAAACTACAGCATGCAAAAGCCCGAAATTCCCTGCAGTTTCTGTGGTAAACAATAACCTGCCGATCAAGCATTACCTAAAAAAATATTAATAGTTTGGCAATAAAATCAGAATTTTATTACACCCCTGCCAAGTTATAAGTGAAACTTTACCACCGATCGGCATTTTGACAGATTTATTAAAGTCAACTAACCTCCGGCGAGAAAACGAAAACAACCAGAGGCCGGAGGTGAATGAGGCGAAGCTGGCGCAGAAGTCGATGAAGTCGATGCGCCGCAGAAGGCATTAAAGACGAACATAAAAAAATCAAATGTTGTTTGTTTTTACAAATTGTTTATGCTAATTGCGCTAATGAATATTTTCAATTTGAGCTCGAAGCGCGAGAAGTGGCAAATTGGCTTTTGATGCGCTGAAAATCGAAAGCAAAACAAAACAGAACCGCACAGAGAATCGATTGCGAACCACACGAGCCGTGGCGGAAACTGTCTGTCTCCGCGAGATACCGTTGTGATACGAGTTATCGAGTCACCTGTGATGTGCTCGGAGGCCGCTGCTCCGCAGCGCTGCAGCTTGCGGCTCTTCTAGTCTGCGATTTGCGCTTCTGGCAACGGCGCACATGAACGCGCCTGAGTGGCGGAACATGAGTAATTTGTGTTTGTTTGGATGGAAACAGTTTTTCAAAAATAAACTTCCCATATTACGAAGAATTCTAAAATTACACACCCCGTCCGTGCGCCCATCCATCCGTCCGTCCGCCGGCGGCGCAATCTACTCGTGTTCTGTTGCGTGGCGCAGATTGCAAGATCGTGTTCGCCTTTCGCCGCTGCTTGCTTTGCAATGGCTGAGTGCAATATAGTATGTGCATACATATATATACTCCTACATATGTACAATGCGTAGATATGTGAACTGCGAGAGCGCGTGTAAAACACACGTTTGTTCGGCTTTTGATGTTCTTTTTCAATTTCTTTGGTTTTTTTCTTTGAAGAAAGCACCAGAGAGCCACAAAAAGAAGTGCAGTGCAAGCCGAGTAAAAACAGAAAATATCGCAGAATGCGAATCTGAGCCGAAACACAGTGGAAACCTGATTCGAGTAAACTGCTTTAAGTGTGCACTTAAGGGCAATCGGCGGAAAATGGCCTAAACGCAAAAAAAGTTAGAAGTCGTTTTTCAGAGTGTGGCAGTAATCTACAATTAAGCATAGCCTCATTCGAATCCTAATGTGTTCCCAATTAAACCTCAATTCAACCTCAAACCAGCATCCAATACTAACCAAAAGCACCTCGTCCTACCCTGTATGAATTCGGAATGGTCCGAATGTAGGTATTCAACTGGTTGCTTGTCAGTCATAGCTGACTTTAGAACCGATTCGTTTCCTTGGAGCAAACTCACTCTTTTAACATGGCGGTGTCCTCGGCGACAGTCAATTGTCCCCGTCTGCATCCATTCGCTAATAGTCCAAAGATAGTCTAGTTTCTAAACCAGTTACAAAGCGAGTAATTAAAGAACTAGTGTATTCTGGGTTAGTGTTCTAACAAGTTGAATTTTATGCAATTTTTAAATAATTATTTTTTTTCGAAAATATTGTCAAAAACAACAAAAATCTTTCGCGAATGAAGAAAACAAAATATTGGTGCACTGCACGTAGAGATGAACCAAGATGATCTTTGGACTTGTTGACACACTTCTGCTGAAACTGTTTAGGGCCTAACGCAATACAACATGCTCATCATTGACTACGCCTGCAATTAATAAATGAATAAATTCATTAATAAATAATTAAATAAATAAACAAAGAAACAATAATTAATAAATACCTTTCAACTGCCGCTTCAACTCGTTGCTTTACACAACCATGCAAAATTCCAACTGAAAGTACTCAAGGCAAAACGTGCAAATCGAGCGAGCCTGGAGTTAGAGAGCAGACATGTTCGAAAAATGCAAAAATTTCTATGTCGTCGTTGTAACAAAAGTATCATAGGATCAGACCTAACAGTATTTTGTTGATTATTTCACGTCTGCTTTGTTTTGTTATTTTCATCTGCTCTTCTCGCATATGAACTGCGTGATTTCTGCATTCGCTGAGAGCTACTTGGACAACTATTTGTCCAATTGACTGACAAAAACCAGTTGAAAACCAATGCATTTTTGGAACCAATTGTCTCAGGTCCGACAGGGTATTGTCATCATTAGTGTAGACAAACTCGGCTCGAACTAAGCCCATGTCCGCCTTTATTAATCAACAACCCATTCTTATCCTCAAGTGACCTTCACCTAGTCTAGTCCATGTCTGCTTCCCTCCCCACTTATTGAACTCCACTTTCCATTATCCTATAATTGTCTTTATCGTCAGTTCCCTGTATGATCTATTGTAGATATGTACGAGTATGGCTGTGCAATTCACAGCGCTCTGCCTGCCTCTCTCCGCGGCCGATTACGTGTGCCCGCGCACACACATGTGCGCGCGTATACATTTTCAGCCACTCATCGCGCTACGCATTTTTGTTGGTGATTTGAGATATTCTTGGATCTGTTTTCAGTTTCATGTGTATCTGTAATGAAAATACCAACGCCAAGTTTTCTGTTTTTCTTCGTCGAGTTTTTTTGTTTTGCTCATTTTCACATGAAAATAGAATCATTCGAGCCACATTATACGCGCATTATACTCCGGCCGCGCATTGCCCGCGTTGTATGGCCGTAACAGTTTTCATTTATTCGTTCAAATATATTTCTCTCGAAAACTGTATACGCAGACGATTTTTTACAGCAAAACACAATATTTATTAGGCTCAATGAACGACGTGATATAAAACAGTTGTTGGTGTTGGTCCCGCTTAGTTATTGTTGTTATGCTTTATTAATACATATTCTTGATTAGTATTTATTTGTTGTTGTTCTGCGTGTTCATTGAGAAGTGCCACGATCCGAAATGATTTGGAATACTTGCGAAGGCCTTCTATATGGGACGGCCTCAGTTGGCGCGGTTGTTGGCATTTTCATCTTCAGACACAATATAAGAGATGTTTCGTAAAAAAGTGTCTGCATGTTTAAAAATATCTTGATTCGAAATTGATAATCGCTTTTGAAAAAAATTATTATTTTTTTAAATAGTTATTTGTATCATATCTTTTGCAGAATTACAACCAAAGATTTCGTTTGAAAAATTCGACAACATGTATTCTTAAAAAGTGTAATAGAGTGTTGCGACGAAAAATTGGCAAATAAGTTACTAACAATAACAGCGGCAACGTCAACAAAATGCTGCAACACACCGCCGCTGATTTCTACGATTTGGCCGCGGCGAATGCGGCTGTGTTGAGTGCGCGCCAGACCCCGCCGTACAGTCCCACCGGCCTCATAGGTACCGGCCTCAGCAGCAACAACAACAACAATAGTACAAGCAATAATAACAATCTGGACATGCTGGGCCACAACGGCGGACACATCGGCAATAGCAACGGCGGCAGCAATGGGCGTGAAACGCTGCCCAGCTTCGGATTCACACAAGAGCAGGTGGCATGCGTTTGTGAGGTGTGTAATTAGTTCGAGTGCTAGTAGTTAGTTTATCGGAGAGTACATTTTGGCTTGTAACGCTTGAAGGTCCTGCAGCAGGCTGGCAACATCGAAAGACTGGGACGCTTCCTGTGGTCCTTGCCACAATGTGATAAACTGCAATTGAACGAGTCTGTGCTGAAAGCGAAGGCCGTGGTTGCATTCCATCGCGGCCAGTACAAGGAGCTGTACCGGCTGCTCGAGCACCACCAGTTCTCGCCGCATAACCACGCCAAGCTGCAAGGACTGTGGCTCAAAGGTGAGTGCAGAAGAAGTCACTGCGCTTCTCTGGCGGCAAATATTGTTGCTACACGAAAATTTGCTGTCTTCATGCTTTTATTAAAATAAATATGTTTTTCTTCTTTTCGGGTGAATATTGTAGCGCATTATGTGGAAGCCGAAAAACTGCGCGGAAGACCGTTAGGTGCTGTCGGCAAATACCGGGTACGCCGTAAATTTCCACTGCCACGCACAATTTGGGATGGCGAAGAGACGAGTTACTGCTTCAAGGTGAGTACAACTCGAACTGACACTCACTGAGTGCGGCACCCTGACAAGGGTAAGTCCGTGTTTTAATTGGCGGCGTGCAGACGATGGAAATCCTAGTAGTGTGCTGCCTGTTTCGCTACATGAATTACGAATAAGTTTTAAGCGTGCAACGCGGCAAGAGTGGGAGCTCATACGAGTTGGCCTCAATTGCCATGGACACCTGTACGTATAGTGACTGCTATCCACGGGTCAATAATTTCCTGTTCTGCAGTGTTCTCATGCGAAATATTTACACTTGTGATTATTTGAATGGGAAAGTTGATGGCTTTTTGGCTTCTTTTGATTAAATGTTACTGACTACTAAAGCGAGACGAACTTGCTTTCAGGACAATAGTAAAATCACGTTGAAATATGTATTTCCAACTGCCTGAAAATCACTTCTAAAATGCTCAAAAATGTAAATGAAAGTCAGACATTTTGTGCGACATTTCACAACAATACACAAATCTTAAAAATTTGTCTCGGTTAATTACTGTTCAAACAGAGCATTAACCCTTTCGCTATTTTGTTGCCATATGGCAACATGCTACTTTGTGGACATCTGCATCCTCTATGGTTGCAAGAATACATTTTTTTTGTTGGTCTTTCGAACAGTTTGAAGTTTTAGGCAAAATACGAAATTAATAAATTGAATATTTAAGTTTAAAGTAGAGAAATATACACGTTTTTGTAATGATATATCTTGACATAGTAAAGGAAGAAGAAGCAGAAAAAATTAGAGAACTTTTCAATTTGACGTTTTCTTTCAATTTACATACTTTTTTTTAAATTTTGGCTGAAGCAAATTAAGAAATATTCAAATTTTCGTTATGCGTAAAAATTTTTATGTTTAAGTAATTATTACAGCCACAACGATGTGGTTGCTCTCATAGCAAAACACTATAAAATACAGGGTCCGAGTATAAAAATTAAAAAATTTCTTATGGAATGTTGCTAATATAACCACATAGAAGCCTAAGACGTAAAATTTAAATTGTAACTTTCCCCAGTAAAAACCTGTAGCGAAAGGGTTTATCCAATTGAATTTGAAATCATTGTATGTAAATTGGCTTTCAAATGTTTCCTGTTTGCATTTCTTTGAATAGGAGAAATCTCGATCGGTATTAAGAGACTGGTACGCACACAATCCATATCCTTCCCCGCGCGAGAAACGTGAACTGGCAGAGGCTACAGGACTGACCACCACACAGGTGAGTTTGGGAAAAACTAAAAATAAATTAATGCTCCGCACAATCGGCAGCCAACCAGCGAGACGTTCACTAATATTTCGACTTTGAATAAACAAAGCAATTTATCAACTGCGGCATTTAATAAAATATTTAGCCAATTAAGATTAAGATATTTTCGCCTCAAGTTGCGGGTTCATTAATCATCGCTATGTTTCGACCCAATTCTTTTCTGCTTGCTGGTTTTTGCGCTAATGAACAGTTTCGTTGTTGTTGCTCTTGCAGGTTTCCAATTGGTTCAAGAATCGCAGACAAAGAGACCGAGCGGCCGAGCACAAAGAGTAAGTAACCGCACAAGTTGTATATTTTTTGCACTGAAGAGTCCATTTTGTTTCGCGTTCAATGCAAAATAATTTCGAAAATCTGGCAACGCACCGCAAGAATTAATTAACAATCATTTATCTTCATTTCAAACGTGTGAAGATGTTCGCTTTTGTTTCATCTCGTGAAATTATGCGAATTATGAGACACGCAGCGGGCGGCACGGCGACAAGACTCTACAGAAATGTCATTACTTTGACGGGAAGGTGAACTCGAGTGACAGTTACAGTGCATTATGATGCAAATTTTGCATTATCACAAATAAATAAATAAATACGAGAATCTCACGTTAATTAGTGTCAAGGTTGTGAAAATATGTAAAATTTTCCACATAGTGTTCACTGTACGACATATGGAAAAATTACACCGAGAATCATTTGAGCAAAACATTTTTGCTTTTGCTAAACAAATGATGGAATGGACCTCTGAGGCGCAGGCAGCGCGCTTGAATACTTTGCAAAACTACAGAAACGCCAACAACACAGCTACATCGACTACAGCATTTCGTACGGTCATGAGGATATACGACAGCACTTTGGATTGTTTTCTTTTTTGCGTGCGGATATTTGCGTTGGGTGTCAAAAATAAATTTTCGAAATAGAAGCGAAGCATATGTCGACAGTTTTTAAAATAAGATTCGTGGAGCAAATGGAAATAAATATGGAATACGTATGCGAATAGAAATAAAAATAACGCACCGTACGTAAGACATTAGTATAATTAAATTAAATAAAACAAATAGCCGACGCGGGCGACTATTTAATGCCCTTTTCGCTGCCATCTGCCGAACGTTTGGTTTCGACAAACACCTCAATTTCTTAGACAGTTTGGCAACGTGTGTAAAACTGATGAGTAATAGTGCTGGGTGAGGCGGACTGTTGGCGTAAACAATATACATAGTTTTACTTCTTCGGATTTGTAAAGTTCTGTTCTGTTTGCAAGCTCTGAGCTTTGATTTCGAGCAATACTCGTATTGGAAATAATTATTGAGAATTTTCTACTTTAACGCAAATATTTGACGCCATCTATGTTGTGTCAATGAAAATTACTCAAAAAGATGGACCATCCTGGACTGTTGTCATTAACCTCTTCAAGCGTTGCACTTTCACATGCATTTTGCTTCGATTTCTTCAGGTTCCTCAAAACATCTGCATTCTTCTCTAAATAAATATTTGCCAAACGAACAGCAATAACGACAAAACAGGCCGCCGAACAAACGCCAAGATCTGCCGTCAGTGATAATAACTTTTCCAACTCTGACTTTTCCCTCCGTCTCACTGTGTGTACATACGAAAGTGAGTGTCCTTTGTGCGTCAATTTGCAGTCCCCACCGAGTGTCTGTTTCCTGACTATGTGCTGCCGAGTGCATAGCGCCGTCCTTTTATTTTCCAAGTAAATTTATTTAGTACCCCAGCGCGCATTGTTTGGAAACCGCTTTCATGCACACATAAGTAGGATTCTGTGTTTGGCTTACGAAATAAATTTGGTGCTAAAATATCCTTTTAGCATGCCAATGTTGTATAGTTCAATGAATAAATTCATTATTGCCATCTCCCTGGCACCGCTTGTAAGCCGAAAAATACCAAAACCAGACCAGAGAATTTATTTTCATTTTTAACACTAAACTCTCAAACAATTTGAGAGAGCTGACAGCATAGAACTTTAAAGAAACATTTAATTCACTGCTTTTAACTCGTCAACTAACCACATCCTTTAAGAGCCTAAATGGAAAAATCAATAAATTCTTGTTTATCACTTGAATTGGCGAAAGAGGGAGAAAGAGGGAGACACAGAGAAGATTTTGAAGCTAACCCACAACCACACAATATGCAAAGTTCGAACAAACCAAACAAAAATAAAACATCAAAATTCATATCAAATTTCAATTTTGTCTACATTTTGGCAATACTTATTAACACACTCATTCAATACATACAAACGCCACACGCACACAACAATGTCAAATTGTGTGCTTTCATTTTCCACTGATTGCATTATAAAATAAATAATTTTCAGGTTAGCTTATTATAACCTCAAATAATTATTAAAAAAAAGAAAAGAAACTAAAAAAGGCCACACTGAATGAAATGGAGAACGACTGGCGCGATTTCTGGCGAATGAACCACTGCACTGTCCAACTTGTTCAGTCAATCGTAGGGAATTGACAGGAATTGATGTGGTCAAGGACAAACTTGAAAAATCTTCTTATTTATGTCACATTAAATTTATGAGAAAACCATTAAGAACGATGAGAAGAATTTGTGTGCGGCCAAGCTCGAATATGAAATTCGCTATACGTGATAAACTGGGCAAGAAGGATCGGCTATTGACCGTTCATCGTGGTGCATCAAACCCTGATTGAATATTTGGCCGCTGGGAACAGTGGGAATTAAATGTGTGTATTTTGAGGAACTTGTGGAACTTGATGGTTCAGTAGGAGGACAAAAATTCCCGTCAAGGGAACAGAGAACTCAACGCAACTTCAACCGAAACTGTTGCGGTCTGAACTCCTTGACTGTAGGGTAAGAATGGGGCCGGCAAATTCGACGGGCATTTTACGATGTGGGTGGCGTTGGATTTTAGACTTTATGTCAACCGTGATGTGGCTGTTGTTTTTGTTGCTGTCGCTACATGCATCGCTCTCGTAGCTGAATGAAGTACGAAATTCATTGATGGAGAATTAATATGTTGTTGTTGTAGTTGTTGTTGCTGTAGCTATGCGTCGAACGCTCGATGTCCGCGCCGTCGCGACGGCTATAAGTAGATTCATTAGTTTGGAAATAAGTTGAGCGGATTAACAGCGATCGTCACGTGTTTATCGTGTGTGTGTGCGTGTGTGTGTGTGTGTGTGTGTAAGGCTTTTCGACTTAAAGCGCGCCTTAAACGTCGCACCATCCACATATGCTGCTGCCAACAATGCTGCCGTTGCTGCCGCTGCCGTTAATGATGATTACCACTGCTTTGCTGGCGATGGTGATTATGATTTTATAGGCGTGATTTTATGATCGCGTACAAAACGATCGCTTCCTCTCGCAGCTCACAGCTTTGCGTACGCTCAGTCTGTCCGCGGCCTCAGCTGCAGCCCAGCCACAGACGCGGCCATGTCAGCTCATTATATTTGTGAAAATATGAATTGCTCTGCTGGTCGTTGCTGCACCGTTCGCCGTTGCTAAGTATTTGTTCTTGTCGTTTTTGTTTTCCTTTAATTTGTACTTTTTCGATTTTTAGTTTTCGGTTTTAATCTTAAGTACCCATAAATGGTGACGACGACAACGTTAAAGCCGGGGTTCCGTTCTTCTGACTCCCGCTGTCATTGCAGCAGTTGTTGTTGTTGTTGTTGAAGCACCACGCGTTCTCTGCACCCGAGAATGGTGTTGAAAACGGCGGATGTTTATCATAATGTGGGTTTTAATTTTTGTGCTCGATTTGCATTTTTGGTTGGTCTCCTCTGGAGTTTACTCCTTTTTCGAGAAATGTTTATTTTGCGGCAGTTTTGTGTCTTCAGTGATTTTCTAAAATAATGAAATTTGTTTTGTAATGCGAGCGTAGACTCTTGAATAGTTGAGAAAACAGCTCCTCGCAATTGCCAGATAAAAACAGTGTGAATTGTATGCAACGTATTCTTGTTATTATTGACTACGTCAAAGTCGAAGTATAGACTTGTCCATTCGCAAAACTATCCACTTTTTTGACTACTATAAAACCTCGGATTTATCATTATGAAAATTCGATGTCTTGTGACTTGTTTACGAAAAAAAGGAATTAGTTAAAGGCTCCACACTCGGTCCTTAGTAGAGAAGGCAAAAAATGCTGTTAAATGTTTATTGAGTCATTTAACTCTGCTCAACTTTCGTTTCACCAAAATATTTAGTACAATGGAATTTAAAATATTAGGAGACAATTATCTGTTAGTGCGTCGACATTTTCAGCTGTTGTAGTTATCGACAAAGTGCTGATCATGTCAGCATGCGAATTGGATGCAGAGGAAAATAAAGAACCACACCAAAATCAAACTGAAAAATGCACAACATTAAAATGCATCGGAAACATTTAAGCGCACACTGAGCAATTTGTAACACGCTTGCAAGAATGTCGCTTACGCGCTGCAGCCGCGGCCAGGGGCGCACCAGCAGCAGGCAGACGCGCCTGAGACAACAAACGAATGATCGTTGCCCAGCTGGACAACCAGACGACATGGACACACAGCGCAGTGCTGGTCTGCTGCATTGCAATAAACTAAGGAAGTATGCAGCGCGCAGCACACTGATCCAAATCCCCGCTTTAGCAACTGCCGGCGCACTGGCTTGGCGCAGCCAGACAGGCTGACGCAGTAAACCGCAACGAACTGCGCGCATTTATTGCTGCGACGTCCGTCTCCATGCACAGCAGCCACAGCAGAGATCCATGGCTGCAGTGGAAGTGGCGAATGTGTCTGTCCACCGTCTCGTACGTTTGCTGCCTGTCTGTCCGTCTGTTGCACACATGCTGAACGCGTTATCGGCAATCGTGTAATTGTAGATTTTATATTCACATGCAAGCAGCCCGAAACAGCTTGAACACCAGAGGACACCAACAACAAGCAACAAAGCGCAGCAGCAGCAGCAGCCGAAGCGAATACAAATGATCGTCAGGCAAAAAGTGTGGACTGTGACGATTAATAAGCCACCAGCCGCAGCCTCAGCGTCGGCCTCAACTCCAACTCCAACCCCCTCGGCACCGCCAAGTGGGGGCCACAAAATTAAACACCAGCACCAGGGAAATGTCTTGACACATAACCAGCGGATATGGCACATGGAATTGAGCAACGCGAACCACCAACAGTGCTGCCTGGCTGGCGTGGCATGGAAGTGTGATACGCAGCTCGAGATTAGCGACAAAGATCAGTGTTGCTGGTGGCGATGCGGCTGACGATGCGACTTCTCAGCCGGCCAACAAGTGCATGGGAGCGTCTGGCGATAGGCAAACGATGCGAGTTGCTCGTTCTGAAGTCAATGATGTTTGATAGTGTCAATTGGCGGAGAAATATGACGTGACACACAGCAACCCACAAAACGTATAAACATCTTTGCTGTCCGCATCTAAGCCCGAACCGAAATCACTGGCCTCTCAATATGTCACCGCGACGCGTCGCAACGTGGTAAGAATCGTGCGATTTCACAATCTAAATGCATTCAATTTGAGCGCTGCCTGACTAGGGTCGATACTTTCATTCATTTGAGTGCATTTACAATTAAAAAATTACAAGATGTAAATTTATTGGCTGTTGTTGCTGCGAGACTAAACGCCAATTCATAAAGACTTTTCGCTTACGATAACATCGAAGCCAGTGACAGCGAAATATAAACACAACAACAACGACAGCGCCACCAAAACTACGAGTAACAGTTGCTGTCGCTTAGCCTGGCTATCAGCCCAAGGTGCAGTCGTGGCCAAGGGCAGAGTCAACAAAATTACAACCATAAAATTAATCCGAGTCCGAAGATAAGAAGATCGAACTGTCGGCGGTGCAGAGCCAACAAGAGAGCTACAGGGCTCTGTTTGCGGTGCCTTCCACAGTGATTCAATTCACTCGAACCGTGATTGTGTCATATATGCTGTCAGTGAATCAAGTGTCAAATTGAATGTGTGAAATTCGGTAAATGCTTAGTACATATAGTAGAGTGACTACATTTAAGTCTTGATGGTTAATCTATGCAATATCGATGAATCGAAAGTCAGCACTGGCACCCAGTGAATCTGCTGCCGTGCGTAGCGCACCTGAGCTACAGCAAACATCAACAGTTGTGTCGTACGAACGAGCTGAGGCGTGCGCGTACATTCTGAATCAGTGGCACCTTTTAGCTTCGCTTAAGAAACAACAGACACCACGAAAAAAGTCTCCACATAAATTAAATGAAAATTTATGATCAACACCTTTTCGATTGCTCGCTTTCTGTTTCTCTCCCTTTCTTTCTTGCATTTCAACAGCCGTCTCAATAATGTTTCTTCTCTTTATTATAAGAAGCTGAACTGATCTGTTGGTATCTGTGGGATTCGTTTGAAGATCTGTTGTCGCAGATAATTTCTTGGTGAACTGCCCCTTTCGAACACATGCAGTCGCAACTAATTTATCAACAACTTTTTTGTTGCAGGAAAATTCCCTGGAAAGTTATGCAGCAATATAGCATTTTTAAAGTACATAAACAAAGAGTTCACTCTGGTATTTTTAGGATTGTCCATGTAGCGCAATTTCTCGTCCAACCTTAGCTCTTCCAGTAAACATGGAACCTTGATCTTTAAAGTTTAAACTGTTTAATTTTTCAATGAATGCAAAGGTTTCCCTCGCAACACTTCCATGTTTTCCAATAATCTTCTTATAGCATTTAATTCCCGCAGTGAACTTCAACTTGCCATTCGCCGCGTGTGGAGCCGAGGCAAGAAGCCATTCAAAGTCACCTGCACTTTTTGCTTTTATTTTCGTTCCATATTTGTGTGTCTTTGCTACTTTTGAGTACTTTTCAGTGCTTCCCACTCTACGAAAAGAGCACAACCTGATTGGTATTTTTGTCTCAAAGTAAAGTAATAAAATGGACATTTAGTTTTTGGTAGCTTGATTCATCAGCAGTGAGCAAAACGAATCCAAGTTTTGTCTAAAATAAGAGAAGTCAGAATGCGAAAAGTTTTAAAAAGAGTTCTTAGTTGTAAAGTGGGACCGCATCAGAGCCACACGGCTCAGGTCTCAAGTGTATTTTTTCGCCTCGGATCTGATCTGCAGCCACAACTATAACTGGAAAAATGTTTATTATAAAGACAGGAATATCCATAAACACACACAAGCACATATAGCAAAAAAAAGAAATGCACAAACACAAAAAGCGAAACGTATACAAAGAAATAAAACAAACACAGTAATTCAAAAAAGACAACGCAAAATGCTAAGAGGAGAAAAGGAAAAGGCAAAAACTGAAAGAAAAAAATGAAAAAAGAACACACGCACATTTTGTTGAAATTTGATACGTTGCTGAGTTTGCCCTCCACCGCCAACCGTAAAACCGTACAAACGCACCAGAAGCGTAGCGTAGCGTGGCGTGGCGTGGCGCAAAGCGAAGTCGCGCCGGATGGAGGAGGGTGTATCACTCCATAATGGGGGTACTCAGCCTGCCGCTACCGATGCGACTGCTCGACCAGCCTTAAAACGGCAGCGAAAAGACAGAGACAGCAGCGGATTTTACGGCACGGTGCGCGAGCACTCGGTCGTTGGCAGGCAGGGACGTGCGGACGAGCGGATGGATGGATGGCTGGCTGGTGGTGATGGTGACGACGACCACGACGTCGAATAAACGCACTACACCGCACTACGCTACTTTCCGTGCGGCGCAAAGTGGTGGAATTGTGTGTGCGCGCGCGCATAGGGGCTGACTCACCGTCGCCGCTGGCCGGACTGCGCCGCGTTGTACGAGGTTCCCTTGGAAGGTCTGTTGTGCGCGTTGCGCCAGCAGCCAAGAGAAGCGTTGTGTCTCTGTTGGAGTAGTTGGCCGTTGACGCGGTTCATTGAAAACTAGGTCTTGGGCCGCGCATCCACCGCGCTGACATCTATGAAACGGTACACGCTGCTGCTGATGGCGCACTGATGAGCAATGCAGTGCTGTGAGGTGGCTGATAATAAATCTCGCTGCACTTCTCTGAGCGCACAAGTTGTGCGCAATAAGTGACATCGCCTAGGTGCGACTAATAGGCAGAGGACTGTGGTCCGCGGCTCTATGTTATCTAGGTTATGTTTTCCGTTGGAAGGAAGCGGAGTTCATACGAAATGTGCTTCGATAACAGTGTCAAGGATCGAGGATGACATGCCGCATGCAAGTCCACGCAGTGACACTTCCATTACACAATTTCGATGTGGAATTACTTATCGAGTATGCTCCATTGAACTATTCCGAGTTCAACTTTTCCACTCGCAGCAAGTCCGAGTTCGTAAGCAGAGTGATTGCAATGCCATTTTTCGGTTATTGATTGTCTTGTCGGTAATTCAACCGGGGCGATCAGTGCTTCTGTAACCCCAAAGCGCGGCGACTGGGTATCATGAGCATGTCTCTCGTGTGTTTTTGTTTTTGTTGTTGCTTGCTCAGCATGGTTGTTGTTTTGAGGTTTTTGCGGTTATACCGAGACGAGTGTGAAGTTAAGACGAACGCCCACTGACGAGCGGGTATATTCTTTGTGAATATTGTCAATGTACAAGTAATAGAATTATTAAAGGCAGCAGCAACACCTACAGAACAATGCATTGTGGGATGATACAATAAACGAATTTCATATTATTGAATAATTGTGAGCGCTTTAGCACTGCATTAAAGTAATTATTCGTAGGCGCCCGTGTGTGCCTCGTATGGGTATGCCCTTTATTTTTTCCCTTATTTTTACCTACCTTCAATGAACATATTTGAGTTTTTCGCCTTGTGTTGTTTTCGTTTGTGCGCTTCGCTCTGCACCTCCCCAGTCATCACCGTCGCTGCCGCCAGCGTCGCTGTGGCGCGCAGTAATGGCGCATCAAGCGGGCCCAAGTATCAAGTTACCAACTCGGCGTTACAGCGAAGCCCAAGGAGGAGGCCAAAGCAAACACGGGCGTGCATATGTATGTAAACACACACACACACACTCGCGCACTCCATAAAGATGTTCGTCATATTTTCGCTTTATATTTAGTTATTGTCCATTGTTGTTGTTGTTGTTGTTGTTCGTGTTGTGTGTAGTTTCATGGCACAATTATTGGTGGCTGAGTATGTGTGCATCCATGTTGACTTGTGGTTGCCACGGAGGCCAACTGTATTAATTGTATATTCATATACAATATACAAACATTTCTTCTTAGAGTTTGTGCATTTTTGCAACAATTTTATTTTGTAGAAATACTTTGTAATGTTCATAGGAAGGCCCACAATTTAGTTTTCAAGTCTCACGAATTGCTTAGTTTGCTTTGATGTTTTGAAAATGTTGAGATTATTAACCCATTCGAGACCGATTGCACACCGTGTGTGCAATGGATTTCCGAGGCTATAAGACAGCCTGCACACCGTGTGTGCAATAACAGTAATGTGCAATTATCAGCTATTCTGAGTAAACTAGTCGTCGAAATAAGATTTTCTGGAACTAATGAAATCTGTAAAGTACAAGAAAACAAAATTTGGCATTGGTTTTACTGTGTACCAAAAAATCTAAAAATTATCTGAAATGAATGAAAATGAACAATACAAAGAAAAAAAAGATTTCGCTTCTGGGGACCGTGTTCGAAAAAAATCGTCGTCTCGAATGGATTAAATGTGAAAATCTCCTCCCACGGACACGGTAAATGTCAAGAGAAGGAATGAAGGACATTTCAGACATACAAATTTTAAGTTCGTCATGGAAAACTGACCATTCTCGGTAAAGTTTTCAAATATCTTTCTTTAATCGCACTTCTCATTGTTCACCGTAAGAATGCCCCGTTTTAATTTAAATGTGCCCTCTTTAACATCCCCATATTTATTTTTGTCTTTCAATTATAGTTAGAAACAACTCGTCAGTACTTGCAAAATTTCACTCAAAACAGATCTTGCCCTACTCAATCCTTACTCACTCTTCTTACAATTATAACTTCCCTGGCTTTTTCATCTCATCGATCGTTTTTTTCTCAGTTTGAAATATACTTGCAAAGGACCACCCACCCCATCGGTTCGAACGCGTGGTCGTTATTTCTGCAAAATGTAAACTGAGCTGCGCTTTCTCATTCGTCATCGCTCATTTCTCAGGCCACAGCCACCAAGTGCCGGTACCGCCATAGCTCCCGTCGTGGTCGGCAGCAGTGGCAAGTGGAGACCGACGACCGACGGTTTATTATGCCGTTTACTCAGTTTATTTTTAATGTAATTGCTTACCGTTCGTTTTTGTTTTGTTTGTTTGCAAATTCCTTGCTGTGCCTTGAGCGTAGTAAAAATAAATTATAAATGTAGGTTTAGGAATTTGCGAAGCGACCGTTTTAAATTTCATAACACATTTTGCACTAAGAAAGGAGAAGAGCAACGAACGAATATGTGTGAAAATCATTTCGAAGCCGTTTGCATTTCTTAGGTCTCACGTCAAAATATTCCCAATTGAGAGCCGAGCACTCGGTTAATTTAAACGCGGCCTTTCGGTTTCTCTCTAACCAGCCCAATGCCCCGTTTTTCTGGCCGCTTTAATTTTTTCATCGACAAGTTCAAGTCTCCACTATCGCGCAAAGAGCATCAAAACAAAAACAAAACAATAGCAACGAGTGGGAGTCGTAAAAGAGTGCAACAAATGAGGAGGGATTTTGAGGGGAAATTGGCTCGACCGACAACAAAGTTTTAAAATAACGGATGTAATGCGATACTTTGGCTTTTATTTAGTTTAGTTCCTTTGTTGTTATTATTATCGTTATTGTTGTTGTCGCTGCTGTTATTGTTTCATTTGCCTCTTAGTAATAACGGCGTGCTTAATGCGATTTGAAATGCAGTCATTTGAGGAAGAGTACTAATAAAAAATCCAAACAACACAACGGTTAGAAAATGAAGCAAGGAGCAAACGGCAAACGAGAGCGAACAGAAGCGTATTTTACGTATGCAAAATAAAGCAAAAATGTCAGACGGAGGCGATTTCAATAATACAAACATTTGTCATCAAAACCGGATGCATTCTCACCCGTTCGTTGCTCGGTTGTGAATATATTCTTCAGTGACCTCACGTTCCTGTCAATTGATTCAGTTGTAAAGATCATTAGCTGCAAAATTTACTTAAAATGGCCCATTAGCTTCTCACATCAAAACACCAACCAGTCAGCAAAATGTGATCAGATGCAGCTGAAGGAATAAAATGTGCCTCATAACCGCGAAGGGATAAACGTAGGCCGAGGGAGGAAAGGTGCCGATCTGCTTTTCACTTGTAAATTACCCAACAAAATTAAGTGAAAATAGCATTCAATTATTCGACAAAAACAATACCACACACAGACGCAATAATGGTCTCAACAACAAAAACAACAACAGCGATTACAATTAACTTTGCGTATTTATTCTCCAAAGTGGAATTTCATCCGCGGCGCATTGATATCAATTCCAACAGCAGCCGCCAACAGCAACCACACCAACAACAGCAAGCAACAGCCTCAGCGGGGGAGCGTGATGATGGCAGGCAGCAAGATTGCAACCGAACACCTAAAGTGCATTCGTACGCCCTCTCCGTGTGACGCCCTCTTCATGGCTCAGGGGAATTTTTAACTTAAAACGCCACATTGTAATTTAGTCACCTCGTAATGCGCTCCCATCATTTGTGTCTGTGTCTGTGTGTGTGTGTGTGTGTGTGTGCGAGGGTGTGGAATTTGGTCTGCGAAGCGTGCGCTCAGGTTGGTTGGGCGCATGTTAAATTTGAGATCGTTTCCATTTCCTTCCGCTTTTCGTTTTCAATCGCTTTTCACGCTGCCGTCGTTGCTGTTGTTGGTGGTGTCGTTATTACTGTGCTGGCTATTAAGTGTTGACAACTGTTTTTCATACAAAATTCCATTTGACTTGAGTTGGTGTAAGTTTTATTTTGGTTTTGACAATAATTGACGTTGAATGTTGTGGCCGTAGCCAAGTCGAGAGGACAACATTACAGCAGGATGATGGAAAGAAGAGACGTGTAACAACGGGGCCAGCAGGTACTCCGTACGTTAAACATATTTATTCTAATTTTGGACTCTTGAGAAAGCGGTTAGTGAATGTTCACTGCTTGTCCAGCCAGCAGGTCCTGCGACGGCGAAAATATATTATTATATATCGATTTCCATTAAAATCCTTACTATCTTTCAACAAAGTTCCGCACAGAGTGCGTAACGCGTCAATCCAACGCCATGAAAACAAATGAATAACAACTCCCCTACGCTCCATCATTGTTATTGTAGATTTGTTTATTCTCATCATTGTCGACAGTCAACAGCCATGATTGCCATCACTCGCCATGATGATTATCATCATTACCCAGGTCCGCGCCCGCTTCATCTTCATTATCACTAGAGCACTCACTCATAGGCTGCGCAACAACAACAACAAAAGCAATAACGAGCAGTCGTTGTTGTGCGCATTGTTTGTCACTCGTTACCACTCTGCCACTGTCGGTTGCTGTTGCACGTTGTTAATGTTGTTGTTGTTATTATTTTTTGTTATCCATATTGCAGCAAGACTAGTTGTTGTTGTTGTTGTTGTTGCTATGCTGCTGCTGTTGTACTTTTGCGCTGAAATTTGATACGCTGAAAAGAGCAGCCACTACAACGACAACAACAATGTGGTAAAAGCTGCAGGCAATGGAAAAGGAGGAACTGAAATGGAAGGGATGGGAGAGGAGGGAATGATGTGGTAGACAAATATTTGTGTGCACTTTCCTTGCGTGTGTGTGTGTGTGTGTGTGTGCGTATCGCAGTGCTCTTCTGCATGCCATTATAATAATTATTGTTGTTGTTGTGGGCATACGGGGATGATCTAACTCTTTATTGGATTATATCCAGAAGATGCCATCAAAGCCATTTGATTACAATTATTTTACTACCTCAGACATGAACAAGGATTTCCCCCTTTTATAGGTGACATGAAAAATCTGAATTGAAAATCGCTGCAATCAGTTTTAAATATTTTGTGCACAAAAATAATTTTGCCTTTCGTTCTTTTCTGATTCGCCCCTCTTAGTGGCACTTCGGACAAGCAGCATCTGGACTCTTCCAGTGACTCGGAGATGGAGAGTTCGCTACTGCAACAAACACACAGCGCCAGCAACAATCATCACCATCACCATCAGCAGCAGCAGCACGCGCAACAGCAACAGCAGCAACTATCACCGACGTCGTCACTCAACAGCCATCATCACCACACGCACCCACAACAGCCGCCGCAACACCATCACCACACCAGCACTGAGACGGGCGCAGCAACGTCAGCGGCAAGCAGCGGCGACAGCGGCACAACGCAATCGTTGCAACCGCAACAATCACATCAGCACCATCCAGTACACCAGCACAGCCTGAACGCGCAACTGGTGGGCGTATCGCCAACAGGTGGCGGCAGCAGCGGCAGCGGCACGGGCGCGCTCAGCTCCATGGCGGCGGCTGCTGCTGCGGCTGCAGCCTCCAGCAGCGCATGCAATAAGAACGGCGCCGCGACGCAAATGGCGCAGCTCTCCGTCGCCTACCCGCACCTGCACAGCGTCATGGGCCCCATACCCATTTACGACATGAGCGAGTACCAGCACTTATGATTCTAGTTGGAAACGACGGCCGAGTGGATGACGGCAACGGCTACTAACAACAACACCACAGCGACCAACGTGTCAGCAATGAGGCATGAGCAGCAACAGCAACAGCACCAGGAACACCAACAGCACAATTTCTATTATTAAATTAAAGCGTCAGGTCCAAAGCGACTCAAGCAAGCCAATGTTTATGTAGACTTTGGTGGAGTTAGGCGCTGAAAAATAAATTTCTCTGAATTAAAATATCATATTTTTAGAATCATATTTCCCAAATCTTCAAAACATGCTTCCACACATGTTTCCCCATACTTGAATTACCATCAGCAAACATATTAACAAATATTTTAACGACTCCCTAAGCCGATTATCGTCTGATCAGACCCTAAGATTCCAAAACTGTTTATTCAATATGAAAGTAGTTTTCGTATGCAACATTGCTGCTGTCCTATGACTGCCCCAGACACTGTTAGGTAAACGTTGCTGCTTATCGGAGACAAATCAAGGACTGTCCGCATATCCAGTGATAAGTAACCGCACTTTGGCCAGACCGCAGCCATCAATCGTTTACTTATGTAGTATGACAAGCGCAGCAAAGAAAACGTAACGAACTCAACACATCAAATATATGTATGTAATATGCATAAAGGACGAACGTTAGTGAATACTTATATACAAGAAATATTTATGTAAAGATATTAGCAATATTTAAACTTTCGGTAGGAGTGCGATAGACGAAAATGTACTAAATTATTGCGAATTGTAGCTTGTAAATTCGAAATGATCATTTTCAATTCCTCTCCTTCCATTATATCAAAGTAGACAAACACGTATGTCAATTACATTGACATGTATGTAGGTATGTTTCTAGTAATAGGCAAGAAAATATCATTTTGTAAATAATGCAATGCCACGAAAACGCATACATGAAATCAAATATGTGCAACAGAGACAATTTTTTCATTTTATTATGAAATTTTTATTTTTTGCTAGTTCGTAAGCCTTGTTAAATTGTGTATTTTAAATTATTTAAATGTAGAAATAAACTAAAGCGATCAAAATTGAATTATTCAAAAGAGGAAATAATAAAAACGTATCAAAGATCACACACTTCAGATTACAAAAGGCGCATTTCTTTCAAATGCCAGACAACTGGAACAAAGTGAAAAGGAGCATAAAAGGATTCTGCTTACCGATTAACTTTCGTGCAATTGGTTTTCCCCTCTTTGGCTACTATAATTACCCGAACGTCTGGGCCCGGATGCAGTGCCCAACACAATGCAAATTTTCAAATGAGCACATGTATCACTCACTAATTGCTGGAGTTGTCAAATGTGCCGCTTGTGCCTACAGCAACAATAACAGCAGCGTTAACACATGTCGGACAACCACATACAGCCCGAACTGGTCATTGAGCAGGCCGGATATTCGCACTCGTGGACATGTGGCCGGCTGTAAAACTAAAGGCGGGCAAGCCTTTTTTTTTTTTGTGGAATTGCTGCCACCACTTATTCACACTCGACTTAAGCGGATTTTCTATTTCTTTCTTACTACTTTGAATAGTTAATTGTGCTGCATGCTTCTCTGAAAATATGAACAGTTCAAAAATCGCTGCGGAGCTGCACACGTTTGGCAAAGAATTTATAAATGGCCTGGACATATTTCTTTATTTTCTTATTAGCGATTTAACGATGCATTTGTAGTTTTCAGTCTGTAAATGAGTAAGAAAGGACAGCGGATTACTGACGGAGTAAGTACAGGAGTGTTCAGCAATAGGCAGTAATGTGCGTTCAAAATCGCGGACACAATTTAAATTTAGGTAAAATCTATAATAAATCGATATATAAATTTTTGAAAGAACTCTCAGTCAGTCCCAAGGATCCTTAAGGATGAGCAAATCAACTCTTATGATATTTGCATTTGCTTAAAGACTGCAATGGAAAAAAATCTAAAAATTGCGAACTCTTATATACAAACATATATTTTACTTATAAAGAGATTTTTATTTCTTCTTGAGGCGTTTTAGATTTATTTGAAAAAATTATCATATTTAAAATGATATGAACTTAAAACATATTCGCCTACGGTGATAATTTACCTAACAATGAAATGAATGAAAACCTTCCAAAAAACCAATATACAAAATTATTTATTTTCCCACGACCTGTTTCTGCGGTTATGAAATATCATACTAATTTATTCATTTGTTGTGTATTTTTATGAAAAATTTAAGTAAATATGTATAACGGTTTTTCAAAAACAATAACATTCCGCATTTATATACATTTTAAAACATATTTTTCTTAGACCCACACACCCAGTGTACATCTTCCCACGCCGAACTGTTCTATAACTGCGCTCGCAATAATCACTCTTTCAATTAAACCAGTTAAAACGTGGTGACCACCTGATGGGTGCTCATTGAACACAAACAACAACTGCAACGACACTTTCAATAACAGGTACAAACACGCGTCACATCAGCCACGCGTCTGGCGCAATGCCATTCGACCGAACGCTGATGATGACGCTAATGGGCGTGATGATGCCGCAAGTCTTAATGGGATTATGGTCAATGATGGAGCAGCAATAGCAGCTTTTCACACACAACAACAATAACAATGACGAGTAGCTGTAAGCCACGAACAGCAAAAGCCACCCGCATTCATGTCAGCCATGTGCCGTCGCAGGCTGAAGCAGCAGCCGAAGGCCGAATATGCGCAGCATAGCCACAGCAACGATTCTCACCCCTTGGCCAACGGCCACGTTGCACACAGCTTTATTGCAGCCGAGGGGGTGTGGCTCTTAGCAACGCAACCAATGCAAATAGCGAATGATTCCTGCTGTTGCCATGGTTGGCTGAGATGTTACTGTGGTTGTTGTTATTGGTGTTGGTGGTATGGATTATGACTTCCTCTCCTGTTAACTGAAGTGTCAATCTGCGCCGCTGTCTCGGCCAGCCGGCTGCTGTACAACAACCACAATGTCTCTGATTTGTCATTAACACGAAAATGGTTGGTGTCGGTGTTGGGATTGTTTACGGTGGCGTTGCACATTTACATCCACTGACGCCTGTAATGAATGACACACGCAGACGCACGCACCAAAGTGCGTATCACATTTCATAATATTTTGTCTCTAACGCGGAGAGCTGTATTAATTTACAAAACCGCCACGTTTGGACGAGACGGACACGTTGACGGCTCGGGGATGTGTTGAACTCAATGTGTAGCTTTTTAAAAGATCGATGTACGCTTAAAGCATTGACCACATAATTAAAGTGAATTGAACAGAATAATTCTCCAAGTCTTTAGGTGATGCTTCTTGAGCAACATTCCTAAAAAGTACCAACTAAAGTTTTTGGTTACACAAAAATATTTTTTTATTAGGTATGCACGATAAAAACTAAATTATAGATATTCCGCTAAACAGTAAGCAGGGCAGATTATTCAGCAGATTATTCGGCAGATTATTATAATATAAAAATTTGTACCAACGGTTACAAAAGAAATTGTTAGAACGCTATTTTCGATTGCCGCGCCCCCGCTTGCGCTGTGGATGATGTGGGTCCTCGTCGGAGCTGGCCGACTCTTCGATAACCTTGCTGCGCATGTTGCCACGTGATTTGCTGGTGGTGACCACGCTGGTCTTAGAGGACTGTGTCACCGATGTTTTGCTTCTGCTACTCGCTGCTTGCACTCTCCTGCCGGAACGAGTTGTCTGCAACTCTTCCGCAGAGGTCGAAGACTCGCTGCGTAGCGGTCTGGCCCGCTGTTGAGACTGCTGCTGTTGTTGCGTCTGACGCGATGGTCTTGCTGAAACGTTTCCCCCCTTTGTGGGCTGTTGTTTACGCCCCACGTCATCTTCGCTGCTGCTACTGTAGCTGCCCGATGAGGAGCGATTTCGTCTACCGCGCCCACCGCTGCGTGCCTTTGCACGTTTCGCTTTTGTCCGACCCCCAGCACCTGGTTGTCTTGCTTCGACCGTTTCACCTTCATCAACCTCATTCACCTCCAGGCACTCGTTGATGCGTGTCTCCAGCTCCATTATAGCCGCCTTCAGCTCGGGCTTGGCCATTTTTGAAGTGGTGCTGATGATCAACTTGAATGATTGATAGACCTCGTCGATCTGCACTTTGTCCTTATAATGCTGAATGTTGTCGACGAGCTTCTTGATGGCGCGCTCATTGTACGAAAGCAGGCTGAGACAGTAGGCAATGTCTCGCCACTGTCGCTCCTCACGCGTCACCGGAAACCGCAGGCACAGCTTCTCCACCAGCGTCTCCACCTGGCGATCCTTCTGTATGAGCCCCAGTATGTATCGCATTATGGTGCGGTACTTCTCCTCTTCCAGTTTAAGGTTGGTGTCGCTCAGCTTGGAGATGATGTCGGGCAACACGTTGTACAGTATATTCGACTTGTTGGCGATCTCCTTGAAGAACTGCTGCGTGATGTTCTTGATCTCATCGTCGGCGTCCACTATGCACATGGCTAGGTCGGCAATTTGTCCCTTCACGCGGATCATTTCGTGCAATATCAGGTGCGAAATCATCTTCACCGCAGTCAGCCGCAGCTCGGTGTTCTTCTCATGCAGCGTCGAGTAAAAATGTCCCGTCCACGGCTCGATTATGTTGGGAAAACGGAAAGTCAGGTCCGACAAACCGATGACAATGTTGCACTTGATCTTGATGTTCTTCGTCTGATTCAGAATGTTCATGAGGAAAGGCATGTACGTTTCGCAGACCGACGACGACACGCACATGAAGCGTATTAGCGTGAGGGTGGCTGCCTGCTGGAGCGCGTGATCGCGAAATTTCGCAGGGAATTTGCAGATTTCCAGGACGTATGGAAATATTTTCGCCAGCAACGCATTGTCGCCGTATAGTAACACAGCCTCGCAAATGTGATTGATGAGTTCGGCGATGTTGTCCTCGGCGGTGGCGCCCACCAGATCCTCATCTGGCTGAAGAATACAAATTAAACAAACATAATCAGTTGAAAATGAGATTACACTCCAGATGAGTTCTTACCTCTTGTTGTGGTTCAGCGGCTGTGCCGGACAACCGCTTCAATGACTCTGTTGCCGACATATTCAAATTTCCAGTTTTGCGACGGGTGTTTGCTTTAAACGCATTCTTCTTCTTCTTTTCTTCGCACTCTGTCAACTCCTGCCTATACTTCATGTTGTTGTACACATCAATGTCCAGAAAGATCATCTCCTTCAGCGTCATGTAGCCAATGGTGAATATGAAACGCGTCAACAAAAAGACCGGCAATTGCAGCCGTTGAGTCTGCTCGTCCGATTGCGGCTGACTCTCTGGTATCGGCTGCGAGTACGGCGACTCACTCGCACTGTCCAGCTGCGCGGCGTTAATTTCATTCCCCTTCACTGCTTCGTCGCGAAATTTCCGCAGCAACTCAATTACGATATTTTGGCAAATAATATCCGGTGTCTGACACATTTGGTAGTAAAACTCCAGGGTGCGCATGGCTAGCTTGTCGAAATCGGGCAACAACGGATGGAAGAAGAAGCGCTGAAAGAAATCGGTCACCTTAAGTACTAGAGCGCAGTCGGGGTCGTAGCGCTTGTAGAATTTCGTGTGCATTTTCGCGTCGATCGAGTTCAGTAGAAACTCCAAGCAGCCGCTGTAGACGCGAGGGTCTCGTTTGGCCCGTTCACCTAGGCCTATCGTTTCGATCACATTAATGTTGGCCGACGCAATCGTAGCCTTGGCATTCGACGACATGATTAATAGCTGCAGCGCGAGGCGCGACTCATTGTCGGTGGTGCCTTCTAGTTTCAGCGTGAAACGCTCAAACAGCACCTGAATAATCTGCGCATCTATGTCATCGGTGGACACCCATTCCCGCATCAAACACTCCATGGCGGTATAGTGGCCGTACTCCAACTCCTCCAGAAAACGCATGAGATTTTGCACGACTTTGATGGCGTGTGCTCTAAGTGTGGAGACAAAAGAGTTTCAGTTTAAGGAAGCAAGGTACTTTTGAATGTGCTTACCGCCCGGTTTGATCGGTGGTGAAGAGCACCTTTTTGTAGGCGCTCGAGACGGCATCGCGTTTCTCCTTGTCCGACGACCACACCAAGTACAACATTTGCCGCATCCCACTTTCGGTGCCCTTGATGCCGAACATGTAGCCGGTGGTGAAAAGATCCACTGCTTCGAACACGTCCGAATTGGTCTTGGACAACAGCAGCTCTTGAATTTTTGGCACTGCTTTTGTGATGACTTTGGAAAATTGTATAGAGTCTTGCAGAAATTGGACCGTTTTTATTTGCGTGCCCATTTCATCATTCTGCAAAAATTTCAATGAAGTGATTTTTGCCACGCGAAATACTTTAAGGGTGGTGAACTTACACTGTCCTTGCACCCGTTGGCAAGAAAGATGTAAGATTTTAGTAGCGCGATATAGTAGATGCACTGCTCCTCGATTTTCAGTGTGTGCCTACGATAAAAATATAAGATTACTTAAAATCTCATTTAATCCACAATAAGCGACATTCCCCATTGTCAAAAAATTGCCCTACAATCACCTCAACTCAGCGTTGCCGGCCACTTGATCCGCTTTTCGTACCAACACTACTGCTTCCCGGTATTTTTTCTCTAGCAGCAATGTGGAAATGCGCTGCACCATGTCCTCGTAATTCTCCTGTGTGTTTTCAGATACATCTTGCGTACCTGTATAAACTCAATCGTCAGTACCAAAATTGTTAGTAAGTGCAATTCTAAACACTTACACTCCTTCAGTTGCTGCTCGACAATCGGTAATATCTCCGGTACGAGCACATTCCACTGAGCGTCCAGTTCTTCCGCCTTTTTGCGCTCTTCTGCCAACACTTCACTCAGCTTTTCCATCTTCTCGCACTCCTCCTCGTGCTTCTTGATCAGTTCCTCCAGAGTCAGTTTGGCCGCGAACGGATTGCACTCCAGAAAAGATTTTATCAGCTGCACCGCATGTTTGCGCACTGACGAAGTCTTGTCCTCTAGCCGGTCGACCGCCTCACACAGCACCTTCAGTTGAAACGAAAGCGGCACCGCATTTTCCTCCTTCATGCCATTCCAGATCTGCAACACTTTGGCACGCACGTGCGCCGACACGTCGTTTATGTGCGCCAACAAACTCTCCAGGAACTCATTGCGGGCCTCCTTCAGCTCCTCGGATAACTCTTCAGACGTTAGCTCGTCCATAATGGCGTCACCCATTATCTGCAGTATGCAGTTGCGTAGCACATGCGATTCGCAGTTGAGCAGCTCATCACCCAGCGTTGATAGGTGAGGTATCATTAGTTTCGATGCCACCGAGGCCAGCTCCATCAGAAAGTTGGAGAAGTTGCGCGACACTGCTGTGTCCGCCGAGTCAACGGTCAGTGCCTCCACAATATCCTTGATCAGCACAGAGAAGATACTCGAGATGCCATACTCCTCGTGCAGCAAATGGATGCCGCTGGCAATGGACACAGCTGCATGCTCCACGGTGCGCAGTATCTGCAGTATTCGCACAGGGAAGGTGAGCGCGTGGTCGTAGCGCTTTATGGCCGTGCCGAAAATCTGAAAGACCGTGTCATTGATGTGACGGTTGTCGGATCGCGAGTGCATAATCTCCAGTGTGCGATAGCAGATGTCGCATATAAGGTTAACAAAGTTCTCTTCCGCTACCGGCGGGCTCCACAGTTTCTCCAGCGGAAACTGCATTACATTGTATAGTTGCACGAGAAATTTGCCACGCTTCACCTCCCAGTCGGGATACTGCTCCAGTGACTCGGCCTGCTTCAGGCGCTTTTTTTGCTGCAGCTGCTGATTCTGTTGTTGCTGCTGCAAACGCAGCACCGATGCGTCGACCTTTTTCACTGTGTTAACGAACAAAAACAACGTCATCTTGGTGAGGTTCAGGTAACTGTTGCGGTCGTGCGCCCTCTGCACGTCGTTGCAGGACAGCACAGGCGCCAGTTGCTGACCCAACTTGTCCACCGTCATGTACAGGAGATCGAAACTGCGCATCAGGTGAGTGAGAGTGGTCGAGTCGGTGCTGTTACACTCGATGACAGCGAAAAAGGTGTCAAAGTGATCAAAGATGTAGAAGGGATCACCCCGCTGCACCATCACCTTGCAAACTGGAAAGAAGCGTCAGCGTTGAAAGTGTTAAGAGCGACGGCACTGCCGGTTCTCGCAACCGAACTTACCACGCAGTTTCTCGCCAATCTCACTTGGTCCATAAACATGCTTCACGTAGTAACTGTCGCCACTGGAGTTCAGCAGATCGGCGTTGGTAGCCGGTAGCATAAACTGAAAGTCCGCGCTGGCCCGTACTCCACTAATTTCCAATTCCATAGTTCCGAAAGCTATTTATGCCAAATCTGTGTGCTTTCCGACGGCCAATTTCTTTGTTTACAACCAAAAATTAAGCAAAATTCCAACAAAAAATCACAATAAAATGGATAGCAATAATAACAAACAGAAAATAAAGGAGATGAAAAAACGCAGCAGTCAACCGTCAAAACTTGAATTTTTGTCAAATGTTGACGACGCTAACGCCATTTCCGAACTGTCAACAACGGGTGCAGCCGAAAGAAAATACGAAAACTGCTTAAGTTGGCGGCGAGCAACTGTTTGCGCAAACATTTACCTGCGTTAATATATAAAACTGCAAAGCGAAATGCAAAATTTTACAGTTCAGTTTCATTAATTTTTTTTTTGGTGCAAAGTCTGTTTACAGCCGTGCAGCAGTGAGAAATTCAAACTGTCGTATACACATCGGCTTACAGAATGCTTGTTGCAAATTGTTTCAAAGCAGAAAATGCAACACTGCTGTATGTAAACTGTTGTATGTAAACAAAAGTACTAATATCCATAATAAACAAATAAAAACTATACCTATTGTTCTAATTGGTGTACTAAAAGAATTGAAAAGTCGCCACTAAGGCACAAAATTGCATGAGCCACGGGATCATGTTGCAATTTCCGGCCCGATATCCAGGGAAATTGCATCAATATTGGTAATGAGCAATGTGTAAAGAAACTTACCTGATTGTAAAAATTATAACATAAGAATGGAGAGTAGCAATCAGAATGTGAACGCAGACAAATTGGATTCATAGTCGTTGCACATCAACATTGAGAAACCTCAACTCAACATGTTTTATCGTCCACATTGATGTGTCGCACAGGGGCGGATTCAAAAAATTTTTTGGGAGGGTTTCAAACAGTAATTCTTTAATATTCATAAATGGTTACGTATATGCCTTTTAATTTGTACGTAGTTTTCAAGGCGACCCTAATATTTCGGGGCGGTGGTTTCAACCCCCAAAGTCACCCTCTGAATCCGCCACTGGTCGCCCACAACTAAGCAACCCAGTACGTTGAAAAGCCGGCAATCTATAAACTACGATCAAGAATTTAAAATTTCACTTTACGCATTGCTGATTTTCAAACCCGTTGAAACTTCGAAGCACTGGGCTTTCTTATCTACCTCCTCCGTTGGTAGTTTAATCACCACCCGTGCCACTTCCTCCACCATGAAACCCGACTGAAGTATTTGTGAAATGTAGCCAATTAATACAAATTAATTCAACGTTATTTGTACATCCGCTTATGACACTAATTTTCTTTTACAATTACTACAATAAAGGCTAACAGTTCCGTTTCCGCTGGTAGTAGCTGCTGTGTGCATATCTCTCAATCAGGTAATCGGCCGTTTGGCGCGACATCCGAAAACTTTTTTTAAAATGCAGAATATTTTACAATATAGTAATTAAAACATTTTAATATATCCAGCAACTCCTCCAAAATGTTTGATCAAATTTAAGATAAAGTGCAAACCTTGCTTCTTCTTGTTTTCACTATTCGCAGTGGAGAAATGAGCCTGCAGGAAATTTAAAAAGTGTGCACTGCTTGATTTCAATGGTGAGTGTCGAAGTTTCATACTTAAAACACCACAAATGGATTAAACATCGTCTACGTTGCTGAAATGATTTATCCGGTAGAAACCAATTGGGGAATCGAAACATCTGCTTGATGCTGAATTCCATAACGAGATTCTTTCCTGTGTATTAGAGATGTTGAAAAATACATATCATAATTACACTCTGCATCCCCCGCCTTAAATAGCAATTTTAAGATTTTTCTATATAATCCAACTCGAATAGCGCACTTGCAAATATTTTGCGTTATTGCATTTTTCCAATTAAAAGAATTCACAAATAGTTTTTTCTTGTTGCTTTCCTTACAAATAATTGATGTGTTAAGGAAATCATTTCGCTTGACCCTCTTATCAGTGAAAAACGCGCCATAGGTCAGACTTTATAGATTGATTTAACACGAATTCAGCTGACAAAACCTGCGGTATGGTTTTGTTTAGTTTGTTTTCGAGATGAATCGCTTCTTAACGTTTTTTTTTAGTCTGTTGCTCTTCAGCGTCGCTTGCGCTTTCGAGGAGTCCATTTTCGAGGATGAGGACATATATAATCAAGCACTGCCACCAGTGCCGAATACGGGCATCACAGCGCCTGGCACCAAGTGGTGTGGCCCGGGCAATACGGCAGCGAACTACGACGATTTAGGCACACAGCGCGAGGCGGACAGCTGCTGTCGCGCGCATGATCATTGCGAGGAGATACTGGAGTCGCGGGCCTCTTTGCACGGCCTTAACAATAGTGACTGGTTTCCTATGTAGGTGGCAGAGACAAGTGAACAAGATCGCTGAGAGAATAATGAGTTGTCTGCATTTTCATAGCCTGAAGTGCACCTGTGAACAGACGTTTATCAATTGTCTGCAGCGAGTCAACAATATGGTGGCCAACACGTTGGGACGCGTATACTTCGGCACGCGCAACAAGTGCTTTGCCCAAGGCTATCCCATTGTCAGTTGCAGGGAGTACCAGGAGGGCACATTTCGCAAGCGCTGCATTCGCTACAATATGGACAAGAAGCGAGCGAAGGTGTGGCAGTTCTACGATATACCATTCTACAGCATCAACAGCGCTATGCTAAGCAGAAACAATAAACAGACGCAAAATGCAGGATAACTGCCAGTCATGCGTTCTTGCTTGCTGCTAATTCGAATTATCGCGTTGAATAAATAAACGTGAGAAAAATCTCACAAATTTGAAAGATCATTTTTTATTAAGAAGCCCCTTACACTAGTCGATGATATCCTTAAACAATTTTTCCGCCTTGTGCTCCTTGGCCTCCAGGCTGGCTTTCCACTGTGCCGCCGACAGCCTGTACGTTTCGATGCGGAACTTGTTGTACAGCAAGCGCCCGAAGGGTGTGCTTTTCAGCATGTTCGCTTTATCGGCCAGCTCCTTCACAATTCGCAACTTTTGTCCGTCTTGTGCCGCGGCAAAGCAGCGCTCCACTACCCGCGAACCGAACTTCGCAATGGCCAAGTCCAGGTAAAAACCCTCCAGGTGGCGGACGAGCTTTTCACGTGATTTCTCGCCAATGAATTTACTAAGCAAAAAGGCGTCAACGATATGCGAACCGTTGGGGGTGTTAAAGATGGCAGTCAGCTGCTCGGCGGGTGTTTCCAGAATGCAGGTGACTAGAAAGATGGGCTTGTTGAACTGCAACATGTGCTGCACAATCAGTGAGCCGTGCAAATGCACAAAAGTACTGCTATCGCTGCTGGCCACCTCATAAGGCTTCAGCTTCACCAAACAGTGAAAGAAGTGCTTTGCCTTTTGCTTGTCACCACTTGCGGAAACGTGCAACGCGTTCTGCAATGCGACTATCATTTGGGCCTGTTTGGTGGCGAGACGCAAACATGCCCCCGCCAGGCCGGCGACAACACCAGTGTGTCCGATTTTTAACAGCTCTTCAACGCTGTCAACAAGCTCGCTGAAGATGTTTTCAAAGTCTTCCTTCTCCTTGATGTGAAGCAGTAGTTTTTGTACGGCAAAGTTGGTAAGCTGCTCCTGAGCCAGTTGGGAAACTCGGCCAGTAAAAAGCATGGCGTAAAGCTGTGTAAACAATTTGGGCCCAGCTACGCTAAGCAGCGTTTCCAAAAGTATGACTGCCGACTGGTACTCAAATACTTTCGGAAGTTTAATTTTTACGCCAGTTTGCAAGTCGCTGTCTTGTTCAAGCTTTTCAGCAGCTGCTGTTGCCTCTTCCCCTGGTTGATCGTCATCGTCAAGTATTTCAATTTTTTTTTCCTTTTCGTCATCGTCTAGCTCAACTTTTAGCAAGGCTTCCATCAAGATTTTCTTACCGAAATGCTTCAGCATTTGCTTGTCTGTCACACGCAGCGCAATGCAGATCACTCCCAGTAGCGCCGACGAGTGCTCCTGATAGGGAAAGTCAGCAAAGTGCGGCCACATTTCCAAACGCTGCGGAAACTCTGTTAATACCTGCAGCCACTGTGCCGGTACTTCGTATAATTTTCGATTCTTTGCCATGTCAGCACCGCCCTTCTCGAAGGCCACCTTAGCTACATGCACGCCCGCTAGGCTAAGTATGCTTGTGCGCATAATGTGATTGGCACACGCATCCCAAACAAAATCCTCCAAGTTATTCAACAAAAACTTGCTCACGCGCTCCACGAAATTGCCGCAGTTATCGCGATGGTCCTGGCTATAAGACGTCTCCAAATTGTAACACTCCTCATTCTGCGGCGCTTCGACTTTCGCACGTTTGGGTGCGGTGGCATCTGCGTTGCCTGCTTCATCATCCTCAACTTCTCCTGACTTCATCTTATCTTTTCCCAGCGCACGCAGAAAGGCTACTTCCACCATTTTCTGGAGTACATGCGAGGCAAAACGATCTGAGCAAATGGGTCGGAAGTTGCCAGCGAATACGTTAAAGTAACGTTCCAGATTCTCGGCGTCTACAAACCCTATCAGCGATTCCAGCACTTTACAAACAATTTGGTTAGAGGCCAGGTGCACCTCCTGGTCAATGGTTTGCGCAAACACATTGTTTGCCATATTCACTGTGAAAATATTGCACTTGAATGAGCTATTCTGAGGATACAAATGTCTGACACGCACCTTTCTCCTCCACATCTTCGAAGCCTTTCTTCATGGCGTCCAATATGTTGATGAAGTAGTTGTACTGGTCATCCTCAATGTGCGCGCCGCGCCCGAAAATGCCTTGCTTGGCGAAGCCCTTGGCATTCCTCAAAAAGCGGCTGTTCTTCTTTTTGCGCTTCGGTCGTCGCTTATCGTTGGTAAACGTTTGTTGCTCGGACGTCATCTCGTGAAACGTATTTGTATTTTACTCAACAGAACAGCTTTATAGTTTTCCAATCTTCCGGCTCACATGTGGAGCAGAAAAACGTGCTAACAAAACAAAGAAGAAAATTAATAGCCAAAAACACCAAGCAAACAAAAGTGCTGCCAAGTGCCGCAAACCCATTATCCATCACGCACAGCTGTCAAATTCAACCCTGCTTTCCTGTCCGCCGGCAGCGCAATTTGCATTTGCTTGTGCCATGAAGTCGCTGCTGCTTTTGGTAAGTTTTAACTAATGTTTGATAACTGCACAAAACATCCTGAAATAAATCACCTCTTCTTGCAGCAAACCAAATTTTGAACGAGTGTGCCGGTAGTGTTTAAAGATGTTTTCGCTTTGCAAACAGTCGCACAGCGCCACCGGCCTGGAGTTTGCTATCTCCTGCCGCTTCTTCAACAATGCCGAGGAGAATCTGGTGGTGGCTGGTGCCAATATACTGAAAGTGTACCGCATCTTCCCGCACCTAGATGCTGCGCAACGGCAAAAGCTGCTGAATTCCAACGATCTGCGCACTCCACCTAAGATGCGGTTGGAGTGCTTAGCCACCTACACATTGTACGGCAACGTAATGTCTCTGCAGAGCGTCTCCCTGGCGGGGTCGTTGCGCGATGCGCTCCTGATCAGTTTCAAGGATGCCAAGTTGTCGGTGGTGCAGCACGATCCGGATACATTCGCGTTGAAGACGCTTTCGCTGCATTTCTTTGAAGAGGAGGATGTACGCGGCGGCTGGACTGGGCACTACCATGTGCCACTAGTTCGCGTAGACCCCGATGCGCGCTGCGCTGTAATGCTGGTGTACGGCAAGCAGTTAGTTGTGTTGCCTTTCCGTAAGGATAACAGCCTAGACGAGATCGAGCTAGCCGATGTAAAGCCGATCAAAAAGACGCCAACCGCACTGGTGGCACGCACTCCCATACTTGCGTCCTATTTGATAGCACTGCGTGATTTGGACGAGAAGATTGACAACGTACTGGATCTACAATTTCTGCATGGTTACTACGAGCCGACGCTTCTCATACTGTTCGAGCCGGTTCGCACGTTTGCGGGTCGTGTTTGTGTGCGCTCCGACACATGTGTGCTGGTAGCCATCTCGCTGAATATACAACAGCGCGTCCATCCGATCATCTGGACTGTTACCGGTTTACCCTTCGACTGCCTACAAGTGTTTCCCATACAGAAGCCGATCGGTGGCTGCCTGGTAACGACTGTTAACGCCGTCATCTATCTCAACCAGAGCGTGCCGCCGTATGGCGTCAGCCTAAATAGTTCGGCTGATCATAGCACAGCATTTCCGCTGAAACCTCAAGATGGAGTGCGCATCTCACTGGACGCCGCAAAGTTGACTTTCATCGACACGGACAAGCTGGTAATCTCGCTAAAGACGGGAGAGTTGTACGTGCTGACTCTGTGCGTCGACTCGATGCGCACCGTGCGCAATTTTCACTTTCATAAAGCGGCCGCCAGTGTGCTAACCAGCTGCATGTGTGTCTGCCAGTCTGAGTATTTGTTTCTAGGTTCGAGGCTGGGAAATTCGTTGCTGCTGCACTTTGTCGAAGAAGACCAGAGCACTGTGATCACTCTGGACGACGCGGACACAACACACGGAGTGACGAACAATGATGAGTCGGCACCAAAAGCGCGGCGTATTGAAGACGAAGAGTTGGAGGTGCGTGAATTGAATACATAGTGATAATTTCTTTACTCAAAGTCGTTTTATTAGTTGGACTGGATTCTTAACTAAACCACTTTTCTATTCATTACAGGTGTACGGGTCTAGCGCTAAGACGTCAGTACAATTGCGCAAGTACGTCTTCGAGGTGTGCGATAATTTGCTTAACGTGGGTCCCATAAACTACATGTGTGCAGGCGAGCGGGTCGAATTCGAAGAAGACGGTGTGACATTGCGTCCGCACGCTGACAATCTAACCGATCTGAAAATCGAAATAGTGTCCGCTAGCGGTCACAACAAGAACGGCGCGCTCTGTGTCTTCGTGAACTGCATTACACCGCAGGTTATTACCAGCTTCGAGCTGGAAGGGTGCCTGGATGTGTGGACTGTGTACGATGACGCCAGCAAAAAGACGTCGCGCCACGACCACCACGACTTCATGATCCTGTCGCAGCGCAACTCAACGCTGGTGCTGCAAACCGGCGACGAGATCAACGAGATCGAAAATACTGGCTTCAGCTGCAATCAGCCCACGATCTTTGTAGGTAACCTTGGTCAGAATCGCTTCATTGTGCAGGCGACGACACGCAATGTGCGCCTACTGCAGGGCACGCGTCTCATCCAGAATGTTCCCATAGACGTCGGATCGCCGGTGGTACAGGTATCCACCGCCGATCCGTACGTCTGCTTAAGAGTGCTGAACGGTCAAGTGATCACGCTGGCGCTGCGCGAGACCAAAGGCGTGCCACGACTAGCCATCAACAAGAACACCATCAGCAGCACGCCCGCCGTGCTGACCATCGCCGCGTACAAGGACCTGTCCGGCCTGTTTACTGCGAAGTCTGACGACGTGCTCAACTTGACCGGCGGCAGTGGCACCGGTGGCGGCAATTCGCTGTATGCTGGTCTCGGGTACATAAAGGCCGAGCCACACATGAAAATCGAAGACGAGGAGGACCTGTTATACGGCGAGTCGGGTAGCGCCTTCAAGATGAACAGCATGGCCGACTTGGCTAAGCAGTCGAAGCAAAAGAACTCTGACTGGTGGCGGCGGTTGTTGCCACAGGTTAAGCCCAGCTACTGGCTGGTGACGGCGCGCGAAAGCGGCACACTGGAGATTTATTCCATGCCCGATATGAAGCTTATGTATCTGGTGAACGATGTGGGTAACGGTGGCCGCGTACTCAGCGACTCCATGGAGTTCGTCCCAGTGCCACTGAACAACCAAGAGAACAGCAAGGCAGGCATACTTCTCAACTGTATGCCGCAGCATGCGAACTCGCCTCTACCAATGGAGATCAGTCTGGTGGGGCTGGGCCAGCACGGACTGCGGCCGCTGCTTCTCATACGCACGCGGTTAGAGCTGATGATCTACCAGGTGTACCGCTACCCGAAGGGCCACCTGAAGATACGCTTCCGCAAGCTAGGCACTGTGAACCAGCTGGACCTGCAGCCACCGGCTACAATGGAACTGGACGACGCGGACACAGAGCTGGAGTCTTACAATCTACAGGAGCGCTACGTGAACAAGCTGCGCTACTTCGGCAACATTGGCGGCCTGAATGGCGTGATGCTGTGCGGCGTAAATCCACACCTGATTTTTCTTACCTCGAAGGGTGAACTGCGCGTGCACAAAATATATGGCAACAGCACTGTGCGCAGCTTTGCGCCTTTCAACAACGTGAACTGTCCATACGGCTTCCTCTACTTTGACCACACTTTCGAGCTGAAGATCTCTGTGCTGCCCGCCTATCTGACATACGACGCGGAGTGGCCGGTGCGCAAGGTGCCACTCCGCTGCACACCACATCAAATCGTCTACCACCGCGAAAATCGTGTATACTGTCTGGTCACGCAGACCGACGAGCCCACCAACAAGTACTACCGTTTCAACGGTGAGGACAAGGAGTTGACCGAGGAGAACAAGGGCGAGCGCTTTATCTATCCGAACGCCTCCAAGTTCAACGTGGTGTTGATCAGTCCGGAAACGTGGGAAATCGTACCCGACGCCTCCATTCAGTTCGATGACTGGGAGCACGTGACGGCCTTCAAAATTGTAAAGCTCGCTTACGAGGGCACACGCTCTGGCCTGAAGGAGTATCTGTGCATCGGTACGAACTTTAACTATAGCGAGGACATCACGTCGCGCGGCAACATTCACATTTACGACATCATTGAGGTGGTGCCCGAGCCTGGCAAACCGCTTACTAAATTCAAGCTGAAGGAGGTGTTCAAGAAGGAGCAGAAAGGGCCCGTGTCGGCTATCTGCGATGTGTTGGGCTTCCTGGTGACCGCACTGGGGCAGAAGATCTATCTGTGGCAGCTGAAGGATGACGACTTGATTGGCGTTGCCTTCATCGACACAAACATCTACGTGCATCAGATCATCTCGGTGAAGTCGCTCATACTGATTGCAGATGTGTACAAGTCCGTAAGCCTTTTGCGCTTTCAGGAGGAATTCCGCACACTCTCGCTAGCCTCGCGCGACTTCAACCATCTGCAGGTCTACAATATCGAGTTTATGGTGGACAATACTAACCTAGGCTTTCTCGTCACCGACGTGGACAAGAATTTGCTGATGTACATGTACCAGCCGGAGTCGCGAGAGTCTATTGGTGGACAGAAACTGATTCGTAAGGCCGACTATCATTTGGGCCAGGCGGTGAACAGCATGTTCCGCGTGCAGTGTCATCAGCGTGGCGAGCACCAGCGGCATCCCTTCATATACGAAAACAAGCAGCTGGTGATTTTCGGTACGCTAGACGGTGCTCTGGGCTACTGCCTGCCGCTGCCCGAGAAGGTCTACCGTCGCTTTCTGATGCTGCAAAACGTGCTGCTCTCTTACCAAGAGCACTTGTGCGGTCTCAACCCGAAGGAGTTCCGTACCGTTAAATGCACGAAGAAGGTGTCGCTCAATCCGTGTCGTTGTGTCATCGATGGTGACTTGATTTGGTCGTACACCATGATGTCCACGGCGGAGAAGAACGAAGTGGCGAAGAAAATTGGCACGCGCACCGAAGAGATACTGAGCGATCTACTGGAGATCGAGCGTATAGCGGCCGTGTTTTGAATGCAATTATTCAAGAATATGTTTACTTTAATTATTAGTGTTTGTGTTAAGTGGATAAGGGGCGGGAGGACACACGAATACCTTGATAAGAAGGAGAGAGGTGTAGAGTGCGCAAATAAACTGGAAATGACAGAATTTTTGGTCTGATTAATAAGGAAACAGGAAGAAGTTGTAGTTGAGAGGAGAAATTTCAGCAACTGGTTCGGCAAAATAAGTTTTAATAATAATTTTAATAATTGACTGGCATGACAGCCCGCTTACGCGAGACTAAGGCCTAGCTTCCCGCAACCACCCGTGTTGTGCGTGTGAATTTTTACGCGGGTGGAAGGGACCTACAGTTTTTTGCCGGTTCCGAACGGCAGGTTGGGAGCTTTTTCATAAGCAATTTTTACTCTCAGAGGTTTGCCATTTCCAGCTGAGAGGACAGCCACCGAAAGAGAAAACGAGTTTTCCCGTTATTTTTTTAGGCGTTATTACAGGCAGTATTTGAACCTGAGGTTGCTGCCTTCGACTCGCGGTCCAACGCACTAACCAACTGAGCCACGGCGGCTGCCGTAAGTTTTGCAAGTATTTTAATCGGAGAACGTATTTTAGAAAGATCCAACCATGATGTCAAGGACCCAACAACACCGGGTGTAGTGTGCCTACTGCTGTAGCCCGACTTGCACTCAGTTGTCAGAATCAGGTGTTTGTACGAAGAAGAAGATCAGAATGTAAACAAAAACAAATTGAAAAGCACAAAATATTTAGCGTACTATTTTCCGTTAATCAACAAAACAGTTTAAACATTTAGCTTATTCAGAAAATATATAAAAATGGCAGACAAATCATCTACTAAACACTCAACAGAACAAAATGTGACTGCAGCGTCGTCGGTGGACGCGCCACTCTTCCCCGCAGCACCGGGCAAGCGACCCGACTACGGCACCAACGACACCGTCGAGTTGCTAGAACGCATACCCAGCCAAGTGGTAGAACTGAAGCTCGATGATGTTCTCACCGCCGTTAAGGACGTTGACAACCTGTGCGACTATCCGCGCTGCAAAACCAAAACTAATCTGATGGGTCAAAATTGCGAGCTGTGTCGCAAGCGCTTCTGCTTCAAGCACGGCTTGCCCGAAGTGCACGGCTGCGGCGAGGCGGTTAAGCGCGATGAGCGCAAGAAGTTCTTACATCCAAAGCCGGCCAAAACAATACGCGAGGAGAAGGACTTGGTGCAGGCGAAAAAGAAGCTGCAGGCCAAGCTGAAGGACATGCAAGTGGGTCGAATGCCAAAAACGGGTGGTGGCGGTGCAAAAGGAGCGAGCGGTAGTGGAAGCACGGCGGGAGGCGGTGCCGGCGATAGCAAAGGCACTGGCCGTAAAAAGGCGAAATAAAAAGAAATCGTGAAATTTAATTGTAGTTTGAAAATCAGGCATGCACCTCATTGAAATTTCAATGTAAAATAATAAACTTGTTGGAAAACATGGAGCTGCATTTTTAAATCCTGGAATTATTTTTCATTAGAAATTTTAATGTAAAATAATATATTTGTTGGAAAACATGGAGCTTCATTCTTAAATCCAGGAATTGTTTCTCTTATCGTAATCTGTTTATGTCCTAATGTAGTCAGTCGATTTTTTGAGTGCAACCACCATTCAGTTTTAGAAAAGATTTTTTTGTTCTGTGGTGCAACCCAATGCGGATTGAAACGAATCAGCTGTTTTTTGTTTTGTTCGTTAGGCGTTCTGATTCTTTTTGGCGAAGTCGATTATATTCGTATTTGATTTAACTAGTAAAATATAAAGTGTTAACATGTTTTTAAAAATATTATCAACTTTAAATACTCCACATCTAAGACGAACGAATGTGTGCAAGCTGCTTCAATGCCAAATTCGCAGCGTTACATACGTACAGGGTCAGGAGCCAGAAAGGAAGATTCGCGAATATTTCTATTACATCGACCACGAAGGAATGGTGAGTTCAATTCGAGCTGTTTATGTCCCATCTAAACTAATTGAATAATTTCTGTGTACCTGTACAAAGCTCTTTCTCGACGATGCCAGAATGAAGAATTTCACCTCCTGCTTTAAGGAAAAAAAGTTTCTCAAGTTCTTCTTCAGCCGCCTAAAGCTGAACGACACTCAGCGGTATCGCAAGGATTTTCCCTACTTGTCTCTCTGTGGTCGCGAGCGAAACTTCATTCGGTGCGATGATGCGCCCATTGTGTACACACACGTGCTGCAAGATGACAAGGGTAGAGTGGCCGTCGAACGTAGCTTCCGTATATTCAAGCTTCCTTTCAATTATCTACAGGCAATGACAAACTTTCGTACGCATACGGTGCCGAATTGCTAATCGTCGACTTTGAGCCGCAAAAGATTTATATGAATCCGGGTACTGGGCGTGTCTACCATCCAGCTTGGGAAAAAGTGGGCGGCATTGGTCTGATACGCTCTAAGCTAGCTATAGAGTTGTCGGAATTTCGAATTCGGGCGCGGCGAGCAAGCGCCACCTACGCACTTTACCTGGCGCAACGAGCGGCTGCAATTGGAGTATGATTGGGTGGAGCAGACACGCCGCTATGGCGTATTTGAACAACAACTAAAACTGTGATATGTAATATTTTTGGTGTAAATTATATTTTTTATTTCTACCTAAATGAACAATAATAGTGTTTGCTTATTCTACACTAAGCGGCTTAAACTCGCCTTCCTTTACCCATGATAGGCCATTTGCGGCCACGGTGGGGCTGCCGGGCAGTTCTTGACCAGTGGCAATGCGCTCCAGGACTGGCCCGTGCACGTCTTGCTCGAATTTCTCAAAAACGATATAATGCGGATCCTCGGTGGGCGCCTCATCGTACAAACGTTGCTTGCTGACGGCGACACAATCTTTGACGCGCGCTATAAACTCGGCGCGGTTCTGTGTCAGCAGCTCAGCCGCTTCTGCATTGTTGTATTTGCCGCTGCTGCCCGCCAGCCGCATGCAGTCCAGCGGCTCGACGAAAATGGCCTGTACGTATTTGAGCAGTTGCCAGATGTGATCTTCGCCAGTGCGCCAATAGGGAAAAGCGTGTGCCAAATCCAATGAGCCGGTATAGGGACAAATAAGCGGGTGTACTATCTCATTTTGAAAAATAACAGTCTGTGGAAGGAGATATTAGCTTTGGAAAAATATGCTGAGCTCGGTGCTTACTGGTAACGTCTTGTCATCGGGAAATTTGTCTGGCAACAAAATTGTAAAACGGAATACCGCATCCATATAAAAGCCCTGGCGCACGAAAATCACACCAAACCAAACTGTGCAAAAATATAAAATCATTTGTTTAAAAGAAAAGTTTTTCGTTGTAGTTGCTTGACAGCAACTTACGCAGCGAATTGCCATATGAGGGAATAACATACACGCCGCCTATCTTTTCTGACTCGATCATTTTGCTGTAAATGCAGACGGATTATGGAGAACGGTACTCTGTAATAAATTTGCTCGCCCCACCCACTTACTACTCGGCCAATATTTTGTACTCCTGTTGAATGGTGGTCAGCAGCTTCTCGTCCGTCTTGTTGGCATCGAGCGTCATTTTTTCTGACTTTAATGCTACTTTTCTCAACAACAATCTTCCAACTTCAACTTCAACAACTCAACAATTTTCCAACTTTTATAAGTTATAATCCAAATATTATGATTTTCCAGCAACAAAATACGGAAAGCAATTGACTAAATCAAAGAAGCGGAAATATAAGAAATTAATTAGTCAGCTGTGCGAAGTTGTAACGCTGGGTTGCATTGTGCTGTACAGAAAGTACAAACAACTAATTTATGCATGTATTTCCCAATATTTTAACATTTGTAGCCATCCCTACAAACAATTTCCCGATATAAATTTTTAGCGACGAATTCTCGAAATAATCTCGATAATGCTTGAATCAAGGTGTATTAATAAGGTGATGGCACTACTGCAAAAACAAAATTCCCATGTATTTTGTTAGTGCTTTTGGGCATCCTCGTTGTCAAAATCAAATCAAAACACAAGCAACACAAAAACAATTTTACCAATTTTTGACAATCAGGATGCCCATTCGCGAAAATACAAAAGAAAATCAGAAGAAATCAAAAGAGAATCAGAAGAAAAAAGTTTAATCAGCCGTGTTGCCACCACTACCTTATTAATGTGCCTTGGCTTGAATTGTTTGCTTTGAAAATTTTGAATATTTTCAAGTCAAATGAAATATTTTTTGTCAAACGAAAAATTTTCATTACGTAAACGTGCCCGCATTTAAAACCGAGTTTACGTGTACTTATAATGGTTATTTGATTTGAATAATGGACTGGCTATGCGACAGTACTGTAAAATATGCGTTTTATTTAAATTTTCATGAAGAAAATAAGTTTTCGTAATGGTATCCAAAATGCTATTGAGAACAAGAAAAATGACGCTGTCGAAATGATATCGAAATTTTCAAAATTTTCGAGATCGTTACGATATCTCGGATAAGATAATTTCAATATCGTAACGATATCGAGATTTTCGAAATTCTCGACATCGTTACGATAGTGTAATTTTTCTCGTTCTCGATATCATTTTAGACACTTTAGCAATACTCGAAAACGAGAAAAATTCTCGCTTTAACGATATCGTTCCTATATCGTTTCGATATCGTTTGGTTTTCTGGGATAGGACATTGATTTCTGGTCTTATTGGAAACAAACATTTCGAAACGTATTTCAAAATACTCTATTGTAGATTCGACAATTTTACGCACTTGAAAGAAAACCAACCCAGTAGTGCCGCACACCAAACCAGTTTTCGTGTGCACACTGAACACAGCCCGACGGCTTTGATGTGTTTAGTATCTCAATGCCGAAACAAGGAAAAGTTGAGAGACGCGAAAAGATTTAGACGGTTGTGTTATTGTGTGTAAATACGCAACCAAAAAAGGAGCTAAAGGCTGGTAGGAATATTTATTTACTTTTTAATTAAATTAGCAAATGAGATAAAGTATATTTGCAGATAACATTGTTATTACGAGCACGGACAACTTGCCTGGCGGCGTGTGTTGCGAACGGAAGCCACCAATTAGGGTAACAGAACTACCGCGGCTTCGGCTATTGTGTTGAAACTGAATGCTGACGAGGCCGAATCGTGGATTGACAAAACTCCAACTGAGATTAGCAGCAAAAGTGACGCATACGTAGCGACGGCAGCAGCAGCAGCAATTCTCTGATTGCTAATAAGTTGTTAGCAGTAAGCGAATTGCCGCCGCGTTGCTACTATTGGCAGGTACTGCTGTGGGTGGCATCAGCATCACCTGACGTCAAGTGGTAAAAATTTAAAACACAACAGCAACAATGGTTGCACCATCAGTCATCGCCGAGCTGTGTATTTACATACTCACGTGGAATGTGGGCACCAAATATCCGGACGATATGTCCATGACAGGTGCGCTGTCGTTGAATGGCACCTCCGCGTGTCCGCAGAAGCAACTGCCAGACATATATGTCGTCGCACTGCAAGAGGTGAACACCAAGCCGAAGAATCAACTGCTCGGCATCTTTCAGGACAATCCGTGGGTATTTAAGATACGCGAGTACCTTGACGGCCACGAGTACGTGAAGGTGGAGACGGAGCAGCTGCAGGGACTGCTCATCATGTTGTTCTCCCAGCGCCAGCATATACCGCACATGAAGGACATTGAGGCGCAGAGCACGCGCACCGGGTTTGGCGGCTTGTGGGGCAACAAGGGCGCCGTCAGCATTCGAATGAGCCTGTACGGAACAGGAGTGTCATTTGTAGGCGCCCATTTGGCCGCGCACGACAACGAGCTGAAGGAGCGCATCGAGGACTACAATCAGATCGTGAACAACCATCACTATAAAACGCCAAAGTATAGCAACATTTTCGACCATGACTTTGTGTTCTGGTTTGGCGATCTGAACTTTCGGCTGACGGGCGAGGATTCGGCGTGGGATGTGCGCGCCATGGTCGAGCTGGGTAAGCTGGACGAGCTGGTACAGCGCGATCAGCTGCTGCTGGTGCGTGAAACGGGTAACGCTTTCAACCTACTCAGCGAGCAGTTGCCCACATTTCCGCCCACTTTCAAGTTCATTGAAGGCACGAGTGAGTACGATCTGAAGCGCCGACCGGCTTGGTGCGATCGCATATTGTATCGCGTGCAGGAGGATCGCTATCCGGACATCAAGCTGAGCATCACGCAGCTGTCGTACCGCTCGCATCCGGAGTGCAGCATCTCTGATCACAAGCCCGTGTCCGGCGAGTTTTTGTATCGGATCGAGGCGCAGACCCAGACGGACGAGGAGTTGCACGAGCTGACGCACGGCAGCGCTACCGCGACACATTTAGCTAGTGTAACTATCTTGATCCTCTCCGTTTATTTAACGCTCTTCTGAATTGGCTCGCATTGTTTTCTGTTTTCTTGTCTTCTCTTCGTAGTTTGAAAGCGATTTTTAGCGAACAAGCAAGAACAAAAACACGAGTGATAAGCTTGGTGTGAAGTGCCAAAAAGGTTGAGTTTCCTCAGCGATTGTATTGCGTTTTAATTTACACCCTAATTTTTTTCTACAATGCTGTGTGCTTTTTTTTCTTGTAGTCTTTGCTTTGTGCCTAATTACTTGTGTCAAATTACTTGTGTAACGACAACGTATTCAAATTATGCCTTCCAATGAAATATTCTGCAACGCTGGCTACGCCTCAACACTTATCTCTTCTGCATTTTGTAACAGTGGTGTTCACTTTTGCTGGTGTTTACTGTGGCAAACTGATGAATTGTATTTTGATATTGCAAAGATAATTGACAACTTTCGCTCGTTGTATGCGGTAGCTTTGTTAGATACTGGTAAGAGTGAACTTCACTAAGTTCTATGATTTTCCTTTTGAGCACTATCCAGTGATTTTTATATTGAACCTGACTAACCCCACTGTTCTCGAAATAACGTATACTCGTTTCTTATTAGTAAAATGTTAAGAATAAAAGCAACTATTTACTTAAAAGCTTTAAATAACGTTTAAAACGTCCTTGAGAGAATATGCTGTTGTTGAATTTGTACCCGAAAAATTGTTATTTACACACTTATGTATTGATTGCAATCTGTTAATGTTTGTACCTGTTTTTAATGAAAAGTAAAGTCTAGTTAATTGTAATAGAAAATGTTATAAAAACATAGTGAAAGAGCAAAATGATCAAGACAGTGGTAGCACTTGTTTTACGAAATACACTCACTTTCATATACGTATGTATGTATTTTACAGGAGCAAAAATAGCAATTAAGATATTACAGACTTGAGCTTTAAGTTAAGTTGACGCAAAATGTTTGATAACTAGGCCGGCTTACCTCCAGTTCACGTCTAAGTTTCTATTTCGAGCTGATGCCTAGTTTTAGGCCTGAGTAGAGCATTTTACTAGTGACTATACTGAGTAACGCTGCACTGAAATTATTTACTACAGTAAAATATTTATACCGATGACTATCCCTATGTTTGGTGCTTTTTGCTGATTGACTTTGTTGTTTCACTATGTTTCCTGCTGTACTCGAAAAGTTGTAGTTGTTAACTTTGTTTTTGTAACTTTTTCAAAAATTTTGCGCGCAACTATGTATATAAATTGGAAATCGAGAAACTATCATGCAATTATCATATACATATCAGCAATGGGCGAATACGAGACTATGAAACATTCAAAGCAGATAATTATTGAAATAGGTAGTGATAAATGTAAAATTTTCAGCGTATATGAAATAAAAGACAAATTAAACGTTAAAAAAATTATGTTTTTCTAATGACAGTTTTTGTTACATTTTATGTTGTAACTAACCTCCAGTGGGTGTGAAGTTACATTAATCCACCTGTGTATCCTTACTTCTTATCTCCAAAGAAACATTAATTACTCGGCATACAGCCAGTTGTTTGCGGCATTATCACAGTGTTCAGTTTTCCTTTGTTCAAAGCATAATCTCTCTTATAAAAAGAAAAAATGTGCGTGTTTACATTCAAATATGAATGCTTACGAACTACACAGATGCGATAAGTGCGCTCCAATTTGCTAGCAGCAGAAGCTGAAATCTTGGTTTGGAGCAGAAAATGATTTCTTGCTAAGGTAGCAGCATGCCAGCCACTAGAATGGAATTGAAAAATCAATATCTGTTAGGGCTGGACTATATGTAGAACATCCATGAATTGCGGGCTTAGTGATCTTATTTTCTTTTCTAGTAATCAGAAGCAGTTATGTTATGGCATAAAAAGTTATGTATTTAAGTGTTTTGCCTAACTTTCAAGCAAATTTATTGTACTTATGAACGCAAATATGTTTACCAGTTTAATATTTTTCGTTTTGTACTAAAATATAAATCGACGGTATTTGGCGCATAGATACACGACTGAAAAGTCCCTAAATTGTTAGAATTTTTACAAAGGTGTTTTATGGTATTAACTTTGCGTAGAATCAAAGTATAACTACTTATAATTATTGTATGACGTCATCTTCGTTGGCAGAATGCGATCTTTTCTGCACAATCATGGTTGTATGTGTTTCTTGTTTTTGCGTGCAAAGGCACTTTTTCCCACTGTGAGCTTAGCAAAATAAATATTCACATACGAGCATTTTGCGAAATGTTTATGAAGATGAATTGCAGTGAAAAGTGTTCTCTTCGCTGTGCAGTACTAAGGTTAGTCGATTCGACTAATATCTAATACAGGGTGTACATACTAAAGAAGGTTAGTATTCGACGGCTGAGATGAATACTATGCGATAGAAAAATACATTCATTCATTCTAAATGCGGCACAAGAACAAGATCAGATTTGTTGAAAGATTTTGTTGAAATGCAAAACAAAAGGATAACCAATGGAAAATGTAATTTGAATCGTATCGAATAGTCATTGCGTTGGGTACGTGGAAATTTAGTGTGTAGAGAATTAAGTGTTTGACAGCGGTCACTATTATTAGTTAAAACTATTATTAGTTATATAAATTATTCAATGCCATTTACAGCAATTAACTTCGAGCACTAATTTTCGAAGCGAAAAAGTCCCCAGCCCTGCACGCGGTCATTATTGTTGATAACATCGAAATTATTATTGTCTTCGGCACATCATCGAGATTAAGATTAAGTACACATTTGAATTTGCACACCTGCAAAAAATATGGAACATTTCTAATGGGCAGCTGAAACATTGCATCTGTGAGGTGAAATAACCGGACAGCATTCTTTGCTGTAATTTTCATTATTTTGTACACTATAGTATAGTCGTACATACATATAGGAAATGAGCGCTTAGCTGTTTCAGCTGTCTTTGCCAACTGCAGCATGAGTCATATCAATGTTAAGCAGCCGCGAGATCGATTAAGTGTTTGCGATTAAGGAGGGGATTCATGTCTGCCATGGCGAAAAAGATTTTACGAAAAACTGTTGAATTTTTGTTAATTGCGAGGGCAAAGGAAATGCTTAAGCGGTTGGTCATACTTTTATCTGAACTGAACTGAATCGAACTATTTGTAAATCGAAAAAAAAAAAATCATGATACAAGCGCGGCCTGCAAGTTGATATTCGACATTGTTTACTTCACCGGAAAAATGGAAGTATGTAATTTGTGAATGTAAACAAATGTGTCTGCGCAAAAGTCGCTCGCGGCATGTAAAGTACCCGCTGCGGCAGTTGCCGGAAAATAGCCGCCCATAGTTGGCAAATATCAGCTGCCGGCGTCATAAGTAAATGCATTAATTAATTTGAAGTACACATTGAACTTTTGTATTTATCACACTTAATTGACAGCCGGCTGACAGTGACTAAATCAGTAGTAAATCATTTACATATTATTGATTGTAATGTTTGCTCTGTATTTATTTATTTTTTTTATTTGTTGTTTTTTTTTAGTTGTACATATGTATGGATGGAATGTATGGAAAACATCGTAAAACGGAAAAAATGTTCCCCTTTCATTTATGATTTATTGACGTATTTATTATTTAACACAAGAATGCCCAACGAAATCGCAATCACTACATTGAGGTCTTTTGCTATAAACAATTTCTATGACAATGAAAATCTTACGTCACAAAAGTAGTAAAACTTTGGTAAGCAAATTTATACCCCAATTTTGTAAAAGGTACCTTAAATGCCCTTAAAGAGTCGTTTTGACTCTTGATTTTAATAAAAACTCTTCTATTTTCAGTAAAAAATAATATATTTGCTGGAAAAAATTCATTTTTAAAAATATGTTAAACCTTTTCTGCAAGTTATAAAAAATGCGCAAGTATGTGTCAATAAGCACTCATTTCTGTAATTTTTTTTTTTAATAACGTAAAAAATAATAACAATAACATTAATTTTTAAATTGTAACTCCATGTGAATTTATTCATATTCGCTATTTAAAAATCAATAGAACAAAAACAGTCAAAAAAGAACAAAACAGTCAACAGTCAACAACAGTCAATTGTGCAGATTCATATCTTTGGCCAAAAGAAATAATCGCTTAAGGGGGTATTCTAGTCTAGAGGCTCGATTTAGAGGTGATTTTACGGGCGTAATAAAAAAACAGTAATAATTTTTACTATTCATGTTTTTATCAGTTTTTTATTGATACTTGAAAATGTAGTAGTTGAAAAAAATTCACAACTGAAATCGGTAGAGGCCGGCAAAGTGGGAACAAAAAAAAAGATGTCTCCTGGTTGTCGTGATTCCAGTCGTCCTGGTGATTTGAAAAATAAAAATAGGGTTAATTCTTATTAAACAAGGATATAGGATTATCTGGACGTAGCCGATTTGAAAAAAAAATTGTTTGCACAAAATGGCGTCTTTCTGAAAATAAAGGTAATTTTTTGCCTCCTTTTTTTCAACTTTGGTAATTTTTTAGAAATAGTAAAAATAAATCAAATTACAAAAACCCCTACGTCGAGACAATTTTGATAGTCTTAAAAAAGTCTGCTACAAATTTCAAGTAAATCGGTGCATTAGAACTTCAGATATCATGTCAACTGTATCGAAAAAAGTAGTTTCAACAAAAACGTGTTTAAAGTTTACAGTCTTATTTCGGGCGCGTCATAAAATTAACTATAACTCCGAAAATACTTCAAATTTCCGTAAATCCTCTTAGACGCTTATTTGGAAAGGTGTAAACTTTGAAAATATGAAATAAAAAGATAAGATAAACAATCAAAGTTCAAAACACTTGCTTTCCACGGTTCTTTCCCTTAGAAAATTGCACGAGTGTTGCTTTTTGTGTGCGTTGTTGTTGCTCTTAATTGCTCTCATGTGGGCAACCAGACAAACATGCATAGCTTCACTATTACAAGCACTAACAAACCACTAACAGCTAACGCCACAACAAAAGTATGGAAAGTAATTTGAAACAAAAATTGTTGTAATGACAATCGCTGAAGTGGCAATAAATATAAGCAAAAACGTCAACGACTAGGAAAAGTACCCACTACTGCACATCACAATGGTTCCCACCACTGAAGAAAAAACATGGGCAGTCGATTTGAAAATCGTTTATCTCTCTGGCCTTGCGCAAGTTCAACTACCACACCACACTCCATAGCCCTCCACACACACTGACACGTCCAACGATAAGAACCAAATGGGCCTACATGTACTTGCATATAGTGTGTAAAGTATAAATGTCGCGAAAGGGGTAAGTACGATTGACGCAGGCCGATACGATTTTACACAGGTGACAGGTGTGGCAAATTGCAACTGTTCATCGTTTCTAACTATTAAACTATTGTATTGCACTTTAGCCGAGTAATCGTCGAGAATCAACAGCTTAAAGCCGACTCCTAACGCCAACTCTGAGATTTGCCACTGCAGCCACCGAAAGAAATTCCTTCTTGAGTTAGTCGGCATTTGAGCCCAATGGCGTTTGACTTAGTTGTGATTGACCACTGAATAAGGGTGGACACTATCTTTGGCAAATCCAGGCAATTACCCTTTTTATATAGTGTATTTAACATCATAATTGCATAGTATATAGAATAAACATTCTGAAAAATCACAATTGCCACCATTTGATACTCCACTAATCCCTTATATGAGTACATGCATACATACATACTTGTATGTTATCAATTAAACGATTTTGTTGGCTTCTGAATAGGAAAGTGTGCAAAAAACCCCGTTCAGTAATCTTCAACAAGGGCTTTCATTGATATCGATTAAAAATTACACTTTTTTGTCAAAAAGGTAAATACATTTAACTTCCCCCGACAGCTGCAACTTCAGCCGTCGACACAACGATACGTTAACGACTTTAAACCGTTTAATCCGCATTTTTAATAAGAACTTAAATTACAGATTGTGCTAATGACAGTATTATTGTATTTAGAAAATATTGAAAATTATATAGAAATGAGCATGAAAATTTTTAAGGGGGAATTTTACTTTTGTGTATTACATTTGATACGGCGAAAAGTCAATATCCCGATATATCGGGAAAAGAACGCCAACCACTAATCAATAAGAAACTGCAGTATCTTTCAAAAAGGTTTATTTTTTGCAAATATCTGTACTCTACTGCATCCACTTGATCGGCGCAAATTTTGAAAGCAATTTTTAGTTAGCCTGACACAAATACCACTTTATTACGTTTACTAACTTATTGAAGTAAGGTGTATACAAATGCAACAACAAACGCAATAAAGCATTGTTTAGCTATAAATCAGTGAAAGCCAGTTTTGAATGATGTTTGAATGTAATGATGACCGACGCTTCGAATTCATTCAGACACCTCGAATTTATTTTATGAATTGCTGCTCAGTTTGTTTACATATATCTGTTCGCCAGGAAAGTTATGAATATACAATTTATTCGTACATGGAACTTGTTATGAATACTTCGTAAAAAGGCAAATGATTCGGCAGAGAATACTTTAGACTTCTTTTAAGAGAGACGAGCAAACAAAGCAAACGACGAGCTATAACACATTTTCTGCTAGTCGAACCAGATCAGCGTGAGCGCATTCCATGTTGCTACCTTTTGGTAGAGATTGAGCGCAATCTCCAATGCGAGATCGCACGCGACACACTCGCTGCCGCAGTTTCTGTTTTTATCGGCGCACGACTGGAGCGAATTTTAATTTTTATTATTGCCGCTCATAACACAGCACAATTAACGTGCAAATGTGGCGAATCGATCGATATTGTTATGTTTGCTTTACAATTTCCTTTGGCGGGAAATGTGATTGCGAATAATGTAAACAAGCATCATTATGTGTTGCTGGCCGTCGCGTGTGATGATATCTTCAAGCACGCACAGTGAGCATCATTGGGTTCCGATATGGGCATTGCGATTTTCACATACATATGTATGTATGTACATAGGTATCTCAACAACGGGCATTGTTGTTTCCATGTGACTTTGCATATGTTTCCGTTATTTGGACGGTGCTTTTTCTGATTTGTTGTGATTTCATTTTGTTTTTGGGGTCTTCGCGTAAGCAACTACAAATCAGTCAATCAGGCAAATAGATGCGGTTAGTGAAGGGCTCACGTTCACGCTTATGGGGCCACTGCCTCGTTCCGGGCTTACGTCATCGTATGGTGATTATTACAGAGCATTGCTACGCACATGTATGTATGTGCATATATAGTACATACATATATATATATTCCACCATTAGCACAATTGTGTGCAGCGGTTTATTACCATAAATGTTCACACAATTTGCTAATTTCTTTAAATTTTTAAGTAAATATGCCAATTCACAATTGTGGGGGAAGTCGGCGCTCTTACCGGTTTTTAGCACGACAATTTACTTTATTTTATTCAAATAGTGGCAGTGGCATAGAGAAGTGGGGTCCGAGCACAAAAACTCTAAGCATCAAATGTGTGAGTGACATGCATTTTAAATTTCATATCAAATACTGAATATGAATTATTCATTTCAAATGATATGATGATGATATTTAATTTAAATGATCACATCGCACCTTAATACCAAAGAGTGTAACTCAATTGACATTACATATCTCTAACTACAGTACTTTTCGCTTAAAGCGAACTTCGAGGGACTGGGCAAATGGTTCGTTTTACCCGAAAGTTCGCTTTAAACGATTTCGTAATAAGCGAAAACACGTACTTTTGAAATTGGTCGTTTTAGGCGGAAGTTCGTTTTAAACGGGTTCATTATAAACGAAAAATACTGTACTTCAAAAATACTGTATACTGTTTTTTAGGTTTACTGCGTTGGTACTGCAGGATCAACAGTTTTTTGCTCCTCCTGAAAATGTGTAATTTTTGAGTTGTGACTCTTTTGTATTCAGTATGCGATATATCCTTTAATAAAAAATCAACCCTACGTCAGTGCAAGTTCATACGACGACGAGTAAAGCACACAAAAACTGGATCAATCCTAATCAGGTTTCTGCCGTATTTCATTATTTTGAAAAAGCTAAAACTATCCTCTTGGTGAAAAGCGCAACAGAGCATTAAACTTGAGGCGTTCACGACTTTAGGGTTATTTATTGATGTTAAATTTCGTTGACATCGTCGGCAGCCTGCTGTGATGATGATGATGATGATCATGTAAAACTCGAAACGAGCTTACAGTTCAAAATTCGTGGCAATCCTTTTTTAATGTTTAATCAGATTTTCAATACATATTTATACTCTCTGCTCATCCGAAAGAAATGTACGAATGTACTCAAGGTGCATACACACAGAAATACAAATCGGTATTAGAAAGATGTCAACATTTCGACAGGAGGATTCTGGAGGATGTTGCAAATACAGAAATACTGAAACAACTGACGCAATGTATGTCCACAGCGTGTACAACAAAACAATTATAACTTTTTTTCTTTAAATTAAAATATTTTATGTCGGTCTGAAATCAGTTTATTTTCCATGTAATCAAATGTATTTTCAGAAAAATGGGAAATGCAGTTTAAACTAATTAAATACTGTAAATATGAGAATAGTCTTGAGATTGCCATCAATTGGATTGTCTGTTCTGTGAAACATGTTCATACATACACATGTACGAATGGCTGTCTAGACTTATGAGGCTTTCAGCTGGGATACCCAGCAGAAAACATTAGAGCGAAAACTATTCAGTTTGCACTGACCGCGACGCACCCGAACTTCTTTATTTGGCTATGAAATTTGCTTTGGATCGTATGTGAAGCGTATTCAAGCATGTCGCGCTTTAAATAAAAGTGACGCTTTTTGTACTTGTTGTATTGGCCACTTTCTCGGCGGTATATTTTTTTTGCTTCCCGCACTGTGGGTGTAAATCAAAACGTTCAATTATAAGCGACGCAAATCTGTGACAACGGTGGCGCGCCTTCAGTCACCTCGCCACACAGCGAGCGACTATCGCACCGATCATCGCAACAGTTAGCCACACCGCCTAACACTTTTAGTAGTGGTGCAGAGTTTCCGATAGTGAAGGTGATTTTAATGCTTTCGCATTGTCAAAACAGAAATGTTTTGCTTCGTTGTTCGCTGCCTGAGAGGTTGATAAGTGAAGCGGCATTAGCGAAGAATTTTAATTAAATTTAAAAGCCAGTTGAAGCAGGCTTCTTCGACGTGTGTTGTTGCCGTCGGCTTCGTTTATCAACGGTGCTCACAGGCAGCGAAACAGCCGCAAAGCGAAAAGTACGCCTTGCGCGATTGTGGGCTGGCGACTAGCGACTGTCGAGTGATTACACTCACGGCGGGTGCGTAAGAAGAAGCAGAAAGCGGAACGCTGAAAAAAACTCCCGCGAAGCAGCCGCACAATTGAAATTGCCAAAATGGGCGCACGGCGGGGTGGGGGACTTCGTATAAAATCACCGACAAGCTACGGCGAGCCATTCATTGCAAAATGAACGATCGCTGAAGTCAGGTCGGATAGCGAGCGCGCGCGTACAAACGGAAAAAGTCAAATACACAGCTACAACAGCAACAACAATTTTAATAAAAACAAAGAAAAATCCGCATCAACCATAACAATCGCAAACGAAAGCTGAAATGTGCTCGTTCGTTTGAATTGGCGCTATTGGCGGAAGCGTTAGCAAAAACAACAACACAAATAGCAAATCATCATTTGTCAGACCGTTCGTGTTATTCGAAGAGGTGATTCCCCAAACTACAACACGCATTTCTAAAGGCAACAACAGTAAACGAACGAGCGCAGCCATTGAACCGACAAATTGGTGAAGCTAGTGAAAAGAGTGTTGATTGCTAGTAGAAGAAATAAAGAGCTTGTTGCTAACGATATACGCGCCATACCAATACCAATAAGTATAATTAATATTAATTTAAATTATGAGGTATTATCTGACGGCGAGTGATTAGTGGCAAAGGCCAAACGGAAGACACGCGACCCGAAACATATGCAAAGCAGAAGCGAACACGGCGCGACGGTGATTTTTTGGCGTATGAGTAATTTCTAATACGAGCGAGTGTAAGGTCAGAGTGTGAGTCTGACATAAGCCAGTGAAACAAGATAAAGATAAACACAAAATTTAGAAAGCAAACCGTCAGAGCAGTGCAAGATGGGCATACCGGTGATTGATCACGATGACCCCGCGGGCTATGCTGAGGATGCCTGCTGTGCGTGTGGATGCAGCATGCATCATTACAGCAACAAAGAGGACCACCAGAGCAAAACAACGGCGAGTACACAGACAGCGTTCGAAGCCACCAGCGCAAGCACGAATACCGTCCCCAACTATCATGAGTCGAAGACGGAGACGATGAGCTCGAGTGCGTCGTTTTCAAAATCCAGCAAAGACTTGGTCGGCAATTCCAAGGAATTCCGCATCGAGCACAACAAATGCGATTTGCGCATCATCGGCAACAGCAACCGGATACGCATCGGCTGCAACGTTGGTAATTTACAAATCATCGGAAATAGCACGAGACTGAAGATCAGCAACAACAGCGGCCGCATACGGTACACGGGCAACGATGGACGCATTTGCTTGGGCAGCGATTCGCGCCAGCAGACCATCGACTATATTGGCAACAACGGCATTTTGAAGGTGCTCAACTCGGAGCAGCTAAACGGCGCTGATTGTCAAGGCGGTGGCAAGAAGAGTGCGAAAAAGTGCTGCGCTGATAAGAAGGCAGCAGCTGCAGGCTCGGCGCCAACGACGCCAGCGTCATCGACCCAGTGCCACCCCAAGAAAGTGAAAGTGAAAGCGGCCTCGTACGGTGGCGATTGCAGCGTGCAGTGGCAGAAATTCCATGAAATGTTCCAGAGACACGACTGGCAGCGTTGCGCTAATGTTTCGCTGCCCAACCTCGGAGAGCACTGTCCGCGTTCGCACTGCCAGTGCGGGCATCATACAAACGAAGGCAGACGCAGCAAAAGCAACTCAAGTGAACATTGTAAAATTGACAACAGCATCAATGTGGTCAACAGCTATGGCAACATTATCATCAAGAACGCAGTTAATGTTAGCATATAATTTTAACTAAGTGACATAGGTATATTTATATTAGTAGTGTAAGTAGTGTAATTTTTTGAATTACAGACGATAGTCAAAGCGCTTGGGGCCTGAAAAATAGTCCGCAAGAATAAAACTGTCTCTGTCAAACGGCTGCAAATTGCAACCCTTAGTCAGGACGGTTTAAGAGTTACAATTGAATATTTGAAAACCGATTCGAAAGATGTCGGATTTGTGTGCAACAATTTTGCAGTGTAACTCGTAGTGCCACATGCAGATCTTGCCAAGACATTGAACATATTGTGCAATGTATACAGTACTAACCACGCTTATTGCACTCAAGTGTGTACATTTGCAAAGTGTTCCTAAACACCAAACACAACAATCACTCCTCAATGTTATGTATTTATTACATTTATTACATTACATTATGTATTTATTTGCTTATGTTAGTGGCTATGTGAACTTAAGAGAAATTGACGAGGCGAATCCACTCCAAAAGTATTATGTAATTCAATGAAATGCCTTAGTCAGTTAGTGAATAAAAAAGATGTTTGTGTAGATGCAAAAACTAGTCGCAATCGTCTGTATGTTTTGCCAATGAAAATTGTAAACTCATTGTTATCATTGTCATTCTGTGAATGAATAATGCGAAATCGTTTAGGTTATTTATTGACTCATACAACTAGCAATTCAAATCAATAAACACAACAACATGAACAATGTTTTCAATACCAAACGAACGTATTTTCAATAACTGCCGATGTGGGTCTATTGCAGGCAATGTCGGCATTTTTATGTTCCACTAACAGCGCCGGCCTCCCCCTGTTTCAAGGGGGAACGGAAAAAAGCAATTCCACGAATATTAAAACGGAACTGCCATTTACAATAACTATTCCCTTGAAGTGAGTCAAGAGGCAACAGGGCTAGTAGAGTACAATACGTAATACGGTAAGTCATGTCTAGTAAAAATAAAGTAAATAATAATAATATAGAAGAGTGTTGGTACAAAAGGAACAATTTCAAGCTACGTTCGAAAAAAAGTTGAAATAAATTCACAAGATTTGAAAATGCTAACGACCATTAAAAATTAATTGAAAGTATATTGTGTACAGTTTTAATTGATTCGTTTACAAATTATATAGATTCGTTTATATTCAGCTTGTCCCTTCGTGATTAACAAATTTTCAAAATAAAATCCGTTTCCATATTCCATGCAATTTTTGAAAATTTTGGCGCAAATGCCAAAAAAAAATTAATTGAAATAGAAAAATTTTAAAACAAAAATTTTTAAAGTTGTCTACGTGCGACGTGTAGCGGGCATTGTAGCTTCACGAGGCCGTGTATAGGATGACACTGGTTTACCGTTACGAACGGCAAACCATGCGCCAAACAAAGCAAAAGTTGTGCTGACATTTGTTATTATTTTTTAAATAATTATTCTTTTTTAAATAATAACAAACCGCACGATTCGTCGGGTTTTTTACTCAGGTATGCACATTGGCAAGGCTCTGTCGTGACCTTTTAACAGCTAACAGCTGTTAACGGATGAAGTTTAACTCACTGTTAAACTTCATCCGATTTGTTTTGTCTTCGGCCGAACTCAGTTGTTCTGTTCCGACAGCTCTTGCGCTTTTTGTTCAGTTAACTATTACATTTATGTATATGTATGTGTTTTGGGGGATTTTTATATTTAACCTTTTACTTTGCATTGTTTCGCCGCTTAGCTTAGCTCATCTCTGTCCGTTGGCCCCAGCCGCTCGAACATGTTGCGAAATTTTTGCGTGCAACGAACCGAAAATGTAGGCTTCAGTGTTTAACTTCCCCCTTGTTCCCTGTGTACAATACACATTATACCAATTATAGAATCTCCAAAAAGAAATAATAACTATGATTAATTACAAGGAAATTATAGCCTTGTAGTAAATTAAAAAATATCAAAATCAGCTTGTCGAAGATAAGCTGGCGGCCAGAACAAGTTCGAGCAATCATTGACATATTTGCCCAGTTGACCTTGAGCCGTTCAATTGCCTTTACTGAATACAGGGTCTTATAAAAGGCCTTATAAAAGAATAAAACAAAAATGTTGTTCAACTGACACAATTTGTCCTTTTCAATGTTTCTAGAGGCAAGAATGTTGTCAAATAACCTCAAAGCACTTAGTGCAGAAAGTTCATTAATATAGGACATATGTACATATATTGTTGTAGTTGTAGTTAGTAGGATAGTAAATTTTCATTTATTGCAAAGTGCAACCCACAACCGATGTCAATCGATTAGTGTCGCCTGGCATTTGGACACATTACACTTAATCAACTGCACTCACTTGGGTCGCTCTGATGGAATTGAGCTTTGCTGGTTGCGGATTGCCATGTCGCTCATTCCGTCATTGGCGCAGTTTAGGTGATGTTGCGCTTCGTGGACACGCGCCTGCAGTTGCATTTCGGCTACAAGCTGCACACGCGCTTTCTGTACCGCGTCCTCCAGTGCATTACCCTCTTCAACTACGTCTACTCGGCCCGCGATGGTCGCTTCGTTGTGTGGCACCTTGGCGCAGTCTACAAAAGGCTGCCGCAGTTTTGCTGGTTCTTCATACTTCTGCCGTGGCATGGCTGTGCTTTCTTGCTGCTTTATGATTTCGGTGTCAATCAGGTGCGCTGCGAAGGGCAAGGCGTCAATATGCGCTATGCGGCCACCGTTTTTGTGTACCTGCAGGCGCTGATCATATTCATGCTGCCCTTTGCACTGAGTCACCAGCCACTGGTGGCCCGGCTGAACAGCATCGTTGGAAATTGGCGAGCGGCACAGCAGATTCTAGCGCACAAATTGTTTGAGCGCGTGCGCGGCTTCTGGTTTCTATACGTGCAACTGCGCGTCGTTCGCTGCACGAGCATGGTTGTGGTTTCTGTGCTGATGGTCAAACTGGAGCCGCCCTCCGCGCTGTCAGTGTACTTGAGCCTCTATCCCATCCTCTACGAGTTGACGTTCCAGCTACTTGTGCTCTACATGCAAAGCATGGAGGAGATTTTCGTATGCTTCAACGATTTCCTCGACAAGAAACTGCGACCCCGACCGCAAAACCGCAAATGTCTGCGTCACGCAGTGGCCTCCGCCAGGAAACTGCACGACATTGGCATGGAGACGTTGCGGCAATACCGCGAAGCTTTCGGCAAACTGCGCGTGCTGTGGCTAGTTCTCTGGCTGAATCTGCTCCTGTTAATGTGGAACAGTGTGCGTGTGCTGGTGATGCACTTTTCCCCGCGGTGCCGGCCCCTTTTTACGCTGCAGTTGCATTCCGTTATTATTGCACTCGTGGAAATTGTGGAGTTTAAGCGATTTCAAATGCGTCTTCAGCGGGTAACGAGCAAATTCGTCCACCTTGTGCGGGATGCTGTGACGCGAAGTCCGAGCTGGAAGTGCCGAGCAGGCTGCAACAACAAGCAAATGTGCGATGCTTTGAGCTTGTTGCTTAAACAGGTAAACTCGGGTGTGCGGGCGTGGTTGGATGTTGACGACGTTTAGCTCAAGGCGCTCTTAAACGAATTTCAGATTAACATCTGGGAAATACTCTCCAAAACGAATACAGTTGTGTGGCCCATTCGCATGTATATTCGCGTCAGATTTAAAACAGTTCTGCAGTTATCGACAGTTTATTTAGTTATAGCTGTGTCGTTGGAGCCAGTCGATCGGAACAGGCAGTGTTCGGTTTTAGCCCGCTTTGACTACGTCAACAAGGAGCATGGATTCTTGTGCCTAACGGTGTCCAGCACGCCGGCGCCGAGCGGAAACGGCACTTTAATCGAATTTCTCTGAATGACTGATTAACCAAATTCGTGAAAAGTAAACACGCAAAGAAAAAAACTAAGTACCAATGTCGATTTTTTTCTCGTGGGTGGCAGATGCGCTGGCTGAACTAATTTGTGCGTTGGACCGCAAGTCTGTTCAAACCAAACCAAAATATATTTTAAAAAAATTATTTGTTCTCAATTTGCAGTTAGTTGGCTTTCATGCGTTTATTTCGAATATAAAATAATAAATGTATATACATATAATCATACATAGGCGCACATAAAAGTATGCATAGTCGAACATGTATACTTGACTCTAAACTCGCAGTGCAAACCGAATCCACGTATGAATGTGCCTAAGTATACCCCACGAAGTTCGACAATGCCACCGAACGCGCTGAGTGGCGGGCGGTTGTCTTATTTCTCTGTCTGTTCTGGTAATCCGCCCGTACCGCTACTCTTAATTGACAGTTATTGTTAACTGCGGCCCATCATTGCTCCCAAACGGACTTGGCCGTAATGACTTTGGTGACACGCTGTTGCTATATTCTTCAGATTGCAACCTCAACTAGGCATAGAAAATGTATCGTTTGGCTTACCGACGGCCACTGCAGTGCGCCTATACGTATACCGAATGTTATTATGCATTACTTGAAAAATATCTGAAAATCGTGTTTATGATTTGATTAGAATTAATAATTCGATGGCAAAATAGCATTTCTCTAATAAGTATGCATTTGTATTCACATATTATGTAATTCCTATGTAATCCTTAAAAACTTAGTTTTTTCCTGTGGCGCTCCAGGCCACACAAAACTAAACTTTTTGAGTGCACGATACTATGCTGCACTTGGCGACATTTTCCACAGAAGCAGAGAAAATATTTCGACAACCAATTAGAATTATTACATTAAATGTGACCGATAGTCTAACACACCTAGTCTAATGACCCATCGTTAGTATGTATATGTAGGATTATAATGGCGAGTGTAAAAGCTCGCGCGGCCGCCACAACTCAATGCCTGAGTTCTTTGGAGTAATTCGGTGCGAGAATGTTGCGCTTTGTCGGCACACGTTTGCAACTGCAGAACTGCACTGTCGGTTGTGTACGCCTCTTGAGCAAAGTTTCTCAGCTTTGTGGATTCTTCAGTGTCTCAAATTCTCCAATGAGCCACCCATACGAGACTTGGTCAGTGACGCCGGGCAACATATATTACCGTCGTCTCCTATTATTGCTATGCACCATAGCCACACTGGTTAAGTACGGTGTCGTTATTACGTGTTGAATCGTGGAGAACACACAGAGAGACGCCTGGTTGTTTATGAGCTCGAGCTCAATTCATATCCTGGGCTGTGCGTTCATTTCGTGGTCCTTGTGGTTTCGCGGTCCGCAGCTGCTGAAGCATCTCAACGAGGTGCTTGATCTATGGCGCGAAATCGACAAGCTGGTGTGGGACAGACCTTGCGGACAGCTGCGCTCGCTCTGCTTCATCTGCCTGCGCTGTGCTCTATGCGTGCTGATGCCGATAATTGGGTGGATATCGAGAGAGCAGAGCATCGTTGATGTCCTCAACATCTTCTACGAGGTGCTTTGTTACGCCGTCGTGATGTATATGGAGCGTGCAAGCGGCACTTTCAGAAGGCTCAATAATTTCCTCGGCCAAAAGATAGCGCTTACCACCACCAACAAGCGGTGCGCACACCACACAAACGATTGCCTCGAAGCACTGATCAGTGGCGGGCTGGCAGTGGTGCGCCAGCATCACGCGCTCCTGGGCAATGCGCACTTCATGTGGTTGGCATGGTTTGTGCGTGCTCTTGTAACGGCTTTCTGTGTAACGGCCAGCACAATTTATTATCGCCGTCCGCAGTGCGGCGCTTTATTCGTATATCATTTGTTCCTGTTGGTGTTCTCAGTTCTGGAAGTGTTGTCGTTGCGAGATTTGTTGATTCGTTGGGATGCGCATGTGTGCCAGTTTATCGAGAATATGCAGCGAATGCAAAGTATGAATGTGCGCACCGCTGCAGGCTTACGTCGGAAAGGCTTTAACAAACATTTGGTATTCCGGCGGCAACAGGTAGAATGGTCGCTATCCGAAGTGATGACGTTTCCTAGTTTTTTTTTACACAGATCACCGTTGTAACATTGTTGGGCAAAACAAGCTTGAACCCCCTATCCATCTATCCGAGCACATACTCAAAGGTCACATTCAAGATCGTTCTGCAGCTCTTTGCAATTTATGCCATGCAGTGGGGATATTTTCACGCTGATGTTAAGCCCGAGTACGTCGGAGCAGGCTGTGCCGGAAATGAAGTAAGAGATGTTCACTTTTTAAAAGTAAAAAACATCAACGGAATATACTGTAACAGAAATATCATTCAATTTCTTTAGAATTTGACTTACATACCCACCTCACGTAATGTAAACAGAAAAAGAATTAGCGCGTAGACATTCTGGTAACGTATCGAACGCTCAAAAGATTTCTAGGATCGCTCTAGATCGTCACCCAGTTTCAAAGAAAAAAAATTGCATTACCGTTTTAAGTAACAATCGAAAGCAATGTACTTTTTAATTAAATGAAAATTATAAGAACTATGACAAAATGCGATTTACTTTTGTTGCAGCGGCAAACACCACCGACGGAGATTTTCAATCCGAAGAAACTTAGCAACACCGCGAAATCAGTGTAGAAATCGCCCAAATCATATACAACATTCGAACTTTACGAACTATAAATGAATACACATTCTTCACATTATTGTACAATATAGGGCAACTTTATCATCCAATTATCGACCTCATTCAATGTCCATCTTCGATACAGAGTTATACTCAAGCTTGTCTTGTGGACTGCATTCGCCGACGCCAGCGACTACCTGGCCCTTCTTGTGCACGTTCACGTTAAGATTCGAGTTCGAGTTCGCGTTCGAAATCGTTTGGTACACGCTCATCGCCTGCGCCACCACCGAGGTCACGTCGCCCGGATTCGCAGGCAGTATCAGTGTGTTGTTGGTTTGCGCCAGGTTTCGGAACGCGTCAATGTATTGTTCGGCCAGCGTCAGGGAGGCGGCGTTTTTACCGTCTATGTTCTGCAGCGCTTTCGCAATGGTCTGCAGGCCACGCGCACGCGCATCTGCCACCGCCAGCATGGCAGCCGCCTCACCGCTCGCCTTGTTGATTTGTTCTTGCCGGTCGGCCTCGGAGGCGAGAATGCGCGACTTGCGCTTGCCTTCGGCAATGTTGATCTCTGCCTCGCGACTGCCCTCTGATTCAAGAATGGCAGCACGCTTCCGACGCTCCGCCTCCACCTGCATCTGCATGGCCTCGTGCACTCGGTTCGGCAGCCGTATGTCTCGGATCTCGTAACGTAGGCAAGCGATGCCCCACGCTTCGCTAGCCTTATTTATCGAGTCCACGATGCTGACGTTGAGCGACTCGCGCTCGCGAAACACCTTGTCCAGCGACATCTTGCCCAGCTCCGAGCGCATAGTGGTTTGCGCTAGCTGCGTGATCGCGAACTCGGGATCCTCCACGCCGTACGAGGCGCGATACGCGTCGATTATGCGCAAGTACAGCACGCCGTCTATGCTCAGTGTCACGTTGTCTGACGTTATGGCGCTCTGTTTAGGCACGTCGATCGCGATTTCTTTAAGGCTCTGCACGTACTTGATCTTGTCAACGAACGGCACCAATATGTTGAGGCCCGGCTCCATGATTCTATGAAAGCGACCCATGCGCTCCACCACCCACGCCTCCTGCTGCGGCACGAACATGATGACTGTGTTCATGGGCGTGGACGATTTGGTGCGCATCTGCTGAAGCAGCGCATGGCGTGGACTGGTAGCGAGCAAGAAGGACTGATGTGGCAGACGTCCAGCAGAGGTGGCAACGGAACGCAACATCGTGAAAACACACTTTGACCCGTACGGCAATCTGAAATACAGCAGAAACGTGAGAGCTGGAAAAGCTCTGGCACTTGAGTTGCTGTTGTCGTCGGCAGCCTGTTTACTATTCTTACTCTATTCGTGCTCGTGTTACAGTATAATGCCGTAATTATTTACGAAAATGTAAGTTTACTTTGTAAAAATATGGTCCGTTTGCGAAATAACATTTGACAGTTTGCCTTCACGCCGATTTTCCGCCAATCAAACGTCAGAATATCCACAGCGGATGGTTGTGTTGACACAGCGGCTGGTTGGCGTTTAACGCTGATTAGTTGAAGAGCCGATATCGTGATCAGAGCTGTGTCTAACGCAATAATCGCCAATCGCTTTAATCCAATTTAGAATTAGCCATTTGTGTGCATCCAAAACGATGTAAATTTGTCGTTAAATTTTTTTATGCCATTTTGCATCGCGGATATTTCTCCGGTATTGAAACATACAAAATTCTTAAGTTATCGAAACAATGCTAAACAGTTTACACGTTTCTATCATCTCTAACGAATTTCATGCGACGGTGAAACAGAAGTCGCTCGCGGCAAAATTGAATATTGTGCTAGTTCAAGACATAAAACTACTGAAATTTGCCAGATTGTGTGAAAAGAATCGAACTTATGCAACATGTTTGGCCCGTCCGCTTTGGGAGCCACACCCAATACCACCGCCTCCACCAATCGCATGAATGATTTCGAGGTGGCCTTTCCGCCGGAAGACTCTGTGTCGGCACTGGAATTCAGCCCGGCTACGTTGCAGCAGAATTTTTTGATAGCCGGCAGCTGGGATAGCGATGTGCGCTGCTGGGAGGTGGAGCAAACGGGCAAGACTGTGCCCAAGTCCATGAAGAAATTGGGCGGGCCGGTGCTGGATGTGTGCTGGTCGGATGACGGCACGAAGGTGTTCATGGCGTCCTGCGACAAACAGGTGAAAATGTGGGATTTGGCGTCCGACCAGACGATGCAGGTGGCGGCACATGAAGCACCTGTGAGGACCTGCCACTGGGTGAAGGGCTCCAACTACACGTGCTTGATGACAGGCTCATGGGATAAAACTCTGAAGGTGAGGTGTATGTTTTACTAAAAGATTACACAAATTTACACACATTTTGTTTGTTTTGGTTACAGTTCTGGGATACGCGCACACCGAACCCGCTAATGTCCATTAATCTGCCGGAACGCTGCTACTGCGCCGATGTGGACTATCCGCTGGCAGTGGTGGCCACCGCTGCGCGCGGCCTGATTGTTTATTCGCTACAGAATACGCCGACTGAGTTCAAGCGCGTGGACAGCCCGCTCAAGTACCAGCATCGCACAATTTCAATTTTTCGCAACAAGAAAAAAGAGCCTACAGGTGCCGGTGATGAAATGCTTTATACTCCTTTTTTACTGTTTTCTATTTCTTCCGTGAATATTTTGTGCATTTGCTGACATTAGCATATTTGCAGGTTATGCGTTGGGCAGCATTGAGGGTCGCGTGGCCATACAGTATGTGAGTCCGGTGAATCCGAAGGATAATTTCACGTTCAAGTGCCATCGCACACCTGGCACTGCCGGTTACCAGGACATTTTTGCAGTGAATGACATTGCCTTCCATCCGGTGCATGGCACCTTGGTGACGGTGGGCTCCGATGGCACCTTCAGTTTTTGGGATAAGGACGCGCGTACGAAGCTCAAGTCCTCTGAGACCATGGATCAAGCAATCACTAAATGTGGGTTCAACGCCAATGGGCAAATATTCGCATATGCCGTCGGCTATGACTGGTCAAAGGTATTGCTGCCAAGAGGCCAACATGTTGAAAATGTTAATATTTCCGTTTTTATTTCTAGGGTCACGAGTACTTCAATCCCGCTAAGAAGCCGCAAATTTTCCTGCGATCTTGTTACGAGGAACTGAAACCACGCATTGCGTAGGCCGATTTAAGTACTAGGAATTAACAATTTTTCAATTTGCTTTTATAAAAAAATAGATGTATAAAAAGTTGAAAGAACTTCAGCGCAGACCCATCTATCCACTTTTACTGTTATTTCTCAATTTATTTATTTTTGCCAGTTTTGCAGAAGCACAATATCAAGGTGGAATGCCTACAATTGGTCAACATTGCGGCACATGTGCTTAAATTGATTTTACTTAAACGAAAACAGAATTGCTACGCTTTGCTCTCAATGTTTTTCTCCATTGCCTTCGCCTTCTTCTGCGCCATGGCCGTTTCCATTTCCATTTTCGTGTCCGTGTCCATCATCGCCTTTCTTAAACACCGTTTCAACACCTATGGTGATGGCCGCAAGCCCCGCACCCCATAACAGGCCGCGCAGGAAGAAGGCGCGCGCCCGTGACCCGTGCGTACCGAACATGCGCGGCTCATAACGCCAAGCTTCATTTCTACGGGAAAACCAGAATCAAATTTTTAGTAAACAAATCAACTGCTTATCGTCGTCATCACCTCAGCCACGGATCCTTCAAGCTCTGTCGCGCCAATGCCGCCTGCACCTCCTTCAGCTGTGGCACTGTCTCCACCTTGTATACGGAGGGATGTGGCACCGCGTAGGGTTCATGTGCATCGTGTCCACCCATTGCTTCAAACGCTCACGCTGCGGAAACAACAACAAACGATATTCGTTACTGCCGTTAACCGTATGGCATCAATGTCCAGCACTAGCATTGGATTTGCCAGCCCAGTGTTATATAATTCAGCTCATCAATTTATGATTTTCACCGGTGATTCACTGGCAACCAACATTTGTGCTGGTTGTGAAAACGCACACCGGCCTATTTTACCTCTAACTGCGTTCAAATTCCCAATTTAATTGTGTTAAAACACAATATTTGCTGCAAACGGCTCACGTACAAAATCACGAAGCGGCCGTGGAAAAATATACCAATTGTCAGTTTGACAGCCAACTTCAACGAACAGCTGTGCTGAAGCTGGTGATCCAAAACATATGCACAGCGGCTACTCACATTTGCTGAGCCAAAATTACAGCAGACCACAGCGGTTGAGTGAATAAATGTTTAATTTTTTAGGAATTCGCTACTAGAAGTGCGGCTTTATGGCAAAATGAGGTTTAGCAAACCTTCGAATAAAATGTCATTCGCAGCTATAGCCGCAGCCAAAAATAGTTCTCAAAGCATTCAACAACTGTTTTAGGAAAACTTTCCCTTCTGGCTGTTTGAACGTCTGCAACTGCGAGATCTTTACCTGACTCAAAGTGGCTGTCTCGTTCACTTTACCTTACTTCGTTGTTGCTTTCATCGACAGGGCAGAGTAAAAGACTTGAGCGCGACTTTTGCATGATATATCACTTTCGATCTTTATTTACTAAACTTTAAAAGGAAAACTGTTATTCAGTAAATACATACTACAATACATATTTACATTGCAACAAGCTAGCCATTAAATTATAAATTGTAATTTTGAAAATAAAACTACACATTTACGTATGTCACATTTTGTTGTTGTGTTTGTTGTTTTTCACATATGTATGTATGTTTGTATGGATTTTGAAGTAATTTCTAAAATTCGTTACTTTTGTAGATTTTTAACATTATGTTGCTTTCACTTCTTATTGCATTTCACTAGTATAATTAATTGTATTTGTAGTTGTTGCTGTATTTGTAAGTTAATAAATGTGTTTTAAAAACTGCAACTTTTAACTTGTAAGGATAGTTTGCTGGTTGTATGTTTTAGGATCATTTTGCTGGTACTCGGGCAAATTTTAGTGTAGTGTACAAATTCACATCATTCATTCGACTATAAACCAAAGTTTTCTTAAGCAGCCATTGGTATGTGTGGGTGTGTGTGTAAATGAAGAGTAGACAACAGTGCCGACTCGGCCACAAACTGCCAGAACAATGCGACAAATGGATTAATAATAATTGACTGGCACGACAGCCCGCTTACGCGAGACTAAGGCCTAGCTTCCCGCAACCACCCGTGTTGTGCGTGTGAATTTGTACGCGGGTTGAAGGGACCTACAGTTTTATGCCAGTTCCGAACGGCAGGTTGGGAGCTTTTTCATAAGCAATTTTTACTCTCAGAGGTTTGCCATTTCCAGCTGAGAGGACAGCCACCGAAAGAGAAAACGAGTTTTCCCGTTATTTTTTTTTAGGTGTTATTACAGGCAGTATTTGAACCTGAGGTTGCTGCCTTCGACTCGCGGTCCAACGCACTAACCAACTGAGCCACGGCGGCTGCCTGCGACAAATGGATACTTTCAATAAATTTGCACTTGTGCGCATAGTTCTGGCATTCCTTGGCGAACGTCGCCTGCATATGTCAGTGCGTGTGCATAGGTGAATGTGTGGCTTAACGATAAGGGCTACAAATATTTGGAGTTTAATTAATGTGTTTATCATTATAGTAGTTTCATTAAGTATAATATTATATTTATTTGATGTTGTGATTTTATGAGTCTGTGGTTTAATTTTTGTGGTTTTGTTTGTTTTGTGATTTTTTTATTTGATTTTTCTTTAATTTTTCTGAACCTCGTTAAGTTTGTGGCATGCAGTTTCTCATTACTTCACATTTGTATTTTTCTAGTTATTTCTAAACTGTGTTTAAACTTTTGTGTTTCCTTAAAAGCCATAACTGTGAATTAAAAATGTTACTAGCTCTCCGACCTTAAGGTTGCATGACCAATTTTGTAGGCATACCAAAAATGGTGAACGAATTTGAACGAATACGCAAAAATTGTGCCCACCAAAAACAAGGAATTCCATTTCAAGGCATACAAAATTACTCATGGCAACGTGGTGCTTAAAATACTTGCACATAGTCTATGATTACTGTTTAGAGCAAATGAACATGTTTACATGCATATAAGAGTAAGCACAATACAATACTGTGGTAAACCGTTCTTGATCCTACAATGACACCACTCACTCGCGACTTTCTTTACGACTGTTCTTTCCGTTGGTCTGCGCATAATTTAATTTTTTTCATTTGTTTTGAATTTCACACAATTTCATTTCATTTAAACTTATTTTAGCGATTCTAACATGCTTAAAAATTTGATTTGTAATGGTTACGCAAAACCAAATTCGAGCTTACATGTTTTCACTTTTCGAAATGTGATTTCAAATTTGTGTTCTCTCATGTTTCTTATAGAATTTCTTCGCTTGTTTGTATCTCACACAATCTCCAGGCATCTCCGAACAGTGTCATTTAGAAAATGTTCGAAACTAGAGCAAAACATTGTAAAACTTGTGTGGTATTTGTCTTTCGCATGCATTTTTAAGCAGCTCAGCGCTAAAAACAGTTTTGATTGCTTTATGTGCCAGCAGTTGTCTCTGGTAGCGAGTTTCGTGTACTTCAACAATGCGCTCTGCTAACCAATTCGTTGGCCGTTTTGCCATTTGAGTCTAGCCGTCAGTTGGCTGCTTTATTTGATGTTTTTCTTCAGACATTTTTACGTTGTTTAATCATTTGTTAGTGTAGTCTGTAATTTAGTTGCTCTTAAAATTAATTCTCATATTTTCAATTGTTGTTGTACAGGTAATTTTGCTTCATTGCCTCAATGTTGATTCCAAAAATTAGTAATTGGTTTCATCGGATTCCCTTCAGTTTCTGACCCTTTTAATATGCCTCGGCAGGGGGCGGTTGGGCCTCACAAGTGAAACTAATCATTCCATTTCGTCCGTCTTCGTCTGCGTGTGTCCACAGCTCATTTTCACCTTGCGCTGTTCACTGTCATAATCGACATTATGACTCGGCTGCTGCTCATGCTGGCGCCATCCTCAGGCACTGGCAGCTACTATCACTTCATGAGGAGGGGGAGGAGGAGTCTAGTCGGTGCACGCGTTGCAGCAGCGCGCGACTGCACTGCCACATTTCTCGCAGCAACCGCACACTTACAACGTTTCCTCGGCAAGTATATCATTGAGCAAACGATTCAGGCTGTCCAGCCCCGTCAGGAAGCCGCCGTCGGGACCGTGGTGCACTGGCATTGCTGGCGCCGACTGCAGCAGTCCGCCGCCGTTGCGCGGCACAAAAGCCGTGTGCGCAAAGTCAATCAGTCTTACGTCGACCATGCAACGCGAATCGTCTGTGGCGCCTGCTGTCGCCGCTATGTCGAGCGATTTGGAAGCGTGCTGCAGCGTGATGCGTTGCGCAATGGCCTTCTTTCTGTTGATGTTGTTGCTGCTGCTAATGTGACGGCTGTTGTTGCTATTATTATTGCTGCCCTGTCCATCGGAGGTGCTGAGTTTGCGCTCGCTCCTTGCGCGCTCCAGCGTGTCCATTAAAATCCCAGCCAGCAGCGAGTTCTTGATGTTGTCCGCTGTTGCCGTGGACTGTTGCTGTTGTTGTTGCTGCTGCTGATGTTGCTGCTCTGCGGGCAGTGTTTTGATTGGTGATGTGACCACGGAAACCGGCATAGATGAGACGACGGCTGCAGGCGCTGTCAAGCTGGTCGCTATTGCTGTCGACGCAACTGTGGCGTTCGTGCTCGACTTCTTCGCCAGCGATGATGAACTGGACTCTTTACGGCAGTCGCGTGCATCAACTTCGTCGTCGTCGTCATCGTCGTCTTTGCAGCGCAAACGCTTCACCGCGCCGCGAACAGATTTCAACGACGACGCTGTGGAAGAGGTGGGCGAAGAGTTGGCGATCGAGGTGGCGGCGGATGTGTACTTTTTAATGCCGGGCGGTAAGGGCGGAGTCGATGACACGGTGGGCAGGCGCGCTTCGGGCGTTGGCGCCGCTGGCGGTGTGTCGAAGGAGTCTTGCTGAGATTTGTAACGTTTCAGCATGACTTCTGTTTGGCCGATGATGCTGCTGTCGTAGTCCGAACTCGCCTCGTCCGAACTATTGTTGCCTGCAACCAGAACAAAATGCATCATTAGACACGTAACCATTTTTGGGTAGCTGGAGAAAAGTTGAGTTATTTCAAAGTCACCTATATCTCAGGTTTTTAGTTCTCTGGGTTTAGGAGCTATGGCAATTGAACGATTCTTTTTTTTTAAGTCCAATTTTAACGACCATTAATCGAATTTCCCCGTTTAATATCGGCAACAACGTTGGAAAGATAGGCGATATTTCAGATCGCTAGCTCTATTATGTAGTTTAGTTGTTGATGGCCCCACCTCGCTCTTAAGTTACTCACCTGTTTGTCGCCCACTGGTTACCGCCTTGATTTGCTCAGACAGTCCCGAGAAATCGTCGCTGCTGTTGCTGCTATAGTTCATCCACGAGTCACCCGAATGCGGCGAAGAAGTGGAGATGCTCGGCATCGGTGGATCTGGATCCAGGAATACTGTTTCTTCAGAGATTGGAATGAACGGCGGTGCAGCACTGGCCGTGATGGTGGCGGCTACAGCGGTGGCCGGATGGGCGCTGGTTGACGACAACGGTGGCGGCGGTGGCATCGAAGCGCAATCGTTGTCCACTGGGACATTTGACGCATCCTCCGCGTCCACCTCCTCACCTTCGGATGAGGAATTATGACGTTGCGCTGCAGTGGCTTTAACACCACGCGCCGCTGCTTCGGCAAAGCCACGATGGTGCTGGCGATGCTGCGCGGGCGTGTTACTTATCAACGCACCGTCAACAACGGCAGCACGCGCCAACTTTCGCCGCGACGGGAGATTCAAGTCGGTGGTGGAGTCATTGGAGGCGTCGGCGTCGTAGCAGCAGTGATCGCCACCGGTGCTGCTGTTGGTCGCTGACGCATTGCCGCTGTCGGCCGCAACCATATGCAGATCATCGTCGGTTTCATGCGGCTCCAGCTCGTCGCCGCCGTCATGGCCCGCAGTGTCGTCCTCGTCCACCTCCACCTCGTCTTCGTCGATGTCCTCATCCTCGTCGATGCTGTTCTCTGGATGATAGTCGAATGTGGCGGACTTGGTTGCAGAGCGCGGCGTAGTCGGCGTTACCCACTCTTCGATGTCCATGGGATGTGCCATCGGGTTCTCCTCGAAGCCCTCGTAGACGATTAGTAGCGAGCTGTAAAATTGCAACAGTTGAGCAGACAATTCGCGGAAGCTAGTCAGTGCTAGTCTGTACGCCGTTTTCCACTTACCACGAATAGAATCTATAACTCGATTGCTTCTCGATTACGCGCCGCAGCTGTAGCAATCGCTGCACAATTTTCTTGATAACACGCGTACGCAACCGATACCCATTGTAGAAGAAATCGTGCAACGCCTGCTTGAAACCGTTCTCGTCCAGCTCGCGACCCCAGTACTTGTCGCGCTTGGCATACTGGTCCAGATGTGCCTGGTACGTCTGCATGCCGCACAGTCGTACGCCCAGCGACGCCGACGTGCTAGCCGCACACTTGGCCATCTGCTTGGAGCGCTTCTCGGCGGACGCGTCGTCGCCGTGCTGGCGTGTGCCCATTTTCAGATCCAAAATGCAGGGGTTCCGAAATTGCGACGTGATGTTCTCGAGCATTAGAAAATCTGCGAAACAGAGGAGAGGCACGAATTCTCATTAGCGATTGCGGCATACAATTCGGACAGCTTGACATATGCGGTGTGGAAATTGCATGAAAATGATTACAAACAAACAAGCTAAACAGCGACGTGAAGAGTTTGTTGTTAGTAGTCGATCGATCGAGCGTAGCTTCGTTTCATGGACTTTGTGAGCTGATTAGCCGTCAAACTCGGCGTCTACGTCACAAGCTTTTCCGTGATAGTTTCTGACGCTCTACAATTGAGATACATAACATATATTCGGAAAGTTGTTTTTATACGTGAGAGAGTATTTGCCATTTCAGATCTGACCGATCATTTACGTAACTTATTGACGTCCCATTTTCGGTCATATCATACAGCGTGCATGCAACCAAATCTAATTGTACGACAATGACCGAGTATAGTCCTGACAGTGACGGAGCACTAACTTGGACGTATGCCGCTTAAAACATTTGCAATTTGGAAAAAGGCAGTTTCAATTTAAGGTTATAAAATGTCTAGTGGGAAAGGGACCAATTGGCGATTCTAATTCGAATATAAAAATAATAGGAATGGAAGAATGCAATTTGCTCGGACGTGCAATTATTTTCAAAAATCAATGCAATATTCAAACAAAGAATTGTATTTTTTTTCCAATGAAGAAAAATCGTCTAATATTGAAATGTGGTCCCTTCGCTTTTCCAACAGATTCGCGAATTTTTCCTATTGATTTCCCTATGCTAATTGCAACATTTTTATACACTAATTGTTGTTTTCCTTTCTTGAATCCTCCAGCAACATATTACTTATAATACCAGCTAGGCTTCTTAAAATTCAATAACCCTTCTGACTTTTGCAGACTCAATGATACGGTTCCGACACATTGGAACCCCTGTCGTAGCATCGGAAGGCCGGAACCTACAACAAGACAAACTTATTCCCAATATGTAGTGCTGCGCGTTTGACCTTTTATCATATCCCCAACCAATCCAACTTTTGCCAAGAGCACAGCAACCGCAACTTTCTTTTGTTGTTTTGTTTTGATTTGATTTTGTTGAAGAATGGAAAACCATTGATGTGAAAGCTGATTTCAAGCAGATTTCAATGCTTCAATCAGCGGATTGAAGTATTTCTATTACAGCTGCTCAAACTGCGAGCGGCGACGAAAACAACGGACAATGTGTAAGTAGTGACGAGTAGTAATCGGAAATGTTTTGAATATCCTGAATGTGCACAATGCACAATGTGCGTTTTCATTTGGTGTGCAGCGCAAGAGTTGGTTAATGACATGGAAGTAGGCGGAACGAACAAGTTGATGATGAGAGGCGCGCGCGCAGTTTCGATTTGATGATGGTCACAGTTGATATCAACGGATACTAACATTGCTTATTTGAGTTGTCTAACTGTGAAATACTTTTAATAACGTCGGCAGCATTTCCGTTCTTATGAACTTTCATCCTGTAAAAAAGAAGAAGAGAAAGAAAGCTTTGTAGGCATTAAAAATTGCTTGTAAACAAACGATTAGAGTTGTTGGTTTTTTAATATTTGTTTTATTTTTGCTTTTCTTTCGGTTTGCTTTATTGTAAGATTCAATTTCAGTATTTTTTGTTGTACAAAAATTTGAGCAATTGCGTTTGCGTTCGCCTCTGACGTCGACGAGTGGGTCGATGATGGACGCGTTACAGGCTCCCATCACCAGCAGCTCGCACCAACGATTTCGAGTGCAGAGGAGTGGAGTGGAGTGCAGTGCGGCTCCGCGGGGGAGGAGACGGGACTCCAACAAGTCTCTTGTAAAAGGCGAAGGCGGAGGCTGATTTGGTGGCAGAGCGTGCGTACGTGCGTGCGTGCTTTGCGTTTTTGCTTTTGCTTTCGTTTTTGTGTGAGTCGAGGCAGAGGGACAGACGGAAACAGTTTTGGCCTAAAAGAAATATTTCAGGTATTTGGTTTTTGTTGCGGCATTTTGCTGGCAAGCATGTGTGCTTGTTCGTCTCGCATTCTCGTTTTGCCTTAATAGTTTATTATGTAAAAATATTGTATAGAAATAGATTTTTCATACCCGTGCGCTTGGCTTTTCTTTTGGTCAAAACTGGCGTTTTTGCTTTGAGCTAAGCGAACGATGCGGTTCGCTTTAGTCGTGCTTTGCAATTCTTTGCCACATACACAAACACCTCTCTTTCTCTCTCACAAACACAATCACAAATCAAATCTAAAACAAAAATAAAATTCATTGCCGTATTTGGTTGGACGTGATTTCGGTAAAAGACATATTGATGCATGTAAATTGTGTGTACAATGTATACGCTGTGAAATTAAATGGTACAACAGCAGGGACGGAGCGGTCCGCAAGTTCAGACGGCACGACTCGGGCACAGCGTGCGCGAAGCGTGACTGGTACCCACCTCAACACGTCGTCCCGCTTGCGCTTCGAGGCGCTCATCTTCCGCGCGGGCTCGTCACGGAAACTCGGCGAGTAGCGCTTCTCCAGCTTGGCGCCGCCCATTGTGGTCGCCTGCATCACACCTACAACAGAGAAGAGCACAGTGGATTAGCGACAAGGATAACAGTGACTGGCTGCGACTGCATAGCGCAGGGATGTAAATACGTTAGTTTGCCATAAATGCGGTAAAAGTTGATGGTCAGCAATAAAGTGGCCAGGCCAGGTGAAATATATAAATGAAGCGTGTGTGTGTGTGTGTGTGTGTGTGAATTATGACTAATCAATCAGACAATGGCCGAATGGCCGGGCAATATTTTTACAAGCGAATGCGTTGAGGACGAACACGTATGGACAAGACTAAACATAAGAAATGGAAGAGTTGAGCGATATAAGATTAGATGCATCACATTTGAAGGACGGATGGCTTACAGAGGCCTTAAACAATTGGCTAAAAGTACTAATGCTGCTGCTTGTCGTACTGGAGCCAAGCCTTGTTGTCGTAATGTCGACTACAGCAACCAACTTGGGGTTGGATTATTGCTTTGCCAACAGTACACAAATCAATCAGCCAGCACTTTTAGCTCGCCTTTCTCTGACCATCTACAATTATTTACAAGTGTGTGTGAAGCAACTCTGGTTACTTCATTTGATATTTGGTATGAAAAATAACGTGAATAATCACGGAATTAATATTTTAAACAGATCGAAAAGAACTGTTTCGAGCAAGGAAAACATCTTTGCAGCGCCGAAAGCACTCAAATGTCCCGAGTTGCGAGTTTATAGTGATGCGAAATCCTAGCATCTCCCACTGACTTCTGCTGTGAAATGTGTAAAGTTACTACAGCTAATGGAAGAACTTGTCTCAATTGAGTCCCACAAATAGTAAGCAAAATACTGCGCTCCAGCCTCCCTAGCGTCCAGTACTTAGAGCAGCAGTCAGACTTAAATAACAACAAAAAATATGGATGTGGCAATATTCAAGTAAAGATATTATAATCTTTATACAAACCCTTCCGTGGTATGGCACTCGTCAAGGAGCACGACTGTTACATGCTACACGACAGGGTACAGAGTTACAGTGTACAATTTTCGGAACAGTTTGCTTAAGCGCGTCCTCGACCACAGACACTACGAACAACGACACGACAACGATGACGACGTGCTTTCTTCTGGCATATATAATATATAGGTAACAACACATAAAGATAAAACTTGATTTGTTCTTGTGTCAAAGAGTTTTGGTTTAAGTTGGTTAAGTGATATTACGCTTCTGCGAGTCTCGAGTGGAGGTTCCAGATGCGCGCTCATGTCCTCGGACACGTTTATTGCTTTCGTGGCGGGAGTGCGCCGCTGCTGCCTCACACACGCCCACAGTCAGTGTTAGGATCAGAGCACGAGCACGAGCACGACCGTCTTCGAGCGTATCTTCGAGCCATACTTCGAGGCTACACAGGTACGGGAAGCAGGCAGACAAGTCAATCAATCAATGTTCGAGTTAAAACTGAGTCCTTGAGCTCTTCGTCGTTAGATACACAAGGAGAAACATATGTATAGTGGAAGTATATAGGATAGCACTGAAATTATTCTATGCATAGATCACAATGAGGGCGAAATACACTCAAGAACCACTGAAAGTGCAAACTTTCTCTGCACCTTCACAGTCAACCAATTCGAGTTTCACTTTCGCACGTCTCGTGTTGGTGGGTTTTTGAGTGTATTCCTCGTTATACGTTATGCTACTTTTTTTTTTTTGAAACATCCTAATTTCTCGCTATAGCTAAATAATTAATATCATTTGCACTTACCCATGCATTTTTTTCAAATACAACAAATTCTTAACACTTGCTTGCGGAACGTTCAACAGTTCTACGCATCATTAAATTTTAAGAAAACTATGCACACAAAAGCCAATCTGTAAATAGAAATACAAAACAATCTTATCGTAATTGCGGTGAAACAATTGACATAAAATTGTGTTTGCACGATTTACAGATCAGCGATGAGTGGCCGGCAGAGACGTGCACGGACTTTCGCGGAACGTTCAGCCCAATCGGCCATGCAAACGGGGCCGAGGATGGATGATGCTGGCGACAATGCGAATTTTTGTGATTTTTGTACCGGTGATGGAATCGACGGAAGACGCAAGTGTCCAAGTTGAGGAAATGTTTTGCAAGCTTAATTGAACTTTCAAAGCATTTCCTTGACTTTTGACTCGCTCTCCCACCCTGGAAGTCGTCCAGCAGTCATCCAACGCGAAAACTCCGTGCACTTTCTGGCGCTAATCGCCGTTCAGGTTCGGCTGGAGCATTCGCAACTTTACTGTGTGTCATTTGAAATTGATTCTTTCTCATAACATAAATTCGTTTTCATTTGCTTTATTCAAAGTCAACCATGAAACCACAAGTTTCGTTAGCACGTCGAGACGTCTCGAGGCATTTCTCTAAGATTAAGCTTTCGTTTTGTTCTTTTGTATGTTTTTATTGTTTCCGCTTTATTTGCATTCATTCAGTTTTCATTTTATTCGATTTTCAAAATCAGTTTATTTATTGTTTTGGCACAAGTACAGCAGCTTACAACTAGTAAAAATCGAATCATATGACTATTCATATAAGTAGTAGTAGTAGTAGTAGTTTGTATTTTATGCTAATAATCAGTATCACAGCAGTTATACATAGACGTGTAAATGTAAATGACTCTAATACTTTATTGCTAAGGCTAAAAGTAAACGAAAAAGAACAGAAAAACAAAAACATATAGAGTTGCATGAAGGAGATAGATGAACGTTCAGGATCAAATTTTGTATATTTGTCTTACGAGTACACATACAAACATACATATACATACATATGTCAAATGTGATATTTCGCAGGCTTTATTATATTTTGATAATCGATTCTCGATGCAGGCTGATCAAACTGCAAATGCTTGCATTATTTATGAAAAGGCCGTCATGAACGACAACATTGCTTCCATGAAATTCTGATGCTTTCATCAACAATTGCTTTATCTTCGTTTTTCTGGCCATTTCACAGCCTCTTTGGTCAAATATCAAGTTTTTCATGAATTGTAGTAAACTTTTGTACAGATTCCATTTTCTTTAGTTTCTACCGCTTTTGCTATTTTTTATTTTATCCTTTAATGAAATATGCATCAACATTTCAAATGATGGAAATCACGATCGGAAGTTACAGTATGCAACACATTAGCGAATATGCAATGCACTATGAATGGAATGAGGGTGGCGCTGTGTGGCACAAGCCGGATGCTTACCTTTGTATTTGGGCACAAACTTCTGTACATCGTGCGGAATGTTTTGATAAAAGTCCAGTTCACGCAAATTCAGCGGCTTGATGACTGTGGATTGATTCAGCAACAACAGCCGTGTGTGTCCTCCGACCTGAAACAAACAACAAAAACTCAATTATTTTGTGTTTTTGAGAGCTAAGCACTGAACCGATATTAGTGTTTTATTGCATATTCTTACTTTGTCATAATCGACATGAGCCCAAAGTTTGTTTAACCAAAAGTTTTTTTAGGTGATATATTTGTTGATATTGAGTATGGTTTTAGTGCTGCAGTGTGATCTGATCAGATAAAGACTCGAAGTCTTACAAGACACTGAGATATTTTAAAGGTTTCATACATTTAATAGCACAACATTTCGTATGTAAACAATTCATTGTAAACTGAGTAAAGCTGTGCAGTAATAAAACCATGTCATAACAAATTATGTTTGTGACAATTCAAAGTAGAAAAGCTGCACTTGCAGGATAAAGTGTCAGTCAGTCGTATAAGTAAAATTAAAAATGTTGTTTTTCAAAAACAGAAACAATTTATCGACTACGCTGAGGAAAAGAGCAAACGGCGTTTGCTAGACTTTCTACAGTATGAAAACATGTCCTACGCATTTGCATTGCGTTCCATCACGTGCCAAAACGTCATTTGAAATAATTACGCAAACACTAAACAAACCACAGAACAAAACAGTAAATAATAACAAAGGAAGCGCATTCGCACTAAATGAATAATGTGTAGCAAAACAATTTTGTCTTGTTCGAAAAACATTGTCAGAGGGAAACATGATTAATATATCTCATTGCCAATTCAAAAAGTCCGAATACTATAAATGTAAATAAGTGTGGGAATTTAAACTTCAGCTGCACTCTTGCCGTATAAAGTTTCTAACGTCAGCTCCTAAAACGATAATGAAATTTTGCTGCGATACGCGGTCGCCCACAATAAATCAATATCAGCCATAACAACAAAAAACGCAGCAATCTAACCACAGTTGAATGATTGGAGTTTCCGCATATAAAATCAATTGGCAGAGTAATTGCACTAATTACAGCAAAAACTTCCCCCAAAAGCCATTCCTCAGTACTGATTCTTGTGCAAAAGTTAATTCCACGAAACAATGCGTTTTCAGTTCATTAAGTTTTAATAAAATATTTTTTATGACTTGTTTTTTTTCAGATATCGATTAAGCGATCTGAGACGGTGCACACCTGCTGCAGATATTTTTAAAAGAATTTCTTTTAAATATAGAAAATGTGTTATTTTTAATAGAAAATTTCAGCACTGCATTAAAGTATAAAATGTCTGACATTGGCCGCAAATTGTTGATTTATGCAAATATATTGCGTAGTACGAGGCACTGTTGATGTGGGTGTCGGTGTGTTTGAGTTTTGAAAAGTTGCCATAAGTTATTTCAAGAGATTTTGAAAATATTCAGTGGTGACGTGGCGCTGCCGCGCAAGGAAGGTCTTTCGAGCAACACATGAATCAACAACGAAGACGTAGAGACTCTTATGATGAAATATAGGTCAAAATCAGTTGAAAAATAATGAAGAAAGACTTTGTATTAAATGGGAGTGATTGAAATCGAAGGCATTATATTTTAATCGATTCAACGCTTTGCACAAATTGTAGGGAACAGGATGGAACTCACCTGATTGGAGAGCGGCTGCAGTGCCACTTCATCCTCGCTTTCCAGCAGATCCTTGCTCAGCTGCGTCTGCAGCGTTGTCGATGTGACGCTGAAGCCGACATTGCCGGCGCATGAGTCGGAGCGTTGTCGACCCAAATACTGATGCAGCGCGGCAGCCGCTGAGACCAGCGGGTGCTGTTGCTGCAGCTGTTGCGGCGCCTGCGCCTTCTCGAAGGGCAGCGATTTGATGGGTGTCGAGCAGTGGCTGTTGTTGTTGCTGGTGCTGCTCACCGACAGCTGCTGCAAGTTGGCCGTGACCAATGTGCTGTTGGCAACATGTTGCGGAGACGTTTGCAATAGTTGCTGTTGCTGTTGTGCAGCGACTGCTAGATTGGCAACGCTGTGGCCGAGCAGTGTCGCACCGTCCGCGGCAGCGACGGCGTGGTCAGTGGCGCTGCTAGTGCTAGAGTTAGTGCCGAATTGCAGGGGCGACAAGTGACTTAGAGTCGGTGCGATTTCCCCAACATGTTGCAGTGGCAGTTCGCGCTGTTGCTGCTCGAGCGGCACGTGCTGCTGCTGTTGGCTGCGCTGCTGGTGGTGGTGGTGTATATTGTTCTGTTGTATAGTTGGAACATGATGATATGACGCACAGTCAGAATCTCCCATGCCCCAATCCCCCAAGAAATATACCATTCCCTTCCGCGTAAAACAGTTTAAAGTGTTGCTGCTCCGGTTGCCGTGACAGTGACGGTAATTTCTTGTGTTCTATTCAGTTATTTTGCTTTGCGTTGGCAGTCTCCCTCGCTGCTCGCTGTTTGTTTGTTTATTTTCTGTCTTTTTACTTATCCCTTAAATTATAACTGAAAGTAGAGCAGAAAAGAGTGAAGAGTGAAAAGAGAATTTGTAAGTGAATTGTGATAAAGTTTTTTGTTTTCAGCCGAAAAGTATGCAAAGTTAGCGATACAATACATTCTTCAAAACACAATAAAAATGTTTATAAAAGAATTGAAATAAAAATAAATGTTAGAAGAATCATTTTTTCGGAATACAGTATAATCTCGATAATCCGGACAATTAAAAACCAAACCCTGGTGTCCGGATTACAGAGTCTACAATAGAAATTGAGTGTCCGGATTACCGCGTTGTCCGTATTAGCGAGTGTCCGAATTATCGAGATTATACTGTATAAGTGAGCAGATAGAAAGTTAGATTGGAAATCGGAACTTTAGTAATATGTTACGGCAAAATATAATGGCATACTTTCAGGGTTAATATGGCATGATTTACTTTTTATTTGCCTGTTTGATTGTTTGAATTATTTAAAAGTATTTTTGAAACGTGCGCTCTAAGCATTTGAATGAAAATCGCTGAATACATTTAAAACATTTGTTTTTCAGCCAAAAAGCATGTCTGTCTGCTTCATAAAATAGCACACAAGCACAGAGAGACAACGTTGCCGTGTGCTCCTAAAGGCAGACAGCAATTGTGCTTGTACACAGGGCTGGTTGTTGTTTTAGAAGCGGAGACACAGAGTAGCGAGTGTCCTTCTGGTATGTTATCGCACAGCTTAATTGAAGGTCGTTGGAACAGCCCACTGCACGGCGAGTCCGAAGCCCAAAAATTGCTAAACAAAACAATAGTTAATGCCAAAACAACTACAACTATATACAAATATTGTCAATTGCTTTGATTTTAATGTCAACAATTTGCAGCAGTTCCATTCGTTCTTGCAACGTACGAGTGGCACGAGCACACGCGAATTACTGCTGGCGAGCGATGTGGTTTCATAATGCGATGGAGCATGTGGGTCAAGGCTGGAAAGGTAGATAACGCCTTTTCATATTCCATACATATGTAAGCACGACACACTTAACACGATGCGCACATAAAAGCTGCTGTCAGCTGCGAGTGTGTGCAATTTATGAAAAAAAACATATGAAACATTAAAAAACATTTATGAAAAAAACATAATAATTGTGAATTAGGTTTAAGCGCCTAAAAAATGACATCAACAACTGCGACTTTGTAGCTATTGCCATCGAAATTTAAGCCAAACTTTACCAGTCATTAAATTCACCCCAGAAGACGAGAGTTTGACTTGTAAAATACCTACAAAAGCCATAATGGCTAACTATGCTACTGCTTTATATTCAACAACAATAAAAACAATACATCAAAAGTTAGTATCACAAAGATATGTTGGAGAAAAAATAATTTTTTTTTAGTTAGTGAAAACGGAAATTGCGCTCATAAAACTGCACAAATCTGTATTGGCAAATTACGCACTTGCAGGAATATACAAGTTAACTGATAGCTGCTGCTTTGTGCAACAGTGTAAGTTTTGCGGGTGTAGCAGTTTTGCATAGCAACGACAATTAGCAAAACCATCGAAAATAACGTCGAACTTTTGGCACGTTATAACCTCTGCGTTTGAACACCCAACCATAACGACTACAGAGTCTAATGTTATTGGAATTTAGTTGAAATCAAACAACGCGCAACAAGGCACGTCACTTCAAATTGATCTTTGAGTCAAGGTGTGGTTAAGTTATTGTTCGAAAAATTTCACTTTATGAACAGCTTAAGTAGGCCCAGAGGTCTCAGATTATCTATTCAAATCAGATGCAAAAGAAAGACTATTTCCAAAGAAGATTCAGAAAGGAAGACTTTACAGCATAAATACAACTGAAGCCAGGAATGACGAGACCTTTGTGCCATAGAAACCCAAACGTATGCTTCCTCACAAAACAGTCGCAGCAAACACTAAAATCAGGTCATGCTGCTAGCTTTTACAATTAGAGTCAATGAAGCTTGCATTTGTTAAATAAAAAAATACGCAATTTGCAACACAAACACCTGATTTTATTTCGAGATGGGGTCAAGAAACCGGTTATTGCTGGACCCCGTTTTTTCCATAATGCACTTTCAGAGAAGTGTGCATATTTGTTGCTGTAATATGCCAATAGATAACCCGCTCAGGAGGGCAAATTCAACGCACCGCTAATTGGGTGCGATCATTGACCGCGAAAATTGCCAATTAAGCGCATTGCTACGCAGTTCAATGAAATTGTTTTATGAACCCAAAGTGCTACCACTTATTGTACATTTGTGATAATGCGTCGCATACCCATCCAAACTTAGGTATTTCCAATATGCTAAATGCGCAACAAACACACACGCGCACAAGCTTCGAACGATTGTCGGTGTATGCGAGTACGCCGCGTGTTTAGCTATTTAGTGCATAAATAGTTAGAGTCGTCTGTCATTCAGCTGACATTGTTTTATCAGGCACAATAAGGCATTTTCCGCACTGTTCGCACCTTCTGGGTTCATAGCCGTCAGTGTGTGGGCGTGTAGTGTATTGCTCGATTGAGCACCTTGAACTATATCGAATGGAGTTGGCGAGCAGCGCAGAATTGACACGATGCACAACTGACTGACAATGGTCACGCAGCAAAAGGTCCGATCCGAGCTGCATCAGCGCCAACGACACAAAATAGTTTTTAAGGTTCAAAGTCTTGAATAAGTTTTGGCCAAATTGCTAACTTGCTGAAAGCCACATTAAGTTCCACTTCCTTTAAAATTTTGCCATTAATTTCTGCACTTAAGCAGAGCAAATGTGTTTGTCCCGTTTGTTGTCTCTGGCGTGAGGATACAATTTTAGTGCATACTTTTAAATTTATTTGCGCTGTGCGGATTGCATTTGGCGATAAAAATGTTAAAATTAAAAACAAATAACTGCACATGCACATGCAGTCGACTTGACATATTCATTGTCGCCTGCCAGACTTTCCGCCTTTTTCACTGAAACTGTCAAAGGGTCGTTAAATATTATTATCACTTAATTTGTAGTAGTTTCAAGTTCCGCAAGGCGCATTGAGCACTTACATACATATGAGCGAGTACTCATGCACATGCATACGTTTGTATGTGTGTGCGTTGAATTTTTAATATTTCAACAATTACAACTTGTTTCGAAGAAAATGCGCGTCAACTGCATCAAAGTGTTTCTCTATGCACAATGAGATCTAAGTTCTAAGCCCAATACTCGGTACAACAACACATATCGGGTTGAATAAAATTCGTGCAAAAACCTGCACAGTACAATGTGCATGTAATTTTAACCTCACTTTTCTAGCAAATTTTGTGAAACGCGCCGACCATTAGGCAAAGAGAAAGAAACAAAAAGCTTTTTAAAAAGTAATTAAAATGCATTCATTAAAATCTATTTAAAGAATGGAATTTCATATTAAATATTGAACCATAAAAATGCACAAAAATAATTAATGTGTGTATGTTTTTATGACCCCAGCTGAACAAAGAAGTTCAAGTACATAAATCAACCTGAATGTAGGTAAAAATGTTTGCCGCTTATACATTCATACATACGTATAAATATGTCATGAATTCTTTTGGGAACACAATTTGTTGAACTCGTCGAGTACGTAATATTACTCGGAATCATTACATGTGGCGTGCGCCAACAAATTAACAAAATATTGCGCCGTATGTGAGTGTGTGTGTGTGCAGTCGAATAGACAAAATAAACAAAACAAGTTGCACAAAAGCAAAAATTAGCAACAGTTTATGGCATAGGAGCGAGTGGCAAATGGGCGGCCCAAAAACTGGGCCAACATATGTAAACTGGTTACGCGCCGTTAACAAGTCAAGACCAAAGTAGGTCAACAGCCGCAACGCTACACTTCTGGGCCTTAAAAACTACAAGCAGACAGCGCGTCCAAATAATGACAAAGCTTGCTACCGCAGGCACGGAGAGGCGAACTCAGCCCTAGGCATCAATTGAAATCAATAGAAGATAATTAAATTCATTAAAAGAGAATGAACACATTCCAAATAAATACGACACAACAAAGTTGGTTTAAACAAATAATTGAAATCGCTCAGAAATAAATTCAAATTCAGTGTACATATTTCAATATACAAAAATATAAATGTGTAGGTATGTAAACAGCAAATCTAAAAACTTAAATGTCTTCCATCTTATTTCCATCGTCACTGCAACATATTTAACTTTTGTCTCAAGCATTACATAAAGAAATGAGCGGACGTTGATAAGAGCACATTTGCAGTCATTTCTCCGCGAGTGTCTCTCACAGTCTCATGGAAACCCACTATCGGGCAGTGCAAAGTATTTAATTGCAACAAAAGTAATTGAGACAAAGTGCCAACAGCATCAAGAGTGCAGAATGCGCTATGAAATGAAGTAAAACACTAACAAAGCTAAATGTTAAATGATAATTTGAAATGAAAATAAGCTGACAGCTGGAACACTCATGGCTGGTGCGCTCACTAAACAATAACTACAGCTGGCAACAACAACAACAACATAATTAATGATGTCTTAGCACTAATAATAACAACATTTATGAAGACAAACAGCCCAAAATCAGCAGGTACGCGTATGCGTTGTTGAGAAACTGCCAGAAAATGAGCAAAAATCGTAGAACTTGTACAACATACGAAATACTGTGCATGAAATATATAAAAACACGCGATATTGTGGCGTCTAATTGACAGCAGGTGAGCGAAGTGCGCGCGTCGTCGAGAGTGAAGAAGCAGCGCGTCACAATTACTCAGCGAAAGAAAACAACATGGAAAAACATAAATTTAAAATGCGATGCAAATACGCTGTCAATGATTTTTGAGGTTTTAACATTCGCAGATTTCTGCCGTAGACGAGCCTTCGAATTGATTAAGTGTGCGTTGAAATAACTGACTGACAATACCAGTCCAGATGACCCTAAACACACCCACTTTTCGCAGCACTAACCAAATGCTGCGTTGTAGGAAGTAGTTGAATGGCTTTGGCATTTTCACATTAAAATTTTAATATTTTCTTCAAAATTGTTCATAAGCAATTTTATGCAAGTGACTGCAGCTTTAATGCATTGCGTATATATTTCATAACAATCGACCGTGAATAGCCTGATTTCACTCCATTAAAGAACTTATGGCTGCGTCAATTTATGAGCTTAAATCAATATGTGATTTTTGTATCAAAATAAATGCGCGTTGTATTAATAAACCAGAAGTGGAGGCGTTAATTGAATATATAAATTCCCTCGCCAAATATAGCTCAGCAAATGAATTCCAGTGAAACTTGGTCGAGGTAACGAAAATTTGACTTTATTAGCAAGTTGGAGCATGTTGGCAAACATTTAGACTGAATTCCATAAAAGATGTGGCGTAGAAAACAAACAAAGAGGATTTACAAAAGAAAGAAATCGAGAATAAACTTGTTTGAAATGCAAGCAAAGTATTTAAAGTTTATAGTAATTTAATCAACTATAATAATTTAAAATAACAAACTAAAATTATTTCACTTTGTTCTACTGTTTAATTTCCTATTTAATATCTTTTGTGTATTTCTTTTACTGCATTTACTGAGCTGCGTTCGGTTTGTTTTCATTTCAATCATTTAAATTTAATTTTATTAAATTTATTCAAAATTTGATTTAATTTGTTTTTTTTTAAATAATTTAATCGAATTCAATTATCTAAAATAACAAACTAAATTTAATTCACTTTGTTCTACTGTATTTCATTTCCTATTTAATATCTTTTGTGTATTTCTTTTACTGCATTTACTGAGCTGCGTTCGGTTTATTTTCATTTCAATTATCTAAATTGAATTTTGTGTTATAATTCATCATTCAAATCATTCATTGTGTATGGAGTTGTATCACGAAATTATTCACACAGCTCTTATCGCATAATTGGAAATTATTCCACAATGTTCACAGCGCCTTCAACGGTTAGTAAACAATTTGTCGATGGGAAAGCAATAATAAATATTGTGCCGCAGTCGTACACAGATACGTGTACGTCATTGTCCGGGGCCGAAAATGCAAGCCGCCTCCACAAAAACCACAGAACGCAGTGCATGAATTCGGTAAATAAACTCAAACGTAGAAAACCTGTACGAGTGCCTGGCGACAACACGATAAGTCAGACGCGAAAATAAACACATGAGCCGAGAAAAATTTCACATTGATGACGACGACATTATTCGTCATTTGCTATGGAAACAACCAGAAAAAAATCTACGAAGAGGGAAAACTTCAAATTGTAATTAGAAGTTTTAAAACGGCACTTGGATAATATTGGATCTGGATCTGATCACAAGGGAACAATACGATGACCTATGCAAAGAGAAGCCCAAGCAAGTGTCATTGAAATGTGTCGAATTTGACGCTTTTTAGTTTGAGAATACATACTTTGAAATGTTAGCACAGAGAAAGTTCTCTTGCATGTGCATGACGTGGTATAAATTGCATACACAATTCTTTAAAGTTTTGAAAAATTGCTGAATCCAATCACGTCTCCTAAGAATTCTGCATTGACTTAGCACTCTGACTCGTCAAAACGCACAGCAAAAACAAAAAAAAAAACACGCAAAAAACCAACATTGCACACATTCATCCGACTGGGAACAACTACACGATAAACAAGCCAAACAACAACAACAAACGGGTAATGAACAAATTGCCGCCTAGATACAATGACCAAGTGCTTTCAATTGACGCTGCTCGCAGCAGTTACGTCGAATTTGTTGTTGCCAAGCGCTGCTAAATTGCGATCAATCAAGCGAAAAGCGACAGGCCCGCACATACACTGAAGCACAGAGCTCCCATGTACGTGTATGTCCGTGTGAACTTTTGCATGTATGCGCCCCAAGTCGTCTCAAAGTGCACGAATGCTGCTTGCAACAGACAGAAAGTATCTCATGGATACCAAAAGCGGACTACGTGCAGTTTGTGTCAGTTTCACCCGAAACTCGAATCAAAACAAAACGCTGAAAACTAACAGAAAAAAAGCTGAAGTAGCAGCGGCGGCAGACAAACGCAACAACAACAACAGTGACATAAGGCAACGCTTCGTTCGGGCACACACGCGCACAGCCACAGCTGTTCTGCATTTTTTACGGTTTGTTGATATACAAATAAGCAAAAAACCAACGGCGAAATATACAAATATTATACCGATGACGTCTACTACCCGCAGCAAAGCATAAATTTGCAAATCCGACAACAAAAATAATATCACAGCAAATCGTATGAGCGAAAACCACTTGAACTGACGGCAGCCACAACACACACACACACACACACACACGCGAAACACTCAGCGACGCTTCAGTGCGAGGGCCCACAATATTAGCAACAACAACTAGCCGTAGTCCCACTTGTGCTACTATCGTTGTTGCTGCTGCTGCTTCTTCTTCTTTTACTGCTGCCACTAACAACACGTCTGCCTTCAGCACTCGGCGTACAACTCGACTTTTTTTCTGCCGTCTGTTAATGGGCAGCGCGCTCACAAAACCACGGCGCTCACACCAACTCACACACGCGCAGGCAGATACACAGCCGTCGCCGTCAACGATCGCAGAAACACCAAGAAAAAGATACCAAGTAACCGAAAGGTTAAACTTGTTTTATTTCGAGCCTTTGCCTTCTTGCCATTTACCTTTCAGCGCTGTACGTGTATTCCTTCAATTTTCGCCCGTATTGGCTTCAGGTTATGGTGTGATTTTTCGATTTCGCTGCTGCCTTTGCTGGTATATAGAAAATTTTCCTCGGCTCGGCTGGTTTTTGCTTTGAACTTTGCACCAGCGGAAACAGAAGCAAAAATCGAAAATCAAAAATACAAAACACTTTCTTGCACGCTTATCACAGCTTTTTTCACTACTGCCACACGCAGCTTCCTTTCCTTCAGTTCCGCTGCCTTCTGTGCAGCGGCCTTTCACACAACTCCCTCAAATGGAAATTTTCTCGTTGAACTTTTGCATTCAATCGAAATCGTTTGGCTTTGCACTAAATTCTTGAACAAAGCAGCACTCTCACGAAAATATATGTACGTGCTTCTGCTGCTTATGCGTTTTGCCTCACAAGTATGTATAACTATACACACACACACACAAACTCTCCGCACACAAAAGTCTATATATGTATATATATATATTTGTATATGGGAATGAATTTTACTCAATAAAAATTTCACACGCGCAAAGAGGTTTCGGCTATTCAGTTTTATCCGCACTTTGCGACCGTTTCAAACGAGCTGCGAGGCTAGACTGAGTGTCGCACGAGTGCACCGACTGCCTCTTGTAGTGGGTCTGCATCGGTCCGACAGTGTGGCAACACTCCGACGGCGCTGAGGCACGGGAGCGCCGCCCACAGCAAAACGTCTGGCGACGCGAGCGCCGCGGAGCGCAAATCTTTCGGTTTCATTAAAGCTGGGCGCTGTTTACTGTTTCTGAAGACCTAAAGATACATTTGCGATTTAGCAGCTCCAAAGGCATATACCCGTACGAACAGGTGCTCAGCAAGTTGCTTGGTGAGAGCCGCACACCGAGAAGTGAGAGCGAGAGAGAGAAGTTAAAACTGACTTTAGCATTGCGTTTGCGCAATATTAAAGCAAATGAGTACCGTAAAGTGGTGTAGCCATGAGCGGATTCCAGCCGGTCGGCTGTCAGTGCCAAACGGCAAAATTACTGGTTAACCACCCTTCCAGAAATTTCTTACAGTAGCATTGGTAAACAGCTAAAATCGACAGAAATTTTTTTCAAATAAATACTTTTAAATGATATTTGCCACATTTGTCAGCTGACATTCGAGATCATTCAGCTTGCACTGAAGTGAAAAATTGAGAACAATATTTTATTGTTTCTTCGAGCGAAAAGAATTTTTTTTCAATGTATGTATATTTATTAACAGCACAAATCTTTGAAATTAGGTACTGACAGCCGAGATCTTTGGCTTAAGAGTACAAATTTATTGTAATATTCTGACTACGTTTTTAGCTGAAATAATTCATCAATCTTAGTGTTGTTATTCCAATCAATCTAAATGTTTCATTATCAATCTTCTAAATGCGTTTTGATAGCAACGATTTCAACTTGAAATTCATCGACTGACTCACTAAGATAAGCGAACAGCAATTTTTATCTTCCTTCTTATCGATATCTGACACTTGACTTTGGCTAATTGACTGCGACAGAATTCGTTGTTGGAATTACTTGGACAAATTAACTTTTGACCTCCATAAAAAGTTGCTGCAATACAACACTGTAACCAATTTCGATTTAGAACTGTTTAACCCTTCGTTGCATGATTTAATTTCCGTGAAGAAAAAACATTTTTGTCATATAATTCTTATTACTTGTTAAGTTCTAATGATAAAAATTAAATTTTGTTGAATTCCTGTATCTATGAAAGAAGTTCTGCGGACATTTTCCGTATCCTGGTGAGAACGCTACCGCCGAAATGAAAGTAGGTTTTATCTATATTTAAGTGTTGGCTACTACGAGGAGTCGAATAGAGGTGAGGCGTCACTGTATACTCGTAATTCAATGCACTAAACAGCTGAGCGACGGGACCGCCATATCACCATCGCATTAAATAACCCAAAATTATTTCACCAAATCGAAACACTTGTTGTTTTTTCGACTCTTTTGCACATACTTTTACTGTTATTCGCAAAATTCCGTTAGTAATCAAATGTTTTCACATAAAAAACACAACTTAAGAATGAATAACTGTAAAATGGTGAATAGTTTCCAAATCTATAAAAAGTTAACATTGCATATATGCAATGCCATGCAGCGAAGGGTTAAAAATTGCCGATATGCGTGTTTTATCAACAAAGCAGAGCAAATTGCTTCATAAAAGTTATAACAACCATGCCAGTGAAATATTTGACCGTCGACGTTGATAATTTTTATATGCTTGGGGATTGACAAAATTATGGAAACAAATTAATTTCATTTTTGCAGCAAGTGTTTCAATAGGATTGGGTTCAGTTAGGTCAGCAAGGGTGTGTGCAGTAGAGCCCAGTCACTCAGATATCTAGAAGACCTATTGTAAAACCTTTTATTAAATATAAATTGGATCATTGATGCGAATCGATATGAATTGGATCATTCGATGAAGCGGAACAGATTCGGAAACATGGAGTAAGGAGTGTTGTTTCCACTACTCGAACCATTCTATCCGCGTAGAGTCAAAGGCACAGAGCCCAATGAAAAAGCAAGTTTTCATTTTTAAGAGCAAACGAAAAGTGCTACAGTTAGTTCTGATCTGCCATGAGGATTGAATTTCTTTAAAACAGCTGTTTAAAACAGTGCGTTACTGTGGAACTAAACCGATTCTACACTCTTTACAGCCAAAAGCAAAGCTTCATAAAATACAAATAAGTTGAAAGCTATTTACGACTTTGTTGCGCTAAACTAGTCAATACTTGATACACTTTTGGAGCAAATTTGGTTGCAACCGTTTTTCGTGACCACCCAATGAATTCCAAAAATGTAATTTAATATAATTTCATTGCTAGCGAGTTGACTTCCAGTGAGCGCATTCGCAGCTTTGTGTATATGAAAATGACTTCAACGTATACAGGAAGCGTTCGACCTGACCTGCCAGACGTGCCCCCAGAATTGCAGCTGATGCGAGGCCATAAGGACGCTCTCCGTTGCCCGTCACGGCGCAGTGTCACTGTGTGCTGACTGTGGGAGTGACGTTTTGTGAGCGCAGCATCCGAGAGCGCAACGGATTCCTTGCAGCTAGGAAGCGAATATTTTGCGCACTTCACAAAAATCTTACAAATTTTCAATTATCGCGCAAACCAAAGAAAACCAACTTCAATTAGCGCAAATTGTACGCAAAACAGCTGAGAGAATTGGCACAAATCGACGCAAACAAATCATTCTGCTTGTACAATGAGACATTAACAAATGTCTATAATTGAAAAGCAACGAAAACAGCTGTCGTCGATAGTGGAAGCGCAAAAATGCAAAATAAGGCAAATAATGCGGATTACCTCATAAATACTGTGCACCACAAACCCGCAAACAAGCCAACAACCCAGCAAGCGCGCCATAAATAGTCGTAAAAGAAGTCACGCTCTTCAACATCGCGACGGCTTCAAGTGTAATTAACGGCAATTAGGGTTAAACAATAACGCACTTTGGTTCGCTTTGGCCGCATTTGTTTGCCCGTCACCGGGGTCGAGAATGTGCAGCAAATGCTCCCACAAGTGGTGGCCATAAACCGCTAATTTACGGCTCCACACTGTTCTGATAAGATTCGAAATTCTCAGTATTGCCTGTTTACATTTGTGCCGGGAAGCACTTGCAGTGGGAGATTCCTTCCATTTTCCGCTGCGACAAAAATTTTTAATTAATTCGATCTATTCATAAAAATTGCGAAGCTACCAGCATCTGGCGCAATAAGAACCAACAGCAGCAGCAAACAATCGTTGAGCGGAAAAAAAAGCGCAACCAATTCTGTTGACAGAGCAAACACAAGTCCCTGGGCCCTGTGGAGGCGGCGTGCAGCAGTGGCGTTCAAAACTGCGCAACTGTGTTCGGCGAGTACTTTCAATTCTCCAGAAAATTTGCTGAATTCCGGGCGACACAGTCCCAATAAGCGAGACTTCGTTCTTGTTGTGCTGAGCGACAACTTTTCCGAGGCACTGTTGCAAGCGATTTGTTTGTTTGTTACTCGGAAAACAGTAAACACCAAATGCAGTTATTGGAAGTCTCCTACGCTGAGTGATTCTGCCCAAAACAAAGCATAACAAGTACGCGCTGCCATTGTTTGTCTTATTTATTAATTTTGCGTTGTTATCGAAACCTTTAAGACCGACTTCCTACTTTTGCGCAAATGCCATAAATTACGCACATTAACTGCCTAACTATTGAACGGATTTCAAACAAAGCCCCACGCCGCCATTGTTTCTTACTGATTGCCACTGCCATTGTTGTTGTTGTTGTATTTGTGACTCTTGTGTGGTTGCGGCAGTGAAAATTTTCCATTACACGCCACACAGCTGGAGTAATTTTGCACTGAATTGTTGCTTAATTATGTCGAATGTTCAGCTGTTCGTTTGTTTGGTGACTCATTACTTTGTTGTTGTTGCAGATATATGTAGATGATGTGTTGCTAGTGATGTTGGTGATAATGTCGCAACTAAAATATGGAGTGCGTGCGATTTTGATCGATTGCATTCTTCGAAGAAATGTGTTTGACTTTGCATCGCCGAAATGGCGAGAGCAGGAATGCAGAAGAGCGATGGAGAAGACGTCAAACAAACAAACTGTTAACAATAGTTTAACGATTGCATGGAGTGTGTTGGTGTTGGCCAGATTTACGAGGTGAAATACTGCAAACAATGTGCGGAGTAAGGAGGCTGAAGTAAGTTAGGGAAAACGGAAGTTGAGTTTGGCTGGGAAATTTCCTAGAACAATGCGTCGAGAGTTTGTGCCACGCGCTACTTTTGGCTTTATTGTGTGGTGTCTTAATAGCTTATTTTACCTTCAAAAGGCTGAAAGTGAATCGTAACGATGGTTTATCATATCCTGTCGGACCTAAGACAACTGGTTCCCATTGGTTCATAGGTTCAATTTGTTCATTGGTTTTTCAACTGGTTTTTTGTAGGTCAATTGGCCAACTAGTTGTCAAAGTAGCTGTTAGCGAATGCAAAAGTCAGTCAGTTCGCGCCTAATCGTTCACGTTCTGTGTTTGCGTTCATAGGCGAGAAGAGCAGATGAACATGAGAAAGACGAAACAGAGGTGAAATAATCTGATCCTATGATACTTTTGTTACAACGACGACATAGAAATTTTAAAATTTTTGAAACATTTCTGCTTCTCTGACTCGACACTCGCTCGATTTGCACGTTTTGCCTTGAATGCCTTTCAGTTGGAATTTTCGTGGTTGTGTGAAGCAATGTATGGAAGCAGGTTTTAATAAATTTGTTTGTTATTAGTTTTTTTATGAATTAATTAATTTGTTTAAATATTGCAGGCGTAGTCAATAATGATGAGGATATTGAATTGCGTCAGGCGTCCAAGTTCATCTTTTTGTAGAACTGCGATTTTTTGGTGCACGTATATTTTGTTTTTCATTCCCGATGAATTTTTGTTGTTTTTGAAAATATTTAAAAAAAAAAATAATTTTTTAAAAATTTAATTGTTTTATTTTGCCCCATAAAATTCAACTGGTTAGAAAACTAACCCAGAATAAACTAGTTGTCAAATTACTTGCTTTGCAACTAGTTTAGAAACTGTTTTACTTAGGACTCACTTTGAACTATTTAGTTGTGAATGGATGCAGACGGGTACAATTGACTGTCGCCTAGGACACTGCCATGTTAAAAGGCTGAGTTTGCTCCAAGGAAACGAATCGGTTCTAAAGTCAGCTATGACTGACAAGCAACCAGTTGAAAAACTACATTTGGACCAGTCCCAATTCTCACAGGTATTAAACAATCAATGTGGGTTTCTATCTGTCTTTGTTTTCTTCTTATTTAGGTTAGGTTAGGTTAGCTGGCTGGCCACGCATAGACCCTATTGGGTCCTTAGCGGTACCAGTTGGAGCTCCTTAGTGTTGCGGATCGTCGTAGAAGTGATCGGTGAGAATGCGGGTGTCCCTACCGAAGTTCAGCAGCGATTTAATGTCGTGCTTGGGGACCTCTCCCAACCCAGAGAAGAATGGGGCCCCGAAGTAAGTAAAGCGTAGTCTTGAGATGGCCGGGCAGGAGCAAAGTATGTGCTCCAGGTTCTTCTTATTTGTTTTTTATATATTTTATATCGAATAATAAGTATTATCCAGAGTTATTTATTAAAAAACACAGAATGCAACTCTGGTTAGGGCTTCCGGTAAAAAAGTTATTCCATTGTTGGTAATACATTTCACAGTTCCTTGACTTCAGAGTTCAATTTAAAGTTCAAATTCGTATTACATTTTACCATGTCGCCTCCAAAGTGCGCCTCTTTCGTTTACATTTGCATTCGTCTTTATTTGTTTGTTTCTCTTTTCATGCTTCTGCTACATAATCGCTGCTTCTTGTCTAAAAAAAATTTAAATAGTCTGTTGCGAGGTCGATAGCCTTTGCGCACTGAATTTTTGCCATCTTTTAATACTAGAAACAAAGCTCGGCGCTATAAATATTTCTCCATAAAAAACGCCATTTCTTCATCAAATTTTGATTTTTAATACCTTAATTTTGCGCACGATTTGCTGCTTACTGCGCATCGCACTGAGCTAACGCCGCTGCCCCGTGGCGGCCTTTCGGCTTCAGCCGACACTCAAACACTCTTATTACGATCAATTAACTTTTGCAAACCGATTGCAACTATCTCGGCGGCAATTTTTTGCTTTTAACTGATTGCAACGAAATTTCGAACTCGCCAGCAATGCACTCAACAGTGCGACGACAATCATGCGCGGGCAGCATGCAAACCAAATTGGCGACGCACATTTGATACCCCAGCCATATGTTTTCCATTTCAATTCGTATGTTCGTACAAACTCGTACAAACAAACGCCAAGCGCATGCATTGTTAGTGTAATATGCGAGTGTCGTGTCACGATGAGCAAATCAACACAATTGCGGCCAATTGACAAGTTTTAGTGCAGCGTCAGAAAATTGATGACTCTTCGCGTTAGGTAACCGAGCCGAGCTGGAACTCACTCTGAAGCGATTAGAACAGCGCGAGTGACTGCTTGTGACTTTAAACACCAACTACACATTTAGCGCGACACACGCACACACACACACACACTCAGGAGTATGTGGACAAAAAAGTTGTGGTGTGAGGTGCCATTAAATATTTGTTATAGTGCCACTTGGTCTGGTAGTTGCCCGGTTACCTTAAAAGAAAATTACGACAGCTTTGAAAAATTTCCAATTCGCTTTTTGTTGGGAATATTCATTATCGAACAATATTTTCGTTATACAACTCAAATGGGTGTTCACACTGGCCTCGTCATTCGCTAATTTGTTAGTTTGCGTTAGTATTACATTTTGTTTTTTAAAGTTTAGTAAAAGGTTCGAAATTCCAACATCCTAGAAATCCGCGCTTAACGATGACACAGTGTGAATACCTCTTTTGCACTTATCATTAAAAATTGTTTACCTGCGCCACCCCGAGCTGCACTCTAAGCAAAATTGTGCACAAATAGCACAAAGGACGCACACTGGCATTTATATTTAAATTTTATTAAAAAGCCCACAACAGCCGCACCGAGCCTAAGCGCCGGAATCAGCAAAAATGCAAAATGCCACCAGCGAGCCAGAGCCTTTTTTAGGCAGCGAAATGCCCGCGTTGTGAGTTCATAAATTGTAGCGAGTCAGCGACTGAAAATAAAAAAAACGGCGCAAGGACCAAAAGCAATGGCCGCACTTGTGCGTCACTGCGGGGGAGTCGCTCGGCTTTTTGCTGTTAATGTCACTCACCTACACTTGGCTTGGGTACGTGGCAGGAATTCGCACGCTTTCCTGCGTCACGCCGCCAAATGCGAATCACTGTGCCTTGCTTTGGCTTTTTTCTGCCTCTGCCGCCTCACAGGCACACAAATACATACATAAGCTCGTATACAGGGCGAAAGGACGCGTTTCCTGTGTAACGGCGAGATTCAGCAAAACGCGGTTAGTCTATTAAATGATCGGCCAGCGACCAACACCAACACAGATACGGAGATACAGAGATTGCAGACTTAAAGAAGCGTGTGAGCGCGTCATCGTGCATGACTATTGCAATACTTGCGTTACTTTTCCCTTTTCGTTATTCGGTTTCCGTCGACCATGTTCCGTGTCTGCCGTCACTTTCGATGCGCTATTTTATAATAGGTACACATTTAGTGCATTCCTAGTGAGTGAGTGAGTAGTCAATTCGTCGTTATCCTTTCAAACACTTTGCACGTGCCGACTAGGATTTGAATAATTAGTCTAGTAGTATGTAACGCGGCAAGGGAGCGAAAGCGCATTTAGCAAGTGGGCGTCGAACTTGAGTTCGCATCGCCTGAATGTTTGACATTTCGCTCTGACATTTGATTGAACCGTTCGCCGTTCGTTTTGTGTCGGCGTGTCATTTGCATTTGAGTGCAATGTGCCGACGTTGGCGATGGCTAAAAGTGTAGCCGGCTAAACGAGGTTAAAATTGCACGCGATGCCATCGACGCGCTTGGCCCGGCGTGTCTTCTTGATTCTGAACAGTTTGTGTGGGTTTCTGGTTCAATTTCTGTTCAAATATTAAAATTGTTTATTGATTTTGAGCGTGTAAAATCGGTCTGCGGCATAAAAGCGAAGTGTGCATAGGCAACGTGAGTGCACGAAAAACTTGGGTAGGAGCATTTGTTATGTGGACTACAAGTAAATGGCGTCTGACAAGTGAGCAACGCAACATAGGATTATGCAAACTACTTACATACATACATACATGCACGTTTGTTCATTGAAGATAACTGGAGATAAGTGGTTAAATCTGTTGCGCGGCGAGGGGTGTGGGGAATTTGGAAAATGGTAAAATTTAACGGTTTACAACTTCAATTCGGTAAGGCTAAGGCTTTGACAGAAGAAGGAGATAAGGGAGAAGGAGATTGACGGAAGGATTTTGTTCTTGGTGTGGTAACGTTAATCGCTGTTGTTGACGGCAGAAACTGATGATTTCAAATTGAAAATATCACTTTGTCATGATGAAATTGTTCGCATGTTAAAAGTATTGGTTTCGTCAATAACATCAACAATGATTAATTTCACTTACAACATTTTCCCCAATTTATTGTTTATTGTAACTAGCACACACCAAAATGCCAAAGTATCACCTTATAATGGTGTCTGTGTTCATGGTAAGCTTGCTTTGAGCCAGGAATCAGTAAACATGAACAACCAAGCGAAAGCCACTGCCAAGGTTGCAAGTCTCAAGTGCCCACTGTACCTAAAGTGCGCAACTCACACATACCTACGGCCATATCGCGCTCGTCGCCAGTGTAAAAATATTTGCTTTCCACAAATAAAATCACTTGTGAATAAATAAATTGAACACTTTCCACCATACGCCACTGCAGCAACAACAACACAAAGCACTTGGGCAACACAAGAAGCAGCCCGTACAAAGAACGTCGAGCCGTTAGGTGCGCGCCTACCAGAGGCGCTGCCGCGTTCGCCTTGAATCCGAATTGAATTGAATTGAATTGAGTTAAGCTGAATGCAACGTGCAATGAGGACGCTGGCACAAGTGCACAGCGACGAGTCTTTTGTGTCACTACTCATACATACACACATACATACATAGCCTTCTCTTTATTCTATTCAGCATCTATCGTGGGGTAGAATTGCTAGATTAATGCTTATGCAAGAAACAAGTGAGTTGGGTAAACACTTTCTTTCTTTGATTTCTTTTCTCCAGATTTGCAGCAAATTTCTGCAATCCTAATTGAAAGAATTCCCTCCCTGCTTCTAAACAAAGCTCCGCTGAGTGTTGGCAGTTAAAAACATTTTTGTTTATTCCCCGAAATGTTGGCTTATTGATTTGATTTGCTCTGGAAAAAATTTTGTATTTGCGAATTAAAAAAATGCACAAAGTTTTGCCGTTCCTAACAGAAATTTTCCCATTTCCACACTGGTTACACTGCACAACACAAAAAAAAATAACAAGGTTCTGACAACGGATTCTGGTAGAGGGGACCAAAAAAAAATATACGTGTATCGGCGTTTTGAAAGTTTACGTCTGAATTTTTTTTTAGGAGGGGTCAAAGTTTTCCCCCTTTTGCACATTCTTATGGTGAATCGGCATACGAAAACCATGTAACCTTACATTTTAGGTATATGATGGGTTCAGCAATTTGATGTAAAATACTACGAAGAATATTTTTGTGGAGCATTTTAACCCTGTAGCTACTATTTTTATGGGTCAATTTGACCCTTTTTTTCTAAAAGGCCAAAAATGTCCTGTAAAACAGGACTTTTTAAGAAAAAAATGTACCACGAAAATATTCGCCATAAAATTCTACCATAGGTCTCTGAATACATCAAAGCTCAGAAATTAACTTCAACGCCAGAATTAAGCAAAAACTGAAAATGTGTTTGTGTTTATTTCGTACTCATTCAAAATTTCATTTTTGAGGGTTAGTCTGTATGGGAAAAATGTTGAAAGAAAATATACCTTTTAGGCCTTTTCTTTTCTTTTTTGGTCCCCTCTACCAGAATCCGTTGTCAGAACCTTGTTATTTAAAAAAAAAATTGATTTTGTTGTGCAGTGTTATCAGTTGATATGCACTGAATTCTACCAAACTATTACCTTACAAAATATTTGCTTTTCATTTGCCAACAGGAAATTTGAAAAAGTTGCTCTTCTGAACTGACCCGTGTTCGTGTTTTTTTGGCCCCAAATTGTCTTTTATTTTCTGAGAATTCACTATTAGAATTACGAGTTTAATTGGCTTTGTTTGTTTTTTTGTTGGGTTGGCGTGTTTTTCGTGATATTTTGTGCACACATTTTTCGCTTTTCACAGCGGCTGAATGACTTTGAAAAATCAGAATTTACGACGAAATTCATGGCGACCATATGTCATGCGAGAAACACTGTGTTTCAGTGCATTTCTCATGCTTTATTTTTTCGATTTACAGTGGAAATTTAGTGTGCGGTCATTTAGTGCGAATTGAAATGTCATAGTTTATGTGTGTCTGAGTGTAAACTCGGCATTTATTGCACTTTATAATGTTGAGGAATGCATGAGATATTCATTTGCAGCAGAAATGCGGCACTGAGTCACACGGAAAATGTCTTTGGTGCAAAAATTGTCTTGACACTTGTTTTTGGCTGTCACGACAATTCTACATTTTTGTAGTACTCGCACTTGAATATTTCTTGTTGTGGCGAGTCTATTGGCTTTTCGAGAATTCAGCTGCCCATTAGTCACTTCGACAGGTGGCGCGCACGTAAGGCACTAATTAACATTTCCCTTCTGCGCCGCACCGCCACTCGGACACCGGCTCGGCGTTGTCGTATCATGTGAAACGTTTTCACAAAATTGCCATTTCGCTGACGGCGCAGTCGGCAAAAGTCTGTTTCCCGATTTCTTCAAAACACTCAACGTGACGTTCTGTTTATTTTCACAAGCGAAACATGAAACAGCGTAAAGTGTACGATTTTCGTTTTGCGATACGCGGCGATATCGAATTGGCAGTTGACTGATTTGTTTATGCGAATTTAGCGCAATCAACGAAAACGGCTGTCAGTTGGCAAATATGGCATCGAGTGTCGACTGCAAATGGAATTTGCTGGGTCACTGCGGAGCATAGCAAAGTCTGGACGAGGGGGGGCGGCGAGCTTATCTTGCAAACTTATTAAACTTAAGGACTAAGGACGACTGTCGAATTACTTACAATTGGACACAAATATTTAATCAACATTAAACTCCGCATACCTGCAAAGAGAAGAGAGAATGTTACATTTATTGACTTTCGCACACTTTCGTACTGAAAAGTGTAAAAGAAAGAAGCATTTCGCATAAAAGGAATTCGCCATCTAATTTACTTCCCCATAAACCAGCCAACCAATGTGTAATCCACGCTTCATGTGCCGCCTGGCTTTATTGTGAAACGCACAGCAATAACAACAAAACAGTTGTCGGCGTGCGCCTGCGGTTAGCGGCATTTTTAGCCTCTACAGAAAAATTATGCAAAGTTGTTAGCGCGAACGGCAGTGCTTGCCGCTGGCTGTGTCGGCTGGTCTCATAAAAATAAATCGCAGCCAAAGAGCGGAGAATGTTTTCAAGTTCATATGCGCCAAAGTGCTAAGAGTTCCTTACTGACAAGTCCTTTGAAGCTTGGGGTCGCAGAAGCTGGCAAACTTTTACAGGCGAGTCGGGCATGGCGCATAACAAAATCGACGATGGCAAATTGGAATATAAACCGTTGGGTTTAACAGATTAAATGGGGGACGCGCACCGATGCCTAACTTCGGTTGAGTCTTAAATCGACTTTTGAGCAACTTTTTAATGTGTTGCAATGTGCCGCACAATGCGAAAAGTTTGGTGTAAAATATCACTTAACGTGAATCGAGCAAACCCCAATGGGCGACATGTTAGTCCACTCGGCGTTGTCGCTGACAAATTGCGCCCATCGATTCGGCGACTTACAAGACGGTTGCGTGATTGGCGGCCAGCGCACTGCACAGTTGATGGCGTGCGGCGAGCAAGCAGCGCCCATCAAGATTGTATGAAGCAGCCAAGAACTGTGACAGGCAATCAATAAACCACCGCCGACACTAACAAAAACAAAAAGCTTGCTGGAAAAAATGTTAAGGTGCACTAATTGCCAACCATCTGTAGTCGCTGTTCGTCGCGATTACAGCACGCAACGCCACGCGCCATAAAGCATTGCTGCGAGTTTGAATTTGAATTGTCGCCGGGTTTATGTCATCCAAAAGAAATAAACATTGAGCAGGCAAATCGAACTGAAATTCGTTGAATATTCATTGGCGATACACCACCACAAAACGCGAGCCGGATAACTGACACAACAATAATGTTGTGTTGTTAGCTTTTTGCACGTTTCGCTGCCGGTTTTTTCTGTTATTTGTATTGTTTGCTGGCGACAAGGTCAGCGGCGTACGTTGACGTAGCACGTCACCGCATTGCATCCCCAACGACGGGCACCAGCCATCACCAAATCGACAACAACAACATTCAACGACATTATACAACAACAATAATAAAAATAAATAAACATTCACACACACACACTGGCGTGCACAAATATTAAATGCAAAGTGCAAATAAATAAATTGCGTTTTTGCGATATTCTGTTGCCAAGGTGTCATCTGTTTCGGTCGATCTTGTTACCGTTTTAATGCTGACTGCTGCAAGGCAGTGCACTGGGCTTTACAAGCGAGATCTCTGTATGTATGTGTGTGTAGAGAGCATTTTCTCAACGATTTTTCACTCACACGCCGATCGTTGATCCCGCACAACGACAACGGCACAGAATACTGCACGGGAGGTGAACTGGTGGATATTTTGAAATTTTAGCGAGATGCTTTCATTCAGCTGCAATTTTCTTGAACTTCTGGCAAACAGTCTGCATTGAGTATTCAAAATGTGTTGAATATTTCAGCAAGATTACAGATCGTGTCGGCCGGTCTCGATAGTTCAGTGCGATAGCTTGTCATACCAGAGGCTCTAGGTTCGATTCCTAGTTTGGGCTGGTTAAACACCTGTTTTCTCCTATTGCTATCTACTAGAATGATGAGAATACGCACCAACAAATCGTGTCAAAATATTTCTTTTACAAAACGAGAAGGTCGAAGGCCAGCAAAGTCCTATTCTATGTTTACGTAACTGCAAAACGATTGCCACGTGAGTCAAATGTATATATTTAGTCTCTAAGAGACTCAGGCGTCCTTCACAGACAATTCTAATACCTCTGGAAAGGTTTTTGTGTTGAACGATATTAAATACTTTTTCATAATTGTTTGGTCAAAAATATAATAATAAATAAAATATATAACAAATAGACATCAGTTTGCCGAAAACCAACTTCCAATAGAATCCATAGAAGTAATTACGTACACCACGGAAAGAGAAGCGTTTTGTGAGATTCGTTATTATAGAATTATCAATATTTTTATATGAACTGAGAGACATTTGAAAGATACAAAATTGCTTTGTAAGGTAGATGTTGAACACAATTGAACATTTCTTCCAGGCAAGAAGGCTGGCCTTGCTGGACTTTAACCAACCAACCAACCAAGGTAGATGTAATAAATAAACATTTTAAAACGGAAAACTCGAATTCAACATCTCTCTATTTCTCTTCTTCCTACATGTGGGCTAGTTCAATCTACACTGCGAGAGGTACATTATTATTAACTTAAGCACACTTGGCTTACAACAATTGTGTTGGTTGGCGCAACAAACATGAGCGCGTAATTCTGCAAATGTTTCAATAAACACAAATTGCCACACACAAACTGAGTGAAGATGTTTCCGGAGCAATTCCAAGCAATTTGCATTATTCACTTCAATCAATTTCAGGCGACAAACAAATATGCAAATTACGCCAGGCAGAGCAATCACAGGCGATCTTCAACGGAAAGCACGTGGGGCGAGCTAAACGTCAGCGACCAGCGCCCAGCGGCCGTGTTGCCAGCCGGCACCGTTGTGCAAATTCTTGAGCGCGTCTCAAATTTATGCGCTTAGCGAATGTGAAAAAACAGCGCAACGACAATAAAATAATAACAATAAAAAAATAAATAATATACATTATCGACGGTGAGAACTGGAGGGCGAGTGCGATACACTTTTTTGTGGGTGGCGGGGTGAAAATCTTTTGGAACGAGATACACTATACTATTGCAAATATTTGACCAACAATTTATTACGCGATTTATGGGCTCGTTGCGAGTGCAGAAAAATTAACACCTATTTAAATATTTACTCACAGTCGAGGCAAGTTGCTTGAAGCCGCCGGTACAGGCACAATGAATTTTTTGTTTATGCTGAAGCGTAAAGAAATTCAAGTCACTGTTTACCGGTTAAGTGAAAACAGTTAACGTGAAATGTTTGAGGCGCCGCAGTGACGTGTCGCCAGGATGATTGAGTGCTTTTTAATGGCCGATGAGTGCAATGCCTGCAAATGAGCTACTCAATGCGGAGCTGATAGTCGACAGAAAAATGTCAAAGAATTAGAGCCGTATTGTGGATTGTTTCATTGAATGCGTTTTGATTCACATGAAAAACGACTTCTCACTATCGCATTTCACAAGACTGCGGAAGTAACAAAACATTTTTTCCTTCAGGCCCAAACATTACAACATAACGCGATATGATCTTATTTCAAAGTAAATGATTTCATAATGTTGTTTTGATACCGCACCAACACATGAACACACCGTGCCAACAGTTTGTGTTGGCTCCTTCCTTCTCCGCCAACTCTCGACAGTGGCCGCAAACTGGCACTTTACCTTGAAAGTTGCGACTTCAAAATTCAAAATTCACAATTTCGCTTTGTCGTCTCATAAATTTCCAATTTCATGCACCACGTGACGAACAAACGAAATTAAAAATTCAAAGTCAAAGTCATTGAGGCGATGGCGACGGCGGTGCTGTCAAAGGCTTGTATCCTCGTCGTCTGACCCTGACTGCCAGCGCCAGCGCCAGCGCGGCTCCGCCAAGCGCCATTTGCACTTCGCTAAGAATGCATTGCATTGGCAACAACAAAACTGTAATTTACGAGTGGACAAATTCGCTTTAGTTGCTAAGCAAAACGACCCGAAATTGTTGCCCGGGGATTGTCAAGAAAAACAAAAAACGCCACAAATTGGACAGTGATTTAGTATGAGGTTAAAGCATAGCCGTGAAATACCACAAAGAGACGAACCGACAATTCGATGCGCAGCGAAGAAATGCTAAATAAATAGAATTAGTTATCATTTGGCCGCAAGGGGCAGCCAGTCAACGGCAGAGCAGCAATTCAATTGCAAGAGAGTGAAACCTCATAAGACGTCCTTCAGCAGGCACACAAGAACAAGCATGCAAGTATGTATGTATGTGTGCATAAATGTTTGTATGAATGCAGCAGCCAGAGCCACACAACCACCCACACGGCGCACAAATTTAGCGAGCGCGCCAAGTGCGGGTCAAAACGCGCCAACCAGCACTGCGCCAGCCGGCACCGGCACCGGGACAGCAGTGGGATAGGCCCGCACAGTCCTCTCGAAACGGCGCGCGCAGCATAACCTTGAAAAACTGGTTGGCACCACACAGCCAGCTGAGTTTTAATCTCATTTTGCGCCTCAACGAAGTGTCGTGCAGACGGACGGACAAGCGGAAATGTTTGCTTTGCTGTCGGCCGCTTTTCATCGGACATCCATGCATTGTGTGCGGTTGCGTTTGCGGGCCTTCGGTCGTTCGCTATATGGCCCGTTTGGGAAAGGTTTCAGCAAAACTCAAACTAAAACTTTTTCCTAAGCGAAACAAACACCACATAGACTTTAATTAGAATGTAATTTAAGCGGCTGCAAGGGCACACGCATTGCGGCGGTCACGTGGAATTTTCGCAATGCTAATCAAACAAATTAAATTGCAAGTGATTGGCGCTGGTGAGCGCGTCACATGGACATTGGCGGAATCGGTAGCAGCGACGGGCGGCAATTGAGCCGAACTGCCGAGCGGCAATTCGATGGTTAAATGAGCAGAATTTAGGCTGCCAGTGGACCGTCGCCAGACATGCGAATTGCGCAGCACAATTCAAACATGACAACAAGAGTCGGCTTCGCTGTCGCGTTGCTTGTACTGCCAATCGGTTTTCAATTGCCAACCCTGCGGCCGTAGTAATTGTAGGCACGCGCCAGCTAGGAACAGCGAACAGCTGCGCTCTTTCTATGCTCATTGTGCTTTCATGGTAAGTTTGATTTTGTTTGCTTGTTTCAGCCAAATTACCCAGCTACGGCATTTGTTGGTGCCCACACCACAATCTGAGAAATGACTGTGTGTCTGATTTGGTTGTTTATGTGTGTTGGTGTTGTTATTGTCAACAGTCCGCAGTCCGCACTTTGGCTCTGACGTTTTCTATTTTGGCTAATCAGCTGCTCACTTGAGTGCCCTTTCGGCGCGTTTCAAGTCGCGAGTTGGTTAAGTTAACTTATTTAAATTCGGAAAGTCGCATTAAGTGCGCGTCGCACCTTAACGTATTTGCTCACATCTAGTGTGGCCAATAAAAGCAGTTAGCAGGCCGCTCACGCTGTGAGGCAATTTGCAAATTTGAGAAAAAACTGCCGCACGTGGCAACTGTGTGGAGCGTGTGGCGTCGCGCAATGTTTGTTCTATTGGCATAATTTGTTAGAAAAATATGTTATTATTTTTGCTGACATTTCGCAGCAGTGCTAAGTCAAGTCGAATACTTGACTGCCGGGGCGTATGAGTAATGTGTTTGGCATTTTCATACTTTGTTGGGAAGCGAAATGTAAATGAAGAAAATGTTGATTTTGAAGCAGAATAGAATAAGAGCAGAAAAAAACACAAATTTGAAATAATTTCATCTCCAAATCTTTTCATAATAAATTTCAGCTTTTAAGAGTCCAGTATTTGTATATGCCAATAATTTAATTAATTTTTTAATAATAATTTTTAGTAAAAATTTAATAATTTGTTTCAGTAACTTGGCTATTGGTTTGGCTATAAATTAAATCTAGTTCCAATTCAATTTTTAATTAAATTACACTCATACGTCCTCCATTCGTTAGGGAAGGCATTTTTTATGCAAAAAATGCGCTGAGCTTTTCGTCTTTGATTGCAAAACAACAACTAATGTCGCCTAACACGATTTATGCGCATTCAACAAGATATTCGGTTGTCCCCGCTCTCAGACTCGCATTACGTATTTTATTGCATCAGGCCGAGCTGCGAAGCGCCCAAGTTTCTCATATGTTTTGTTTTTTCTTTGGCAAATTGTGTGAATGTCGTAATGGCATCAAATGAAAGTCACTGTCATGGTCAAATGGCAAGATAAGTAGTGCATGTTTGTGTGTGCTTTTGTGCTCGTCGAAGGCAGTGCCATATAGCAACAAGAGCAAAAAAATTGAAAAAACAAATACCAACAAAAAGTAGTTCAATAAAAAGGCAAAGAATGCTGCACAGCGCGGCCAAAAAACGACCGCCACTTGGGCACGCAAGCATACATCAGCAGCAGGCCAGGGCGTTTCCTGCACTCATTCATCAGGCCGCTCATTGTCACAGCTGTCGCTGTTGCTCGTAAATTTAATGAAGCACTTTGAAGCACTTTTGCCACGGCCGCTGCCTGTTGACATCTAGAAAAAGCTTAAATTGTGCCGAAAATAATGAATTTAACAACAAGAAAGCAACGATGAGTATGAATTGAATTTGAATTTAGTTACATGTTTAAAAATGCATATTTGTACCAAAACTATGAGGTGAAAAGTTCTTAATAAGCTTCAACATATCTCATGAATTTGTGTATTTTTTAAATTTATATGCAGTTTCATACAATTGAATGTCACGTATACGCCACCAAGTACACACACACATCAAACATAGAGAACTGAATATTGAATATCGCATTTACCTGTTACGCACCGGCTGACACACCAGTCTGGCGCTTAGCAGTCCGAATACCAATGTTAAGTCGATATATTTTTGCTGCAAATAACTCGGCGGCGCTTACTGCAATTTGAACTGGCGCCTGCGCTGGTCGCTTTATTGCGTGCGCGCTGCTGTCAGCTGTTTTATTTGATTCAGTTTTACTGCGAAACTCAAAGCGCACTTTGTACGCCACGTGGCACGGCTTTTAGTTTTTTAACTGTTTAACCAAAACGTTTCACTTTGCTTCCGCAACTGTGTTTCGATTCGCGCACAAAACACTTTTTATAATGCACACTGCCCACTGCCCACTTGACCGACCTATCGACCGTACAACCAATCGACCGACTGTCAGCGTGCGCTTACTTCAGCTCACCGAATTGCACTGCGAGTGCCAGAGCCGCGCTGCTGCACTTCAAGTGCGCAATTCCTCCATGAAAATGGGATGGTAGAGATGCGAGGGCGTTGGCGGCCGCAGATGCGCGACCGGACCACGGGGCGTATGCGGCTGGGGTCTCAGTGCAACGCAGCGGTGCTTGTTGCGTAGTCGCGCGTTCGCTGAGACGTTTAATTCGCTGGCGATTAATGGGACGACGCACTGCTCTGCGTTTGCCTCGCGCTGTCCCACCGTTTGCATTGAAGCGTGCGAAATTTTGGACGCGTTGCTAGTGGCAAATAGTCCGCACAACAATTCTCTGCACTTTTCACTTCAAAATTTCCTTTCCTCGTTCTTTTGAACGCTTTGCGGAGCACGGTTTGCGAATTGACACGCTCAGTGCGCTGTCAACGTACGAGTGAAACGCGGCGCATTGTAGCCGCAGCCGAAGGTGCCGATAAATTTTATTTTCTCGAAAGATGCCAAAAGCACCAAAAGTGTCGGCACATTTGCGAAAATGTGTTAAAAATACATTTTCAGCGGCAATGCCTGCGACGATTTGTCGCTTCTGTAGCTTTGACGCGCCGCGCACAGCGTTGCCATACGGCCGCAAATGACCAAACGCGGCGGTCGGCGTGGAGAGGTGTTTTTCTTGTTAAACAAATTTTTACCGGAATTTCGAATTAATTAACTAACATTTACAAAAGTCGTACGCTCAATTGGCGCCATCAATCCGAATAAATATTAATTGCCAGTAATTAACGAACTATTTGCTTGCGGTAGCGAAACTTTTCGTTATGCAAATGCCGCCCATTTTCTCACGTACACATGCTTGCGGCTCTTCCGCATTTCTCCATTGGCTGCATGCGCCATGCGGCACGGCGGGTTCGTCGTGTGCACTTTTGTGCTTCCACGGCATTGCGTACACATTTTATTGTTTGGCTGCGGTCTTTTGTCTCTTGCTGTGCGCCTTTGTCTTCTGGGGGCGGCGACGACCGGCAGCGGCCAAATTGCGAGCTGCCCGTGCGGCCAGTCGGCAGCCAGCCAACCGTTGCAGCTGCACTCGTGTACTGGCAGCCACTTTGGCTCGTTTTGGCGCTTCTCGCGCTGCTCTTCGCTGTTGTTTCTATTGTTGGCGCGCGACCATTGTGACTCGCTGCACATAAACTTGTTCCTTCGTTGCGGTTGCTGCTGCTGTTGTTGTTGTCTTTTATGTGCCATTGTATGCATTTTGAGCTAAATTAAATTTACTGCCATGCTTAACATGCGCTGCTATTGTTTTGGTTTGTGTTTATTTTGACGGTCTGCTGTTCGTTTGTTGCGTTTGTTGGGCTGGCCGACAACGCAACCGAAACTGTGTGCGCTCGAGTGTGCCGGCGAGTTTGTTTCGTCTTTTGCATTTGCGGAAGAAATTGAAAGTTCGAGTTGTTGCGAATGTTGTGCATTTGTAGCGTTTTGGTTTACAAGTTATGGCTAACCTACTTATGAAATTGTTTGCGAAAGTAGAAAACTATTCCGGGCAATTGTTTTCCGCACTTATTTGCGACGATTTGTTGCACCAAAACTGCCACCGAACACAGTCCAAGCAGCTTCTCGGAGAATTCGGTGTAATGGCAGCCAAGAAATTTAATTTAACTACTTCGATTCGAAATATGTAGCTACATGGCTACATAGAATTGAACGAAACTATTTCGATTCAAACTTGACCGCATAGAATGTAATTTATTCGAAATTTAAGTGGTTTTTTGAACACTCCTGTCGATTTATGACCTTTTGCAGATAATATTGTTGCTTTCATAAAACATTACAAAGTACATAAACATAAAACAAAACTAAAATTTCTTAGAAATCAATGCAAATGTAATTTATTCGAAATTTAAGTGGTTTTTTGAATACTTTACAGAATTAGTAAACAAAAAGTGTATATCTTGTGGACCTTTTCCAGATAATACTACTGTTGCTTTCATAAAACATTACAAAGTACATAAACATAAAACGAAACTAAAATTTCTTAGAAAGCAATTTATGCTTAAAAAATACTGAATTAGATTAATTCCATTCCATTTACTATGAAAACTTGTTTTGCCACCAATTATGCAAATACTTTGTTGATCAACAGCATTTCTGGGAAATGTGTATGAAATGCTATAGAAATATGCAGAAATTTGGAAAGGATCCAGCTTGAGTATGAAAATGCCTACACAAAAATATCAAAGAACACCAAAGTGTTGAAAAATTCTTCTTGAAATCGCAACACACTAAAAAGTGGGCGTGTTGAAGGTTTTTTGCAAAGCCTGAAAAGTAGCCACCTGTTTTTTATATATAAAGCTACATTCCCATACATAAACTGCAGGCCACCTAATGTCGAAACTCGTCAACAGATCTTGTTTATCTCGAAAGAAAGCAACGTCAGCTAAACTCGACAAGCAAAAATCTGTGCTGCATTGTCGTCATTGCAAAGTCCTTCGAAGCACTAATAGCATCGCTTGAAAAACGACATAAAGATTGGCAAAATCGTCTAAGCGAAAACAGCAGCCAGTCGACGTCATCGACAACATCGCTAGCGTCGAAGATCGCCACCGACAAGCGGGTGAAGACACCGCAATCATTCGTGTGCGCCAGCTGAACGTCAACGAAAATAAATGCGGCCTCAGCTATTTTCGGCGAGCGCCGATTTTCTGCGATTATTTCAATGAGTCTGCTAAATGGCTGTTGGCATTTCGGCACACACGAACCGTGTGAATTCGGCCAAATATTGGCGCAGGGCAGCACTTTGATTTGCTTTCACAACTCACGATTGGCGCGCGTGAGCGACAAACATTCCTGTTTATGGAATCATTCGCATCTAAATTTGCGCAGAATTTTCCGCATCTCCTAAAAATATTTTCCCTCCAATATTTACTCCGCTTAGTCACGAAGGCACTTTGCTTTAAAAAACAAATGGAGCAGTCTGGCAACATGCCCGCCACACATCGCTGGCACACAAAATGCCGCGCCACCAACACCGATCGCAATGTGCCACGTTGATTGCGGGCTGGTTTGCTGTAATTAGGCTACGTTTTGCCACTTTTTGTTGTTCTCGTTGCATAAAAGCGCCAGCGAAACTTGTAGGCATTTTTGTGTTCCACTGCCGGCCGCCTTCAACAAAACGCGCAGCTGTCAGCAGTTGCACATTTTCGCCAGGTTTGTGTTGATTTTGTCTTGTCGTCTTTTATATCATTTTTTTTTGGGGGAAAAACACACAGTCCAAAATTCACGTAGCCGTTAAACACATTGTTGTTGTCCGCTCAGTTGGTCGCCGGACTGGCCGCAATCGTGCGACAGCTGCTGCCAATTGCCGCCCCTGCCCGCTGCTCCTGGCTGACCTGAGTCATTTTAATTGTGGCTCATAAACTTGCGCTGAATATTGCTTTATTTTTGCAAAAAAAAAAAAAAATTCTTAAACTATATAGAAATGTTGCTTTTTTCTAGTGTCCGACCGAATATTCGGTTTCGGTTTCGGCCCAAATAAGTGGTTTCGGTTTCGGTTTCAGTTTCGGCCAAAAAATGGCCGAATAGCCGAAACCGAAACTCTCTAGAATATTTTTTACATTTTATTGTGTAGCAGATATATAGTAAAAGGAGGAGTAATTTAGATGTAAACAAACTTCAGCAATGTAAACAAACTTCTTTTTTTTAGCGTATAATATTAAATTATTTAATTTTGAATATTATCGAGTAAGGTACGAAAGGGTGATTTCTTCTTGTTTACGTTTTTAAAAAATGAATAAATTGTTTTTATTAATAAGTATTTATTTATTTATGCTATGTTTGTTGGTTTGTTCTTTATTTACTTAATGTAAAATTCTTTTGTTGAAAAAAGTGCTTGATATGGTGATTTTTATTTCAACTAGAAAGTTTCGGTTTCGGTTTCGGCCGAATATTAAAAAAAAACCGAATATTCGGTTTCGGTTTCGGCCCAAAAAAGTGGTTTCGGTCGGACACTACTTTTTTCATAGTTAAAATTTATGTTGTTAAGTCCAAAATGTTTGTTTAGTTATAAATTTCTTTTTATCAAAAAAATTTAATTGTTCACATGCCTTAAAATTGGAATCCTTTGGTGTTCAAAGAAGGCAAAATGAGTCTTCGTAGATGAGTCTTGGCATTTGAATTTATATGTTTCAGATTTTTGACAATTGCCTATTGACAACTTGAAATCTTAAAAAGTAAAACATATTTAAACATGTTTGACAATTTTAAATCTACTTAAAAAATAAATGAAATGAAAGAAAATAATTTTATAGGCATTGAGTCATTTAAAACAGAAGTAATACTTCGAAAAAAATTAGTAGACCAAATTTAGTGGCGCACACAAGATTTCACTTGGAGGGGAAATGGGTTACTTTGAATCCAAAATTGTTGAAACAAATAGATTTTTGGGAAGTTTGAAGCCTAAAAATTTCCTTGTGTGCGCCACTGATCATATCGTATATAACAAATAAACTGTTTCAGAACATAATGTTCCTTCTTTTTCTGACCTATTTAAAAACTTGGTTTTAACTTTTGATTAGGCCTCTTTTTATTAATTCAGTTTATAACTTTATAGATTATATGCTGGACTGCCGAAATCTAAAAATTTATATAATGTTGTTGCTAATAGAACAAAGATTGGAAACAACTATCTCCCCCGTAGCACATTTCACTAATCGTGAAAACAGTTAGACGATCACTCAGTGAAAAGTTCATATTTTTGTATAATTTTTACAAAACTTCTTCACCAATGGAAGTTAAAAGAACAGAAGTAATTTCCACTCACAATTGTTTTTATTCAAATCCCAAAAGTCTTGGTATTTCGAACCATTCACTCTGTCCTTTCAAACCTGCTAATTACCCACTTACGTCCCACTCTGCGCATTATTGTGCATAATTTCCATTAGCTGTGCAATTTCCATTGGCTGCGTGATTTCATGTATTGATTTCATCATTTCTCAAACAAAGCCACAAAGCGACGCTGCGTGTTGGGGCGCAAATTTCCTCGAAAATTCCAGTACGTCTTTGCCGAGCTTCAAGGTCGCGCCGGCGATTTACGGTTAAGGACTGCCCGACTGGCAACCTTGAACTTAACGCAGCCACAGCATGTGACTTAATTTAACGCTTTGATGAAGCATTGCCAAAAGCCACAAAGCCGCCAAAGATGCCAACAATGATCGTCACAACAGCAGCCGGCACTGGCCGTAGCATAAAAATGCTTGGGGCATTCGGGCAACAGCGGCATTTGCATTACAAACAAACAACAACAAATGCGAAAACATTTAGTTTACAATAATAAAATGTTAGGTACGCGGTGAACACCGAATAAATGGACTCGCGGCACGGTGCATAGAATCGACGGTGGCATGTGGCCATTCATTTGAATTTCGCTGCGTGTTATTATGAATTGCCAAGATTTTGCATTTAATTAAAATTTTGTCGAAATAATTCGGCGTGTTGTTTTGCGTTTAAGGCAAATGTGTTGGCAGACAGACAGACAGCTTTGCGTGGCTCTTAATGTCGATTTAATTGCAGACTGGGAACTGTCATCGTTGCTGCTGGCCACTCGAAGCGAAAGCGGTGCGGATCAGGGGGGCAGTGGGCATGCCCACGCTGGCGTAACGTGGCGTTATGCAAGTTTTTAAAATTAGCGACAGCGATGAGCAGCTCATACGTACATAATTACAACAACAAATGCTGACACATGCGGCTTTCATTAACATTTCACAACATTTATTAATTGCGACTAAGGGGAGGGAGAGAGGTTTTCGCTTAACACAAATAAATAAATATAACAAAAATAAGTGTGAAAAATTAAAATAAATATTCACAATTAGTTTTTAAAGACAGCAAAAAAAAATTGTAATTAAGATTTACAAAAATTCAAATAAACGTTTAAACATCGCTAAAATGAAGAGATTGGTAAATCAAATTTGTAAATATAATTAAAAATAAGTGTTCAACATTAAATACAAAGCCTTAACAATCAACAAAACCTGGTTATATTTCACATCACTTTTTCGCTCTTCGCGTTGTTGATGTTTTCCCGGGCAATGCTGTTCGCTGCCAACTGATAGGCGAATAAGTATTTTGCATGTTCAACCACCCAACATTGCCATATAAAATGTCTCATAAATATTTCATCAGCCACGCCAACATCACAGCTCCAGCGATCACAGCTGTGAATCAACTTGACGGCGAGACAGGATCAACGGTTTCGATGACTTTGCTTATCACAAACATTGTACAAGTATTGAAGTTCTAATTAAAATTTGATTATTGCGCATATTTTCGGTTATCATTGTTGGTTGGTTTTGATGGCTGTGGCCATTACAACAACTAATTCGTTTATCAATTCACAAACTTTGTACTAAAGATACATAAAATGTTCAACTAAGAAAAAGATAAATGAATAACCTAAAACTTTCAGCAACTTGATACACGAAAATTTACTGCATTTCGGTCACTAACGTTAAGCGCCTTTCGCACATTGGCCGCCTGGCCACATCCACAAGGCAGTGGCTAATCTAATCTGGGCTGAGGTAGCACAGCTGACAGTAGTTGTGTGCATACCAGGCATTCACACTCGAATACAAAACTCTCTCGAACAAAACAAAGCACACAACAACAGCAGCAAACTGTATTAGCAACGCGCCTTATCACCCAGTCGCATCAATAAGTATTTAATCCAAAGTGTCCACATTAATAAAATCGCCCGCAGCGCCCAAGCCCATTTGTTTGGTGTTAGCCAGGTTTTTTGTCAATAACAACACAAGGCAAAAAGTTGTTTGTATGAAAGAAGACGATAAAAACCCAGAACGTCACAAGCCTGGCACTGGTGCCGAAAATAACCAGCACACTCGAAAGAATGAGGCGCACTTATCATAGCAGAAGTTTCCGGTCACACTTGGCTACTTCACGAATGGGGCTTTTTCTGTATCGTTGCTGGCGTTTATTATTGGCATTGGCTATTTGTATACCAACGACAAAATCAAAAATACTCACTCTAATGCTTGGCCAATCGGCGGTATTAATAGCTGGCGGCACAGTGACAACGAGCGGACGAAGTATATTAAGAAAGCTTCAAGCAGTTGCCTTCATTTGCCCATAGCGTCAGACAACAACCAATCCAAGCACTCAAGAAAAACGTTTAACGATTGAGGCAGTGACTATCGGTCTGTAATGGGGTTTCAATCCACTTCAAGTAAGACCAGAGACGGCTGACCCTTTTCTGTGCTGTTTTTGTTCGATTTAATTCCATGCAATATGGTTTCCTTTCTTTAGTCATGTTACGACAAAATCACTCTGAAATTTCATATCACTGTATTGAAAATCGATAAGCAGACTTCGCATAATCACATTGTCGGGGTTGCAATGCCATGTGGCAATTACTGCTCATTTGTAGGCGCAAACGTCATTTGACACATGCGACGAGGCTTTAGCGTCTGACGAAAACACCTGTACTCGTATGTGGGCAGCCTGCGGGGCAGAAAGCGCTGCATGCACCGTTCAAAGCCCCCAAATGCGTTATTGCATTCGACTTGACATTTTCTTTTTCTTGTTTTCTTCGACAGTCGTTTTGCGATTTATGTATGCTTGATTTGTCTTTTTTCCCCATGTTTATTTGTTTTGTTTCTGTTGTTTATGGCACCGGCGCTCGTTGAGCAAAAATATAAAATTGCATAAATTCAAAGCAAGTAATCGCTGTGGCACGCGCCACCACACCGGAAGAGCGCGCGAGTTTCGGTTAAGGTTTTAACTCAATCTGAATCTTTATTTTTCAATTCAATTCGCTTAAAGCTATGTACATAATTTTGACTTAGTCTTCAATCCAACAAGAACAAAAAGTTTGCGTAGTCAAAAACGAAATCGTTTTAATTTATCATGGATAAGCAAAAAACAAAAGTGCAACTCAGCGATCGGTTGAGTTCATTATGTATGAATTAAAGTTAGGCGAAGTAAAACGGTATTCAGCGATAAGTTGGATTCGTTGTAATTTAATATTTATAGTTTATTGACATTTGCAGCAATGTGTTGGTCGACAAAAGTGAAGCAAAGAAAAATAAAGGTAAATTTGTTGTAATTCAATATTATACGATTGGTAAGTTCATTGACGTTCGCAAATATGTTGATCGGCAAAAGTGAAGCAACGAAAGTAAATCTATGCAAAGTAGAACGAAGCTCAGCGATAAACTGAGTTCGTTAGCATTCAAAATTATATAGTTATTTGTACATTTAAGTTATTTATATAGAATATATGAAGTAACCACTACCATTGGGGATTGGTTGCGACAATGACGTAACTCGCCCACCGTTGAATTGGAGACTCTCCTGAGTCGGTGTATTAGTTACATTCAATTTAATTTGTTTGTGCTTGATACAAAGTAGAATAAGTAAGATACTTATAATTGTTATGGATACAATATATATGGTTACGTTTACGTAGTTTTGTTTTTTGTTATATTCTATTTCTTTTATAAAATCAATGTTTTCCATTTGGTTAAGTATAATGTCATCGAAGAGTAATTTTTTGTTAATATCTTTTATATTTTCAACATTGCTTGGCAGTATTATACTGTGTCTTAGACTTTTTTCCTTATGGGTAAATTTTTTATTATCAATTACAATTGAGCAATTCATGAAGTGAATTAAATAATTTCCATTTAGTACATTTTCTTTTGAATTACAATCATTTTGTATTGTTTTGTTATAAATATTTTTTACAAATATAGTGCCTGATTTTATAACCACAATTTCTGTTGCATTATTAAATATTTTCATGCAATTTTTTTTCATTAAACAATTTTTACAAATTTTAAGGTGTTGTAAATCGCTTTGGGTATTATATTCATAAGTTTCATTATTGTATTTAATTACTTTTTTAGAATCGAACATTAATTCAAAATTTTCACTATCTCCCAGCGGCAAAAGTAGAGTTTCTTTTAGTGTCAGTATTTCCTGTGGAATTTTTATCGCAAAAATTATATTATTATTAGAATCTATAAGTGACCCCAATTTAACTTTTTGTAATTTTTGGGCATCAATCTGGTATGTAGTAATTTCTTCGTCTGTTATCATGCTACTGTGAAGTATACCTAATTCGCTAGCAGCTATACTGTCTTGGATATGTTCGATATTATCTTGTAGTATTTTTAATTTTAGAGCAAAGTCTAAATATAAAATTTGATCCTGAATTTGTTTAGTTACAGTTACAATAGAATTCATTTTCCCGGTAATAAGTTCCCTGTCATGTCTAATTATTTCTTTTAGTTTTTGGAATGTATCATTGAAGTTTGTGTTTATGTGAATTTGTTTATTTAGATTATCTATTGCATGGTGATTGTTTTTATCGATAACATTGAGATGGTCTTCTATATCTTGTCGGTCGTCGTCATTCATGGTGCCAAAGAGCCATTTCTGCACCTTTCCGACAAGATTTATTAACCCTCTCTTTTGTCTATGTGAAGTAAGTGTTTTAATTTTGTTTTTTATTAATTGTATTTGGATGTTTAAAGTTTCTTTATTGGTTGATAAATTTGCCTTTTGTATATTTAATTTAAGTTCATCTAAGATGTTAGAGATTTCCGATGGGTCTACGATATGAAGTATTGTCATAAAGCTGTAGACGATGTCAACGTCACCTGTTTCAATTTCTATATATCCTTTATTATTTTCAGTCCTTTCAACCGTTACTTGCCCCATCGCTATATTCCAGGTTGTTATTATCAGTAATAGCCTGAGGATCCAATTGCCCTGAAAATTTAGTTGGTCTTTTAATATTGGATGTATGAACGTTTAATAATCCTAGTTTTTTAAATTTTGGTTCTTCCTTATGTCTTAATGCCTTATAATTTCTAACATAACCCTCGTCTCTTTCTTCTACGTATTCTTCCCTGTCAGCATTACGTTTATTAATATATCTTTGTTTTTCTTTACAAATTCGATCGTATATATTATTTTTGTTGCATTTTCCTTGGTGAATATTAATCGGTTTTTCTTTTGTTGTTGAGTGGTAACTATTATTATACCATTCTATTGCTTTTGCAACTTTTTCTTTAATACTAAGTTCCCTTTGTTCGATTCCTAGTGTTCTAATCCTTTCGCCTAAGGTATTATGAAGTCTCTCTATGTCCGAATTTCCAGTATGGTTGTTTGATTTTGCCAGATGAATTTCTGTATTCTCGCCTCGTAGATAATCTTTTATATTAACACTGCGAAATTCGTTATCCGTTATTAATTTCTTAAAATGTCCATTCTGAGATTTAAAATGTCGTAATTTTTCTATAATTGTCTGGTTATTTCTGTCTTCTAAATAATAAGCAGTTGCAAACTTTGAGAATCTGTCTATTAGTGTAAGGAAATTTGCCTTAGAATTAGTGTAAATGTCCATATGTACAATTTCTCCGGTATCTCGTGGGGTTTCGGTTAAGTAAAACTTTCCTCTTATGGGCTTTCTATCATATTTGACACGATTGCAAGTATCGCAATTGTTTATATATTTTTGGATTAGAATTTTAAGTTTAGGGAAATAAATGCATTTCTTTAATCCTTCATAGTTTTCATTAATACCGGTGTGTCCTGTTTCGTATTTATGATACTGTTTTATTTGTTTAAATACCTCATCTTCGTTTTCGATATCTTTTGCATGATATGTACACCTAACAAATTTCATACTTGTTATGCCGTTATACATTTCAATTATATTATTCTGTAAGAAATTATACTCGCTGTCTGGGAGTTCTGTAAATATACCTATTTTCCCTGGTTTGATGTGTCGTCTTAAAATGTCCGTTAGGTTATGCCTTAAGTCATGAGAATTAATAAATATCTTTTTATTACCGTGTATTTCAATTAATTCCTGTATTTTATTATTTGTAAGTATAATCTGTATTTTGAATCGATTTACCACAGTTTCTAGTATTGGAATGCGATCATTAAAGTTTTGCTCTTGAGAATGGATGGTAGCAATGTCATCATCTGCATTATTTTGAACTGAAAGGTTATCGCTACTATTCTCGTTTAGCATATTTATTTCATTTGTCTCCGAATTTATTCTACTTAGACAATCCGCTACATTATTTTCTTTACCCTTTATATAATCTATATTGATATCATACTCCCCCAATTTTAACAGCCAGCGCTGTAATCTAGGATTAATGTCTTTTCCTGATGTTTTAGCCTGTAACCACTTTAATGGCTGGTGATCTGTCATTAGGTCAAATCTAACACCGTATAGGTATGGTCTAAAATAGTTAGTTGCCCATACAATTGCCAGCAATTCTTTTTCAGTTGTCGAATAGTTTCTTTCATGGTCATTTAGTGTCCTGCTGGCAAAGCAAAGAGGGTGGCCATCTTGTTGCAATACCGCCCCGATAGCAAACATACTCGCATCGGTAATTAATTTAAATTTTTTTCTAAAATCAGGGTATTTTAATATCGGTGGTTCCGTTATTATTCGTTTTAGTTTCTCGAAGGCTTGTATGTAGTTTGGGTCATTTAGATTGATTTTTTCGTTTTTACGGAGGTATTTTGTCATGGGTTGCGCTACTTTAGCATAATCCTTAATGAACTTTCTATAATACCCTGTTACGCCTAAAAATGATTTTATTTGCTTTTGTGTCTTAGGAAGTTTTATTTTTAGGATATCCTCAATTTTTTGTGGATTTGGTTTGACGCCTTCTGGGGTCAAAATATGCCCAAGATAACTGGTTTCTTTGGCAAAGAAATTACATTTGTGAAACTGAACTTTCAAATTGTGTTGCCGTAGTTTTTCGAAAATTAATTTAATACTATTTTTATGTTCCTCTATTGTGCTGCTAAAAATTAGTATATCGTCCATATATACTACGCAGATTTTGTTAATATAGTCTTTGAGTATCGTATTCATCAACCTTTGGAACGTGGCTGGTGCATTTTTAAGACCGAAAGGCATTCTAGTATACTCATAATGACCCATGGGTGTTGAAAAGGCAGTCTTTTTCCTGTCCTCTTCTTTAACTAAAATTTGGTGGAATCCCTTCGCTAGATCCAATGTCGAGAAGTATTGGGCTCTACCTAATTTATCAAGAATATTTTCTATATTGGGGATAGGAAATTTATCCTCGATAGTAATTTCATTTAATTTACGGTAATCGATAACGATTCTCCATTTTCTTTGGCCAGAATCGTCCATTTTTTTCGGGACAACCCAAAGTGGGCTATTATACGGTGAGTTGCTTTCTCGTATAATATTTTGCTTTAGCATTTCAGCTATTTGTTTAGATATTTCTGCTTCATGAATGCGAGGATATCGGTATATTTTCGAATACACCGGTTGATCCGTTGTTGTAATTATCTCATGTTTCGTGGCAGTTGTACTTGTCAAGTAATCACCTTCTTTAAAAAAAAGATCACCGTAGGAATTAATTAGAGAATTTAGATATTCACTTTCTTCTGAATTTAAATTCGTGAAGAGTTTTTGAAGTCCGGCGTTTTCTAGGGGACTTGCCTCTAGTTGATGTATTTCATCAATCGCATGGGGATATATATTTGACATTGTTATTTTTTGCCCATTTATTTGTAATATGTCTTTTGACATATCAATTACTGCACCTAAAGGCTTCAGTATGTTTTGCCCTAATATTGCGTCAAAGGATTTATTAGAAAATTTTGTAATTTTCCAAATCATATAGGCATCCTCTTTAAATTCGACAGGTAGATCAGTTTTTATTTCTTCTGTAATAAAGTGATGAGAGTTAACCGAATTGAGTTTTATTGGTTTGACCAACAGTTTTCTTTTGTATTTTAATAATTTTGTTTCGTCGAGCAAAGATGTTGATGAACCCGTATCTATCAAACATTTTATTTTCTCATCACCTATTGAAAGAACTATTATTGGTAAGTATGTTTGTGAGGCATTAAATGAAAATTTACGTCCTGTTCGACATGGTCGACCTCCATTGGTTCGCCGTTATTCTGATAGGAACGCCCTGAATTATTTGATCTATCGTTACTGTAGAAATATCTTTGATTTTGGCTAAAATTCCCAGAATTACTATGTCTTACGTTTTGATTGTTATATCCTGAATTATTTTGTCTTATATTTTGATTCTGATATCCTGAATTATTCTGTCTTATATTTTGATTCTGATATCCTGAATTATTCTGTCTTACACTTTGATTAAAAGGTTTTGTTTTATTCACTTTTTCATCTCTAATTAAGCCACTGGAGTCAAGTAAATAAAAGGCTTCTCTTAGATTACTTATATTTCTATTTATAATGATTGAAGCTAAATTTACATCTATTTTATTTAAGAAAGTTTTAAGTATGACTCTCTCATTGTTAACTGGACTAAATTCTTGTGGCTTAGTAACATCGTATTCATACTTCTCGTTTAGTTGCGTTAAGATATTTTTTAAATAATTAAAATAATTTCTTACGTTATAATTCTTCGCTGAAAATGCTCGCTGGTACAGTGCATGGTACGTTTCTTGTATTCCAAAATTTTGTATCAGAGCTTCTTTGATGTTTGCCCATGTTGCTCCCGGTCCTAGCGTCCTTATTACGTCGAGTGCTCCCCCTTGAATTTTATTAATTATGATCCTGGTGAAGATGTAACTCCTTGCATTAGCGTCCGTTATGAGAGGCAGGATCGTGTCAACTTCCCTCAGAAATGATGACAGTGCGTATTCTCCATCTCCTCTAAATTCATGTATTCGCTGTGCATCCTTCATTAAGAGTTCGGTGGTCAAGAAGTTCCGTTGTGGTAGCAATACGTTGTTTACAGTGGGTGGTGCTCCAGCTGGCTGCTCAGTTGCCATGGTGCTGTATATTTCGAATCGTTCTTTTGCGTGATTCGGTTTTTCCTTTGGCATCAATGTCGCAGTTTTTCTTCACTTAGTTAATGTTATTAGCAGATTAGTTGGAAAGGATTTATATCTTCACTAATTTTTCCTCACTACTCGCAGTTTTTCTTCACTTAGTTAATGTTATTAGCAGATTAGTTGGAAAAGATTTATATCTTATTCCTTCACTAATTTTTCTCACTACTTTCGAGCGATTGATTCGTTAATGCAATATTCTTCAGAATATTGTTCCGCGACTGCGCCAGTTTCGGTTAAGGTTTTAACTCAATCTGAATCTTTATTTTTCAATTCAATTCGCTTAAAGCTATGTACATAATTTTGACTTAGTCTTCAATCCAACAAGAACAAAAAGTTTGCGTAGTCAAAAACGAAATCGTTTTAATTTATCATGGATAAGCAAAAAACAAAAGTGCAACTCAGCGATCGGTTGAGTTCATTATGTATGAATTAAAGTTAGGCGAAGTAAAACGGTATTCAGCGATAAGTTGGATTCGTTGTAATTTAATATTTATAGTTTATTGACATTTGCAGCAATGTGTTGGTCGACAAAAGTGAAGCAAAGAAAAATAAAGGTAAATTTGTTGTAATTCAATATTATACGATTGGTAAGTTCATTGACGTTCGCAAATATGTTGATCGGCAAAAGTGAAGCAACGAAAGTAAATCTATGCAAAGTAGAACGAAGCTCAGCGATAAACTGAGTTCGTTAGCATTCAAAATTATATAGTTATTTGTACATTTAAGTTATTTATATAGAATATATGAAGTAACCACTACCATTGGGGATTGGTTGCGACAATGACGTAACTCGCGCGCCATTTTCTCCCCGCCAAGCCACACCGGCAGCCAGCTTAATAAATCGTAAAAATATGTCTGTAAGCAAGCGGAATGCTAATTCCCTCTTGCAAGTCTACGCGCAAACAGCGCCAAATCGCCAGCGCTGCATGAGGGGCGCTGGGAATGGGGGCAGTGTACTAACGTGAAACGTTGAAACACAACCAAAATTCGCATTTCCTCGCAATGGAATTTTTGTGCAGTTGTTTGTTTACATCTTTAATTGGAATTGGCTAAAATAAGCCATTCCTCGGCAATTATGTTTATTTGTTGCCCGACTGAGCTTGTTTACGCGCAATGGCCATTACTGGCCGTTTAGCGTTTCTGGGAGCACTCGCTTATAACGGGTCATAACGGGTCATCTAGTGGTTTTTTTTTTAAAATGCAATAAAATGAACAAAATTAAATTTTTTTCAAATTTTATTAATTAGTAAGAGCAAACATTCCCATTAATTATGGAACACAACGTCGTTCAAGTGGCTACCTCGGCTGGCTTCGAAGTAGCGCATTCTGTGACTCACATTTTCCAAGACCTTGTTGGTCGTTTCGGGCTGTAGCTCACGGATTGATTAGATCGTTGCTGGATTCGGTCTTTCACGGTTTCCCACAAAACAGTCCAAAGGAATCAAATGGCAGCTCCGAGGCGGCTAATAGACATCGCCAAGACGGCCAATAACATAATTTGGGCACTGTTTGGGCTACACACCACTCTGGAAATAAGTTTTCAATATTTCCCAACGTTGTTCAAGCGTAAAGCGACTCATTTCGTTCCGCGGAAGTGTGATACTGACTTTCTGTCACGATTTCGAGCGGGAAGCAGCTGTCAGTGTCAAAATAACCTATGATTTTAAAAGAAACCACTACATGGTCCACCCTGTATGTGCACATTTATGTACATACATATGTATGGATGTCTGAAATATGTTTAAAACTTGTTATTAGCAATGCGGTAGTAGAGTGGATCGGACTAGAAACTAGCTGTGTTACGCCCAATTTGTTCATGGTCAAGCATAAAGAATCGGAAGAATATTTGGAATACCTAAGTTCTTTACTTTAGAATTCAGTCTATGTAAACAAAAGGCAAACAAATTCAATGCGAACTCAATAAACATTAAGTTCCATGTTTAGTAAATCTGGATAAAATTAACAATTATGAGGTATGCATGAGCAGAGAGACGATGGATGAGCATAAACAAAAGTTAGGAAGCAATTTATGTAAAAAAAATCCCAAAATAATAATTATCGACAACGAAAAATATACTTTTTTCTTATAACAGTTATTAAGCAACTCAAAAATATTTATTGCATGATAATAGTTACAGATCACGTAAAAATTTCTTATTGGGAATAATTACACTGTGCGTGAAATTTACCCTAAAAAATTGAGACATGGGGGGGACCTACTGAGCGACTTTTCTATAGGTATACTGAGTTGAGATCCACCAGCCGTTTGGCTGGATTGGCTCTAGTTTAAGAGAAATCCGTCTTTGAAGTTTGCTCATTTTAGTCGAGTTCGTCGCTTAAGTCTTCGAACGTTTAAATGCTAATAGGTCCTAAATCGTTCCGAATATCGCTTTACTGTCTTCGGCAAGTTGTAATTTAATTATAACACTCAACGCGGCATATGACACTCATACGCCACGTTGCGCTGCGCAAAAAAATGCACATATCGTAATTACACAGTTTGAATGTATTTTTTTTGGATTGGTGTCTTAAGCAAATTTGTTGGTCGTCAAAATATCTACAAACTTGCCGAAGACAGTAAAGCGATATTCGAAACGATTTAGGACCTACTTAAGCGACGAACTCGACTAAAATGAGCAAACTTCAATGTCGGATTTCCATGTCTGAATTTTCGACTTGCACAGTGTTATTATAAAGCAATCTTTTTAGGAATTTCTGAAATTAGGACAATTTTTTTATTTCCCAAAATATGAATAAAACACTGTGCAAGACGAAAATTCAGACATCAATTTTTTAGGGTAAATTTCACGCACAGTGTAATTATTTGAGGGTTCTGGTGATTCGATTAGAGTATCGTAATTGAAATATCGTTCACTTAGTCTTGTCTAATGAACATACATATTTACTGTACAAAAATATATTAATACGAGTTAATTTTGTTTGATATTTCCATACCCACAGTCACTATTCAAATTATAACTTAATGACGTTATTGGTATTGTCAAAGACAGTATAAATAGAGAAATGTCTTTGGTATTGTTACCGCCAAGGTCGCTGCGGTCATCCATTGCAAATCAATTAAAAGCAAAAAAGCAGCTAAAAACACATTAAACATTGGCAAAAAAAACTCTCAAGTAAAGCTTTTACAAACTAAACTAAGAAAAAACCATATATGTATGTAAGTATGTTTGTTTCTGTCGTCAGTGAGCCCAAACAAACATATAATTGCACAAGACGGGAGCGAGCAACAAGCGCCAACAGCCACAGACAAAGAACAATATTTGCGTTTACGCTGAGAAGTACATACAATAAATTACGACGCGGTCTGAAAAAATTGCAAATAAAAGTAAAAACAACACACACACCAAGTCGAGATAAATTTAATTTTCACAAACGAGACGAACCGAATTGAACCGAAACGATAGAAAACACAAGAAAACGCCTGTCCGCAATTTTACCTTTGTGAGGGGCGCGGGGAATAGCAATTGCGCTGGAGGCTTTCGCAGTGGCTGGCTGAAATTTTTTTCAAATAAATGCGCAAATATAATTGGCGCCACACCGTCACTGGGCCAGCGCGCACTGGCCAAGCTTCGTGTGGCGGGGAAGCTGTGCGGAAGCAACGCATATCAGTTGTTTGTGCAGGAAAAATCATTTTGCGTACTTAACAAAGCTGTTTCGTATCAAAGCGTGCCGAGGGCAAAGAAACAATGTTTTCTTTTGCATATAAGGCAAGTTTGGAACTTTCGGAAACTTCTTTCAGGTTGTATGCAGTTCGGCGTTTTTTATGATACACCCGAATGCAAGTTAGAAGCTTGATTTTTTTTGTCCAGGAATCAGGAAAATGTAAAAAAACACACATTTCAAGCCTGCTTGATTAATGCAACAAGTATGGCAAAAATGCCTTACGGTGACTGTAAGTTATTTATTTGAGTAAATCATGCGATTGATACAACTGAACAAATAAGCAAGTAGCAACGCGGCTCTGCCGCTTCAGAAACGTTGCCAAAGCCAAACAATTTGCAAGGATGTTGACCCATTTCCTACGTTTAAATGACGCCAGCTGACCACCCGCGGCGCAACTGTCACAAAGCAGCCGAGTGTGGAATAGTCACCGTGACTAAAGACAACTGTGACAGGAGCCGCGCTTGCGTTTCGTTACGGACAATGGAGCGTTGATAAGGCAGCCGTTGTTATTGTTGTGAATACGTGTTTTATTGCTGCTCTTTCGGTCGACAACAGGCACTGTCATTAGTCTGACAGCTGGCGTGCGTACACATGTAAAATGTGTCAGTGAACTTGTCCACAGAGGCGCCGCACAGTGTCGCGATCCCAAATAAGCCGTGGCCAAAAATACTTAGCGTTGTCCTATCTCGATGAAACTCGGTGAGATCGTTTTCGTGGTCGAAATTAAGAAATTTGCAAAAAATCATTTAAATTAGACCACTGCCACGCCCACCCCCCTTACGAAAGAAACTGTAATATTGAAATAACTTGCTCAACTTTGTGGATGGCTCCTGCTTACATTTATTATTTGTTTTAAGAAATATTTTGGATTTGTCTTATTGGGAGTATTATCTCAACATATATGTATGTAAAAAAAAATATCATGTTTGCAACATCGACTTTTTGTATTTTTGGCCACACTCGCGACACTGTGCGCCGCCGCGCACAAATGTAGGGCACATGCCACCTTCGCATTGCGTTGTTGTTATTTATGAGTTCGCAAATGTGTCTAAGCGTCATTGTGATTTCTTGATTGAATTGGGATGTAATCGGCAACCATTTTAATGGAGCAAAGTGTCAGCTAATATTAGCAATTGTTTAGCCAGATTGCGGGTTAGGCCTGCAATTGGTGCACTACAGCTTGCCTAAGAGAAACTTTCACGCAGGTGAAATCCACGACCCACGGTGTTGGGTCGGACAGTCAGCAGCTGCGCAAATTCTTAAAAATAGTCATCATGAATCGCATCGACAGCCAGCACCCGCTCAATTTCTCATTAACCAAAACGGCCCAAATACGCCATTCGCACATTGAAATCGTAAACACGTATTGCGTTGCACTGCTCCGCCTCAGCGTGACGTACTCAGTATACGAGTACCTGTAGTCTGTAGTGCGCAGATAAAAATTCAATTTCCTGCTAGTCGCTCGAGAAAATGGGTCAAAAATATGCGACATTCGAGCGTGTAAACGATTCAGATTTATTTTATGTTTCCCCACAACAAACACGCAGTGCGTGTCGGTGTAGTTTGCACTCCAAAGGCGCGGCAGAGGCGACCGTTTACTGCGCATTAAATGGAGGAAAACGAATCAAGTCAAATTAAATTAAGTGACAATGCCTGCGCGGGCCCGCTGACGTTTGTGCGCCGCGCCACTTTCACTGCTCACCGTGCGGGGCGCACTAAATGCTAATGTCATGCAAATGGGTTTTATGTCGAGCTGATATGTAAAACGGCATAAAATGCCATGAATATGGATTTCCCTAGCAATTTCGAGAGTGGCCCTATTGACTTGAAATAATATAAAAGTAGTCCAGGGATTTCCCAGCAAATGGAAAATTTAAAGACTTAAAGCGTAGAGCAATCCGATCAAAAAATAAAGGCACAATTACATTTGGGGAAATTACAAGGAAGTGAAAAAAGTATAGAAATATCTACATACGCTGGAATACAATCGAGATAATTAACAGAAAAAAAGGAGGCCACTTGTACTCGTTTTGAGTAAATCTGGTTTCAAACCCACCCATCTTCCTCACTTCTGTCTTTAATTATTTACTTTTTTAATCTTTTCATTTCACACTACATGAACGCTTTGATGCATAAAACAGCTATGGGGAAACCTCGTTCAGCTACCACAATTAAAATTGAATTGAATGAATTATGAATGAACAAAGAATGAATGAAGACGAGCTTCGCATTACTTACACCTAAGGTTGCGTTTATTTGCAAGTTGTTGTTGCATGTTCGCAGCACTTGGCGCATCAGAGTCGTGGTTTGTGCAAAGCTTTAACCCTGGAATACTAATGTTAGTACATTGCGAACGTAAGAATAGCATTCCAAGGTTGCATGAGTTGTACAATATTGCCCACAAATTTCTGTAGCTTTGCAGCACAAAAACAAATCCAATTTGCGTACTTTGGCAAATGAAATGATGATTTGCTTAGAATTTTCAGACGTACTGCATGCGAGAAGTAACTGAGCAAAGTAAATATAAGAGAGAACAAAATATAATACAAACTTCACCACTGTCGCAACAGCATCTTACCCAAAACATCGAAAGCAGTACTTTACCAAAAACGGACTTCTCGCAGATTGTCTACAATCGGAAGATGCATTGCCCAAGCCAAAGAAATGGGCACCCCAGTTTTGACATCCAAACAGCAAACCTAACCATTTTACCAGCTCTTTCCTTATATTTACTCTTCAGGATTACACAAAACATGCCACAAACCCCACTACGTATCAACGTCTACTTCTCGCAGATTGTCTACAATCGGAAGATGCATTGCCCAAGCCAAAGAAATGGGCACCCCAGTTTTGACATCCAAACAGCAAACCTAACCATTTTACCAGCTCTTTCCTTATATTTACTCTTCAGGATTACACAAAACATGCCACAAACCCCACTACGTATCAACGTCTATTTGCTGAATACATAACTCCACTACAACACAGGTGGAAATCTGTCTTTACAGACGGATCCATATCTGGGTGCAGCACATCATTTGTTGTTGTCGATGGAGAAGACAACGCCGTCAAAGTCGAACATTTGCCACCTTCCTGTTCTGCTGACGCTGCCGAAGCGTAAGCTCTAAGTTCGACAGCCATACCATTATTTGAACTGACAGCATGCCTGCCATTTCTGCCCTGACAAATTAATTCAACACCAGAACACAATTAAAATTATGTGGATAGCTGGTCACTGTAGTATTCTTGGGAATGAACACGCTGATGAAAGAGCTAAAGTTGTCTCAAAAGAACCACTTAATTTTTAATTTTGGCTCATCAGCACATGGACAACAACTACTCGGCCATCAAGGGGAAGGAAACATCATCGCCTCCAACTTTTTAATTGAAATAAATTTGGACAATATCGCTAATATTTCCGATTACTTATCGCAAACAAATCTAGAATTATTATAATTTAATTGCTATCATCAACTATCATCAAAATTGTCATTAACATGAGAGCCGAAAGCCCTGACAGCTAGCGCTCCTCTTATTTACTATAATTAATAATATTTTTGTTATTTTTCATTTTATAACGAAGTAAATAAATAAATATAAAATTTGTTTAAAATCAAATTAAAAACTCTTTCAATTAGCGCTTCTTGGGAATTGCTTTCGATTTATACATTTCGACTTGTACATTTAAAATTGCAAAACTGGTTTCGGATGACGTGCTAAGCCGGTGAGATAATAATTAAAATAGATAATTCGTTCATCTGCCAGCTGGCAGGTTTTAGTGTTCAATGAGTAATGGCACAAGTTGGCGGAAATTTTAGGGAACAACTTGAAACCTAAACGTAAATAAAATCTAATCTCATTGGTTGTGTAGAGGATTCTGCCACCTCCACGATGGAAGCCGGTGAGTTATTTAGAACTCTAATTGAATTTTATTGCAGAAATTAGAGGTTTTACTTGCCATTCATGCAAGTTAATTGCTCGTAATTGTACATTTGAATGTTAAGTTTGAAGTTAACTGAAGCAGCAAGTTAACTGAAGCAACCGAAGCAGAAAATGTTATAACGACCTGTTAAGCAAATTACACAAATTCCAGTTTTAATTCCGTGTTTGTTCGGCATGACTGAGCAGAAATAAGAGGCAGAGATAAACCAAAATCCAACGGTGACCCTTTCATTTTTGAACATTTTAAATATTTATAAAAATAATTTTAACAACAAATGTACCACACCATAAGTAAAAAGTAACTGTCAAATATGGATTTATAATTTTTTTTTAAATTTTATTATATATTTTGTCCGTTTTAATATTTTCATATTTTAAAAATATCTTCTTTTTATGTGTTTATCGAGTCATTGTTAATAGATGCTATTAAAAATATTTCTATATCTAGTTTTGTTGTTGTTTTGAACAATTCAAACACTAAAAACTACCGCACGCTGCAATTGGGGAGAAACTGGGACGGGGACTTGGGGTGGGGCTATACGTAAAAACGCGAGAGGAATATAAACCAATCAATATGAAAATGTACAAAAGTAAAAGTAGAATCTACACTGGCCACTACTACAACTAGCTACGCCTGCGTAAGCGACGAGGTACATTAGTGCGTGTATGCGCCGCGAGCTGAGTGCCGCACACCGAAAACCAACAACTCGAGATTGCGCCGTACTAATGCATCTCGGCCTTGACCACGATAACGGCGCCGCTGTGCATTTCCGTGCCGGTGGCCACCGCCATGCTGTTGCTGCTGTCGTGCACTGTTATCTGGATGTGGTCGTGCAGCATGTCGACGTCCTCGAAGAGCATCCCGCACTCGCTGCACTTGAATTTGAGCTGCGACGAATTCTGGTGCTTCCGTTCGGCGTGTGCGCGCAGCGTCACGGCCGAGGAAAATGTCTTGCGGCAGTTCTCGACTCCGCATGAGTAAGCGCGCAGCTGATGCGTCTGCCGGTGCCGATAGAGAATGGCCTTTGATTTGAAGCACTTGCCGCAGATGTTGCAGGTGGGCGTCCGTGCTGCCGACTGGTGAGTCTTCATGTGCATCTTCAGCATGCCCGGACCCTTGAAGCTCTTGGAGCAGATCTCACACTGCGGCTGTTTCTTACAGTTGGCGCGTATCCAGTTCGAGTGCAGGTGCATGTGATTCTGAAGGCCCTTGAATTGCTTAAATTCGTGCCGGCACAACTTGCAGAAGTAGCGGCCCGCACCTAGCGACGTCGTCTGTTGACTAATAAATTCGGCTATAAACTTGGGGTCGATTTCAAAGTCCTCGTCGGCGCCGGCGGCCGCTATGGATGAGGCGGTGGCCACCAGTTGGCGTGAGTTGGCCGCTGCCTTGGCGCTGGGCTTGCTGCGCGACTTCTTCGACGTCGATGTCGAGGTCTGGCTGCCGATGGACGCAGCCGACTGGTTGAGGTCGAGTGTGGCACCGTCCACCGTTGCATGCATCTCGCCGTCGCACGCCACCTTCAGCACCTCCTTAAAATCGGACGTTACCAGCGGATCCTCGTCATCCGTGTCGATGACGGTGTACTGCAGCTGATCGCCGCCGTCTGCCACCAACTGCTGCTGTTGCTGGCTGACATCGTCATCCTCGCTGATGAACTCGGTGCCCGTGGCGTCCATCACGTGAATTACACTGCTGTTGTCATCCTCCAGCATCTCCTCCTCCATGTGGATCTCCTCAATGATGTCGTCATCGTCATGCAGCATGTGATGCTGCTGGCCGATATCGCCCTCGCCACCATCGTCCATTTCAATGTCATGCATGTGCGGGTGCTGCTGGTAGTGATGCTGCTGCTGGGGGTGGTGATGAGATGCGTTCGTGGTGGTCACCGTTACGTCTTCGAGGTACTCCAGCTCCTGTGTCTCGCTTTGCGAGAGATTGTCCTCGTCCACCACACTGACATCATGCCGCGAAGTGGCCAGCAACTGCTCCTGCTCGACCACATATGTTTCGCAAATCTCCGGCGGTTCCTCGTCCTCCTCCGGCTCGTCATCGATGAGATGATGCTCGCCGTCTGGTATCAATGTGTCCTCGTCCACGAGCGTGCCGTCCTCTGTGGTCGTTACCACTACGCTGTTAGCGCCCGTTGTTGTGGCGATCGTGCGCTGTGGCACCAGCTGTACCAACTGCAGCGTCTGCTGCCCGTTCGGTTGCTGAATCAGTTGCAGCGTTTGGCCACTGCTTGTCTGCACCAGTTGCGGTGTGAATTGTTGCTGTGGCGGTTGCTGGGATTGTGAAGGCGTCACGGCGGTGGCTCCCGGCGGGGACCCATTGGTACTGATAATCTGCGCGATTTGGGGTGGACCAGAGTGTGTGACAATTTGCGCGGTGGTAATGATCTGCCCGTTGGGCAGAACTATTTGTTGCGGCAATGCTGTAGTCGACAGCAGTTGCTGCTGCTGCTGCTGCTGTGTTTGCTGTTGTTGCAGCTGCGGCTGGCGTGCCGTATTCGAATTGGTGATGACGGCATGAATGGCGACGGGCTCTGGTATCACTTGTTGCTGAATTAATTGCTGCTGCTGTTGTTGCTGCTGCTGTTGCTGCAGCTTTTTCGTCTGACGTTGTGCTCTGCGCTGAGCAGCGGCGGCTGCTTTTTTCTTTTGTTGCTGCTGCTGTTGTTGTTGTTGAAGTAATTGCTGCTGCTGCTGCAACTGTTGTTGTTGCTGTAACTGCTGTTGTTGCTGCAATTGCTGTTGCTGTTGCAACTGTTGTTGTTGCTGCTGCTGCAAAACCTGTTGTTGTTGCTGCTGCTGTTGTTGCTGTTGCAACTGCTGCTGTTGTTGTTGCCATTTTTGTTGCTTCTGCACCATCTGCACCAGTTTCGGCTGACTCTCCTCCATCTTCACCTCCAGCGGCTCTTCGATCACCACACGCACCGTCAGGCTTTTAATATATTCGCGCAATTCCCGATCGCTGCGTTCCACCTGCATCTTGAACGCGTGGCATCGCGACACCGCATGCACGCATTGCACACAAATCTTGTCCGGCCAACCCTCTGTATTCTCAATGGTCACGCTGGCACACTCCATCAACATTTCGGCGATTTTTTCGCTGAACAACGGACGCATATCCTTGCGCTCTGAAATGCAGACACGGCAAATCTTGTCCAGCTCGAGCACTTTTTTCCGCTCCATGCTAGGCGTGTGTGTTCCTACGAGGGGATGATGCTGCGGGGGGCAATGCCGATCAACGCCGTCTGGGTGCTGCCAAACATTGCGAATTAAGTGTTAACTTTTTAGGAGCCACAAATATTAAATGAAGCGGAAAATGCAAGAGGCGTGGGTGATTGGCTAACTTCAACAACCTATCAGCAGCTGGCGTTAGGCTACGTTCGCAGCGCGACAGCAGCGAGCTAAATATTTATAAACTTTTAACCGCTAAATGCAACAAGATGTGCCACTGTCAGAGTATCTCAGCTGCAGCTGCTTCATTGCTTAAAATTTGGCCAGCGACAGCTGTTTCCTCTAAATTTAATCATTTCTTATCTGCGTATGCGATAACAAAAATGGCAAACAAGTCACTGCAGTCCAATAAAAGTCATAAACCAGAGGTAGCGCAATGCCACATGAATCCTTATCAAGACGGCAGAACCTCTATCAATGAATTTAACAGGCGGCGTGTGCCACAAATTTGGCGTAGTGCGCTGCAAAGCGAAGCCAACGCTGAGCGCATTTCCAGACACCCTCTCAAGTTTTCACTGAAATATGCCGTACTTTCATAGTTAAATTATACTGTGACTTGTTTAAAAATCATGCATGCGCATAGGGAATTGTTGACATTCCCGTATAATTTTTGCTTTTATTTGTTGTACGCAGCAAGTCGGCGCTGATAACAGCAACAAATGAACCCAACAGCTCTCTGAGAGGGAACAAGGAGATATACCACCAATTCCGATTGAGCTTCACGTCGGGGTGAATGTTGTGTTCATTGATAAAAGCGCACAAAGCAAAATAAACGTTTGGTACGAATGTGTTTAATAGGGAGTAGTGTATTTAAACATCGAAAAATCAAACAAATTGCGGCATTGCGCAGAAATTTTAGTGCGGACCTCGCTTCCAGCGCCAAATGTTTGATATATCTGCACATCTCCACGTGGCAATTATTATTATTATTTTAACTATCTACAACGATCAATTATTAGATATTGCCCTACTTTCCTGATTCTTACCCTCTAACACTAAATAGCGCAGAGCTGAAAATCCCACACAAATAGCTAAACACCGGCAACTCTGTGCGGCAATATGCGGAATAACTGCTCGCAGCTCGACACAATTACATAAGACGAAACGAGACGAATGAGTACGCCGGAAGCCAGAACAGACAAGCGCTACTTTGCCAACGCAATACAATTTTTCGGCGAGACAACGCATATCAGCCATGGGCGCCATGCGAGCAAGAAAGAGACGAAACAACGCAGCTAATAGCTGTGGCCAGGGCCAATTTCTGGCCGCAGCAGACGGTGAGGGAAAACAATTTGCTATTTTTAAAATCATCTCCAATTAAATATTGGGAACAACAAAAGAGAAGCACCACCGCGCCCCTACGCTTCGCACAATTCAGCCTACACCTTTTGCATTTTCCAAATTTTCACTCCACACACGGCACGGCAGGAACTCGGGACTCACCAGCAGCACAGCGGAGCTCTACGGGCACTTTCCAAAGGGCAGCAGCTCAATTTTCGGCAGCACAGCAACGCAAATTGTGGGCTTTTCACGCCACATCAATTCAATTAATGCGATCGCGGCGCCTCCACGCACCTTTCCCTCGGCCACCTCTCGAGTCTTTTTTACAATCTCGAAGACCAAAACACAAATTACAGCCGTTACAAAAACATTTACAACGAAAACGAAATAACTAGACTTTCTGCCACAATTATTCCCAAAAAGATTTTGTTGGAATTTGCTCGAGTCGCGCGCGTACAAAAACGAACGTCCTTTTGTCTTCTTCTGTCGTCGGCAATTCACAATGGCTGCCGCGCACTGTTGCTGTGCGATGATGAATATCGTTTCGTTCGTGCTTCGTGGAAAAAAGACGATTCGATACGACTCTGGTTGTCGGTGGTTGTTCCGCACACAATGCAGTTACCGCCTTTTCGTTTTCTTGCGGAGAACGTTCCTACGCGTGAGCAACACGCCAGACCGGACCGCGTTTACACGACACTTGTGGTTGCTCTCGCTCGTACACGCGGCTGGTGTTGGTGTTAAAAAAAATAAGTGGCAAAGTTGCGTTTGGTGTTACCAGCTTCAGAATTTGCATTTGTGTAACTAGCACTTCGGCCCGCACATTTGAATGCACCTTTCGACCTTAGAAACTAATATTCACCTGTAATTATGTTTGCATTCGTAGCAACGACTACCACTGCAGCCGTCAAGCGAAACATTTCTTTATGGAACATGACACTTTAGGCGTTAAAAATGTCTAACGTCTGGATTTCACAGTGCTTAACAAATCTTACCTTTAAAATATATATTCCACCTGGCAATACTGTCGGGAAAAATGCTTTTGACATTCCTTATTTGGCTGCAGTGCCAAACCAAACGGGTACACTCGTCTACGGCGAACACTATAGTTCACTCTTTCTATAGTTCACTTGGGCTTTTGGGAAGGAGTTGCTCTCGCCCTCACCGCCTGCTGGCTAATTGATTTTTCCACCTTATTGTACTCCCCCCGCTTAACAATTTTGTTTCAAATGCCAAAAGACCAATTTTTTTCAGCGATCAATGGCGAATAAAATTCACAAATCTTGCGGCTTAGCTCTCGCCTTCTTCGAAAGTGGTTCAGCTAAAAGCGTTCTTCAAATTTGCAAGCCTCCGCAGTTCTCTGTGCCCGACCACAGAAAACTTCACACTCAGTGCCGAAGGAATCCGATATGAAACTGACGCAAGGGAACAAGGAAAAAGCATAGTGGAATTGCAGGCAATACTTAAAATTTGTTGTGCTTATTGGAAGCCGTGAGAAAAAAGGTCGAAGAGTTGCATTTCGCACGATGACCTTTTCGAGCCGTTGGCGTGAACGAGATGGCATATTTCGGTCGTAGGATTAGTTAGGAGCGCTGCCAGCCTTAAATTACGGCAACGGAAAATAAAACATTTGAATATTTAAATTTAAGTAGTTTAATATTGCGTAAACAATTACAATACCATAAAAATGCGCTTAAACCGAAATGTATTACAACTCGGGGTAATACTTGGTGCGTGCCAAAAGCGCCTCCCTAACAGACAGCAGGATTGCCAGGGAACGATCTAAAGCGATTAGAGTTTTGGATAGCTTAGAGTACGCGCAGTAGATTTATACGCCCGCTAGCTTATATCTGTGCGTATCCTCGTTCTTGCTGCAGCTGCGCACCATGCCAATGACCACCGACAGCAGCACTACGCTCACTACAATGCAGCCCGCTACAAAATAAGGGTAGAAGCCCGGATACGGATTCGAGTTGGGCAGTGAATCCTCGACCTCCCACTCCAAATGGGGTCGCGATTTATTATTATTGGCCTCGCCGTTGTCCACCTCCAGTCGCTGCAGCTGTTGTTTGTCCTTGCCGTGCAGCGTTACGCTGGTCAGATGTGTCGACTCTGGCATTTCGAACACCGGCTCGGTGCTTTCGATGCGCGTAAACGTCGCATCGCCGTGCCGCATCTCATGCCGGAAGCGCTTGATGCCGTAGCCAAAGTACTCGTAAATGTCGGCTTGGAATTGCTGTCGATGCTCCGCCCACTGACCAATCACATCGACCTTGACCGTAGTTTTCGGGTCCATGGCTCGTCCAAAGTAAGCTTTCTGCACAAAGACAGGATTGTTTAATTTTTTTATTCAAGTTGAACATTTGACGGCCGAGAGCATACTTACAGTCTGCACATTAACACCGCCCACACCGTCGCCGTCCAGCTCCAGCAGCGCGCTTTGATGCTCAAACAGAAGCGGCAGTTGTTCCAGTTGGTCGCCGTAAACGGAGCTCACGTTGAGATGCACCTTCTCGACGTAGGCGTACTTGACGCTGCCATAAATTTGCTTGCGCTGGCGGCTGGGATTATTGAGTGCCGCGCGGCCCAGCAGCGTCTTGTAACTGGAGGTCACATTAACCCAGGGCTGGAAGGTGACGTTGTGGATCTCATACATGAGCGGCTGCAGATCGACGAGCACATTAATGCTGGCGTCGAGTCCGTACTGAAAAATCGGAGGGAATGTTAGGAGGAAGGAAATCACCAGCCAAAACATACTCGTAACTTACGAAATTGTCTTCGAAAATCATAACAACGCAAGTGAAGAGATTCGCGGGGATATTTGAGACCAAATCAGAGTGCCGGAAGTGGCAGAGCTCCGTCTTCTCCCGTTCCACGTCGGTGGCCTTGGCGATGTAGTTATTGTGCTGTGGAAAATTTAGTATCGCATTCAAAAATCTCAATCAGACAAAAGATAGAATGTAACAATGCTGAATGCTTCAATTATCAATAGTAATGGCGATAATTACTAAATTTGCAACTGTCACTATGCTCAATTTACATTCTGATTCTCATCAATTGCAATTGTGCCACCTGGCAGGAATTGTGCGAGTCTAGCATTGCATAATTTGGCATTGGCGTCAATAACCGCTTGAGGCCGAATTGCACAATGTTTATCAACTGGATCAACACAAGACGACACTCAAGTGATATGGCAAACGCACAACCGATTCGATATCACGTAGTTCCAGTTAAAATTTGGCTTATTGATTACGATCATCGATTGGTACTTGATGTGACGCTAATTTCAAAAAAATATGTAGAGTAGCTGTGGCTGGCGTCAGAATTACGTTTGACGTAAATACATACATAAGTATGTATGCAAGAGTACATATCTCTTTCGTCGACACATTTTCTCAACAATAAACACGATAATAATAATGTCGTAATGCGTAATGCCACATAAAATGAGTTAAAATTGCTGTGAATACTTCGGGCTACGATAAGATATTGCACCCACTTATGATTAACACGATTTGGGCATCGTGGAAGAAAACCATAAGTGACGCATGTTTGCCAGGTGTATTCTCGCCAAAAAGTTAATTAAAAGTACTTATTGCATAATTGACATTTCATAAATAAAATGAATTTACTGTTTGATTGAACCATTGTTATGACAATTGTTGTGGATATTCGCGTCATACTCACCTCCTTCGGATTCAACTCCTGTGCAAAGTGCTGCAACACCATTTCGTAAGGCACCCAGGCGAGCAGTGGATTGGTTTTGCCTTCGCAAATCTCTCGATAGGAAGCTCGCCCGGCCAGTTCGCCATTTCGCAGCTTGAAAAAGTGGTAATCGTCTTTGTGTGTGCTGCCATGTTCCTTGCACATTGTGGTGAGAAAACTCTCCTGAGAGCGAGAAAGGTTTGTCAGATTTTGCACAACAGTGTCACAAGTAAATAAACACGAAATCGTTCGTGACTGGTGTTGATCAGCTGCTGGCAAGGAAAATCCCCTATCTATGCAAATACTATCGGCACACATATTCATGGATATGTACATATTTGTATTTGAAAATCGAACGTCTTATCAGACTTATCACAGTTTGCTATGAATTCCTTCTAATCAGCAATGCAAAGCCGTCGCCAACCCATTTTCCAATTAGCTTTGACGTTGGCGCGCTCACATACGTTATTAGTGGAATCCCAGCAAACCGAACGATATAGCAACGGTATCGTTTAACACTTTCGCTACAGGTTTTTACTGGGGAAAGTTAAAATGTTAAATTTTACGTTTTAGGCTTTTATGTGGTTATATTAGCAGCATTCCATAAGAGGTTTTTACATTTTTATACTCGGACCCAAATTAAAAAGTTAACTAATTTTTCTGCTTCTTCTTCCTTTACTATGTCAAGATATACCATTAAAAAACGTGTATACTCCTCTTCTTTAAACTTAAATATTCAGTTTATTAATTCTGCATTTTTCCTAAAACTTCAAACTATTCTATGGACCAAAAAAAATGTATTCTTGAAACCACAGAGAGTTCAGACATCCACAAAGTAGCATGTTGCCATATTGCAACAAAATAGCGAAAGGGTTAAGCGAGAATTTTTCTCGTTTTCGAGTATTGCTAAAGTGTCTAAATTGATATCGAGAACAAGAAAAATGACAAAAATGAAATTGTTTGTTGGGATGCAACAGGCAACGCATTGGTATCAGCCAACCCGTGCCATTGTCACAGACAACTTCACTTATTTACTTGGCCAATTACAAGAGACTATTTCGGTGCGGTTGTTCATCACACGCACCGAGGCACTCGACTCCGATTGGCGTGATTGAAAATGCGATGATTAATTTTTGGTGTACATTAGTTTCCATGACTGGCTTTTGCCGTGGTGGAAACCAGTTCTCCTTTTGCGGCTTTGCAATGTTCTCAGTTGTTTCTCGCATTGCTCGTACAACACTTCACGAATGCAATTTTGCCATTTTAGGCAATTTTTCCATGTTCGGACAGTTCGCGCGTTGCACTGCTTTTTGTGGGCAAGTCTAGGTGACCGACAATGGCATTTCATTAACTTTTCGACATGACACAAACGCTCAAAACGTGCAGCTTCATTGTCAAGCGGCTGACTTTGACTGCAATTAAATCATTGAAGCAGCAGACTCGAGTTTCAAATGGAAATATTATATTATTTCGTCAGTTGTCTTGTAAGTGCAAATTCAATTTGTTCGTACCTAATTCCCATTTTTGGCAATTTGTCGAAAAGTATGCGAAAGTGAATGCACAGCTGTAAGGCTAATATAACGGTACTATCGCTGAAGCAGATAATGGCGATACTACGATCGCCACAGGGTGCACGAAACCAATTTTTTGTTTTTTTTTTTACAAATTCCTACTAACAATAAGCGGACTTGGCGTTTCCTTTCGTAAAGAACTCATTCAAAGTAAATGAGTAAAGGATTTACTTTGACTCATTGCTGAAGCAAGAATTTCATGGATTATAACAGCCAGCAACGCAAACTCTCTCTAAAACTCTTACGAATTAACCTAACTTAAAGCATCAAACAGCCAAATTGTAACCATTGACCTCCGATTCATTTCGAAATATGCAGAAATTGCCGCCAGTTGGCGACCACTCACCTTCTCTTTGTACGTCAGCGTTGTGGCCAGCACCTCGCAGTGCGGATCGCCCTCGATGGGGTTGATGTGTGCCTCGATATCGGCCAAAAGCATGGGCTCGGTTCGTATGCAAAACTTGTCGTTCTCCTCGAAGGCGGCCACGCCCAGCACCGCCAAGCAGCTGAGCGCCAAGGCATTGCCAAAAAGACGAAGTTTACAGCGGTGTGACATTTTCGGAGACAGCTTTAATCGAGCACGGAAACGGAAATTTTCTAATTGGAAATGTCAATGCTCAGCCCGCGCTAATAAATGCGAAACCGCAGTGATGTCTAAGCAGAAGCAGCAGACGATTTGGACAAAAATCGCGGTAATGTTGTACGCAATGAATTGCCGAAAGGTGAGTGGTGTGGCGTAGCGTGCGGCCGGAGCACAGAAACTCAACTGAATTCACCAAATTTGCGGCCAGCGCAAATTTAATCGAAATTCCAACTGAAAACGATAGTGCGAATGCTTGATTTCTCAATCGACTTCGCAACATACGTCGGCCGCTTGACAGCGTCGTGGCGTGCTTACTGGGGAGGCTATCTGCTCCGCGTCGTGACGTGTGGTGACCGCGAGAATTATGCGATTGGAGTCTATGTGGATATGTCACCAATTTCACTTGGAATTAATTTGGTTCATTTTCCGTGTTGAGCTAATATCGAAATTGTTGCTGTTTGACTGTATGACGTTGCAATGAAAGTAGTTGTACCATGCAAGTCGTTTTGGTGGCACACCCTAGCCCGCCCCTGCGCCGGCAATTCGTCCTCTATGTTTGCGCGATCGCTTCAAATGGCTTGTCGGATAAGATAAGCGTCAAGTTCCCATCGTGGGTTATTTACTGCCGCCACTCCATTCACAGGCAATCACGTTTAGCCTATTGTCTCGCAAGCGCCGACATGGAATCGCCAATAAATGCCAAATTTTATTGCACATCTTTCAAACATGCAAACAAATCCCTCCTGGTCGATATGAACTAAAACGTGTGAGCGTGCGACTCGCACCACATTTGATTTTTAAATTTTTTGTCAGATACATATTCCATGAACGGACTTTTCGATTTTCAAAATCCTTTATTTTAAACGATTTTACAGAATGCAATAAATGGATTTTACACTCACGCTCGTGCATAGCTTCACAGGTTCTATATATTTAAGTGTTTTTCAATTTTGCATTTATATAATAAACAATTGTGTAAAAATAGGAAACATTCACTGATTTCTATTATTGTATTTACGTACCTACATTAATGTGTTTTTTAAACAAACAGAAGTAATAATGAGGAGCACACAAAGACAGCAAGAACTCGTTAACAATTTTCAAGTGGCATTTCAATAAAAGTTCCTAGCGCACTAAAAATTACAAAAATGACGATTGATGAACATATTTTCGAGCACGTTCCACAGACTGTTGTCCGTCCTTTCTCCCGAGTGGGCATCTTTCGCTATAACATTATTCTCGTTCGACTTTTGTGATAGGAAATTGTCGCAGTTTCCATACGAAAATGACATTAAATTTTTCCACGTTCGTTTCCGCCTGTTTTTTAATTGCGCTCAGAAGGGCCGAAAGTGAATTTCCATAATGGCGTCGGCTGACGAAGAGGATGCGCTCCGCGCCCGGCGACCTTCGCCACCCGGCGGCCCGGCGTCATCGTTGTCGTCGCTGAATGAGTCCAGGTCCAGCCAATTGTTGTCATCATCATCATCGTCGTTGTCGTCGCTATCGTCGTCGGTGTCCATTTCGTCGTCTTCCTCCTCGCCGTCGGAACGGTTACGCCTGCGACGCTGCATCCGAAAATGGCCATCTTCGCTTATATCAAAAACTGGAAAAAAACAACGCAAACAAATCCATCACAAAAACCATACATAAGTTGCAACAACAATAACTCACTGTCTGTTGTGTCGCTGTCTGAGCCGTCCTCTTCCGACTCTGGCTCTTCATCATCTTCCTGCAAGCAGAGACAACAGATTACTCGAAATTGTATCCAAAAATTGATAGGCGTCGATGTTCCTGCCACCGCGACTGCCGTCGCCACGTTGACCGCCACCGCCACCAGCAGCGGCACCAATGCGATTTGGCCGGCTTGCGTTGCCTCTCGCAACAATTCCGCCGCCCAGCCGGCCGACGCCGACACCGCCGCCGTCGTGAGCGCCGCCAGCAGCGCTGGGGCGCGGCGCAGCACGACCGCCGACCCGACCGACGCCGCCACTACGACTGGCAGACGCCGTACTGCGCACACTCACGATGAACTCATTGTCAATTACGATGTCAGCGTCACTGTCGTCGCTAGAGGCAAGTGACGCAGCTTCGCTGCTGGGCGCGTTGCCGATACACGATTCGACGCTAGGACGCACCTCTTCCTGGTTCTCGCTCCTCTTCATGCCGACCGCGTACACCTTCACGAACGTCTCCGGCTTCGAGTCGTATGCCGGCTGGTTCTCCACCAGCGCAATCAGGCTGCCGTTGTTGTTCATGCTCATGTCGTATATGCTGCGCTTCACGTCGATCGTCGCGATGCTGGTGTAGTCGTACGCGTCCAGCACTTTGAAGCTCGTGTCATACGTCGGATCGTCAAAGTCGTCGTGATTTTCAATGTCCACGTTGAAGCCGTAAATGACACGCATCGGTGAGAATTTCACCAGACACTGATGCAGCACTGGTACCGTTTGCAACAGGTGGAATGTCCGCAGGTCCCACACCTCGGTGTTGGAAAGTATCTGAAAGGCATGTCGGGGAAAAAGAGTGCATTTAGAGTAATCAAAGTTTTTCTGTGCTTGGCAGATGTTACTCACCTCGAGCCCATTGGGATGAAAGACACCAGAGAGCGACTGATTGAGTTTGTCGAATTTGTGGATCTCTTTGCCCGAGCGAACATCCCACAAGACACCGTCTGTCGAAAGGAAAATGTTTGGTCACGTGTCACACCTCTTTGCGAAACAATTTCCACTTGCACTTACCGGACAATATCAATTCATCGGAAGGGCAGAACGTAGCGCGGTTTTTGGTGTACTGATTGGCGATGGTTGGCTTGAAAGTGTTAATCTTGTTGCCGGTGTTGATGTCATACATGATGGCGCACTGCGGAAGAAGAATTTTAATGTACACATCAGACAAAGAACTCCTGCGTACAAGCGCTTCTTACATCGTTTTGTGTGCCGAGAACTTTGTCCTGGGACAAGTTGCTGAACTCGCAGTAGTAGTCATCGCTGAAGCTCAGCTTCGACGAGAACTCGTTGTGGCTGATCGACCACAGAACGCTCAACGGCGAGCGCCACGAGCACGAGGTCAGCACCAGGTCACCGCTGCGATTCGCAATAATGGAGTCGATCACATAGCTGTGGCACACTGAGGAGAACTGCTCCGCGCCGTCGTTCATGTTGAAGGCCTTCGCCTCGCCATTGTGTGTGCCCACAAGCAGCAGGTGGGTGGACGGCACAATGTCGCAGCAGGAGAACTGTATGTCCGGGTAGTCGTTGGAGCGAATGGTGCGCCACGGCGCGAAGTTCGAGTGCACGAAGCGTCGATCGAGCCGCGCGGTGTTGTACCCGGCCTGAGCTTTGAAGAGGCGCGCCGTCAGGTTGAGGTTGGTGTCGACCACACGATTTGGCTTCGGGTCGGGACATTTGTGTGGTGTGAAGAGGTCGAACTGTGGACACGTGGCCATGGGGTTGTTGCACAGCGCGTGCTGGTTGGTCAGATACTCGGTGACGATGGTGCTGAGCGTAATGCCGTGCGTGTTGTGCGGCGAACCGTTTTCAGAGAGCGCATCATCGGGTAGTGAGGAGATTTGCTTTTGCAGCGAACGCTGGGTGAGGCTGCCGGTCGTGGATGCGGCCGCGGCCGTTACGGCGACGGTGGAGACGCTACTGGAGCTCCCCGTCGTCGACGCTTGCGATTTCTCCGATTTCTTGATGAGCTTAATGGGCGTGACGGTGTTGCCGCTGCTACCCGCCGGTAGTTCGTCGCCACCGCTGGCATGTGACTGTTGCGGCTGCTGCTGCGCTTCGCTTGCCGCAATGCCATTAATGGCTGTGTTCACGTCCTGCATGCGATTGCGCAGACGGTTCCGGCTAATGGACGACGTAGGCAGCGCCTTGTAGTCGAACGGCGACTGATGGAAACTCTTGGTGAGCGTGGAGGAGGGCTGAAGACCTGCTTCCTTTTGCAGCATCTGAGCCGTTTGCACCAGGCCTTTTGACTCCAGATGGTTGTACATAAGCTGGTACAGCTGCTGCTCGTTGTACTGGATCTTGGTCTGTGCAATCACATTGGCTTTGTGGATGTTGGATAGCCATGCGTCCAGCTTGTAGCTGATGGGCTTGGCGCGACCCGACACTCGTTCTAGTAACTCCAGCGCATACTTCTGGAAGATGACATGTTCAGCACGTTTCTCCTGCAGTATGGGGTCGCGCATTAGCGTTTGTATTTGGCCGCTGGCGAAGAGCGGCAACTTGCCAACGATTTGCCGCACGCGCTCCGAGCGAGCGAGACCGGCTAACGCACGGCACGCCATGCCGCGTATGCAGTCGGCGTCAGTGATAGGCGCCTTGATTTGCATTAACGATAGAAGAATGATGATTCCATTGTTGGAACACACCGACTCCCAGACTTTCTCCACCAGTTCCTCGGAGTATCTGTTGTTGATTTTGTTGCGTTTCGAGGAGCTAAAGCATTTCATCAGGTTGTTGGGCTCCTTCTGTAAGCACAAAGGCTATTAGAACTGCAATCACAAAAAATAGCATCTTGTTTAGCGGCACTTACCCTCGCAATGGGGGAGCAAACGCAGTGTACCAGCACCGCGAGCGCCGACTTTTGCACATCAGCGTCGGCGGTGATGTCGCCTGAGGCGGCACCCAAAATGAAATATATGCCTGAGGTGGCCATATTGTCCGGCAGCTCTAGACGCTCACAGTAGACCAGGTAAACGCGTGGTATGACGCAGCAAATGGAAAGCACGTCCAAGGCAGAGCGCACAATTTCGGAGCTGTGACGAGGGATAAGCAAAAATTATAGCTGCTTTCGGACAGGCGTTGGCGTTCTGGTAACTCACCGCCCGTTGTTGTTCCAGTCGTAAGACAGTGCGATGATCTTTAGTAGTAGCGTGATGCCGCCCACTTTGAGCAGTTTATCCACCGGTGCCCAGTGCGCCCGCACGGATGTGTTCTCCTGCAGCGTGCGTATCTGCTCGCTGATCTGCTCCAGGTTGGCTTTGGCCGCTTTGGTTACGTTCTGTGAGTACTCGTTCGAGGTGGGGCATTGCTGGCGCATGAAGTGATTGTACTTGTCGAAGAGGTGACTCTCCATGTAGCGTTTGAGTGCGACGCACACGTGCCGCACCAGTTGACGAGAGGCACACTCCAGATCGTCGTTTATTTGGTTTTCCTCCTCGCCGTTGTTGGAAGGATTCAAAATTTTCAAAATGGAAATCTGCACAAACCCGAAACACATGAAATCATTTACAAGAATTGATGTTTAATTTATGAAACATACCACATTATACAATTTGCGTAGCCCATCCTGCGAGTCGAACTCATCCAGGATCACCTTGAACTGAAAACTAAGACCGAAGAACATGGTGGCATGGCAGGTGCCGGAATCGTAGGAGCGTTCCAGCAGCCACAGCGCGTAGCGTACCAATTCGGCTATCTTGGGCCTGGGCATGGTGCAGATGCGCTCCATGGCATCCTCGCAGTATGCCAGGTAGTACAGCGTCATGGAGACCCCCGTGGCCGCTATGCTGGGACGCGGCACTTTCAGCAGCAGCTATAATAATTCATAATTTAATATCAGAATTTCATTACACGTATAGATTGTAATTACCTCCAGGCCGCCATGCGCTATGAACTCCAGCGCGAACTTCTTGTGGCACAGCAATGACGCCAAATACTTGAGCGCCTCAAACGCGAGGCAGGTGTCACGTCTGTCCAGCTGCTCGATATAGCCGAAGATCAGCTGCATTGCGTTGTGCTCGAAAACCAGTCCCAAGAACTCTTGGTACTCGCCCATGGAGGTGAGGTAGCGCAGTATCAGCATTTGGCTCGTCTCCCCCGTGGGCGGATGGATGGGTATGTACATTTTGCGGTAGTAGCGTGAGCCGCTGCCTTTGGGAAAGGCGTCGCGGCTATTCTCCAGAAGCGTCGACAGGTTCGAGTTGGTGCAAAAGCTGTCAACGGTGTTCCCGTTATTGTGCGCCGACGTGCTCGGCGTGGCGTCCTTCTCGTCCGCGCGCAGCGGCGACTGTGGTGCCGAGCCGGCCGTCATCCACGTGGGCAGCACCCGATCGAACGAATTGTTGGCCGAGTTGGGCTCTGAGGGCGGCTGCGATGATGTGGGGGCGGAATCGCGCGATCCGCTCTTGTAAATGGCCTGCAACATGTGGAGTCGCTTGATCATCTTGGGTACCAGGCGTGTGTTCAGTTCGCGAAAAGTGACGGCGATGTCGGTGTCCTCCATGGCAGCTGCCAGCAGTCCGGTGGCGTAGCTCTGCAGCGGCTCAATGCTGTCCTCTGCCCAACTGTAGATGCGATTGATTAGGTGCTCGTAGGCACCCTGAAAGACGGCCGATGTCTCCAAGCCGGGCATGATTACCAAGATGAGACGGCAGGCAAGTATATTCAGTTCCAGCGAGCTCTTCTGTATGCTCTGCCGGGTAAAGAAGTTATCGCGCAGGTAGTCGTTCACTAACTGAAAAAGAGAGAGAGAAAATGAGGCACCGAGTGTGAGTGGACAAGGCGGGAGCTTAATTACCCGATCCATGAAGGTCTCCTTGCGGAAAAGGTGCTTTAGCAGCACACCAAACTGGCACTTGGGATCTGTGCGATACGGATGGCGCTCGTCGAAGGGATCCGGGTCCTTCCGCATGTATATTTCCTTTTCTTTTTCAAAAATTTCAGCCAGCCTGAGAATAATACATTTGTTTTATACATAATGGTAACAAGTAATCGAGGAATTTCAACTATAATTTTATATAGCTTGACTACAGGAAACGTAAAACAAAAGTTTCGAAAGAAACTACTGCCAAAGAGGTCAATGAACTCACTAATTGCACAAAATAATCATTTTGTCATTAACGTGTAGCCTCTGAGCTTCTCATCGAAAGCATTTATAAAATGTTTTAAATTTTTTAACTTAGTGTTGTTGTTAGAATGACAAATGCATGCTGCACTTAAGTTTATCACATAATACAACACAAACACTAATTAAACTTTCTAGAAAAGCACAAAAGAAGCGCCCCCCACCCACTCCGTCTTGCAGACCGACTAGCATACACACACCCGTGCACACGTAAGATCACGCCAAGCGCTGCACTACTCTGTAATCACCTCTTCAGCACCGGCACTGGGTCGAAGCCGGACTGCGAGTGCTGAGTTTCCCAGATTTGCAGCACCTGTGCCATGTCCTTGCTGTCCAAGTTCGGCTCCTCGTTTTCGAACCCATAGAACGGATCAGCATCGGCCGCCGAGCCATCGCCCTCCTCGCCGTTGGCCACAGCTTCGCCGTCCACCTGTGCCACATCCCCTTCATCCTCGCCCATCGCCTCTGCCGCCTCCTCGCCTTCTACTGGTTGCGACTGTTCTGCGCTGCTGTCCGCATTTCCCTGCTGTGCCGCTTCTCCCGCTGCTTGTTCCTCATCCATTTCAATATCTGGCTGAGCCTCTGTGTCTGGGTTGTGCGCGTTTAGCGGGGGCATAACCCGGCTCTAGCTGCTGCTTCCAATCCGCGAATCGGCCTTCTAACCTAACAAAACGGACGAAACACACTTTTCTGCCACCGACCGAAAGGAGAACGGAAATTTTTTGTTAGTTTCCGTTTTTTATGTTACGGCACACGCACACCGCGTTGTTTTCGCGTGGTTGTTGCTCTTCCTCGCTGTTTTCGCCGCTTCTGCTTCGTGTGGTGCCTTCCACTTTTTTGTTTGTGTGTCTGTTTTCAAGGTTGGCCAAGCGCAGGGAGCTTGTGAACGCTCTCATGCGCTTCTCCTGTGCACAATTTTGTACAAATTCACTCGTTTCCTCTTGGCACTAATGCACACACTGCAGTTTAAGCACGTTTGCTTGACAAAAGATGCGAACGCAATGCTATAATTGAAATAGTTCTTTTCTGCGTGTTACAACAAATTCCAGCGGATCCAACGAAAACGCACGCGCTTATTTTCTGCAGCTGTCAGATCGGCGTTGCCATACTAATAGGAACTTTGCGCGAAACGATGAATGACGATGGAATGGCGGAAGTGGGCAATGCCGATTCCCCCATGCGCTCCCTTGCCTACAGCAAAAAGCCGACGAAGGTATGTACACATGCCCTGAAATATTAATCATTTGACCTTGTGCCATTTGCTAAATGCTCTTTTCTCTCGTTTTCGTTATTATTTGAAAGAAATATTCGCAATATTTTCGCAAATACGCAACTCCAATCTACTCCCGCCAAAATCTCATTCGCACACACTTCTCCCCACTGGGATACACTGGAAACCCATCAATCAGCTGTTTTTGTCAGCGCCGCCAGCACAGGGAAGCTGACGTTTGATTTTTAGACGTTTAAGCTGATAAACAACTTTTCTTGTGTACTCGCGGCATATAAATTTAAATTTATGTAATTGGCGTCAATTAGCCGTTCGAAACACATAATACTCGAGGTAAATATTGGAGCAATAGCGGGTGAAAGCGGCCACGGCGTAGCGATGAGCTTTCTCTACATACTGAGCTGGGTGTCGCTGACTCTGCAAATGTGCTTCGTCACAGTGTCGATTGGTAAGTGCGTTCTTGCAACTGCAATCACCGCGTACTAATAGGACTTGTGGTGCATTCGCATAGCGGCGGGCCTCTACTACATTGCCGAGCTGGTGGAGGAGTACACACAGGCGGCGCGGCGGCTGATCGTCATGATGATCGGAGGCACCACGTTCGTCTACACCATGTTCATATTCTTCGACGACCTGCCGTGGAAGATGGTGCTGTGCGGCTTTGCGGCGCAGGCGTTTCATGCCGCCATCATGCGCAATTTTCCCTTTATTCGCTTTCTGTCGGTGCCGTTTCTTGGCGCGCTAGTCCTGCTGATCGTAAACCATCTGCTGGCGTTTCAGTACTTCACCAGCTTCTATTTTCCGTTTGTGCAAGTGAGAATCCAATGCGCCGAAAAACTTGAATGCGGATTATTCCACTGTTTTATTGTTCCAGGTGCTGGCATACTTCACAATCTGCCTGTGGATGGTGCCATTTGCGCTCTTTGTGTCGCTGAGCGCTAACGACAATGTGCTGCCAACAACGGTAAACGAGCATATGGGTACGTCGCTATTGTTGTCGTCGGCATTGTGCTTTGAGGGCGGTTAATCTGAATGTGTATATACGTTACAGACAATCACGATGTGGTCACAAATTATTTCTCGCGCGGCAAGAAGCAGGGTTTGCTGTCGTTATTCAATTACGCCAAAGACAGTCTGCTGCCGACGCGCAGCAAGAAGTCCTTCTGAGGGTGCAATGCAGCGATTACTCGCTCGAGAACCGCTGGCGAGATTCATTGGACTGCGCGATTAAAAGCAATTTGTATTAAGACACATACCTGGCTAAGGATTTATTTATTATTATTTTTTTGTAATAAGCGGCGTGTTTACAAAACAAACATGATATTCGAGTACGGACACATAAAACCATCAAGAGTGAGTAGCAAAAAATAGTTACGAAAAAAGAAAAAAACTTGTTCAACTTTATCCTGGGTATTTAAAGTAAATTCGTTTGCCTGTATTCCACTTTACTTTTCCTGCGTCTTGACGCTGCCGTCGGCCATACCAAAATACGCCTTCGTCGCCATGTCCACGAACAAACCTGTCTCGACCACGCCCGGTATGAGCAGCAAATCTTGGTTCACCGCCTTCCAGTCGTAATCCGTTGTCGGCTCAAAGTGCCAGTCGAGTATGAAGTTGCCATTGTCCGTGACGCACGGCCCCGCCTTGGCTACCGCCATGCGCAGCTGCAGTTGCCCGCCATACATGGCCGCGATGCGCTGCCTAATTGGCACATATGCCATGGGCACCACCTCGATCGGAATGCCCTTCTTGTACTGCTCGCCCAGGCGCTGCGAGTTCTTGGTGTAGTCCGCTATGACAATAAGCTGCTTCGCGCAGGCGGCCACTATTTTCTCCTGAAGCAGGCAGCCGCCGCCGCCCTTGATCAGCACCATGTCGCGATCGACTTCGTCGGCGCCATCGATGGCCACGTCCAGCTTTGGATGGCGGTCCAGATCGCCCAGCTGCAGCTGATGCTCGACAATCAGCTGATGCGCCTGAAAGCTAGTGGGCACGCACACCACCTGCAGTCCCTCGGAGCGCACCCGCTCTGCCAGGCGCTCGACGGCAAACACTACTGTCGAGCCGCTGCCAATGCCCACGGCGGTGTTGTTCTGCACCCACTCGTCGACGGCGCGCTGTGCGGCGATGCGTTTGGCTTTGTTCAGCGACATGGTGGCGGCTGTGGGCGTGGCACTGCTGGAATGTTTACTTGCAATTCGATCGCCTGTTGCTATCGGCACTGGCGATTTTTTTGTTGCTGCTAGCTGGCACCCCCAATTTGTGCGGAAAGTGTTCATCTGGCGTAGGAATGGGCGTATTGTCATGTGCGCAAACTTGATTTGTCCAGGCGACGACTTCTGCTACTTTCGGGGCAGCAATATTAGCCAAATTCTTTGACGGCAGCACAAAACCGGCTCCAGCTGCAATTCTTATCAGAAGCGCAACTGTCAGTGCGGGCACGATTTCTTTCGCTGCTTCGGACATTTGCCATGGCTGTGTTAAGTGCGTTCGTACTGCGCACTTCTCGCTGTGTTTAGTAGACACAATTTGAAGGTCTATATTTTTGCTGCACCCTGTGATTGCTTGTGTCGGTTGAGAAAGCGGATGCAATGAGTTCTGGGCGGCGTAAAAGGATGTCAAAGTAGATTCCTTTTTAAATTCTGCTACAAGTTTAAGGTCCCATTTGGCCAATTTTACAATTCACACGTTTATTATTTCATGTTGCCACTTCAGAACCGTATAGTAATAATTTAATTTTTTTTTAATAATTGACTGGCACGACAGCCCGCTTACGCGAGACTAAGGCCTAGCTTCCCGCAACCACCCGTGTTGTGCGTGTGAATTTGCACACGGGTGGAAGGGACCTACTGTTTTATGCCGGTTCCGAACGGCAGGTTGGGAGCTCTTTCATAAGCAATTTTTACTCTCAGAGGTTTGCCATTTCCAGCTGAGAGGACAGCCACCGAAAGAGAAAACGAGTTTTCCCGTTATTTTTTTAGGTGTTATTACAGGCAGTATTTGAACCTGAGGTTGCTGCCTGCGACTCGCGGTCCAACGCACTAACCAACTGAGCCACGGCGGCTGTCAGAACCGTATAGTACATTTGATAAATTAGAAGGCAGATTTTTGGTTCTCATAGCCTTTACCCAATGTTAATATAAAACACAAATTATGTAGTTTGGCAGCAGCGGTGATGTACGAGCAGCTGCTGTAGTAGGTGAGGGGAAACACGAAAATCGGGCGCCGTCGTCAGCGTTTTGCTAAAAACAATTGCTCGACCGGTCTTGGGTTAGTAGGACAAGACATAAATTTTGCATATTTACATTGTTTGCTTTATGTAAATAGCACTCCGAATATACATTCGCACACACATACATACGTGTGCATATACAGCCCTCGATTTGGACATAGCCAAAGGGTGTATGCAAATTATTAGGTCGTCGCTGAGTGGCGGTACATGGTCAAAATTCTTGTGCTGGCAGAAGGGGTGGAAATTAATTTGGCAAATTAGAAAAAATGTTCCTCCATACAGTGGGCGCGCATTGTCAGAGATTTTGTAGTAGTTGTTGTGTTGTGTCGCTGTGAATGCTTTCAATTTTCAAAGTGATTTGTGTGATGAGAATTGGCAAAGGCAAAGACGACAGGAGTGACATCATGAAAAGTGATGGGAAGATGTAATGGGTTTAAATTCTGATTGACTTTAAAGTAGAATTCAAAGTTGACTTTAAAAACAATAATTTAACGGTTTAACAAGGCAACCATCAGATGCTTTGCAGAGTTGCAGAATTGGTTCAGCGGCATTGCATAATGAAGGCTTCAGTTAATGTTGCCGAATTCAACTTGACGCATTTCTGCAAAGCAATGCGCCGAAAAAGTTGCATAAACAGTCAAACCATCAAATTTTCTGAGCGCTTCTCTCACTCACCGTTCACGCCCATCAATTTTATTGCGCAAACTGTATTTATTCAAGTACATCGCTAGCGCTGCCACTATACACACAAGCACATCTATGCTCATTCATACATATGTATGTATGTGTGTGTGTGTGTGTGTGTGGCATACAAATAGCAAAGCATTGTAAGCCTGCGCTAAGCACCAAATTCGACAGGCTGTGAAGCGGCAAGAAAAACATCGCGAAAAGGGCAAAAACGGAATGTTGATCTCATCAAAAGCGGATTTAAAAGACAAATGAACCTAAAAAGACTGCAAACACAAACACAAATTCAGAAAATAACAAGCGCCAAATTTCGGCCCCAACCGCCCAAGCCGCATTTTTATAGTAATGTCAAATCTGCTCCGCTGGCGAGAAAGCGACTCAACCAGGCAACCCTTTCGCTGCGGCCTCGCGAAACGCCCAACTTTACTGCGCGGCGCGGGGTGATGCCACCTAAAGGCTGCGTTGTAGGCTACGTCATAAAGCATGGTGTGTGAGGGGGGCGTGGGGGTAGGATTAGCATTACAGGACGGCCCAATGCGCGTTGCTCATTTGTAATTTGCAATTTTCCAATTCATTTGAAATCTGTTCTTGCGACTGTACGCTATACACGGCCACGTTGGCAGCAACTTGTGATGCGATTGTTAAAATCAGTCGTTGAAGAGTCGTTTGTTGGAGTAATGGTTGACCATATCTGCTCTGCGAGATGCCAACCGCGCCGAGCTGATTTCGTCATTTGAAGTCACGTTAGATTTTAATGGCGTTTGTTGGTGGAGAACATCCCCTAGACCCATCGACCTAATAAGCTTAGTTACTCCTGGAGGCTTATCTGCTTGATATTCTCCTCTGCAAGCCAGAACTGAGTCCTGGAGTCTACTCTGCTATTACACAAAGTCTACAGACATTAACCTGTTCTAGCCCTATGTTTCCTCAGCCTGCAGTGCTCAGTTAGAAGACCGGAGATCTGAAGGAGTTTCCTCAGTCTGAGAAATTCTTTATTCCATTTGGGATTATAACCCTTGATAAAGATTTTGAACACTGAGAAATTCTTCACTCCATTTTGAGTTGTAACCCTTAATAAAGATTTTCGATTGCCTAAGACCCGAGGTGTTGTATTCTATATTCCTGGTTCTTTCCTCAAGTCTAAGTAACTCTGCTAGGGTGCCTTTGTCCAGCCCAATGAAGGGCTCCGGTCCCAGGGGGCCGCAGTTTTAGCAAGGCTGTCTGGCTCCTCGTTGCCGTCTGTTCCTCTGTGTCCTTGGACCAAGAAGACCTGGTTGTATGTGCCAAGTTTATTTAATGTCTCATTCCAGCACTAACCCTGAAGTTATCTCATATGAGATTAGTGCTTTGATGGCTGTTTGGAAGTTGAAGTTCCATTAAAGTTAGGTCCACCTAACCTAACCCTACTTTGAAGTTGCCTCACATATGTATGTCCACTTCTAGGCGACTGTAGCGTATGCGATGTGCGCGCTGCGCCGCATCAGAATGCTTATTTGTTGCCTTTGTTTTTGTTTTGCAATATCTTGATTTTTTCTTTTTAGTGAAAACTTTTTATTTTGATGACGTTGACATTTCCAAGTCTTTTACGCCCACTAGAGTTGCGATTGCAGGGGCGCCAGCATGGCCTATTACATGTTGATGTTATTGTAGTTGTTGTCAAAAGCACAATAGGCATAAGTTGGAAAGTTTTCAATTTCCAGTGCAAAAAATTGGCGCTTACGGCGAAATAGTGCAAAAATATTGCCAAGTGTAGTAGAGTGTGAAAGTGTGTGTGGGTGTGTGTGTGGGAGTGTGTGAAGTCCTACAAAGTGGCATCATTCAATTACAAGGTTCGTAAAGTGAGCTCATTGCGGCAGCGGGTGCCAAAAGCCGCTCCGCTGATTGCTGCTCCCATTCACAACCACACAGCGCCAACTATTTGCAATCGCCGCCACACTATGCTACACATTATAGTCGCATTACACTGGCAACACTTCTTGCCAACAACATTAAGGCAGGTTTCTACCTTGTGCGGCCGAGAAAACATGTTTTTTTGAAAAATTGTTGATGGGAAGGTTTTAAAGATAAACACTGGAAAATTTTTTCAGATGTCGGTATATGTTTATTGTACAAGTAAAAAAAGTTTCAAGATAAAATATGCAAAGGGGGGGAGGGGGCCATCGAGCAATGGCGGAAGGACTTTTTGACTCACGGAAGTCCTGCCGCTGTTTGAGATGACTTGAAACACAAAAATGAAATTGTTTCTTATTCTGTATCCTTTTGTCTATGGCAGGAACTAGGATTTTTTTAAAAAAAATGAAAAATGAAGGAAATATGCGATTTTGACTAAAAAATTCAATTTTTACCTACTTTTTTCAATACAAATTTCTATTTTCAATGAGAAATTATTATTGAGAATATTATTATTTCTTGAAGATCCTAGTTCGTGCCATAGCTAAGACCTTGATAAATGACTGTTTAAAATTTCGTAGCTATTGCTCAACTCGTGTGGCCTAAATCACTTCCGCCAGGTCAAAAAATGTAGTTTTGAGAAAAACGCGTTCAAAGTTTTGCTTCAGCAGGTCGGCGCGCCCGACACCGCTACCTGTTTCTATAAATTGCTTCCGTAATTCGAAAGATTTCAACTTCAAATTTTGGGAGCGTATTCTACAATCATGTATTAATCCAAAAATGCATGAAAAAAAAATTGGATTTTTTTAAACGCACAAGGTAGAAACCCCCCTTAAAGTGTAAAGTGAAAAGTGTATTTTCGTGGCTTGATTGCCGCGTAATTCTTTATTAGCTACGCGACTGACCGTGTCGGCCCAACGCAGACAGGCAGCAAAGCTTAGGAGCGCAAATTAAAGAATCATACCTAAGATCATCGGTGTCGAGGTGAAATGGGCAATTTGGCGGCCAGTGTGGCCAATTCACACTCGACCAGCGGACGATAGTCATTGAACGCTAAATAAATTTTGTAAAGCGGGCGTTCAGGCAGAAAATAACCGGCGAGTGTCAATACAAGTCAAAGGAACTGTTTAATTCGTTCACGCCCTTTTACTACGCGCAGTCGCCGCCCAAAGGCCCCAAAGCGCATTGGATTGGAGTGTGGAAAAGAATGCAAAACCGAAAAGAAGAAGACAAATTTTGAAAAGCAGGAGAGGCAGGATTACGAAATTGTAATTGTTTGTATTTAGTTTTTGATTGATTTTTCTGTAATATTTTTTATTAATTACAATTATTTATAATATTACAAAATTAAACTAAATATCTGTGTTTTATAAATTGTTTCGTTTTAATGGTTTTATTTTGTCTACTTATTATATTTTATTAATAGGTAATTGCTTAAGGATTTGCATTTGTATTTAATTTTTGATTGATTTTTCTGTAATATTTTTTTAACAATTAAAATTATTATAATACTACAAAATTAAAGTAAATATCTATTTTATAAATTATTCCGTTTTAATGGTTTTTATTTGTCTATAAAAAACAAACAATAAATTTTTAATATTAAAATATTCAACTTTTTTAATTGAAGTTTTATTGCCATTAACTTAGTTTCTCATAATTAAGTTTAATATTTTCCAGTTGACTTTCTTTGTTGCTCTCTTTTAACACGATTCCGCAACAATTCAAGACGTCCAACATATCTGCGCATACACTCACGCCCCTTTTTATTGCATTTTCATTGTTTCATTGTTATTGCTTTATTTACTTTTGCCAGCAGCGGCGCGAGAATGCAATCAACATTTTTCAACTTAAATGACACTTGGCGCACATTCAATTATTGCATGAGTGAATTTGACTGGCTACAACATTAAAGCTGTACTGAACTGTAATAATTTCAAATTAAAAAAACATTTTTTAAACAAGCTTTTAGCTTGCCTCGAGCGACTGTAAGCATGGGAAGCGGGTCGTGCAAAGCGACCTCAGTGTGTGCCTTCGGACACTAATTAATTAAAAATGAAATCTTTTACTCTGAATGCTCTGCAAAAAAGGTCATTATTTCATTTAAAAGAGAACTTACAGCGTCCTTTGAGTCCTTGCAAATCCTTTTTTGCACGATTTTCGTTTTTGTTTATTAAGGCCAATGGACAAAAGTCACGAAGCGCAATAATGCTCAGTCACGAGCGCAACTAATAAAAATTATGTCAATTAAAGTGTCATTTAAAATGATGCGAATGCTTTTTGTGTTCTTTTAAAGCGTTTAATGAACTGTGCGAACGAATAGTTTTTCCTCTCACTCGCTTTTGCCTGTTTTTGCTAAATAAAATGTCAACGTTGACGTTTTGCAGGCAACAGTAAACGCGCGCGAGAGAAACAATTGCGCTGGCAGCAAAAATAAAAGTGTTTTGTTTTAAAGCGCAACAAGTCGTTCTGCCGTTGAAGGCAGCTCTGCTTAATTAGCCGCTGGAATGGTGCAAAAAAAAAATCACATTTCAGCCATTTTCCACGTCCATTGAATACAAATTGGGCTGCAACGGATTGTTGGGGCGCAGGGTAGCAAAATTAGAGCTGGCTGCTGTTTGATTGCCACTTGATTGGTGGCAGTTGAGTTGGCCTTTTGTGCTTCACAAAAAAGTACATTAAACACTCAATTCCCACGTAGGTTTGATTTGGAATTGATTTAATTAATCGATGCCCAATAAAGTTTGATTAGTGGGCTGAACAACGAGTTGACGAGTTGCCATATGTCCGATCGTTAGTTTTTTGGGTTCAGGAGCGACAGGCAGTTCAATGATTTTTAAAACACTCTTCCACATCGATTCGATCGAGTTTCACTAAAGACCGATTTTTTCAAAGCAAATTTAAACGTCGTTTTAAATGGGTTCTTCATAGAAATCATCGACATTGCGCTTTTTGTTTGGAAAGCTTAAGAGTTTTACAAGAAAATAGAAGGTAGCTGGTCTGTTTGAGGTTAGAAACTACTCTCTTTCGAAGCTATTCTTTCACATTGATTGAACGATTTGCCAAAGACTGAGTTTTTCTAAGCTATTATTCAAGATCGATTTGATTGAGTTCTCCGTAGTACATCGATATTGCGTGTTTTGTTTGGAAAGCTTAAGGGTTGTACAACCTGAGGTATAGGTTGCTAGTCTCTTTTTGTCTTTTTGGGGTTAGAAGCTACAGTCAGTTGAACGATTTTCTGACATGATGCTTTTGTTTGGCTGCGAGTTTCGAAGTTTTCGTAAGTTTTCGTGGAATATCATTCTGTCCTTTTTAGGAAGCAAACAACTTGGAAATTTTACTACAAGAAAGGTCATGTCTCAGGTCACAAACCTTTTTGAGTTAAGAAGCTACAGGCGGTTGAAATTCAGTCTGAAAAGTCGTGTGGAATAAACTCTGCAGTGCACAAAATCTTCAAATTAGTTACATTTTCTTTAAGAGTTATAGATTTGTGTTAAATTTTAACGACGTTTCATGAAAATAACGCTTTACCTATTTTTTTTTAATATAAAAGTCAGAACTGCCTCAGCAGTCGCCACCAAATCCATAAAGCATTCTATAAAAAGAAATTTGTTGTCGTATTTTTAAGTAAAGTTATTGAATGCCCATTTGAGTTGAAAATAAATTTCAACCGCGAGAAATGGCTGCAATTTTTCTGAAACCCCACAAAGCGCTACCGAATGCCTGGCACCTGGCTGCAGGGCGCCTTGCGGCTATGCTTCAATGTGCTCGTACCTATGTCAGTGTTTGTGTGTGTGTTGGTGTGTGTCTGGTAATGATGATGGCAAATGATGCGACCTATCTAACGAAACGACCTCCCCGAAGGTCATTTATTAAAATAAAAGCGCTCTGGTTTGTTCCGATGACTGGCGAAATGCGAGAAGAAACCAAAGAAAAAGACATAAAAAACAAACAAAATGGAAATAAAATCAAACCGTAATAATGCGAATGCCAGGCAAAACGCAATCGCAACACTTTTTCTTTCGTCTCTCCACATTTTTGCACATTTTTTCAAGCGTTTTTTACCTTTGTGTGCAGCCTTGCTGTTGTACTAAAAAAAAACACTCTTTGTGTTGGACGGCAGGCGGCGAACGTGGCAGACGAAGGCAAGAAATTGCAAAGGTGACCGTCTTGGCGGGTCGAACGGGAGCGCGGCGCGCAGGCGATCGAGACTGCCAGTGCAGCTGGGGCCGATGCTGGCGGCAGCGGCAGCGCTTCGCATGATTGATTGAAACATTTTCGTGTGGCACTGCGGCATTGTGGAATTTCACGGTGTTCCAGTGCTGAATTTTTCAGCATTCTTCCCGACTGTAGGCTGACTGTTTGGTCGTTCGCCTTTTTTGTGTGGCGTCTGCTCGTCAGCGGCCGCCTCGCCTCGCCTTTTGCTGCGCTGCTGCCTCGCACATTAAGTGGCTCGCTGCAGCGTTTAAGCGTTTAATTCGCATTTTTTGTTGCACGCCATTTCGATGACAACAAAATTGATTTAATGCCTTGTTGCTGGTTGCGGCCATTCCGCTGGCGCGCCCGCTTGGCGTTTCCGCCAGCACAGGTGGGGCCGGCGCTCGTCTTAATTGGTGCACGCAGCGAAGCGGTTGTGCGCATTTCAATAAATCGCCGGCCACCGGCTGCCGGCGAATGGCGATCGCCGTTGCAATTCAATGCGCAGCGCATTGAACATTAAAGTTGCGCGCGATTGTGTGTGACAGACGCGTCTTTGGGCCAAACTCTCTAATTAGCTGCGCACTGCTTCAGCCAACTATTGTTTTTTTTTCAGTGTATGCAATAACTAATGCATCATGCATTATTGCCGCGTTTCGCCGTTTATTGTTATCGTTGTGGTGCTCGCTTTGCCGCTACGACGGCAATGCGTATAAATTGTAATGTTAAGCAGTGGCAGCAAAAAATTGCGACAATTATTGCCGTCATTTGGTACACTCGAAGAACAGGTCCAAGAAAATTGCAGAAAATAATCGTAAAGAGTTGAAAGCGGACTTTGTAATGGCCGCGACAGGTGGGAAGACGTACAAAAAAATTCAAAAAATGAATCAACACGGATATGAAAACAGTGAAATAAGTTTTTGCAGACAGCTGACAAGTCTTAAGATTAGGTTAGGTTATAGTGGCTGCCACTAAGGCCTTGCAGAGACCTCAATGGCTCACTTGCGATGCCAGTCGTAGTTCCGTTTAGGTGAGAATCAAGTGATCTGTTAGATCTGTGTCAAAGAGGTTTCATGCCTTGCATCGAGACCAGTTCGAGTCCTGAAGGAGTAGGACACAGGAGGTGTTTCAGAGTTTCCTGAAAATTTGCTGTTTCAATATAAGGAAAAAATCTAAGGACAATAGTTCGCATTTCGGTTCAACAACAGCAGAAACACTGATAAATTCTATTCTACAGTTTCTGTAAAATGCCAAACTCTGGCAAAACAAAAAAACAATTCAACAATATTGATATTTTTCTATATTTAACAATTCGCTTTCTACCATATTTTGACCGAAAACAACAAAAACGAAAATCAAAAAGAGTCAAACTCACAAAATCAAAACACAAAAAAGGAGGAGTTGCATGTCACATGGGACTGAAGATGAACAAAAAGCGAATGCGCATTGCGAGATCATTAAAGAATTCCTCCTTTTTTCACACAATTGTTGGGCAAAGAAAAATCATCACATCTCGTTGGAATCCGGTTGGTTGGACGTGGTGGGGCTGGCAGTTGGGCAGGAGGTCAGTATGGCACTGGGACAGTGTCGCAAACGCTTTAAAAGCAGCCAAAACACCAACAACATCAAACAACATTAAATCGAGCCAAAGCGAGAAAGTGAGAGAAGTAGAAGTGAGGGGAAGATAGTATAGAACGCATTCAAGGATGTGGGGGCATGTGGAAATGATTGTGAATGGTCAAAATGTGCGCGCGACAGTGCACACAATGCACAACAATGATTTTGGTGCATAAAGCGAACGTAGGTTGGCGCGAAAGTGTCATATAAACAATTTTTGTGAAAAGCAAACGTGGTGAAAAAATTTCAACAATAATGTCTGTACTTTGTTTTGTTAAGTTTTGAAGCTATTTTTGTGAACAGAAATGTAGAAAAATGGAAAATTGCAGAAACGTTTAAAAATACATTAAGCAGTTGAACAAAGTTTTATCGAAATGAGTGCAGAAAACTTTAGAGTCTTTAAGCTAATGGACAATCAAATTAGTTGCGTTGAGTTTTTGTAATGTCTGGCTTTTTGTTTAGCAGTTTAAACTGCTCAAAAGTTAATCTGACAGCCAAACAAATTTTTTTAAAATTATTTTTTTTAAATTTGTTCTATTTGTCAGGACTCGTCACGATCCTTTGACTTCGTACCAGTGTTGCCAGATATCTTAAGTGACTTTCTCCTAAATCTTAAAAAAGCTGAAATTTCCTCCCATAAATTAAAAAAAAAACAAATTTTTTTTTTATAATTTTTGTCATTATAAACTAAGAAATTAAACTTTTCATAAAAAATTAAAAATATATTTAGTTTTTTTTTCAGCTTTTTCATTCATTCATTCATTCAAAGCAAAATTATAAAAAATTATATCGGCATGAAATTCGCTTTTGTAAACTTCCTTCATTCATTGCATAAGTTGTACACTTTGAAGCATAGAATTTAATTAAATTAAATTAGACACTTTAGCTTTCAATATTTAAGGCTTCAGGCCACTTCAAATAATTCTTCTTCTTAATAATCAAAACTTCCTTCATATAAAATGATTAAATTTCTTAAATTATCCAACACGCCACTCAATTCGCTCAATTTCCGCATTTTTGCTTCTGCGCAAATTTCAAAAATTTACTTAAAGTTCGTGGCCAAAGCTGCAACAACTCGTTAAATTTGTTTAAGTGCGATTTTGTACTTAGCCCAACGCAAACACGAGTATAAAGTAAATAAAATAGCAGTTGCCATACACTCACACATTCACACACGCACACCCATACACGGCAGTTAGAGTGTCCGGCCGACAAATGTTCGCATGTCGGCACGATTTGCGCGCCGCGTGCCGCCCAGCGTCGGCTTACAACTTTGCAATTTGCTTCATTATGGCGCGGCTGCAGTGGCAGCAGCAGCGACACGCCCACTTTGGGCTGTGTGTTGCCCGGCTACCGTTTTGCATGATTTGTTGCTTATTTACGCGGCGCACACAAATATTTATTTGTGTGTGTGTGTTTGTGCCAATGCGAAAAGCACTCGTTCGGTTGCATTTGGCGTGGCAACACTGGCAATGCAGAAAATTATGTGCTTTGCGCTTGTTAGTGTTTTCACTTATGTTCGCTGTTTGTTTTGTGTTTTTTAAATTAATATTTCGTGTGCAATTTCCACAAAATTCTAACAGCGATAAGTGTTGCGCCGTTCGTTGCAACAAGTGGCACGAATGCACAGGGCCCAATACAGGGTGTAACGACTTGAACTTTTCATATTTTCCGTTGCAACATGGTTTTTTTTTTTGTTTTGTAATGCTGACAACAATAATACCAACAACAATATTAGTATGTAAATACCACAGCGCACAACAATACATCACGAGCACTTATCAAATTGCTGCAGCACGCAACAGCGGCCGCAGTAATCGCCTTTAATAAATTATCGATTGCGCGTTTCGCGCGAAAGCCAGCAGAGCACACGCGCGGAATGGTGGCATTCGCGCGGTGGCATTCGGCGCACAACAAGCGGCCAAAGGGCGTGGGCGCGCAGGCGGAGTGAGGCACTGATTTAACGGCACTAACAAGCAGCCCGAGTGCCGGCGAATAGAGTTGTGCCACAAGAATGCGAAAGGGGCGAATGAGGGACGGAGGGCATGCTGCATGCTGCCACAGGGCGCTGCAAGTTCACTCACAATTTTCGCAATGAGCGAAAATTTATAATGAAATGATTATTTACCTGTCATACAATGGGCAGAATCGATAAAAAGGACCAACAAAAAATTAAAAATAAATAAATTAAAAAATACCAAAAAGTTACAGAAAGCAGCGAGTGGCCAATGCAACGTGTTATGGTGAACAAAAATTAAGTGTGAAATATTTAAAGAGTGGCGGTGTGCTGCAGGCAACCGCTGTGGTGACGGTAGTTGTTGAGCGATGTTTTTTTGCTGAAACATTTCGTACTTGCGCTGCGAATTTTGAAGTATAAATGAACGCGGCCAAAGAATGGCTAAACAAGCGCATGAGGCGTGCAAAGCGCATTGTGGCAAGCAAGTGTTTTTTTTTTGTTTTTTGTTGTTATTCTTACACTGTGCGTAAAAAATTAAGTGCCTTTGATAAACTGAAAAACACTAAAACATCAATAAATGTATTCATTTTTCAAAACGTTCCTCATTTTTCATAAATGATTACACCGTGCGACAAAAAAACACTTGTCGAGAAGAGAGGTCACTTATAGCAACCTGGCATAATCAGTTTTTCTGTTGATATAGTTAAGAGCTAATAGAAAATATGAAATCAACAATTCAAGTTCTTTCACCATATAATTTTTATAATACTTAAGTTTTAAAATTGACTGAGATTTCAATGCTCGCAGACATATCTGCTCATTATCAAAGCAAACTAAAAACCGCTGTTTCACAGCGTTACAAGTAACTACAATAAAATATTTGCCCGACGATGTTTCGTTTATTTTGCACTCGAGTGTAGTGTAGTTGTTGCATATTTTGCTTTCATGTTGTGGCTTGCGTTTTCTTACATTTTTACACATTTTGTTGTTTTGGTGGACTTTTGCGGAATTATGCTTTTACGAGCTAAATGTGAGTAACAGTGTTGCATGTCTGCAATTTTTCTCCCCCCATTTGCTGTTGTTACCTTCTTCTTCTTCGGAGCGCGCGCACGTAAAGTTATGCAAACAACGAGGTCCAACATGGTGTGCAATTATTTTGTTGAATTAATTTGTTGCACAGCACTTTATGAAAAGAAACACATGACCATGATTTATACCGGCAATTTGTAGGACGATTATTTGCGTATGAGGGCAACAATTGAGGGCCGCAACAACTTGAAAATACATGCAATTCTTTTTGTAAATAAGTTTTACATTTATTAAAGTTTGAAATACTGGAATGGGTAGTTTTTTCAAGGTTTTATTTTGCTGTAAGTTTTATATTTAAACTGAGGAAAATTTAAAATATATTTTTGCTTTTATAAAAAACTAAATCAAATATAAAGTTAGAGCTTTGCTCGCTTGAGTGAGTCTTCAACTATTTGTGAATTTACTTTTTTTATTTACTTTTTATTTATTTTTTACTGGCGTTGCTACACCCGGCACTCCTTAATCACTTTGTCGAAGTAAAGTTCATACTAAGAACTGCACATTAAGTTCTTCTTTTGATAAAAATAATAACCATAATTTTTTAATTTATTGAAAACGGTTCAATTATTCATCGATATTAATTTTATTTCCTTCAAAGAAATTCCATTGCAAGAAATTTTACATATTCGCTTAAACCTTGAAAACACTTTCCATAGGCTGATTTTTCGATCGTCCACCTTCAGCTCCGTCTGCGAATTCTGCTTTATCAAAACGCTCAAAACAGTCCACATTTCTGGACTCTTACCTCGAATATTATTCCTGAAACAAATTAACGCTTCGATAGAAACATAAAATTTCAAACTTTTTGCTTAACTAAACTCGAATGCGAACTCAACAAACAAACAAATACTGATATGTTTACAAAGCTTTCACGCACAAACTTTCGACAAATGGCGCTCAAACATTTATTTGAAACCAGATAACAGATTCACCAACTCAGGCAAAAACCCAGAAATCATCTCCAGGACATAACACACTGTGTCAAAATTTCAGATCAATCGCTCATGTAGGATCCAAATCTGTCAAGGAACAAACATAATTTTTTTTTTATAGGTAAAGATTTCAGTACATACAAATTAAAAAAAAAACAAATAGTCTAATTAATTGCTTTCAATTTAGTATGTTTTTTGCGTCTTTAAAGCATTTATAAAACAATTTAAACAATTTCGTAAATAATAACTTTCATTTATGTAAGTAGAGAAAAAACAATTTAAATTAAAAAAAACAAATTAAGGTTTCAGTACATATTAAAAAAAAATATAAAATCAACAAAAAATCGTTGTTTCGTTGCTTTCAATTTAGCATTTTTTTTTCTTAAATCTTGTTTCGCTTTAAAAACATTTATAAAACAATTCAAACAATTTCGTAAATAATCAATCATAAAGAAAAAGAAAATTAAAATTAAAAAAAACAAATAAGAGTTTCAGTACATATTTTTTAAACACAAATAGTCTAATTAATCAAATCTAAAATTAACAAAAAATCGTTGTTTCGTTGCTTTAAATTTTTTTAAATTTCTTGTGTCTGAAATCTTGTTACATTGTAAGAGCATTTATAAAAAAATTCAAACAATTTCGTAAATAATCAGTTTTATTTATGTAAATAAAGAAAAAAACAATTTAAATAAAAAAACAAATTAAGATTTCAGTACATATTTTTTTAAAAATAAATCTAATATAAAATAAACACACAAATCGTTGTTTCGTTGCTTTCAATTTAGCATTTTTTGTTGTCTTAAATCTTGTTTCACTTGAAAAGCATTTATAAAACAATTTAAACAATTTCGTAAATAATCAGTTTTATTATGTAAATGTATTATGTATGTATTATGTAAAAATCAAATTAAGATTTCAGTGCATATTTTTTAAAAACAAATCTTATATAAAATAAACAAACAAATCGTTGTTTCGTTGCTTTCAATTTAGCATTTTTTTGTCTTAAATCTTGTTTCACTTGAAAAGCATTTATAAAGCAATTTAAACAATTTCGTAAATAATCACTTTTATTTATGTAAATAGAGAAAAAACAATATAAATTTCCAGAATTATGCCAAAAATTCAATCAATTTCCCGCAACACTCGTAATACAAACTTTTTACTGGCTTAAATTGCACTTCACTTGGGCTCGTAACACGAACACAAACGCGTTGGCTTTGTTTATCTTTTGTTTGCTTATCGGAAATAAATTAGCAAATTTTCAAACTGGCAACACAACGAGCTGCGTTCGCTGCATGTTTGTTTGTTTTTGTGTGCACTTTTGTCGCTGCAACTTGCAGCTAACTAATCGAAAATTCTACATATTCCTTGTTTAACTTGCGGTCCGTGCGTCCGTCCAGCTGTCCGCTTGCCCGGTCGCTCATGCAAATAATGCAGGCGTGTTCCAATAAAATGAGATAAATTTTATTGTGCAAACAAAATAATTGCTTTCATATTTCTGCAGCAAACTTTAATGCCACACGCCCCTCGTTTCGTTTTGTTTCGGCTGGCATTGTTGCTGTCCGGCAACTCGGTCCTAACTATCGCAAAAATCCCCAAATCACAAAATGTTGTTTTTACGTAACACCAACAACAATCACAACAAAAGCATCAAAGTTGCAACAACCAGCGTTTGGTTGTTTTATTAGAATGCTGTGGCTATAAAATGACGTGTTGTTGTTGTTGTTGTTGTTGTCGGCTGCATGTAAATTCGCTGGCGATTGTGTTTTTAGTTTGTGATTTTAGGTCGCCATATTTCGATTTCGTTTGCAGTTCAAATTCGATTTCGACTTTACGCAAAGCACGCGACGCGTTTCGCATTCGTGTTGTTCATAGTTTGCGCAACATTTGCATTGTCGAAATTTGATTGCAGAAATTATGGCCGGCACCATTCATTTCCGCTGCCGTTGTTTGCTTTTTATGCTAAAAACGACAAAAAATTGCAACAAAAGCCATGATGCATTTAATTGAAATTTCGCTTTAAGCAGACTGCAGCCCTTTGTGGGAGTGCAATCCGTCGTCGCAGCGCCGCATGCAACAAGTGTTGCAGCTGAAGCCACTACTCAGCTCAGCTCCGGTTGCTGCTGTGTTATCCGGGAAATTGTGTGTTGAAACAAGTTAATTGAATTTGTACCCAATCAGGCATTCGCCATGCGATTCGACTGCAATATCGGCGTCCGCCGGCGCGCTGGCTGCAGCAGCAGACGTTGCCGTCGAACTTAACTTTCTATTGTGTTCTATGGAGCGTGGTTGTTGGTTTTATTCCATTTCATTCATTTCAATCCATTTAACAGATTTCACTTCCACGTACAAGAATTTTTAATGCAACGAGACGAGTAGCGATGCCAAAATACTTTTCCGCAACGAGAATCTTGGAACAAAATCGGGATGTAGGAAAAATAAAAAGTGATGGAAGAATTCAACTGAAAAATGTTTAATGCAATCTTTGAAATTTTATATTCTCTTTTAAATGTTAAATGATTTTTATTGTCTTGTGGTATTTTTCAAAAAAGATCGTTTTCAAAATGCTTCTCTTCAAACAATCGTTGTAATTTACCTGAGAAGATGCGTTCCAAAGCGAACAAGACTTTGAGGTAAGTAGATAAGTTCAATGGTTGCCTTATGGACTTTACTTACGTTACTACACGGAGTTGTTCTTCTAATTACTTCCCATATTTGAGAACCAGTTGGTTGGAATCTTAATAGATCTTTCGCTAATCGCCTCATGGACAATACTCCTCTTCTCACTTCTATATTCGAGAGCCAGGAGTCTTAATGGATTTTCCGGTCGTCTTACTTAGTCGTTTTACTTAGGCCAAGTTGCCCACGGAGTTGTCGTTTTTATAACTTTCTATATTCGAAAACAAGTTGGTGGTTCTAAGAAATCTTAACGGAATCTTTGATGATTGTTTCAGACATTACTCAGACAAAGTAGCTCATAGTGCTACATTAGGTTAGATAAGATAGGGAAGGGTGTGTGCGGCACAGAGATCGCACTTCTACTCGGAGGCCAAATTGGTTCATTGTGGATCTCTTTTGAACTGATTCTCGAGCTAACCAACCAGTCTCAATCCGGGGCAAACCGGTTCGACCTCTTGTTTAAGGTGAGCAGATCCGAAATTTCAACTTTTGCCGCACAAGCCAGGTCTGCTAGGAGTCCTGACCCCAGGAATCTGGAGAGGCGGACATAGGCACAGGAAGTGTTCAATCGTTTCTACTTCTTCTTCATCTTAGCAGCTTCTGCAGACATCACTGGACGAGAGGCGCCATTTGATAGGCATAGATCCAATGGCGTAGTGTGCAATGATGACTCCAACGAGTTGTCTAATGGAGGTTCGACTCATGGGCGGTACAAATCGCGATTTCCTCTAGGAAAGGGAGGGCCATAGTGCTTGGCAGGGGCTATAGTCCATCATGCTGTGCCATGAAGACTCGATGTAGTGCTACCTTCCGATGATGTCTGTATTCGAAAACCAGTTGGTGGTTCCTAGGAATGTTAAGTGATTTTCTGTGATAGTCTCGTGGATTTTACTACGGCAAAGCGGGGGCCACTCTATTACCACACGAAGTTATCCTTCTAATTACTTCCCATATTCGAGAACCAGTTGGTGGTGCCAGTCAACTTAGGAAGTGTTGTCCTATAAAGCGGAAGAGTGGTCTTCCCAGCACTGGGCAGGAAGATGTCCTATGCAGAGAAGATGTCCTATGCTTTGTTTTGTTTATAGTGTAGGAGGTCGAAAGCTTCTTAGATTTTGGTAAACCAGTATTGAACAGCTTGCCAGATTCTTCTTAAAAACCACTACTTTATGGATTCTATTTCGTCCCATGAAGTTCGTGACTAGTTATCCGGAGGTCTGTCGTAATCATTGACCTCTCTCCTCACTATGTCGCGCGTTATATCTAGTAAATTTCTCTCTAAATCTCTCTAATGGTCCACAACTTGTTCTTTTTTATGATGTCCCAGAATGCACATCCTTCTACCAGTAAGAGCCCGAATTTCATTCAGTGTTGCCAGAACTGGAGATTTCCTTCTAGATTAAGGAGATTTCTGTCCTTTTAGGATAATTTTTAGGTGGAAGTATTGTTTAGGAGAAAGTTTAGGGGATTTATATTTTGTGTTAGGGGATTTTTCGGATCCTTAGTGGATTTTTGGGATATTTTTGAATAACAAGGTATGGTGTATCGAGAACACTGGCAACAAAATATATTTGGCAACTATTTTAATAGTCAAAGCATCCCATTGTGTTAAAAATTTGTAATAATAATAATTAATAATAATAATTGACTGGCACGACAGCCCGCTTACGCGAGACTAAGGCCTAGCTTCCCGCAACTACCCGTGTTGTGCGTGTGAATTTGTACGCGGGTTGAAGGGACCTACAGTTTTATGCCGGTTCCGAACGGCAGGTTGGGAGCTTTTTCATAGGCAATTTTTACTCTCAGAGGTTTGCCATTTCCAGCTGAGAGGACAGCCACCGAAAGAGAAAACGAGTTTTCCCGTTATTTTTTTTAGGTGTTATTACAGGCAGTATTTGAACCTGAGGTTGCTGCCTGCGACTCGCGGTCCAACGCACTAACCAACTGAGCCACGGCGGCTGTTTTGTAAGCTTACAAAATTTAAGCTCCTTCTATCTCGTTCTCGCTCTATCAGCAATAAGTAAGTGCTGTCACAATGAAATCCCGCCAAAAATGGCACTTTTTGTTTAATTAATTTGTTATACTTATGTTTTGTTTTTGTTAAGTTTTTGTTGTTAAGCTGAAGATGAATATAAAAAGGGTGCATTAAAAAAAGTTTAATTCCTTTAAAATTTCGCAAATTATAAACAAATTTTAGATTTTTTTTTTAACTTTTGGGAGGAAATTTCAGTATTTTTTTTTAATTTAGGAGAAAGTCATTTCAGGCATCTGGCAACACTGATTTCATTGTTCTACATTGTTCTCCTCGTGGTGACCATCACTGCAGTTCCTGCAGAAGTCATTGTGAAATAATCAAGATTAGTTTAGATGTTGATCAATGAGGCAGAGTCCAGGACTTTTAAAAACAGGTATTTCTATGCGTGTGAAAGTCAGATGCTTCACTGATGAACTGTCAAAATTTCATGGCATTTGGATATATAGAAACGAAGTTATTGCGTTTGAAGTCATAAATAGTATGTTTTAATGTCATAGGTACAAGATTAATTTTCTTTCTATAACAAATTATAATTTATCAATAATTGCATAAAAATAAATTATAAATTTAATTAAGACACGGAGTTATTGCATTTGAAGTCAAAGTATGTTGGTGTCTTAGGTACAGGATTAATTTTCATCTATAATAAATTATAAATGATCAATAATTGCATAGAAATGTTATAAAAAAACAGTGATTAAATCTATATTCAATCGATTTCAATTAAAAATAATTACAAGAATGAGAAGAGGTTGTAAAGTGTCAGTTGCCATCATTTATCGCTCACAGGGACACAATTTATTGAAATTTCGCCACCTGTCTAGATTTATCTCTTCATTAACAGTTGTCACAATTTATCGCGATTAGGTTGAATAATGTGTCTTATTTATTTATGGTTGAATAATTTTGCAAAGTTTACTTCATTTAACTGTTTTTAGTATTTATGGCAAACTTTTAATTTGATGACAACTCAATGAGTATGAATCCCTGAATCCTATACCTTTTCTGGAAAGCGTTGAAGTGTAACTCCACAAATCCTTGGACGTTTTCCCTGAATTCTATGCATGTCCTGCAGCTCGAATGTCCTGCCGAACAATCAAAAGCGCCGCCAATTGTGTTAGTCTATCAGCATCGCATAAACTAACTCGAGCACGTAAGTGTGGGTATTAACTGATTTTTTTCGGTTTGCCCTTAAATCCACAGCTGAAAACTAGTGGCAGCCAGCGTGTTGGCGTCCCACCGTGTGTCTGTATGTGTGTGTGAGAAGGATGAAGTGGCTGCGAAGAATGCTACATATTTTTTCTGCACTACTTTTGCTCGTCTACTAGTGTTTGCTTTGATTATAATGAAAAACACACACAGAAATATGTACAAACGGATATGTGCTGCTCGTGTAGCCGTTGCTGATGTGCCGACACAATGTTGCATTGTACGTAGCAGTTCAGCAGCAGCCAACACTGTCGCTAACACAGAACACAGAACACTCAACCGAAATTCGCAATTGCCATTTCTCAACTCTTGCCTGCGATTTCCACTTTGCTATTTGCCCTGGGCCCATCTTCGTTTTATGTATGCACCGGCACATACGTAACGGCAACGGCAACAGTTGCAACATTGTTCCGGTTGTGCGCGCTCGGAGCAGCTCAGACTGCAGTCGGCGTGTTGCTAAGTAGCGACGCCAAAGTAGACGTGAAAGGGCTTTTTAGAAAATTACTTCATCACCATCAGCATGTCGGCCAGGCTTAATCACATAATACGCTCTCTCTAATACGTTGTTGTTGTTGTTGTTGCTTTCAGGTGTTGA